>CM046061.1:35411525-36611525 GCA_025215515.1 Schistosoma japonicum | reverse complement strand
TAATTCGTGTATGAATTTCTAAGACGAATATTACAAACTGAGGAAAATTTTGTAATAATTCACATGTAGTCATTCAATCATTTTAGTATGGAATGACATTCCATGTTTTCGAGGCCTTATAATATTAAAACTTGTAGTGAAGATGCAGATAGAATGTAGTAGGTACGCCAATAGATAGTCATGTGAATAAACATGATCATTAGACAATCTACTTCGTTATTATGAAATTAATGTTGTTAGATATTTCTAAAGCCTACTATTATATACGAAAAATACAGTACAGTTTACTTTTAGTAAGCATTACCGCATAAGCATATTAATGAATATACTTCAGAGGGGCAAAAATTCAAACGTTCACACAGTTTAATGAGGATATTTTTAAATCCCTTCACCTCAGAATAAAATCTAGTCTACATAATTCAACCGCACTCTATCTTTTAAACACAGAACAAAGTAGACATAAAAAAGCACTTAAAATAATTTAAAAAATGCATTTCAACGTGATTATTAAAGTTCCCAAACGCCATAACAATGCGTAGGTTCAAACCTGATTTCTGTGTTCAAAAAGAGTATGTGACCAACCTTCAGCTGCCTTGGTGACATCAGTAATGTTTAGTTCAAACTTTGTTCTGATATAATTACTTATTTTGTAATGCTTCGTAATATGGTTCTGCGAGTATCTATGTTCAAAAGTACTTCATCGCAGTTTAACCATTCATCAATTACAGTCATCTAGATTAGAAATTAGCCGATTATTATTTTGAACTTATTCACTTGTACTTAAAATCACAGAATACATTGAATTCATGTTGTTTTACAAATTTTGTCGTTCTTGTTTTATTCAAAGTTGCAAAGAGAAACAAATGTAAGAAAATTAAGAAAACCTTGGAAAAGTTAAAATTATGGTAAATTGAGTGTTCGAACATTACTTTTGCGGATGCGAACCTTTGGCTTGGAATTTGTGGATAGCTTAAACCTTTTCCTTACAGAAGTCTTCTATTTGTACCCTTTTTAAGCCAGTCAGTTTGACTTTGCAAATGGTTTTCTTTTGACAGAGGGATGTGACCAGAGGTAACGAGCTGTTTGAAGACAGGGCTCTTATTAGACTAACACAATTCTTTAGAAAACCTAATAGGGTAGTCTTCGGAGAAACGTGTGGGAAGAGCTACGTTTGCATAGTTAATGTAGTTTGCATCACAACATCTAGTAAAGTTGTATATGGACATTTATATATCTCTACTACTATTGCGAAACAATTTACTTTAATGACTTACTATATTCGTTTTATTTATTAATAAGTCGTCAGTATTGTGATTAACAATTAAACAAAACACTTAAAAGAGAGTAACAAAGCGTGCACTCTTTTATGCTTTATAATAAGTAGTGAGTATACACCTAGATGACTTTCCATAGCCATTCATTCTGGAGTATAACGCGACCAAAAAGTTTAGATCTAATTAAATTGATTATTTTCGTTTCAGTAACAATAAACTACAGTAAACAAGCTATTATTAGTTTAAGTGGTAAATTTATCAACTTTCATGTAAGGATTTTACTATCGCTATAAGTTTTGATCCAATCGCCTCTTGTAGGTATCAGTGTATCAGATGAAACACGAAAACTTTCTCTACTTCATCTAGTTGACAAAAGTACCAAAAGAATAATAGCAAAGGCTGCACGTAGCTCCGGGTCAGAAGCTACTCGTAAGGTAAGATTATTTTTCAATTGCAAATGGTTCATTTAACTGTTCAAATAGTTAGTCAAACTGTTGTCAGCATCTTGTTCTCAATTCCAAGGAGCGTCTTCAAGTTTAATGATGAACTCAGCTTTGTAAACAGTAAGCTACAATATTCACCTACCTAGTTAGACATAGGAGGTTTTGAAACCAATCATTTGAAAATCTTTGAACTGAGTTCATGTCTACATGTATACCTGAAAATACGAAGAGATTTAATTATTTTTAGCGATTTGAACTAACAAAAGTCAACTGATCATATCAACGTAACAATCGCACAATTTTTAATAAAGTGGGTTCTTAGTCGCATAAATCTATGGATCTATTGAGACTTTAAGAAATCTTCTTTATGAGCGCATATTTCAGCACAGATCATTCTAATTAAATCAAACAATACTCATTAAACACTTGAAAACAAGGAGGCAGTTTTCATTACTTAACAAAAAAGTTGCAATTTTTGATGACATCAATGGTTTATGTTGTGATGACAAAATCATTGACATTTCAAACCACATCATCATTATATTACTTTAAATTTTACTATGGTCTTTCTGGCTACTAAATGCAGAATATGTTGAAGTGAATTAGACTATTTTTGTGATGAACATGTGTGTGTATCGACGACATTGCAAAAGTATTTTCAAACCAAATTATTCTTTCTTACGAATGAACTATTCAATTTACTACTTGAAGTATAAAAATTGTTGTGTACATTCCTCAAGTAAATTGTTATTAAAAATTCACCCCATCATACTACAAAAATATTTTTTCAATGAATCTTTAATCAAGGTGTCTCAACAATCTTTTTGACAAATTATGTCATTTGCTTCTATGATAAACGTAATTCGATAGTGCACAAACACAGCTGAAATACGTCATATATATATAACGTGTAAATTTATAAAAGCTATTTTAGTATCTGTGACTGGTAACTTATATTTTCTTACTCATAACAGAAGTACCAATTATATTGAATGTTTTGATTAAACATATTTTATTGATTTATTAGATTTTTGGCAGTTTGCAACCATATTCCTTGTAGACATTTAACATGTGGTCATTAATGTTTACGTTAAACAGAACATTATCAAACTACATTTGTAAAATCTTTCTCTATTTTTTAATTATCGAACATACAGTACAAATCAATTTGCTTAGACAATATTTCTGTATACGCTAAGCGTTCGTATACCTTTTTTAAAATGAAATAATCTAACTTCAATCAATGATTTACAGAAAGTGTTTGTATGTGGTACCTGGTTAAAATATGAGTGATAATTCTCCATTAAAAGAAGTTTCTTAGACTTTTATCTAAAGTTTACTTCGATGTCATGATATCTATCAATTAAATTCCGTCACAACTCTAAATAGGGCGTTTAGATTCTAAGATTTTATTATTATGTTACCTAGATACTTAACCATACACTAACTGACATTGTCTAATAATATGAAATCTATTGAGTCACGTGATTACATAGTATGTTTTAAAAAAAAACTGATCAAATTCTCTCTAAAGTAACAACTTTCAAGATTATAAATGGGATTGTTAAAAATTAATGCATCTTTCTGTTAGTTTATTTAATTGATTTCACAATGAGCCACACACTTGACTTTCAACACCAGATTAATATAATAAAGATCACAATTAATGTAGGCAAAACATCATTAGATTTGTTTAAGTTAAGAGAAAAACAAGCACCCGTGACAAAGTTTCCAATCAATCTAGGCCAGTACGCGTTAGATTTAAGCCCATAATTTAACACATATATTTCTAAATGGAGATACTATACATTAATGCTAGTTTTCTCTTATAATAACATTTCGTCCGTTTTTTTGTTGTTATGATTTGTTCACAGATTCATCAAAAGTTTCTAACAGAACGAGAAGCTATAAATCAAATTGAGAAATCATGTATAACATTGTACAGTGCTGTTGAAACACGTTGTAAAAAAACTCGGGTAATCTTTTAATAACTAACTATGCATTACAAAAAATTATCTATTTGTATACGTGTAAGATATTTTGTTACTGAGTTACTTGAATTCATCTGCATATCCCTAAATTTTCCACTAAAGCTTATTGTTCATCGATATCAATTTGTTTTGGTAAGAATTTTTAAACAGTGAATTGTTGTTATGCTATTTACTGATATATGGATACCCATTTCAAGCCGGAGACAGCAGTGTATTGTAAAATATGTTTCGTGTATGATGCACTGTTTCTACCTGCATTATAATACAGGATATGTCATAGACTTATGAGTAACGGAAAACTTTAAGGATGTCATTCGTCACATAACTATATCGAAACAACAGATAGTGAAATCGAAAACCACTTAATTATTTTAATCAGAAAACTAAGAATCAGGGAGGATTTTTTCAGTCTATTAGATGAGTCCATAATTCGCAATATCGACCACTTAAGATTCAAGGTTTTTATTCAAAATAATAATGCATGGCTTCTTTTGAAGATAACAACAAATGAGATTTGACTTTATGTTTAGATGACATATTGCTTATTGAATTTCTGAATGAATTATGAGGACACAATACCGTGTTTACTCATAACTCGTAAAATATAAATGTTCAATGTTTTCTAGTTGTCAGTCGCTCTGGAAAGGCTGTAAATTACTTGTGCAAACTATACTTATGTTTCACTCAATAAAACAGATGTCTGTAGCTAAAATTCGATTGTATTGTAATTTGATTTCCCAAAGTTTAACTTACGTTCAGGTTTAACTTATGTGTTTTAGATAATGTAAATTAAAAAAAATGGAAGTATGAGGCTTAAATATGCATATCTTCACATATGTATAAACATATCTTAGATACGAACAAAATTAAAGTGATAAGTAATTGTTTTACTTTTAAGATTATCTAAATAAGTAATGTGTATGATTATCACCATAAAATGCATTATATTTTATTCACTTTTTGTTTATTTAACTAGATTAACCAATAACCATATGTTCATAGTTAGAATTTGCTTTTCTTCTTTTTTGTGCCTTAAACTTCCTGTATATCATTTCATTTAGTCGGCCATGAATACCTAAGTAGTATCGCTTAATTCATGATGTATTATCCTATTTAATAGGATATTTTTAGAAAGTTTTTTAAATGTACACATTTTTCTTTTGTCTGGATAATGGGGATAAAGATACAACGACGGAAAAATGTACTTATTGTTTGAAAGTATAGGTACTGCACACGTTTAAATCCAGTTTAATGGATTACAAAGTATCCTGTATTCATTCTTAGATCTATAATATTCAAAAAATATATGAACTAAGTAAAATAAAACCATGAATAGATTGATTATATATTTAACTATTTCTTTTTTCAGTTAAAGATATTTCGAATGTTGTTTAGTTGTAGTTAGGTTTATCAAAATCTTATTTGGACCATTTCATAGTGTGTATATATCTGACAGTTTAAACGATAGATTCATTAATTTTAGTTCCAATCTGTTAGTTGAAGTGATAAATGTATTCATCCCTTTCGTCGTTTATCATTTAAGTGGTTGCCGAACTATTCTATATTGTAAGAACAGCATTTGGACGCTGTTAATGTTTATTGTAACTGAGAAATATAACTACTACAGAGACATTGCAAATAATTCAGTTGTTTAGTAAATAATTACATAACTTAGTGATATACGAGAAGTGCATATTTCTGACTGTGTTGGAGTTAAAAGAACACATAGTGAATATAACGTTTAGTGTCACATGTATTCATTACGTTTAATAATCTTTGAACATTTAAATTTAATACATTCAGAAGACATGTCATCGGCATAAGTCAGAGATTAAAACCATCTGTACTAATTGGATACTTTGATGACACAATGAAACGTTTTGCGACGCCTTATTCATAAATATATCGTATAGATAAGCAATATGATTTCGGTGATTTGAAGCGGTGCACAACAAGATATCGAAACAGTGCAACACCATTAAGCTTTACTTGCAAACTAAAAATGTATATAAAATTTTCAGAAAGCTTCAGTCTTTCTTATCATCTGTGTAGATGACTATACAATCAGTCAAATAGTAAAGTTATTGTTAAACAGGTAGTTTGCAATTGGAATACATGATGTGTATCAATTACAATGAGCTATGTCGCACAAGTTAAAGTTTTCTAGAAAAAAAATCCTATCATAATTAGTCAGGCACTGAAACAGCTGCATAAGTACATAACTTAGAACTTTCATGATGAATGTATCTATAGAACCTTCAATTTGGGTTAGTAATGGGTTTTAATCTTATTTTAGATGTGACTGTCCTTCACAAGATATATTAAGCCGTTTGGTCGCATGATATAAAGTAAAATGGCTGTAGGTAACTAAAGTAGCCTACTATATTAATGGAAAAGAAATAAAAGCAATTCAGTGGAGATTTTTATTCTGACGATAGTATTTACTATAGCTGTACAGTTGTATATGTAATGATTTCTGTTTTTCAAAATAATAATCTACTTAAAAATAGATTATATCATAAGGTGTTTAGAAGTTTTAGTTAGGGATACAAATCTTAAAAAAGTTAAGTGTAGGTCTAAATTATAACGAAATATTGTGAGATTACAGCAATTTAAAAATCAGAAAAATTAAAGTTTATCCACTCGGCCAATGTGAAGATGTACGTAGCATTGTGGTAATTATCGGAAATTGAAAAAAGCTGACAAGATTAATTACTAAACAGAAAAATTTAAAAAGCAATACTAAACAGACCAAAAAATAAATAATCAAGGTAATAGTACTATTAAATTTAGGGTAAAGTTAGAAAATGTACGCTTCTTTTCTCAAAATAATGTTCAGAATTGACTACCAGATCACTAGAGTTTCAGCAGTGCAAAAGTTGTTTATATGTGCCTCCTTGTCGTTTCACAAAACAGATAATGCCAAAGGGCCATTTTAAGCGGCGGGGAAGAAGAGGGAAGATGGTTAGAAATGATGAAGTGCTTTTGTATTGTACTGGAAATCGATTTACATCCACATTTCAAAAACCACTTTGGACAAAATCGAAGTAATAATCTGATTTATTCTGACAGAAATTTTCTATTCAGATAAAAATTAATGACATATTTTTCTTTATTATTTAAACATACCTTAACAAATTTAGACTGTTGTTTTTATAAGACATTCATTCTGAATCGTATTGCAATTAATAACTATGAGTATTAGGATGAAGTGCTTCTGTTCAATTCAAAGTTAGTATATATAAAATAATCATGTAGAATCCATAATTATGCCCATAACTAACTTTTCAGTACCCCGTGATTTTTCATGTGTTGACTATTTGAATGTAGCCAGTGATATGAACTGTCTTTAAATTAAATTAAAATATTCATATAACCTACTGTCAGTTCACGTTTTACTCATTTTCCATTCAGAAAACAATAATGAATCAACAAACACTGATTACTGTAACTTCATTTAAGTTTCTTGAAAGTGTTACTTATTCTCATGTTTGAATTACTAAAACATCGCTTTTATAACAAAATGCTTTGAAAACCTTGAATACCACATAATCTAGCTGTATCGAAAAAAACAGTTTGATAATGAGTCCTCTGAATTCTAACCAGCAGCAGGTAAAATTAAACCAAACTTGCATTGAGACAAATATCTCAGACCTCATTCTATTTTGGTTACACAATATTACAAAATTTGTTCTTGTTTCCTACGACTGATTGCTCATGGAAGTTTTTAAGTTGAATATCTTCCTAGTTTTTTGTGTAGTTTACTTATTTTTTGTGTCGAAACACGAGTGCATGCAAAGACCGCTTTGTAAAATGTGTTACAATGAAGGAAGTCTGATCTGTAGCCGCCATTTTTTATTGAAGTGACGATTCTCCCGTCTATTCAAACTAAATTCTCTCAAACTCGTGGTTGTTGTATAAAACTTTTAAATTCTGTATTGTTTTAGGACTTGTTTTTGTACTTTGATGACACTGTAAACCTTTATTACAAATTTAAGTGTTCATTTGATTTCTCATCTAGCGACACTGTATTTTACTCCAAGATCATTCAATCCGCATTTTCTGAAATGTTAAATTGTGTAACATACTTATTATTCAGGTTATCTTATTGTCTGTTTTATTTTGTTCGATCGCTCTTTTTAGTATATGCATAGTCTGCACTAATTTAAACCAATAAACTGATTTAAGTGTTTAGAAGCGAGAGGAGAAAGAAAACTTTTGTTAGTTACTCTTTTTAATTATGAAGCCTAATTAGGTTCATTTTTTTTAGAAACGATCTTTTCATTGTTTCACTTTTTGTAAGTGTTAACTCAACGTTATCCTAAGCACACAACAACATCGATGAATCCGTTTTTAAATACTTATAACAGACTTCCATCTTATATGTACTGTAGAATAAAAATCTACACTATCATCGATTATTTTCTTTTCAATTAACATCAATCGACCAACTTTATCATTTCTTTGTTAACGGTGGAACACTGTTCATCAAAAAAACTTATTTTGTGGCATTCGACTTTTAGCAAAATACCTGATAATCAAACTTTCGAGTTGGGGTGAGTTTGTAGGGAGATTGGAAACCGCTGAGAAGTTTCATATCTGAGTGAAATGTCTATCAAGTACCCCTAGTTTTCAGTAGAACCTAACTAACATCATTTTGTGACAAAACTGATTCAACTTTGAAACTTTTTATTTGGATTTATCCATACGTTTAAATTATTGTTTTATTTATTTTATAGAGATTTATACTTGCACAAAAAGATTTTATCTCACTAATGAAAAAAATATTTCTTCAACGGAGTACATTTAAGCTTCATCATGATATACCAAGTTCTAGTTGTTCATCAAATGAATTACCTTTAGATGTTATAATAAATTATGAAATTGCTTTTGATACATTAATACATCATATGAATGATATATACGTAAGTCATGCGTACTATTTATTTTAGAATAATATTTATTTCTTTGCGAACCTCATAGATTAAGTTTTATATACAAGTTCAATATTATTATAGAACTTAACAAAGGGAATTATGATCCTGTAATTCATTCTAATTTATGGTCTATTACTTAAATGAGTCTACGTTTCGAAGTCGGTTTTACTGCTGTGAATCAAACCTAGTTCCTATAGTTTAAAATTTTATAAACTTTAGAAATTATACATGTAGTTTATCAAGTATAGTCATCTTACGTTTATATTAGATTTACACTTACTTGTCAGTTATCCGATAATTACAAACAATGATTTCTTGATCACTGATTTCTAAATTGAAGCCGATTCATTCAATTTCGTTTATTACGCTTCAACAAATGGCCGTTTTTTGTTTTGTTCTTACTAGTAGTTCAGATAATCAAAACTGGTCATCTGGTTGTTATTCATATTTTTGAAATGTTAATAATTTGTGAATTTATCTGAATTGATTTATGAGTTAAATTTCACTTATGTTGATCCAAGAAAAGGAGTCGTCAGGGGATCATATCAAGTTTACTAAACAAATTTCATACAACTTGGCAACCAACTTGTTGTGACTGAGAACTTCTTGCAAATTTTGCCTACATTATTGCAAAAGTGAAAATTCAAAATTTTAGGGCCTAGCTTCGTGCACAGTACTTTTGAAAATTTGTAGAAGAATGTACATTCTAGTCAAAGAGATTGCATAACAAACACTTTATAATCGCTCGTTTTTGTCCTTGTTTGACGTTAAAGGCTGTAGATTACATGTCTCTAAAATATACAAAATCATACAGATAGATTCATACTTGAACTCAGTGGTCCAGAGTCAACATTTTTAAAGGTAGATCTACTGGGTTTTAGTCTCACAGTTAACATTAGCATTGGAATGTAGGTTCATTGAGCTGAAGAGACACCTGTCTTATTCTAGCCACAATCCAACCTCGCTAAATATACTTTAAAGTATGTTGCGTTTTAATAATTTGTCTTAATATGTCCATAAACTACTATTTAACGAGGTTACCAGACATCTCAACTTAGAATTATGAAAAGACACTTCAATGAAATTCGCATTTCATTCAATCGTTGTTACACCGTAAACTAGACGATAAAAAAAATCTCTAAAAATGTATTATTTTCATTAGGATTCGGTTAAATAATTCAATCTAACATCAAGATTTAATTAATTGCATTAAGTCAGTTAAACTAACTGGAACATTTTCATTATCATACTGATTGTATTCTAAAATTGCTTATACTGTAGATAAGAAAAATGTCATCTAAAGTATTAAATCGTTTAAGTGAATTGAAGAAATTAATAAATAATTCAAAACGTCTTTTGGACAAACATGATAATGAAGAATTAAACATGATTTTAATGGATGCTTCAGTAAGAAATCAAAATTGTAAAAATCTTGTAAGTGTATTTATCAAATACATTTTTCTTTGAATGAATTAGCTTCACATATATCATTATACCACTTTTTACGAAGACAGTTTGAAAATTTTTAAAGCAAACTACAGCTGCCAACTTTATTTATGGTAGTTAACTGTTAGTAAAATTAATTTTAAGTCCTTACCTTCATTTTCGATTGTTTTTACAATGAAGACTTTCGATGTTTTTATGTTAGCCAATATTGAAATATAAACGCTATGATAACGTTAAGGGATGAAAACAAAGCCATTAGGACAGAGAACTATTCTGCAAATGAGGTTTTAGACATTTATTTTTCAAAAGGTGAATCAAACAATCTTAAGAAATAATCAGCTGTCCAATTCATAAAAGGTTATTAATTAGCAAAAAGTGAATTGAGTAAAATAGTCTCTAGAACATCATTGAGAGGATTCTGATAGGTATGTATGTATTGATTCGATAAAAACGTAATTTAGTATATTGTTAATGTAATAAACTGGTAAGTTTCTGCATTAATTAGCTGTAAAAATAATTCTAATTTGAGGTTTGGCTGTAAATATTTTGACAGATGTACAACTGTGCAAATTTGAGTGAAAGAATCAATCAACTGGTTTCATAAAACTCGGATAGCTAGCCTTCTTACATTGTACCTACCTAATCCTATGATAATGTGTTAAGTCAACGTTTTTAAAACATCATAAATGATGTTTGCATGACGTCTTTTAATCTGTAAAAAGGTTGCTTACTAAGTTGTCTTTTAAATTACTTCTTTTAATACGAATTGACTCATTGTCATTATACGAAATGTAAAGTAGTATTGAGTAAAAAAGCAGCGACAATAAGTCACATTGCTAGTCAAATTTCTAAAAAATTTTAAAGCTTGCTACTGTACCTCAAATAAACAAATTAATTATCTTGTTAAAATAAGCATTCACTATAGATAAGATTACTTCTTTTAGTTTAACTTACAATTACATGATACGAAGCATATACTGTATTCAGAGTTACTGTATATAGCTTGATTAAGAGTATTATAGTGATTATTCTGATACATGTCTCGTTCATTGAACGTGACAGAAATGTACTTTGACTGAAACACTGTAAATTAGGTCAGACAAACTTGTGGCCAAATAATGTAAAATGAGCGTAAAGAAATATGTTATGAAGTTAATTAATGAAGTCATGATTTAACTAGCACTTAAACATTTGAGGTTTGTGGAGATTGGCACTAAATTTAGTTGATTGAAGTCGTCGCAGATTTGCCCAGTGCTCCCTGTTTTCCGATGATATCCTGCCAATATCATTCTACGACGAATTCAATCATCCAGACCTAAATATTTATTAATAAATTTTATTATCAATAATGCTCTTTTTATTGTTGTAACTCTTTTTAAAAAAGATAGAATTTTTGGTCAATGTAAGGTTTGTTTTCAAATTAATCATTATGTTAAATTGTAGTAAAAACTTTTCAACAAGATAAATCAATTTTTATTCGTGTAAGATGTTGTACTTTTTGTGCATAGGTTACCTTGATGACTGTTAATGAATATGAACCGTAGAATGATGAAATTGAGAATTGAGATCTACATAGATGACATAATCAAGTATTTCAGATTTATATGACGACAGCACTCCATTTATAGATAACAAATAATTTTGGTTTAACTAGGATTCTTTTATTATAGTATGTATTGGTAAAAACTTACCCATGAAGTTAAAGATCATTTACAGCATTTCAAGGAGAACTACAAACTACGAAACCATAAATTTACATTTATTTATTGGCCACAATTTTTATATCATTAAGTTCGATTTAATAATTTGATGATTTAAGAATCGTCACATTATGTCTTCGAGTAGCTTGTATCGTGACAACTAAATAATGCACATCATTGAATAAAACTTTAAAATCTCTAACATTAGTTACTGATAGCTTCTTAGTAACACTAGTACTAGTTATAAATTAAAAATTCTTTTCATTACTATATATATATATATATATATATATATATATATATATATATATATAGGTAGATTTCTCGTAAATAATTTCCTAAGCAATTAATTCTTTTGTCAAGCAAACTGCTATTAATGTACAGTTACAAAGAGAAGAAAATACAAGAAATCTGGCTACTTTACAATCTGGACTACAAAACAGTTTACCATCACTGGTAAAACATGCAAATAGTATTTTACAATCTGCTAATCAATACGCTTATATACTACAATCAAATCTTATGAAAGTAGCTGAAAATTCAATTCGGAAGTGTATTCAAGATGTAAGTTTGTAAAATATTAAACAAGAATAATTTTAATTAATTACTCATGATCTTACTACTGACTAAGTTAGTAGTGAATTAAGCTGATTATTCAGTCTACATTGAATGAATTACTAATTATCATAAAATATATCCCAGATTAGTTCTAGCTTCAATGATATTTAAATTTTCATAATAATAAAATCCCACATTTAAACATTAGGACTAACACAAAAAAACACTTGATTAAATAAATTTTATATTTCATGTCAACAGTTACATGCATGAAACACTATGAAGGGATCTATCTCAAGCTTCTCACCTCCTTGGTTACCTAATTAGAATAAAAATTAAGCATTCACTTTGGTAAGGCGGTTACTAAATAAGACAGTTAATATGTTTTTGTTTATGGTCGCTAAACAGAAATTTTTCAGAATAAATTGTTCAACAATTAGCAGATAGAGATTAAATTTTTAGACCAAATCCCAGAGTAGGTGATGTACTTACAGAGTTGGTATTAATTGGAAAGAATAGTGATCGAAGATATATTTAAAAGAAATATAATTCGGACAAAGGAAAATAATGATAATAAATTAGGAATTGAATAGATTGTTTAAAAAATGAGTAATATATATTTATAAAATTCCAATCAGTAAAAAAAAAATTTCTGACGTTCGCGGCTTAGTGCAATCAAGTAAATTATTCATTTCTCTAAAGAAGCGACTTGCACTAAGCCGCGAGACGTCGGAAATTTTAATTTATTCTCATTGGAATTTTACAAATAAGCATATCACTCATTTTGTAAAATAACGATAAGTTCAGAAACTAATAATTTGGAGAAAGATAAGGAATGGATACACCTGCAACTTTGCAAACGATTTTGAGCTTTATAACTACAAATCCTAACCAATAGTTACGATTATCAGGTGATCCCCAACCACGTAGTCTGCACCTTTTAACATGGCTCAGCCCAATTGTCAATGACTTCATGGACTAGTACAATGCTTTCGTTTAGGTTCCATCAGCTTTTTTCTAGTCTACTCCTACACTAGAAAGCATTGCTCATCAAGATAGGCGGTGGTTGGGCACACGTCTTAACCACCACATCTGATGAAGATTTACTACTCCATCAATAGACTTACCATAATTACCTAATACTCTATTCCTAACCCACGTATTGATTATCCGGTAGTCCCAGAATACACAAGCAATGCTTCGAAGACATCTATGATCGAATACTAAGAGCCATTGAATATCCTCTATCCTCAATGATCATATTTCACATACATAAAGTAAAACGAATCATACTGCTTCGGGAGTAAACACGTCCTTTGGTCGGAATACAGGTGTCTTGCCTACGCCACAAGTGATGCTAACTGGAAAAAGCCGATCGGGCCTTATGTATACGAACCAAGATTTCAGCAGACACCAGAAAATTGGGACTAATGAGGCTCCCAATATAAGTGAAACAGTCAACACATTAAAGCCGATATTTTCAACACAATATTCGTTAAAATGATTCCTCGATATTGTCACAAGAGGACTTCTATCCTTTTTTATAGACCAGGACGATTAGTGTTCGAGACCAGTCAGATGAGATCACGTCCAGTTCCCACATTCTAGACAAGATCCCAGGTACTCTCGCTGCTAAAACTGGACAACCGTCCTCAAATATCTCAAGGGTTGATCTATCAGGTCCTGCTGTTCTCCCTCGCTTTAGATTTTCTATAGCCTTCTCAAATTTGATATGACTCGAAAAACTGGTATCAATGTGTCATTCAGGTTGCTTGGGGATGGTGGGCGACTAGGTAGAGGCAGAGGGCCAGTTGAACTGTGCCCCAAAGTGTTCTGCCCATCGGCCTAATCTTCTGGATTCACAGTGAATAATCACCCCATATTTTTCCGATATAGTTTCACATACAGTTGGATTTCTGATACCCGTCTCCTTGAAAAGTCTCAACAGTTGCTCACTGTTACCGATTGCCGGTGCCTTTTCTATCACTTTAGCCTTCGCCACTCACCACTCCTCACGATTATTGCGTAAGCTATTAATCAGCTTGTGATTAAGTTGCCTTCGTTCCTCACTGTGTTTAGAACCAGACGGGGTGTGTTGTTGAGCTTCTATCAATTTAGTAGAAGAAGATAAAATCCACTAATGTCTCTTGACATTTTGGTTTAGTTTACTAGTAGATATCACGAATGTTTCGACAGCTTTTTAAATATCATTCCAAGCCAACTCTGGATGGTTATCGCTAACATGGTTGATTGATTATTTTTCTAATTGTTCTTGAAATGTATTCTTGACTTTTTATTCATCAAGTTGAACTCTGAGGAGAATCCTTGCCGTGAATCTTTAACGTCCAGTGAGACGCAGACTAATACGCGTTCGTAATAAATCGTGATCTGAGTCTTAACACGTGCTCCAGAGTGAGTGGCATTCTTCTACCCAACGTCTTCAGCTATGACTGATAGCAATGTGGTCTTTTTCTGTCCAACGTTGAGTTGAATGTGGGGGTCGCCATGTCATCTGATACCTCTTTTTATGCTTAAGGTTGATGTTTTCGAGAAATAGAATGTTATCTTAATATAGTTGTAGTACACGGTCGCCTGTTCGTTGAACCTCAGTACTGTCTGAGGTTCATCTGAGTCGCAATCAGTGAAAGTACAGATAGATACAACAAAGAAACAACGTTGTGTGTCCCTATCATTCCGAATCCTTACCATCATGCTCGGACGGACGGCGCAAAAACGATTGTCTATTAAAATCCAGTCAAGGAGAGATTGTTTAGCTTCTGAACTTAGTGCTATACTTACGCCAGCAAGGCCTCGATTGGTAGCTGTGGGGTCTTCTGAAACATGAAGGGTGAAGCAGGCCGGTCCTTTATTTTCACAAGGTGAGGTCAAGCGACTGACTGCACTTGGATCCTGTACACGAGTTTCAGAGATGCAGCAGACATCAATGGAGCGGGATTCTAGTGTTATATCTAAGGAGGCTTGTTGTCCTATTTGGCATAAGGTTCGAAATTTTAAAGCTCAGATATACAGTTTAGTGCGAGGTTTCAGAAGACCAGGAATAAAATTTCGAAAACTCGAACAAATATCGTTAGAGGCGTGAGCTAATGAAGTTATGCTAGAAGGGTTATTCGTGGGGATAAGAAAGTTATTAAGAGTTGTTGGTGGGATTTGTATTCTAACAAGATGATCTCGTGTGATGTTAGAGGTATGATGGCGGTTGTCAATTCCTGGTTGCCCACATCATGGAATGATATTACTTCTTGAGGTACCTATGAAGAAAACTGGTTTAGTATTGGTCATAGTGACCTGGGAGTGCGATCACAGAGCCCAAGGAACAACTGCTTAAGGCCGATCACGCACGATTTTGTTATGGGAAGTTTTTGAAGTGATGCCCCACTCTTCAAAAGGCCTTACTGTCGGAGACGGAAGCCCGTGGAGTAAGGTGAGGTGTGACATTTGTAGGGTCGATCTTTTCCAACCCCATCCTTGCGTTAAGAAGACAGCATCGCTGCAGATGCCTGGTATTCGAGAGAAACATCTTACTGGTTTCACACCTCACTGCAGTCAGCAATACAACATTGTCCTCAGATCTTCGGTTGCTGCCTTCAGTTTTATCGCTCCCCAAAAGACCTGCTTGGCATGGTAGGACCTAGAGAAACATGCGTTCCAGCCAATATAGCTCGGTTGGGTCATCACATCAGGCAACCCCGACCACCACGTTAAGGTAGTAGCTAAGGTCGAGTATTTAACTTAAGACATTAGATTAAATATGTTTCTGAGTAGGCTGGAATTATACTTAATGTCTTTTATGTTCATTAGATTCTTTGCATCTACTGTGTTAGATTATTAGCCAGTGCTGGATATTATCATTTTCATAAAAAAATATATTTCATGTTGTTGTAGTTATCCGTATCTGTGTGATATAAATACTTATAGTATATAGAAGCCTAACATTTCAGATGAGAATCCAAAAAGTAGTAAAAGTTAACGCTTAAAAGAAATTGATCTACGAAGAATGTACTCTAATATGAATTTTACATCTAATAAGTGACAAGGAGAGCTGTGTGAAATTCTGGATCCAGTTCACAGTATATTGTAAACGTTGAGGACAATCTTTGTAAATGCTCTTGAGTGTCTTTTAGTTAAACTATATACCAAGCGATATATATATATATATATATATATATATATATATATAAGAGACATTACAGCGACGACAAATTTGTTGCATAGATATATACAACAAATTCGTCGTCGCTGTAATGTCTCTTATAGGAAACTATTCCTCTATATTTCACTCCGTACAGTTTAACTGGTCGTCATTGATTCAGTGGTAAATTATGAATGAAAAATTTTACTTTTAATCATCTTGCTTTTGCGATTTTGATGATCATTTACTGTTGAGGTTTTACTACATATCGTTAACATATTGCATATTTTTATTAAGATCCGAGTGTACAGTGGTCTCACTACTTGTAACTCACTTTCATTTAGTCGTCTTTATGGAAAAGTCCCCGATTTACAATTACTAGTAGCAATAAGAATACTTCATACTTGTCAGTCGATTGGTATGAACAATGTAGTTAAAAATCAGAGAACACTGTCCAACTTTTATCAGTTAGATCTTCATTAGGCTTTTTCTGTAATACTTATTTATGTTTTTAAATAAGTATAGAAAATGTCAAACCAATTAAACTGATTTGTCATGTACAGCATCGTCAAATGAAGGTCGGCTTTTTGTTAAAATGTGATCGGTTTTAAAAACAATAAGTCAAATTAGAGTTTTAGATAGCGTTAATACCAAAATTGTTTGACGTTTCGATGAAATTTGGAATTTATTTCCTTATTGAATAAATTTCGATTCGAATGGATGCAATTACGTGAAGTTTCATCATAAGCAAGTATGCAACTATTTGTTTTCAATCGCTTACTATTTAAAAACTATTTCCTCAATTGCATATTATCATCAAAAATTAATAACCGTTTGAAAATGATCATGGTATTCACTTTGTTATTTGAACTTTTTGTACAGTGTAATGCATTACAGAGTATTTGGTATTAATTAATTTATAAAAATTTCCAGCATTAAATTAATTTTATTTTCAAATCACTGGAAACTATAAAACACTAAACAATTGTTTTATTTCAGTTTGGAACCATTTTTCCACTAATTTACATTCGGTTCAACATAACATCATCAGTGGTTTACTTTTCTAACTCTAATTAACTTAACGATGAGTTGTTAATTTACTTCTGAACTGGCTACACTCAAATATCGAAAATTCCCAGTAAAATCTGATATATGTAGTTAACTTACTCTTCAACTTTCTTTGTTATCAAAGCCGATGTATTAAAGTGAATGTACATCCTAAAGAATTCAGTTACCGACATTATCATAAGTATTTATTCGACATTATGACTGTATGATAAATAGTGTTAACTATAATTTTGTGTGCTTCCACAAGTTAACTTCAGAAGCTGATGATAAGGTTTTTAAGAACAAAGTCCCACTTCTATTGTTTCTTAAGATGAATATATAGCTCTAAACAATTTTTACTGAATCTAATTGTAACTTCGGATCATATGTAACTACAGTTCAAATATTACCGAGTAATCCAAATGAATAAAGCATGAAAATTAACAGTTTTTTTCGATATTTTTATCGTAACAGAATTAATATTATCTTATCACAAGTGGTCATATTATATCTGTGTTCATACTTTAGAAATCCTCATTAGCATAAGTCCTTCAGAAGCAAATTATATTTATTCACTTAAAGTTAAACGGGCAGTCAGTGTTACTGTTTGTCTTCCTTGATATCAACTTAGTAAATTAACCAGTTTTTATTATTTTAAAGGCTTACTTCTTAAGTATTAAATTTTCTAAAACATAATGTTAGCGATTAGCATATAAACCATTTAGTTTAAGTGGTGCCACGATTTGGATTGACGAATGATTAATTCGTGTTAGTTGAAGTGAGGTAGTTCTATGGAGATTGGTATTAACCTTAGCTAGTTTTGTCAATCAAATATTTATATTGATTGGGTAACACTGATAACTAAGGAACACTGGACAACTGTTTCGTCCTAGTATGGGATTCCTTAGCACTATTTTCCTCAATTCTACTAGGGAATTCGTGAGTGTTAAAGTTCAGACTAGTCACCAGTAAAACATTTATTGTCTATTGACAATGAATGAACGTCATGCTATGTCACAAATTGGTGGAATTAAAATTTCTACGACTAGACGTCGACCTGTTTTGTGATAAAAGTGGCTAACCGTTCACTGTGAGATCTGTAAGCCGTGAAATCCATTAATTGGGAGACGATAGAGGGTACACACTACTGAGGAGCCTCATATTTGAAGTAAGTAACCGTTCAGTACTCTCTGTTTTACCATGGTGCCCAACTAACATCAATTTTTGACGAACACGAACAAATAAACCCAGTCAACAGTATTTTAAGCTCTACCTTTATCTGATCGAGTTTGCTTATTAACTGGCATATGAAACATTTAAAACGACTGGAGTTATGAAGACAACTGAAAACAGAGTCTAATTTTCCATTAAATATTAATAATTAACTATTTGTAATATAAATTTATTAATGTTTAAAATTGTTTGTATTTTTCACAGTACGCACAACTCGACATCTATACGCAACCTGGTAGTTATATATCTCCAGCAGAAATTATCACTCGTATAGGTAAACTAAGATCGCTTCTTCAAGAAACAAGACGTTGTCGTACTCAACGAGTATATGATGTACCTGATGCATTTAAATATGAAGAATCACCACTTAATGACAAGTATAGTACACCCTCTCAAGAATCTTGTAAGATTTTGAAATTTAATTTATTATTCATACATGATTTCACTAATTTGTTTGAAGTATCTGTTACAATAAATTGATTGTCATAAAAATATAATTTAAGGTAAATGAAATAACAACAAACTAACATTTTGGTATTTGAGGCTTGACTACTTAAGTTTACGGAATCCATCCCAATCTACCCAGATTTCTTCAATTCTTTAAAATAGTAGAAGCCTTGGCTATTCGTGATATGAAACTGGAACTTGTACACAAAAAATGTTTGTCTTATCTTTGTCATTATCGTGGCCCTAATCTCAGTTCTAATTTTTATCATTATTATTATAACTATTAATGATATTATTAGTAACAGCATCGATGAAGTACTTCCCTCTTTCATCCACACTTTATGCAAAAAATTTAAACTTAGTACCTTTAATTTCGCTGACAAGTATTTCTGACGGTATTACATTAAATCTTTTTAATGTATATGAACATTCGTTCAAATTTGAACTGATAGTTTGACAAAAATTGGGCTCCAAGTGTATTAATGAGATTAGAAGTAGATCACATTTGAAAATTCTTAGCGATTCGGAAGTAAATTAATAAATTCCTACTTTTCACCCTTCATACTGGTCACAGCTTCTTCAAGATGGGGAAATAAATAAAATTATCAAAGATATATCTAAGGTCAAACAGCTAAACCAGACCTGTACACTGTTATTTACAATAAAAAAAATGATCCTTTAGAACATGATTGGACTAAATTTGGTTGTTTGACCTTATGTATTTCTATGATTTGTTTGATTATTTTTCCCTTAAGAAGGTCAGACTTGTTTGCCGAGTGTGACTTTCGAATTTATTTGTTTATTTTTCAGTCGGTAAGGTTTTCTAGATATAATCTATTTCTAATCTTCTGAATACCTATAATTGTTTATAAAACGTAAACATTTTAATTATCTTTACTAATGTAATTGAATTTTTTAATTTGTATGTTTGTTTCCAGTATATTCATTCACTGTTATGCTCTTCACGAGATTGCTTTGTGACCGATCCACATATATATATATATATATATATATATATATATATATATATATATATATACAGTTGTGTAGCTCGATGATAAATTAGTTAAAAAAGAGATCCCTTCTCCAAAATTTACATTTTTTTAAATATTTAAAGTGTCATTTAAGTGAGACGATTATCTGAAGGTCGAAAAATTCTTCTTTTATTACTATTACATCTATTCATCTATTTTTAAAGGTTACACTGAAATATTTAAGTTACAAGTGTAAACAAAGTGAGAGATATAGCTTAGTATTAGTGCATTTTATAACGAAAAACAACAGTCTTTTACTGCTTTTTAGATCATTTATATGAATTAAGACTAGACCTATAAATGACAATCTTTATCAGTCTGTTATCGAGTTGATTGTTGTATTTATGACGAATTTTCCAAATTATCTAAAACTTTTTGGCTTCACTTCAGAAATATTCCTCAATACTTCATTTATGATAAACCTTCACGGTCATTGAATATATTAGTTATTAAGTTATTCGTATCCCAGTTGATAGGTCTGTTTCCTTCTAGTGTTTCCCAGCATTTAAATCAATCTGACAGTCAAATCTTAGACTTAATTCCCTGTAAATAAACTAATTGATTTAAATTTGTTATCTTCTTACATACATCTTTTTTTTATAATTTATTAAGTTCTATGTGACTTTCTTGCTTAGCCATTGTCATATTGATAGAGAAATGTGAGAATATTTGTTACTTATTGAGCTACTGATTATACCAATCGTAGTTGTATTCATCCACATTTTTAATGTCTTTATAATGCACAACTGAATTTGAAAAAAGCTTGATTAAATCACTGACTGCGCAAAGTATGTATTCTTTATTTTGTTAGCCTTAATTTAGTGATATGGTTTATTCTTCATAAACCGTATTCCAATATCTTTTCACGTAGTATAACACGGATTAAAAAATACTACACCTAGTTATATAGAAATTGTTTACAACAAATATAATTTTGTAATAATCTTGTTCAAAGAACTACTTGTTAGTTAAAATTTCAATTAAAATAAAAGCTATAAGATATTCACTGAATTTACTTTTAATTAAGTTATTTTTTAAACTCACTATTCTGCTACTAAAACATGAAATAATTGCTGTTATAAGAAGTCAAATAAATGATTAGATATTCGTCTTCATATTTCGTTCTGCCAACTGCAAAGACATTTCAATGTGTTGAATCTCCAAAATTTTCTTCTTTACTTAGCTCTAATATCCGACATTAATCATCTATCTAATTCGGGATTTGAATTGCAGTCCAGTTTAACAGTACCAGCTGGAAATATTGGTAAAAATTCTTTATCACCATATCCTAATATGAAAATAATTGTAAGTCAAATATGTTTTTATAACAAAAGATTTTAATAGCAGTTGTATCAGTTTAATTTTCATTGGCTGTGCTGTAAAGAAATGGACAACGAAATAGACTTTTCGCTTGTTAAGTGATTAGAGTTAGTCGATAAGAAACCTTAAACTAGGATTTAGTAGTAGCTAGCAATTTTTTTGTAGTTAATGATACATCGGTGATTCAAACCCAGTTCACCCCACTTAGCGTCTTAAAACTCGACTGTTAAGCTAATTCGGTTGTTTTTTCTTTTTTCGTAACAAGTATGTCAACTAACTGATCAAAATTATGACTAACTTATTTGATCTAGATATAAGGCCAAACGTATTTGGTAAAATGATTAGAACTACAAAGCAACATTTGCATACTTTTAACCTGATCGACAAGTCTTTATTCAAATAAAAATTCAGCTGACTTTAGGAGTTTTAGTGACAAACAGCACAGTGCACCTATAAGCATTTCTTACCTAATTATTATCAAAGATCAGATTAGTTAAACGATAAATTTAGATGCTTACATTTTGCAAAGAAAATTACATTGATAACTTGTATGAATGCATCACATTTCTTCTTTCTTATATTCCTATGAGAAATATAATATTATGCTTATGGTAAATCACTAATTTTAACCTTTAAAAACTAGGTATTGGTATAAATATTCCTATTAAATAATAATGCAAATCTCTTTAGCGAGGGGATCTCTTTTCAACGAATTTATTATCAGGCTGTACAGTTGCATGTATATATAATAAATTATAAGTCAATGAGTAATTGTAGGAATCTGACTAGTTGACATGGAAAATTTTCGACTGAATAATGTTCGAAATAATCAATTGGTAACTGATGGGGAAGATTTGTGAAACTTGAAAATTGTGTAATTAGTAGGTTGGAGACAGAATAATAATGATTTTTATTATATTAGGATGAACTTACGTAAATGAAAATCAAGAAGATCTAGATGCAGGTAGTCTATATAGTAATAAAATAATAATAAAGGTTATTAAAATAATTTTAGTATTAGTAATATTAAAGGTAGGAAAGCAATATGAAGAAATGGAAAGGTACAAATAAATAAATAAAGTGTAGTCTACGTGAACTAAGGCCAAGGTAAAATACACGATCTCTTAAATTGCATTTGTACGCGTAACTGAGACATCAAATTTTGTATAGCTGAAGCTTCTGCAGACTCATACGTGAGCCTCTTAGTACGTTTGACTAAATTTTAGAAATTGTCATATGATAAATCTGAGGCTGAATGTCCTAAATCTACTATACATTCTTTAATAATGACTCTAAAAGTACTTGTTTTCTAATGAAAACCATCATACACTGTCCACCTGAGTGAGCCCCAATATACAACAACTACTACTTGTTTTAAAATAGCACTTTCGTGACGTCGTAACATTAAATAGTGATCCAGTCATTTAATGATGTAATGAAATGCGTCACATGTTGCTTTGTACATCAGTATTATTCATTTCACTTGATAGATATATCTTAAATTTTTATGAATATTCTTTATGAATTTTTTTAAAAGAAAAAAAAGATAAGAATTTTTTCCAAAAGGAAATATGCAAAAAATTTCAGTAGTTTGATATTTACTAAAAAATACTGAGAAAAAATTATTTAGCCTTGTTGACTATTTTAGTTTTAAATTAGTATGCAGTTTTATTCAGTTAGTCATGATACAGTTTGAATGAATATAATGACCTTATAATTAGTATTTTAAAATGTGATAACCACAACAATTCAACACGAAAGTAAATGAGTACTCCATCAGTTACAAAGAGACATGAAGATAATTTTGGTGATTGTCTCATAGTTTATCAACACATTTATTCATTTATGATGTAATTACTACGTCGTATTATTTTTCACTTTATAAATCACATAAACCGTGTTACTAACTTGATAGTTATTTAGCCTATGAACTACTAAATTTAAATTATTGATGACATTGTTTTGGTACACAGTATAATGGTTGATACAAGCGTCAATTGCAATAGGCTTTGTTGCGTTAAATATATAAACATCCTATAGGTTATTCATGTTTTCTCACTGACATTTTGATAATAATTTCTTGTTTGTTGCTTTATACATATATAGGTGGTATTGTGGAAATGGATATTAAGTTTTGTTGGTTGGATTCGTCACAGATTACTGTTAGTAAGGTACAAGTGAAAACCAGGGAGCACTGGACAGATATTTCATCCTATTATGAGATCCTTAAGTAGTGCATGCCCTAGATGTCGCCAGGGGATTCGAACCTAGAGCTTTCAGGATGGCGAACACCCAACCTTACGCATCACTGGAATGGCGTTCAGTAATAGTCCTGTGGTAGATAGATGGACACATACATGCAAATATTCATATCCTCAGTAATTCTACAATCTATTAGAGTAGTAGCACCTCTTTCTACACCACTTCGGCACAATTTATTTTTGCTATCATATAATATTTTCATGCCAACTGTCAATATATGAATATCTATGTTTAATTATATCTGTTTGTATCTATGTGTTCTCTAAAAGTATCCTGCTATCCCCTCCCACATTCATTTATTTTGAAGTAGTCATGTAGTCTTAGTAATATTATTTTAAAATCCAGGTTGAATATCGACATCAGTTATAAGTCATTCGAAATATAAATCTTAAAATTTCTTAAAATAAATTTGACAGTTGCTCTTAAATAAAATTAACTTTGTGAGTGATAATTGTTTTTAATCAATACTTTTTTCTGTCACACAGGATTGTGATTCAAGTGACCAACAACAACAAACACAGAGTAGAATTTCATCGAGCAGTGACATCAGCAGACGTATATCAGTGGAAGAACAACCTTCAACTACAAAACTCTGTGTAAATGACAATCCGATCAGTGAACCAACTCATAGAATTACTCATGACTTCTCATCAAAAAATAAAAGTGCCCTTATTTTATCTAAAGGTCAATTGGTGACTGTTATTAGATCCTATGGCTCAAATGGAAATACAAAATGGAGTTTAGTCAAGTTCTATCCATGTGGTGAAATAAAGTTCGTACCAACTAATTATTTGGAAACTATAGGAAATATGTAGTTTTACAAATTTTCTAACTTCATTTAAAATTTTTCATTTCGTAAAGGTTTACTAACTTTAAAAACTATTGAGCTTACTGGGGAAAGACTATGCGGTGATTCTGCAGTATAAATATTATATATATATATATATATATACATATGCGATATTCTTCATGTCAGACGAATTTTTAACTCCTTTCTGTTCAGATTCTGCAGTATCTTCATCTGAGTCGCTTAATCATATTTGAAGGAATAACTGATTTCGGATATTTTGGAGATCATCATCAGATCATTAGTTCCAAAAATATTTACCACATGCTTAGATTTTTGATTTTGGCATCACTCACCCCTTCGAGTACAAATAGGATTGACCTGCAAAACTAGATATGAGTGACTACAAGAAATCGTTTCAGAAACAGGACCAAACATTTTTCATAATGATGCACATACATGAATCATAACTAGAAAGACTTAATTATGTGATATAACTTTACTAACAGTTGAAAGCAACAAATCAACCAGTAATCGTTAAACACACATCAAAGCATTCAGTTTATACGATCATCGATGAAAATGTATATAAGCTATATGATATATGTTACAGCCACATCTCCGCTGAAATAAAACTTTCTGTCCAGTCAGGCATAATATTAACTCTAAACTTGTTTAAAAAATGCATATAAACTTTCGGCACATGATTATGCATCCGAGTACTAAAAGGATTCTAAGCTGACAGTTTTTTTCCTTCCTGCCCCCTCCCCGAAAAATACTTTATATTGTTCTTAAAACTTTTGTAGAGATCTGTTCTACCTAATCCAAAACCACGCATAAAATCCTAGTTTAAGAAACAGAACAATCAAACAAAAACACCGCAAGATCTGTTTCACGCTTGTCTCAAACAAAGGATATCTAATCCAGTTAAGTGCTTCGTTATTTTTTAAACTAGAAAATAATGCCAAATATTTAGTAGGAATAAAGTCAATAAACAATTGACCTCAGTAGATAGAAGTTAGTGTACTAATTCGAGTCCAGTATACCTGTGGGGAGCTTGTGTTGATTTCCTGACGATCTCGTCTTAAAGTTTTAGAATGGTATTAGACATTCAAGTAGCATATCAGTAAACGAAACAGTTCTAACAGTTGGTTATTGAGAACGTATATCATATCACTAGACATTAGTGTTACTTAAGTACTTATACTGCAACAAAGTAAAATGAAGTCACAATGAAACACAGCTATCACGATATTACAAATCAGAATCGTGTGTTATACGAACATATCACGAATAATAGTAATATTCATGAAACATCTAAACTACTAATTATATAATTATCAATTACAGCGTGCAAATAGTCTATTTCAGACAATTTAAATCTAAATTGTAAAGATATGTTACAACTTCAAGTTGCATTCACTACGATGGTCATTGTTTTGAAAGTCACATATGGTGTTAGTATACTGAAGTAAAATAAAATATGTTGGTGCTATAAACATTTGTTGATCAATCTTCTCATTTCCCTTTCATTTATAAGCTAAGAGTCTTTAAAAAAAACCACATTCTAAAAATAGACTAAAGCTTCTACTTTTTGTATAAAAAACCCCATCGGGTGTCATTTCAGAGTTGTTTATCTTTGTAATGACACTCGGTAGGTCCGATTTTGCTAACATTACAACTATTGTTGAACTTTTACCCACAAATGGATTTTCATGTATGTTCACTGTTGTATGTTGTTTTCCGTGGCTGTCCTCAGTTTCGTTTTATTTGACGTCAGGGTCCTGTTGTAAGACAGACTGATTTGTTATTTTGGCCACCATAGTTGGTGTGGATTTATGCATTTTGGTAACTGTAGACAGAATCTAGTCATTTTGTTTACTAAGTACACACTTTTAGGATGGAAATATGCCACATTTTCCTGCCTTAACTCAGCCACCAATGAGTTGTACGTTACTATACGGAAGGGCATCACCCCTTCGACATTCGTAAACCATGATGGTCCCTGTCCTTCATTTTACTAGCTGCTTAATTTAATTTTTCAGTTTCACCGGAGTTTTGCGTATTGTTGATTTTGAAATTTTAACTTATTTTGATCCACTACATAACCAAGTTATATGTTATGACGTAAAAATAATTCTACTATGGTTGATGTAGTAGGCCTATTAATCAATATGGCCTAGTGCTTGAGTGATCACAATAGCTAAAGAGTGCATAGCTAATCCCTACACGTTTGCCCGATTTCCACTCAGTCTTAGGCCAGATTGAGTGGAACACATGCATATGGATCAATCTGATAAAATCGAATTATATTTCATTCTTTTATATACACGTAAACCTAACCATTCAGTCGACTAATTAGAAAACTAACATTGATACAAAATAAAGGTGATAGTGACTGTGAACTGGAGTAACGTTTACACAGTCGATTAGCCATAGTTCAAAATTGGAAAATGTTAAACGGGAGGATAGGGTAAGGGGAACTGAATAATAACAGAAATAAAATGTTTCCTTTGTATACAACTAAAAATAATGAAATAGTTTACAGAAAGACAGTTCTCAAAGATAATCAACGTTTTTTTAGGTGTTCGGCATATCAGTATATAAGTTGAACAGAGAAAAATCCTGAGTGACGCTATTACTATATAGTCTATATTTGCGTGTTTGTCAATATTAATTATGATTAGATTACTGATTAGAAGGTGGAGTAAATTACTGTTAGTGGTGATTGGTTTTTCAGAACAAAATTCATTGGTTGTATGTCACTGATAGGATTAAGATACCAGTACAACAAATTTATCGTGCTAAGCTATACAACAGTGCATAATCATTCATACACCACAAATTATATGACAAATGGTTCTTGGTTTAGATCACTGAGTGAAAGTAAATTACAAGTGATCAAGGTAATAATAGCTGTACGCTCAGATCTAAATAAAATTATTCAATACGTTAACGATGAATATAGCAAAACTAGGATAATAAATAATCATCAGAATCAGATAGTCAAGTTAGTCAACAAATCTATATTAATCGACGGAATGCTAAAATTTAAATCAAATTTCAGGAAGGTTTCATATTTCTGGAATGGTCCATAATTGTTATAGTGAAGAAGCGAATCAATGATTTCATATGTTCTTCACTACAATTAAATAAATAAAAACGTATAATAGATGTGAACGTATTAGATAAATTTTTCACAAATTTTCATATAAACGCATTAAAGATTTCCTAAAGTTGTAAAAATTAATTCTACCTACGATACTGACATAGCAAACGAAGTGGAAGTGTTCAGTCGACAAGTTATCTAAACTACTCATTACAGATAATGATTGCTTCTCATGTCCCGTAAGGCCGGCGTGATCGAATCCGAAAGCATGATGATATGATTAAGATATATGAGAATTAAGGCTGATTATGACTAACACAACGAATACCAAAATAATCGACAATGATTGTGCAAGGAGCATGCAATATACATTCAAAATGACGTACATTTTTATCAATGAATGTTTAAAGAGACCTGGAATTGAATAACTCGATAGGATATTGTAGATTAGTTATTAATTAATCATTACCATGATTCGATTTCTGAAACTGTAGTATAATTTGAAAATAAGGACTTCTGGTTTAGATGGTATATTTTCTTCTGATTGTTAAATGAGAGCATAGGAAACTACAATTATTATAAACTAATAATACTATTTTTAAGTGAGACACTTGATACGGTGAGTCACATCTCATTCTATAACATGAACAGTATATTATGATAGCATGAAAATTCAAGTTCAATTGTCACTCAAGACTGTAAGTGCAGTGCGAATTCTATCCTTTTAAATTTGATGTCATTCGAACTGCATAGAACATGGAGGATCTCTGTATACAATATGAACTGCATCATATTTAACCAAGCGTTAGGCTTAGGTTGCTAGTCAAAGAAAAATATCTACCTGTTTACTTATCACTATCGTCAAGATTTATGAACAAATTTTTCAAACGTAATTCTGTATGTTGACTTTACTCGTAATCATGAAAGCTATCAACTTGAATTTGAGATTATATAGCCAATATATCAAAATGAATAAACACAAGTGAAGAATTATTATCGATTTGGATATCTTTATTCAGGTGTGCTGACTGACTTAAAGACCTTATATTTTGTAAACGGTTATCAGTGTTATGTTAGCAATAAGTTTTTGTAATAATACGTTACTAATACATACTTGACTAACATTATTTAAATGTATCATCATCATAATTGTACACTGCACACTTCGCTCTTGGTACCTGGTACTTTCTGCTGTCCGAGTTGCAAAGACACTATCGCGACGAGATTCTTCGTTCTGAATTGAGTCTTATTCTCTGATTGCTTGGATTAATGATTGATCCGCTTTACAGCATCAGAACTAGACCCTCAACGTCACTGCCGCTTCTCACCGCTGAACTGAATGAAACAATGGAACACTGGACGCCCGAATTTGTATATACGTGTGGTAGTCATTTGGAGAACCCATCGATCACCTCAAGCATGCAGTTGATCCAAGTAAACTAATTCTGATAGACATTGAACTTATTATATGTACTTGAATTAACTATTAATATAGTATTTATTCTCATTTGACTTTTTGTAAGGCGTTATTGATTTGGTTGTGTTCCGCGGCAGCCACACAGAACTGTTTTTTGTAATTATCGTGGCTTGCAGTATATCTTATAGCCTTCGTAAAGGTCGAACGCTATGAAGAAACTCCTAGATACGAAAAATGTGAATTGTATGCATCTTGCAACAAATGTGTAGACCTTTCGCATAGGACTGAAAAGGCATATCATTATAAACATTGAAAAGGTAATCGAAAAATAAATGTAATGAACCTGTACATCCAAAACTAACATCTTTCACTTTTTTCATCTGTTGTTATTGATTTCAATTAATTATCACTTTTTCTGTAAGGATCTTTGATTAAACAATTACTGATTTACAAAGTGCCTTGACTGATTCGCAAATCGGATTTGGCATACATAATACGTACAGTTAACCATGGTAAACAAGCTTTTAAATGTTCCCACATCTTTATTAAGATACAATGATTTTATATCAAAATCAACCATACGTATAATTAAACGCTCTCGAGATAGGGCCATGAAATGTAACTCAGATCAATACGTGATATAAATCATAAATATCTTACACTTTTAAGCTTGGTTTAAAAACACTATTTTAAGCCATTTTTAAGTTTTCTATCTGACCACTAAACAAACATAAGCGGAAAAAAGCAATTAATAGTTTATGGAGGGACGAGGTTAATAACAAACAATATAATCCTGGTATATTTTCTATCGAACACGCACCTACTTCCATACTTTTGTTTCTTTGTGTAGTATTATAGATTGGCTGAACAAATCGACTAGATTATCTCCGGCAGTGTAGTAATTTGGCATTGTTTAGGTGATACCTAGACTGCGCATGTGTTTAATTTTGAGTGTAGTGTGAAATCATTTTTTTAGAAAGTTCTGTATGTAAAAATCCTTCAAACCGTACACTTTCTATTATAATTTGTTGTTTCAATTCTAAAAGTGAGTTTATTTCTTATTCTTTCAGTTGTGCATCACATTGATCTTTTGACTCTAAATGAAATAATTATTATTTATTCTTATTCTAGTTTTTTATTTTTCTTACGTTTTTACTGAATTCCTATTACTCTTATAAACTACACTTACTTTGCTACATTTGAGGTTTTGTTCGTAATGGCTGTAATACTGGCTCGTTCATCTTTTGATTGTGATTGTGCATTTTCTGATTGTGAGTTGAAGTGCATTTTCAGAACTTGGAATAGGGTGTTACAGCAAGTAACTCTTGATAATTTGGATACACGTACTCTTTCCCAGCCGAATTCAGGATGAAATCGCTGAGGGGAGGATAAATGACTCAATAAAAGCCTATATATGTAAACATGCATTATTTTCCGAAATAAAATATTGCAACCTAGGTATTCGAGCCACATTTATTCCATGTTATAATCTGGTGATGAAGCGTGATTACGCGCTACCAAATAATCATGTCCGCCAAAAGAAATCTGGTTAGCATCATTGTCGAAAGGCTGTGCTACTACTTATCTTGAGGATTATTTAATGCTACAAATCTTTTACCTTAGCCTAGGTTATTCTTTGTAATTCTGGGCATTCAAGAGGTGGTAATAGTCATACTGCAAGCCCTGCACAGCTGAAGAGACTAAGATTAGTTAAAGCAAGCCTAAATCTTTAAGAATAGTAGGTAGAACACTAATAGGGGTCTTCTCCATCTCTCCACAAACGGCTATTGAACATCTAAATTGCATTGATCAAGCCCCGTATTTTTACTTTACAACGTCAGGCGAGAACTTAAATTAAAAAGTGTACTACAACAAAGCAACAACTCCAAGTAAATCATCCTTAAAAAGTTCACTATAGTCTGCTTTCAAAAAGCTTGTTTACCACTCCGAAAACCTGCTCCTCCCGACATTTACCTTACTTTGCATCAGCCGAACGGAGATAACTTACCTTCCTTCGTTGGTTTCCACAGTAATGCGAAGGGTTGTCATCAAAATTGCTCGAAATCAAATGGCTATCACACTTTAATCGTGTTAGTATGACGGCTTGTTTTGAAACCTGAACTGATAAGAAAGTCTCTGGTCCAGAGCTGCCACTTGGTGGCTTGCAGCTATTTTGTAACGGCAGGTCCGACTTTATGGGCGGGATGGCTTGGCAATATAGCTCCTTAATTCTGCCCCCCGTTAATGACGATGAAATCACTACTTTCAGATTTACTCATTTAGACGTTCTGTGGAGAAGTGTGAAGAAAAGTTGTAGCTTCTGCTTCGTCTGGGTGCTATACAAACTCCTCGGATATCCAGATTTCATGAACAAATGATTTTTTCAGGCAACCCATGAATCCCCACACCTGATTTTTGCCCACATACTACGAATGAGTGACTTTAATATTTTCCATTAACACTCTGCATGCACTTCTGGTGGGTTCAGCATTGCTTATTCAGCTTCAAAAAAGATTCTGGACGTAATTATTTGTGGCACTCTAGGAGTATCCTTACATCAACATACTGCAACTGATAAAACATACACAGTTGGGTTTACCGTTAAAAACGCTGGGTATTTTGAATCAAGAACTCTTTATTTGTGTCTACAGTCCTTCCGCAAAACATCGACCTGAAGAAAATCTCATATATTCTAAAGAAGAGAAAACAAAAGTTAGCGGGACTAAAAAATGAATTTCACTCAGCTCGATTTAAAGCTTTGAAATTACATGCTGTACATCAAAAAAGGTCTAGAAAATATGATTTTAAGATATGGTTTGGCCCATATATCCTAGGAGATAACTTGTAAAATTCAGTCCAAAACAAAGCCTAAGAGGATACTCCAATAAGATTGAACAACAAACAACTTGCATAAAACCCGTGCCTACGTTTTGTGGTCAGAATAAACAAACAGTGGGATTTTATACCCATAGAGATTTCTTTAGCGCCCATTGCTTAATCGTTCAAAGGAAGGTTAGACGAACATCAAAAGTGTATGTGTACTGGGGAACAATAATATAGGAGACACTCATTTTCATAACACTGAGATTAACCATTTTAATCTTAATTTCGAAAGCAATACAACTAGTACTGCACTCACTAAAACTAAGAACACTCCTACTATAAGGATTAAGATCTCAAGAAACAATGGTTCGCTAATTGTGCCGAGTAAAGTTGAAATTGAAGAGTCATGCATTAGGTAACAAATTAATATTTATATTTTGGTTACCGGATATGAAAGACAGAGATGCAAACGAAAAATAAATATCTAGTTTATACTAGCACTTAACAAATATATTGGATATTGGATTTAAGGTCTCGCTCAAAGCGCTCATTGTAACGCTCACTTGTTAAGTAAACAGTTATTATTGTCTTCATTATTTTAAGTAGCTGAAAGGGATTAATTTATCGTCTGTCGCCAGGTAAAATAATTCCACTTTGTTAAAGTGTTTTTGTCAAGCGATAAAATTAAATTTCCAGAAAAAATTATTTTCATAATGCAGAAATGTATATTCGTATGATTTTGAAATGTTCACAATAAATGATTTCCACTCATATATACTATTCTGTCGTGTAATTACACAATCTGGAATTTAAGTGAGATTTTATATTCATGAAATCTCGGTGTAATGTGTTTGAAAACTAAGATAGCCAACGCTTAGTTTCGAATTTCAAATAGTCTTTGTTTAATGCTTTTGTTATTTCCTTTATTGATCGACAGCTTTGACTATCAAGCTTAATCACAAAATTATGGCTTATTTTACTAACCAAAATTCAATAGTTGTAAATAAATATTTTATTAGAAAAAAAGGAGTGTTATTGGTAACTTTTTAATCAGTGTTATTATTCAGTATCTTGATAGGCTTTTCTAGCTGTAAGATGATACATGATGGCGTCATATCTCACCCATATAGCTATATAAAACCACTTCTATAACCTTTGATAAGGATGGATTTACATGCACTGATCAGTTGATTCTGGTTATAGCTAATGGTTACAGTTATACCAAAACTGCTGCTAGGGATAGGGTTAATTTGGGTGTAGAATTAGTTTAAGATTAGTGGCTCACCATCAGGGTTCACAGCAGATACAGCGATTATCCACGTTTCGTCGTTATGTACATTTGAAGCCTGATTCTGTCTGCTTCTGGTCTCTGTTATCAGATTATCTTTTTTTGGCGATTGTATCCTTTAGTATTTCGATCGGTCGCTTTTAGTACTAAATGTAAGTGCATCTACTGTACATACTGACTCGTTGGTTCAATATTTCCTCTTATTCATCTATCAAATTATTATTTTATTGTGCGTCCTTCTTATAACACAACGTATTTTCAGTTTAAACGCAACAACCAGTGTCTGAACGTTATAATTAATCTTTGATTTTAGTGTTAGATTTATTGTACTGTGCTACATAGTACAGGTAATATTTTACTCTTGTGCTTTAGTTTTTAGCTTTTGACGTTCTTCGTTTTTTTTTCTTGAAGATAGCATGTAGTTATAGATAATATGGCTAAGTGACTTATTGTACCAAGCAACGGGTATTATAATGAATGACCGTAAACGACTTCGCAGAAAGGGGAAAATAACTGTTTTACTTCCTAAAATTAATAAAGTCACAAAGTTTAGATTATCTTTATGCCACCAGTAAACTTTTTTCAAAAATGTTAGTGGGACCAGAAGTCTGGAATTGTACCTTATATTCTATGACCTTAAAGTCAACAATTCACTGGTGATTAGATCGGTTCACCTAGTCAACTTAGCCAATAATATAAAAACGACGGCATGACATAACAGTAAAATATCACACCACTTGGACGAATGTTTGAAAACTCTCCTGACGTTAGTGACCAAATTTTCCACTAGATTCGTTTAATTCAATGTGTGTTGTAATAATTAGTACTCTTAATTAAAAATATTAACTAAAATCTACATTATAAGGTGAATTCCATACGGTAAAGCCATCCAAGTATACTGTAAATGGAAAAAGCAGTGGAGTTGAACTCAACTAGAAGCTGACAAAACATTCTATTAGGCATATTACTTAGCCTAACGGTGTATCAATCTAAGCTATAAAACTACATCTTCAAGGAAGTTTACTAAGTGATAGTGATACTAACATTAGTATAAAATAGTCTGGGAAAAACAAATGATAGTACCAAAAGGATATTCTGTTCGAAACTATGGGAAAAGCGAGAAATAAGTTCATTTTTAGTTTGTTTGGAGAGTATTAAGTTTATGATCATGGCTTCAAAATATCCATTAATTTACTCTTGGTTTATTGCTTCTTTACTTATTTCTTCACTTAAAGTCGGTGCTGTCGTACGTCTTTACGTTTTTCTGTCGCAGCTAAACACTCATTAGGATTATATTTTGCTACATGGTTGCAAGTTGGTCGTTGGTCCCCGTCGTTATATATCATCATGTCCAGAAAGTCATCGGAGAACAGTTTCTCTCAAGTCATTCAAATAAATACTATAGATGACTACATCGCTCCAGCACAGGTTAGATTGTTTATATGTTTCAACCCTTTAGGCATGTATTAAACCAGTAAAAATTGACAAATCCGTCGGGAAAACAAGATCTATTAAAGTTGAAGAAGACGGTTCTTACACAGCCCTAACTGAGGTAGTTTGTGTTCTTGGTTATTAAGATATTACAGGATGGCAGTAAATATATCTTACAAAAGGCGTCTATCAGCCTCAATGACTGTCTGGCTTGTAGTGGTTGTATAACTTCTGCGGAGACCATTCTTGTATCTGAGCACAGCTCTAATGCATTTTATGATGTTCTATTGCAGAATAAATCAAGAAAGGTACTGCTTTTCGTATACTTAAATTTCGCAGGTAGATGATAGAAGTATAGTGGTTGTTACATTGTCCCCACAAACTATTTCCAACTTACTAGCGCACATATCAACCTTTCCTGGAAGTAAATTGGCTAAAATGTTCCTCTCTTTCAGAATCAGACACTCTTTATCAGAATCGGATGTAAATACTTTCAGAATGTTTGTTACTTCGTGTCTCCTCCTTATTGGAGTTCATTTGATCACAGACGTCACTTGGGCTCGTGATATATGTCTATATCAAGCAGGGTTAGAATTTATAGAGCACTTCACAAATCATGAAAATATATCTGCGAAGCCGTTGCCCTTATTTTCCAGTATTTGCCCAGGTACTATTTGGGATTTATTTCTTACTAATAATAAAAAGTTGTTTAACTCCTTATTCGTTTCTATAGTCCTGTTTGTACCAATAACATCCGAAGCGTAATTTTAAAATCATCCTTTCTTATATCTTAAAAGGTAGTGGTCGACACTGTGGAACACGATCGTTTATTACTGCATTTTGATTAGTGACATATACACGCTTATTTTGCTTTTTATAGACTATATGTCCCACTTCTATTGGCTTTATATACTAGAGTATTGGGTGCTTATGAGAAACAGGTTCTGAAAAAATGGTACAATCACCATATATTATTGTGCAAATTTATCTGCATTGCACCTCGGACCAGTCAGTTGCTAAGATCCTACGGATTTCTTTAACATCTACCCTCGTTAATATTTATATGCTCGATACTATAACTGGATGATTGTCACCTACTTGGTTCCTGAGTGTTCCCGGGTATGACTACTGAGCAGAAATCTTGATTTAGTCAATGTGGGAAGAAATTCATTTCTTAAGGATTGTTAAAAGGTCCAGGTCAGTGACTTAAAAGATTTTATTTCATTGCATCAGTCCTAAATATTATCCCTTAGAACAATTAAGGGAAGTAATGTGCCAGTGGTACAGATCATCACTATACAAAGGGGTCAGAGTAACTAACCGACTACTCTATGGATTTTCTACCCCCATGTTTATCCCTTGATCTGAAACAGTGTAGTAAATTACAGTCATCCCATGTAGTTCCACCATAACTTAGTTCTCGAAATACATTGATTAGTCAGTGTCTGTGTCTGGATTAGACCTCATTCACAGTAGTTGTGAATCGTATCGAGTTGTAAATATTTGTGAGGTCTTAGATTAGTTACAAACTTTCGTGGATATTTCTTGATATGGGTTTACTGCTTTTGAGTTTCAACAACAGTTTAAGCTGCCCCTAAGTACTAATTAAACCGGTATATTAAAGCAATTTGCAATTTCTCATTTTCCTATCAGCGTTTTCAAATAAAGTAAAGTTTCAAATGTCATATACAAAGTTCTTTCAAATTTTCTTTAGTCGCTATTAAAGTAAATGTCGGGTTGTTGACAGACCAATGTTCAAGTAACACTATTTTATAAGATCTAAATGGATAGTTTTATCGTGGTCCATTTTTTGAAAACTAAAATGGCTAAGCTACAAAGTACATATGACAGAGCAGAAGTGCAGGAACTTTTATTCTTTTGCTTTATTAAAGGTTGGATATGTTATGCTGAAAAGAATCCCCTTGCTACATCAAGTTCTTTGGGCTTTGGTCACGGTGAATTTTCAATCATCCCTCATATATCCAATGTTCGTTCTCCACAACAAATCGCAGGGAGAATAATTAAACTCATAGGTGAAGAAAAATGTTTCCATATCAGTATTATGCCTTGCTTCGACAAAAAGTTAGAAGCATCTAGAGAAGAATTTTCAGTGCCTTCAAGAAGTGTCCCAGACTGTCATATCCCAGATGTTGACTTGGTCTTAGCTACTAATGAGTTACTTGGCTTGCTTGAATCATTTATTCATGAATCTGGTGATACCGTGTTTCTTTCTTCTGCTGGAAATACACCCGAACTTGGAGAAAGTCAGAGGCTCATACTGAACAGGTATGGGATTTTTTCGATACAAGATTATAAACTGATTATTTTATTTTAGATTTTATTTTTTTACTAAACTCGCATACCATTTAATATTTATTCTGATACGATTTTGGCAATATACTAGGTGTCGACCGTAGCTGCTACCTTAACGTGATGGTCGGGCTTTCCTATCGTGATGACTCAACCGAACGATATTCGCTGGAATGCATGTTCTTCTAGGTTTTACTATGCCAAGCAGGACTGTTGGAGAACGATATGACCGTAGGCAGGAACCTAAAGTCTGAGAGTGATGTTTTACTGTTGACTCCAATGAAGTATGACAGCAATAAGATGTTTCTCCTTCTCAGCGGAAGGAAGGAGTTGGAAAAAATTGACCCTAAAATTGTCACACCTCACCTTACTCCATAGGTTTCAGTCTCCGGTGGTATGGCCTTTTGAAGAGCGGAGCTGACACTTCAAAAACTCCCTATAACAAGGTTATACGTAATCGGCCTCAAGCAGTTATTCCTTGGGCTATGCGATCGCTCTCCTACGTCACTAAGACTAACTAATCCAGTTTCTGTCTGCTGCAACTATGCTCAGATAACTGCAAGCACCAACTCTTAACATAAAGAAAAACATGTATTGACATGATGACCTCCACATTCAACTCAACGCTGGACAGAAAAAGACCACATTGCTATCAGCCATAGCTGAAGACGTTGGGTAGAAGAATGCCACTCTCTCTGGAGCACGTGTTAAGACTCAGATCACGATTTATTACGAACGCGTATTAGTCTGCGTCTCACTGGACGTTAAAGATTCACGGCAAGGATTCTCCTCAGAGTTCAACTTGATGAATAAAAAGTCAAGAATACATTTCAAGAACAATTAGAAAAATAATCAATCAACCATGTTAGCGATAACCATCCAGAGTTGGCTTGGAATGATATTTAAAAAGCTGTCGAAACATTTGTGATATCTACTAGTAAACTAAACCAAAATGTCAAGAGACATTAGTGGATTTTATCTTCTTCTACTAAATTGATAGAAGCTCAACAACACACCCCGTCTGGTTCTAAACACAGTGAGGAACGAAGGCAACTTAATCACAAGCTGATTAATAGCTTACGCAATAATCGTGAGGAGTGGTGAGTGGCGAAGGCTAAAGTGATAGAAAAGGCACCGGCAATCGGTAACAGTGAGCAACTGTTGAGACTTTTCAAGGAGACGGGTATCAGAAATCCAACTGTATGTGAAACTATATCGGAAAAATATGGGGTGATTATTCACTGTGAATCCAGAAGATTAGGCCGATGGGCAGAACACTTTGGGGCACAGTTCAACTGGCCCTCTGCCTCTACCTAGTCGCCCACCATCCCCAAGCAACCTGAATGACACATTGATACCAGTTTTTCGAGTCATATCAAATTTGAGAAGGCTATAGAAAATCTAAAGCGAGGGAGAACAGCAGGACCTGATAGATCAACCCTTGAGATATTTGAGGACGGTTGTCCAGTTTTAGCAGCGAGAGTACCTGGGATCTTGTCTAGAATGTGGGAACTGGACGTGATCTCATCTGACTGGTCTCGAACACTAATCGTCCTGGTCTATAAGAAAGGATAGAAGTCCTCTTGTGACAATATCGAGGAATCATTTTAACGAATATAGTGTCGAAAATATTGGCTTCAATAATACTTCAACGTCTAACTAAAGCTCGTGAAGAACAAACCTAAGAAAACCAAGGTGGTTTCAGGCCTGGACGTGGTTGTATAGACCAAATATTTACACTTTGGCAAGTTCTGGAACATAGACACACCTTTCGACTCCCAACAATGACTGTTTTCTTTGACCTTAAGGCGGCGTTTGACTCTGTCGATCTTTAGGTTATGTGGAAATGTTTGTCATTAAAAGGCGTACCAGACAATCGCATTAACCTTATACAAACTCTGTACTCAAACACCACATATGGTGTTAGAGCTTATGGTAGATTGTCGTCGAAACTGATTACCTTAAGTGTTGTTCGTTAAGGTTATCAACTTTCCCCATTTTCATCTAATTTTATCATTGACATACTTTTAGAGTTAACATTATCATCGTCTGATTTCTCCGGGGTTGACCTCCTTCCAGGAGACAAAGTTGCGGACTTAGAATATGCAGACAATATAGTTCTATCGAGTGAAGATGCCGATAGAATGTATAATCTTTTGACTACCTTAAGCATCAGTGTAGGCATATTTGGGATGTGATTTTCCCCATCCACATGCAAAGTGCTGCTTCTGGACTGGCTTAATTCGGCACCACAGTTAGTGATAAGGAGCGAAGCAGTTTAATGTATCAACTGTTTCACTTATATTGGGAGCCTCATCAGTCCCAATTTTCTGGTGTCTGCTGAAATCTTGGTTCGTATACGTAAGGCCCGATCGGCTTTTTCCAGTTAGCATCACTTGTGGCGTAGGCAAGACACCTGTATTCCAACCAAAGGACGTGTTTACTCCCGAAGCAGTATGATTCGTTTTACTTTATGTATGTGAAATATGATCATTGAGGATAGAGGATATTCAATGGCTCTTAGTATTCGATCATAGATGTCTTCGAAGCATTGCTTGTGTATTCTGGGACTACCGGATAATCAATACGTGGGTTAGGAATAGAGTATTAGGTAATTATGGTAAGTCTATTGATGGAGTAGTAAATCTTCATCAGATGTGGTGGTTAAGACGTGTGCCCAACCACCGCCTATCTTGATGAGCAATGCTTTCTGGTGTAGGAGTAGACTAGAAAAAAGCTGATGGCACCTAAACGAAAGCATTGTACTAGTCCATGAAGTCATTGACAATTGGGCTGAGCCATGTTAAAAGGTGCAGACTACGTGGTTGGGGATCACCTAATGATCGTAATCATTGGTTAGAGACTTAAGGTGGTATGGCTCATAATCTTACTTAATAGCACAGGTGCATTCATTCTTTGTCTTCAAAATTCAGAGTTTCTGAATTCATTATAGTTTTGTCTTTACTGATTTATATTTTCTTAAATCTTATCTTCGATCTCTATTCATCTACATTAATGCTAACAATGTTACTACCTCCAATACTCTGGTATTTGGTCCAACAATATCATCTCTATCTGCTAATTTGGGCATAGCAACTTGAAATGATGTACGCACGTATCAAGTTCTACATTGTAACTGACAATCTGTATATAGTTAGCATTAAGAGTAATAAATTACAGGAATTAATATACTTTACAGAACCCTTGAGGGTTCCATTCATCATGACCGTAACAAATCCGCACAGGCTACAACTTTGTTCCATCTGTATTGTCTTCATAACAAATTACTAAGTAAAACTGCTCGATAATGGTATAGAAGAACAGTGCTTTTATTACTATATGCATAGTTTGATGGATTTTACATTAAATCAGCTGTTAAAGTCTAATCGATGATTTAGTCAATGTAATTTAATCAATTGGCGTGTTAATCCTCAGCAAATGAATTCAGACAAGATACTAAGTAGTGAATCAGTGTAAACAGAAATTCAGTTTAGTATTAAGCACCTGTTATTTTGTTCTATTCTTTAGTCATCTTTTCGGCAAGACAAAATCTCAATAGCTTTAATTGTGATGATACTAATTTTTATAGACCATCCAGAGAATCGAGAGGTACTGATAAATCATTTATTGTCATAATGTGGGTTCGTTATAAACCAGTAGTTTTCATGAACTTTTTGGCTGAAAAATATTTAAGTCCGAATAATTCATACTGTTGTGTCTAACAATAACTATATAGGTATGTATTGACACTAGTATGCCTATTTGGTTTTAAGGTTCAGCAATGCGTGCTTGGTATTTGAGTGACTACAGTCTACCTGCAGTACATTACAGACATACTGATTGCCTCAACACAGTAAAGATTTCACTTAATAGTTCTGTTTGCTAGAAAGCCAATTGCTTCGGTTTGGGCGACCGAGCTGTATCTCAGCCCACACAATTACAATAACTATGAATTACAAAAGAATGACCTTTTTATCATGTTGGTCATGTTCAAGACTGTCGTTACTTTTGGAACACCTATCTAGACTCCGATCATGGTTTGGTTTGTGCCATATTCATCTTGCGTTTCAGTGGCCAGAAAACGTCTTGGTCTAAATGGATTGGTACGAGTAAATTGGTTTCATCTTCTGTTGTAACCAGATATCAACCCGAGTTGGATTTTAGGCTGAATGCTAGTTTGCCAAAGAGCATAGACGAGCACTGGCTGCATTTACAGTACGCCATGAAAATGGCAAACGATATTTCGGTTTTCCGAAACGTTCCGCCTTTAACCATTGGGTTTCTGCAGGTTCTTTACAGCTCATTGGGATACGTTGGTCTACTCCGATGATTCATTTTTCCAACTTCTTGGTACACTCGGATCACCAGGTTTCTCAGTCCTTATGAAGGCTTTTCACGATCTGACGTTCCTTTAGGTTCATGATGCTTATGTCCACCGTTGGTTTTCCAACTCCCGTAGGTGAACTTACCGTGTCCACCGATTCGGTTTAAGCCCTAAATGTTCGTTTTAGTCCTTAAACTTTTGTATACAACACCCCTACAACGAGAAGGCAGTGAATAGGAATTCCCTGGCAGACACTAGGCGCGTGACTATATAAGGGCCCTTCCAGAGGAAAACCAAATTCTGCCCGTTCTTGTCGTATGAGGGCATTTCGTAGCAGGGGGGGAGGCATTACAGAGATTAAAATTTTTCTGATTTATCAAACAGTTATTTATGTGAGTGATTCTAGCTCTACATTAGAAATTAATGTCGACCTTATTTGTGTAATATATATTTTCGTTATTTATATTTATGCTGAATAGTTCTCTTTATTTCCCAGATTATACGAGATATTCCGTGTAAAAATTCCGATAAAACAACCTAATTTTGGATCTGATGACCCTCTTTTGTTAGTCCATGAAATGTTTCCTATGTATAGACACGGCGGAAGTGGTTCAGGAGGATATGCAGCGTATATTTTCAGAGTGGCTGGAGAAAAATTATTTTCGTTAAACCTAAAACCTGATGTACTGACTGATGAACGTGTACTGATTCGCCAGTTACAAAATCAAGATATCCAGGTTAGTTTTTTTGTTCTGTATGTCGTATGGAATATGCTTCTGATTATGTAATGCATGATTTTTATTCTCAATGAAGTGCATTAATCAGCTTCAAAACGATATTACCACCAGTTACGTGCTATTCCTTATTTTAGCTACATCACTTTAGATTTCATTCAATTGAAAATTCTCGTGGAAATCATCGTGTTGCTCCACGCAATATGTCACTGAATTTGCATTCCGTAATCAGTACTCGTCTAAAACAAAGCAACACATGTTTAGTATACTGAATAGAATATTTTGTCAGGTCAATAATCAACAAATTAGCATTATAAAAGTTTGTTGTTGTTTCTACTCTACATAACTAAGTTCTGTATTTACCGTCCACAAAATTGCCTTATCCTCTTCATTGCTACCTTAACTATTTGCCCCCATTTTGTTGTGCTTACAAGGAACTACTCTTATTTAGCTCAAAAGAAGATCGTGATTTGGCAGAACGTCTCCTCTCATCTCTTTCAAATAGAATCCCTTACCGTCATTTTGAGAATCAACCAAAAGCACTATTAATATTTGCAATAGCCAATGGGTTTCGTAATATTCAAACTGTTGTTCAACATTTGCGAAAAATGTATCAGTTTAAAAATTGTGATAAACCAGGCCAGAGAAAGTTCAAACAAACGAAGGGATATTATCCGTTCGATTATGTAGAAGTGATGGCATGTCCAAATGGTTAGTCGGATGCTTTTCATGAGTTAGCTATATTAATTTGAACGTTGATTATTTCTAAATTCATTAGAATATGTAGTTACCTCTTGCCGATATATCATTTTATACTAAAAGATGAATTCAAACTAGTGGGTAGTAAATAAATCGTAGTTGAAGTAGGTTCTTCGCACATTATTTTGAAATGAATATCCATTTTACTTCGTTTCACGTTGTCATATATCCTACTCTATGACAGAAAATAGGTCTGCATAAATTCAATACATCATAAATATTCCTTTTTTTTCTACATTTGTTATTGCGCAGTAACTCGTTTAACAAACGTCAGCAACACTATTAATATTCATATTGATATACAAATAACCTTTCAAGCGATTTTGTTAAAAGTATCGATTCATAGCCTGGGCTCCAATCAATCAATGCCTGTTGCCCCATGTGGAGCATAGGCCGCCGACCAGCATTCTCCAGCCAACTCTGTCCTGCACTTTCCTTTCCAGCTCTTCCCAAGTGCTATTCATTTTCTTCATGTCTGTCTCCGATTCCCGACACAATGTGTTCTTAGGTCTTCCTCTTTTCCTTTGACCTTCAGGATTCCGAGTTAGTGCTTGTCTTGTGACACAGTCTGGTGATTTCTTCAATGTGTGTCCTATACACCTCCAGCGTCTTTTCTTAATCTCTTCCTCGGCTGGATTGTGGTTGATTTGTTCTCTGCCACAGAAGGTTGTTGTTGATGGTATCTGGCCGACGGATCCGAAGTATCTTATGCAGACAGTTGTTTATAAATACTTGTGTCTTTTGAACAATGCTTTTCGTAGTTCTTCATACAAGTTTCGACTCCATTCAACGGAACTGTTTTCACATTTGTATTGAAAATTTTGACTTTAAAATCGGCTGACAGTTGATTTGAGTTCCAGATGTTTTTCAGTTGTAAAAATGCTGTCCTTGCCTTTCCCATCAGCGCCTTCACATTTGCATCAGACCCTCGTTTATCGATAGTGCTGCCCAAGTATGAAAAGGTTTCTACATCTTCCAGAATTTCTCCGTCACGTGTAGTTGGGTTAGTGTTCATTGTTTTGTGTCGAAGGATCGAAGGAGGCACTGAAGTCAGGTATAGGAGCAACTGCGAAGATACTCCACATTCTCTTTGGGACATTTGGAAGAACAAGTGCCACCAGACTGGAAAGAAGGATACCTCATCCAGATACCAAAGAAAGGAAATCTTAGCAATCGCAAGGACTACAGAGGCATCACCCTAATTTCAGTACCAGAAGTTTTCACCAGAGTGTTATTGAACCGAGCGAAAGATTCAGTCGACGCTCAACTTCGAGATCAACAGGCCGGATTCCGTAAAGACCGGTCGTGTACCGACCGAATCGCGACACTAAGGTTCATTGTTGAACAATCAGTTGAATGTAATTCACTAATTTACATCAACTTCCTCCACTACGAAAAAGCATTTCACAGCATGGATAGGAGGACATTATGGCATACCCGGAAAGAGAGTCATCATACGGAATTCTCACGACGAACTACACTGTGAAATCGTGCATGGAGGTCAGCTCAGAGATTCATTCGAAGTAAAGGCCGGTGTCAGACAAGGTTGCTTACTCATGCCCTTCCTCTTTCTACTGATGGTTGACTGGATAATGAAAACTAAAACACCACAGGGGAATCACAGAATACAGCGGACAACATGGATGCAACGAGATGACTTGAACTTTACAGATAACCTAGTTTTTCTATCCCACACATAGCAACAAATGCAGGTGCTGACCGACAGTGTAGCAGCAGCCTCTACAGCCAGTAGTAGGCCTCAACATACACAAAAAGAAAAGCAAGATCCTTCGATACAAAACAATGAACACTAACCCAACTACACGTGACGGAGAAATTCTGGAAGATGTAGAAACCTTTTCATACTTGGGCAGCACTATCGATAAACGAGGGTCTGATGCAAATGTGAAGGCGCTGATGGGAAAGGCAAGGACAGCATTTTTACAACTGAAAAACATCTGGAACTCAAATCAACTGTCAGCCGATTTTAAAGTCAAAATTTTCAATACAAATGTGAAAACAGTTCCGTTGAATGGAGTCGAAACTTGTATGAAGAACTACGAAAAGCATTGTTCAAAAGACACAAGTATTTATAAACAACTGTCTGCATAAGATACTTCGGATCCGTCGGCCAGATACCATCAACAACAACCTTCTGTGGCAGAGAACAAATCAACCACAATCCAGCCGAGGAAGAGATTAAGAAAAGACGCTGGAGGTGTATAGGACACACATTGAAGAAATCACCAGACTGTGTCACAAGACAAGCACTAACTCGGAATCCTGAAGGTCAAAGGAAAAGAGGAAGACCTAAGAACACATTGTGTCGGGAATCGGAGACAGACATGAAGAAAATGAATAGCACTTGGGAAGAGCTGGAAAGGAAAGTGCAGGACAGAGTTGGTTGGAGAATGCTGGTCGGGTAACAGGTATTGACTGATGTATCAGCCGGAATATAGTAGTGTCGGTACACAAGCGAAACATATCATATCAACTTTAATTCACCCATCTGTGACAAACAGTTGTAGCTATGAAAAGTGGGAAAAAGCCTTTACTGTCGGAAAATAACAAAGCGTACAGCAGTCATTCAGGTGGCCTTAAACTCCTCAGCCAACGACGGACTTCTAGATTTAAACGAGTTGGATGCACAGCTAAAGTCCTCTAACCCAATAATAGATTGTAGATTATAGTTTTGTTATTCCACTTCCAACCAAGTTGTTCCTAGATCATGCATACTTCATTGCATACCTTTGCATCCAATCTTGGCTAGAACATGGGTAGGTTGTAAGAAAGCTGGTAGCAACTCAACTTTAACATGACGTCTATAAGATAACTAACTTTTAGATGACTATGTTGGTATATGCAAACTACCCGTTCGCAGTCCGCATGATCAGTGGATAAAGACTGAGTGGAATGTCTTGAAATCGATTTGCTGCAAGTCCACATACTTTGTCTTCCTTTCAGTCTTGAACTGCAGTATTGCGCTATACATTTACCCATCGAATTCTTTTTTCCCAACTGTATTCTCCTATGCTTAGTTTTCCTTACTATCATTGATGCCATTATTCCTTCGGTTTTCGCTACTCAACTTGTCATGAGATGTGCTGATGTACGCTTGTCGTTGATTCGTTTATTGATTATGGTTAACTAATACCATTTTTAGTTAAGCCAACTCAACTTAGAGTCCTTAATAAAAATTTAACTGATAGAATTAAGCCACCATAATCTTCTAATACTACACCAGTAAGAGTAATCTACAAGACAAATACTTCGTATACTTATACTCACTAACCTCAGGTCTGAACCTTGGTTTTGTATGAGAGCCAGTATTATTATCGAGCTATCAAAAGCGGAGTGTAAGATTTGAGCCATCATTTCGATATGTCTGTTTAATTATTTGTAGGATATATTCCGTGACTACTGATTTAGAATTGCATATCCATTTCTAGTATGGTGTATATTCCAATTTTAATCATTCTTACTTTCTCATGTTATAGGTTGCCTTAATGGTGGTGGGCAGATAAAAGAAATCCTGACACAAACGAGCGAACTGTATAAAAGTCTTTTGGTTTGTGACCCAATGTCGAATGATTTAGTACAGGATTTATACGAACTTATCAAATCAAAGGATCCCGATCTTAAATGCTTATACACTACATACAAAACTGTCCCTAAGATTGAAATCATCAATCCCAGTGCATTAAAGTGGTAAATGACAGAGTAAATTAAATGATATTAATCTCAGTTATAAATTATTTTTCCGAAAATATAATTTAAAGAAGCTAGGTTTTTATTGTCTTTCATATGACGCTATAATTGAGCGCCAGTTACAACTCAGCAACCACTTAGTCTCCTTTATAAATTCAATTCACAGTATCTTATCTGAGAAGTGCTGGAAATTAAACTGTGTATATCAGTCTTACGTTCTAATCATGCGAACTCTAACCAGATAGCCTGTATCTATTAGCATCGCTCTGACCACTAGTCACCGGTCTTATGGACCCTTACCATATTGTGGTTTGTCTGCTCCTTTTATTCCGTCCTACTCCTATGCGAATCATCTCGTAGGTAGGCGGTTGTTGGATACATGTAATACATACTTAAGCCATTTCAGTCGCTGTAGATCCATAGCCGTATCAATAAAATTATTATCCTAACTTGGTACCTCGCATCTAAGTTCATTGCTTACTCGATGGTTCCCAGCAAACAAGCTTAATACTTCAAAATTATCTATGGTGAAATACTAATAGCTTACGGACGTTTCCTATCTTTAAAAGCCAAGTTTCGCATTCATACAGTAAAACAAAGCGTACTGTTGCTTGGCATACTCATACTCGGACATCTCACATTTGGTGTGACGAAGGTTTTAGCAGAGACAAAACAGATATATGGATCTATGTCGAAATTCCGTTACATACCAACTCACTAGGGCTGAAACCTTCAAGGTAAGTAAAGTGGTCGATACACTCAACTACGTCACTTTCTACCATGAGTCCAGGTGTTAATGCATACTAGTTTTAAATATGTATCAAACATAATTATTGCTCAAGGGTATCGAAAGTACTGCATTTTGTCAGTGTCTTTGTTACATAGGATCATGTCATTTCCATATTCCCTGAAATCTCAGACGAGAGAAGCGTTATTTTTCAGTAGAAAGTCTATGATAAATTCAAATTAATATTAAGGATATCATTTATGTTCGCAAGTTTAGACGAGCGTTTGACATAAAACCTGACTTGACCAATTGTGTCCGAGCAAAATGCTCTACAAAGTTTATGTACTTCCTTGGTACGCCTTCAGATGCATCTACAGAACCTTGGGTTACGGAGTCGAATAATACTTGCAAGCCAAGAAATGCCACCATTTGAGCAACGATAGGTATTCCTATATTTCACAATCTGACGGAAGATAAATATTTTATTAACACAGCTCCGAATCGGTCGTGATGAGGCGGGTGCATTTACGTTTTGTTTTCCTTTACATTTTAAATTATTGGAAGCCTTTCCATGAATGAATTCTTTCTCAAATCGTAATGTGTGCAATCTTCTCATGATGATTGATCTTACTATCGCCTCTGCTACTTCAGCATTTATCTTGCTAAGCTGATATGATGTGGTAGCTCAGACCAACGAACATATATAACATATTGTTCCTTATTCATGGCTGAAAACTTGAACTTGGTTTTAGTTAGAAATAGTAACTCTTAGCACACCTAGTATTGCGCCTGAAAGACTGGTAAGAACTATCAATGGTAAGGTGATCTTCAAGGAAATAAAACAAAAGCTAAAGCACATTGCTCGACCTTCACTTCTAGAATATTTTGTACATATTCGATATTGCTGCACACCTCTTAGATAATGACAATAACATAAAAAATAAGATAAAACTAAAGTGAAATGAGAGTTAATTAAGTTAAAGTTGACAGATGGAGGACTGTGAAAAAGATATTTACGAAAAATTGGAACGTAAGTCACCTAGATTTCGAAAAAACTCAGATATACAATAATGTATTCAAAATGTCCTTCTAAGTTATCAACCAATTACAGTTAGTTCGGAGCTCATTTTTATTATTTGCTTTCTCTTATACTCATCGGATTAGCTTCATTTATCCCAGAATGCTTTTGTTTCACTTTGTTGTTTAAAGCCTTTAAACGTTTTAATAAATTAGCATAATCAAAGATTCCTCGTCCATCTTCAAATGGATCTACCATAGGTTGACCTGATAAATGCATATTCCGTTCACAAACACTGGTATAGTATTCATAATAGTCTTCAAAACTAGATTCCACTACTGCATATAAATCCGGAGGAAATATTGTACGGCCTTCTAAAACATCACATACTGCACATCGGATAGTTTCATGTGTAATTATTGCATTGTATTGCTGGGCATCGCCCGGATTACGTTCAATGTTGAATCCAGGTTCATTAAAATACGGTTTATCATTCATCAAAGATTGAATTGATATTAAAACTGAGGATAAGCTTTGTGCTGGTGTCCATTCGGGACCTTGCCAAGTACCGAGAACACTTAGGCAAACCTATGCGAAACATGATAGGTAAATTTCAATGAATGTAAAAGCAATCTATAGATTTTATTTATTATTATGTGTACCGGCACTGTAAGAAAAATACCAGCAAAATTACATGAAATTCATAAACCTGATAATGGTAATATACTAGACGTGAATTGTAGCTCCCATTTATTACTAACCTTTATACTGAGACGGGTGGGAAGGATGAATTCATCTAGTCATAAAATAGTCTGGTTCAAATCACTGAAACAGAGCTCTGTAAAAATATAAGAATAAGTGCAGAACATACTAGTCATTTAAAATGGTATTGTAGTGTTTATAATGCAATGTGTCTGCTGCTTTGCATCGAAAGTTTTAATGTCAGCACACATTTCGATCTCCTGTTATTAGTTGTGAATTATGCTATTTAGAATACGTCTTTTTAGTTCACTGGAAATTAACTAGTCGTTACACAATAATTGGATGCAAAGAATGTGACATGACAGAAACTGATTAATTAATAAATCTTACATTGAAGAAAATATAAAATTCCATATAGTTAAAATCACAGCATTTACACTAACGAATAATAAATATCCATCAGTTTTACCTTTCCATTCGAATAAAAATTTGGATTAAATCTCACAGTACCATTCCCAGTAGTCATCAACTTCACCTTCGGTGGCGTGAGTGGATATTCGGGAGGGCATCGTATAAGGAACAAGAAAAAACCACCTTCATAAGGTGTGTCAAAGGGACCTGTAATTAATGCGTATATTTTTGTCATATCTTCATTATCAGGTACTACACATATTCCAGGAGCTGGGTCACTATCTAAAATGAGAATATATGTTTTTGCAACGTACTTGCAAATGGAACGCAAATCTTTAGTTATTCGGAGAAGACAATCATTACTAGCTGGAACTTCATTAACCCGATGTTCTGGGTCCCAGCTGGCAATACTCTGAGATAAGAAGTGTTGTAAGCTTGACGGTCCTATTTCTTTGGCTGACTCCATCAAAAAAGGACAATATTCTAACAATAAATATCTAAAATTAAGAGTATGGAATTGCACAATGATAATATATTTACACGTGATTTACTCATTTTTATATCTAGTTTTCATACCACTATTTATTTATCTATCTATCAAAATCACGACGTTTGAGCTTAGAAGTAACTTCCTGATTATCAAGTAGCCAACAAATAAGAACAGAATCCAAACTAGTTGTTTTTACCAAGAAATAAGCACTGATATATACACAAACAATTTCGTACCACCAACAGTAAAATCTAAGTAAACGCTATGTAAGAAAAGTACCTACGACAAAGCTACTTGTTAACGATGAATGCGAGATCTCCTAGCTACCTAATCCTATCCAATTAGATCAACACCTGTTTTCATGTGTAATGCTTATCACAGTGATAATTAAATGCGCTAAAAATAATCAGATTTACTGAAGGTAAGTAACTATTCGATATATTTCTGTGAAATAAAAAACTCCAGTTACTGAAAAAGTAAAACAAGAAGAAAGTTCAATACGCCAGTGAACGACGAACTAATAGACGAATATCAGTTATTGAATACATCATGTACGTTTGGGTCTTAAAACAGTACGCATCAAACCAACAGAGATAAAATAGTGAGACAAAGTGGAAACTACAAATAACGAATAAATAAACAGAAATAGCACGAAGATAATTGTCTGGATAATGCATTTTGTGCAAGGAAGTGAGCTCACATAATGTGATGAGAAGACAAAGTTTATCAGATCTATGTGATATATTTGTAAAATACATTTAGGACAAGGTCATCACACAATTAGTAAGACATTTACACAAGAAATAAAGGACAAAAACTAAGCCAATTGCAAAACTGGATAGCCAAGATATTAAGGGAAAACAATATGAACCAATACTAACGAGATAAGTATAGTGTTTTAGTACGCCAAGTAGTCAAGCATGGCTAGGACTTCAGTAAACCTGAGTATATGTCACTCCTCTAAGTATAAGATACTCCTATACAGTATGACAAAGGTTAACATTGTTAATCTTGTGACTTGTCACAACTAAATCTTTGGCAATGGGAGGCAATGCTTGTCATGTGCTTGTATTGCATCATTAGAGTTCGGTTGCTTTGTAGTTATTTAAGAGTTCAACTACTACTATATGCGGACCACAATTGACTCTACGTCTCTACACTCACAGACAGTCAGTCAATCGGTCATGTACAACGTAGGATTCGGCACATATGGGTAGAGGTCCAAAGTACCAAAACATATTAATCCAGAGAAAACAAGCCTAATACTATAGTGTAGATCGGCACGAAAAAATTAAACAGATGTACATGAAAGAACAATGAAACCTAAGATCTAGAAGATAGATCTAATACACTTTTGACACTGGTTTCGAGCCTTGCTATTTACTATATCCGGTTACGATAGTCACGTGAACCCCAAAATAGTAGTCTACATCTACAAACACAGTTTGAACAACAGTCATCGACTTCATGGGTTAATGTCGATCCAGGGTCATAACAAGTCAAAATTCTAAACCACTGACATGTCCAAACATTTATAGGTAAGACTACGGGTCTACGTCTTGCAATCCTATTTATTAAGCAATACAAAACAGCTCTCCTTGACTCCTATCTTCGGAATGGTTAAAAGTCATTCGCTATAACGAACGCTGATCTATACCGTGTCATTTAGTTAACTTATTGTGGGTTTTCTTATAAAAAAGTCAAACAATTGACATGATAGTTGTATATCTGTACTTGACAGAGATTTGAGGTCAACTAACAAGACAAAGTGGGGCGTGAAAACCATAAAACTAAACTTGTGTTCATGTGAGACCTGTTCCACACACACTTACACCAAGACCTATCATAATCCGCGGAAGGGTGTCCAATATCCAATAACTATATGACGAGCTGTTGTAAACCAACTGATTTCTATGTGCTCGCACCTTGAGTATCGTGATTTCTGTTTCGGGACTTTGAATTATTTTAGTAGTTGGCTTGATACACAACCGCTCTTAGCCTGGCGTTTCAGCCGATTTTTCATTGTCATTATTTCATTCTTTTAAATTTTTCTCCTTCTTTTTAAATCTCCTTTCCTTTTTCTTTTATTTATTTCCATTTAATTTTCTTTTTTTAATTTTTGTGATGTACTGGCCTCCGCCCCCTAGTCCCATCCTTAATACTTTAGGAGTAAATAATCCCATAAATAACTAGTTGCATAGGCTTCCGCCATTAACACTAACCACGTTGTTTCAAAGGACACGACTGGTTGAAAGCGCTCAGTCAAGCATAACCACCAGATCACGACACAACATAACGTGAGAATCAACTTTCTCAAGTTAGCCTCCATAAACGTTGCTATCCAATCGACGCACTACTTACGATCAAATTTAACTTCTCTTCCATTTATCAATGCCTTCTGTTTTATTCTTATTCGCTTGAATGGGTTTATTCGTTAGAAGTGCTTCCGGTTATATGATAAACGTTACTTAGGCATATACGTGGTGTACGTTAATTGTCTTGTTCATGAGTAAGGTTTAGAAAAATACCATAGAATAGATAAAGGTTGCTAGTAATAAGGTTCAAGGTTTGGAACAAATATTAATATTTCTAGCCCCTGTTCCGAAAGGCTTTAAGTGCACCATGGCGGTAAATATCGACGTTTAGCTTCTCTTTGAAACAAGCGGTTACTTTTTCAAGTAGCGCGTTTCGAATCAAGCAAACTCATAGTGACAAAAATTCGTACTAAGCTGTGTTCGTGCTCTCTGTTAGGCAGTCGTCATAAGTATATTCGAGTTGCACGAGTATGTGGAGCGGTCAGTATACTTGCATCTAGATGTTCAGTCGTGTTTATTTCTTTTTTAATGGTGATCAAGTATCAAAATGACCGTCTGCAGCCCAACCTGAACAGCCTTACCTGTCGTAGCCAGTTGAAGTATTGTTTGTTTCGAAGTCTGGTTACAAATTTTGGTAATTCCATCTAGACTGTCTCCAGAAGGTCAGAACTCATTTCGAGGGTTTATGTTACGAATATGATCAGGTTTTTCAAAGCAATCATACACATGCCACTATATCACAAAAAACAGGTCTAGTGTTAGTGACCCTAGCTGGCTACTGACCCGATACAACGTAAAGTACGCTTTCGTGAAATGCACTTGATTGTTTTCTCTAGCCACCAATCTGTCGGCGAAAGTTAAGCCTAGGTTTTGTTCCATAGAGCTACTAATTATCCGTTGTCCTCCTAGTTAATAGTCCTGTTGAGTACTGTTGGTAGTGCAATAGTGCATTTTTGTATATTAAGAATTAAGCTATTGTCCTCTGTTCACTTCTCTGTCCTAGCCAGATCATACTGTAAGAGTTTTGTATCACTGTCCTCTCTCATAGCTCTTCGCAGTTATACGTCGTCTACGTATATAACAACGGATGAGCAAATATTCAGTGGGAGGCCATTAATTAAAATCCAAAACAGCAGTAGCTTGATTCTTGTGATGTTCCAGACATGGCCTGCCATAAATCTGAGCACACCCTGCTCAATTTAGTACAGAACTTCCGCCCCTGTAGGTAATTCGGTAGTTAGGAGAGCAACGGTTTCTTGAAGCTCATTTCTAGGTCCAGGAATATTGTGTGGACTTGGGTGCTGATGTCTCAGTAGATTGTCCAGTCGTCCTAGACCAGAAGGATGTTTGTGTTGCAGGACCTGCTTTTCTTGGAGATATATTGTGCTTCGTGAAGCAGGTCACGATTGTTGAGGAACTCACTCACTTGAGTATCCACACTTCTTTCTAAAACCTTCGATGGTATTGGAAGTATTGCCAGCGGTCTGTAGAAAGTAGTGTGCCTTCTGTACCATCCCTTATAGATTAAGAATACATTCGCCTGCTTTCATTCTTCTGGCAACGTTAAGGATTGCAATAAGTAATGAAAGAGTTAACCGGTTGTGTGGCTCAGTGCTTCGGGTCACCGTTTTAGTACCACCGACCTCATGTTGTCACAGCCTGATGATTTGTCAGGCTTTGGCTTGCTTAGTTCTCTGAAGACTAACCCGAGTGTAATCTTGGTTTGTCCGACTCCTGTCTTCGGAGATATGTTCGCTGGGTTGGTGATCACTGCCGAAGGGTAGTTTGCTATTATTTTTTACTTTCCTTATTGTAATCACATACAACTTATTTACAATAAGCGTTGTGAAGAAACCGTTTCGGGTTTCATCAAATGAGTATGAATATACAATAATTAAAATTGATCTACATGGCAAAACAATATTCAGAATAAAACGTTAATGTGAAGCTGTATATATATATATATATATGACACCAAGGAAAGAATTTATATACAGAATTATAATCAGTTCAATACCTAGTTCTAGCTTAAATTCAGTGTGAATAGGTCTATTACACAACTGATAAACCCATAATAGTTAAAAGATAAAAGTGTCATCAAAATTGTGAGTTGATATATAGGTGGTGATAGAAGATGGGTAAAAAGAGGGCTGGAACAAAATAGAAATATGCAATATTAAACATGTAAAGTAGATAAAAAGTCAATAGACATTTGGTACATAAGTACAATGTGATAAGATTTATTAGACAAACAATAATCCCACAATTATAATAATGAAAATGTCAAGCTATGAAATTATTAATAATGATACATTCTGAAATTCAGTACAGAATTCACACCAGTTTACAGGCATGGTCATTATGATACAGAGAGGTTAACTCATACACAACAGAACATAAAGTTTTAGAGGAATAGGTGCCTGAATGGCAATAACGTTTACAGGACACTAGATTATTGTGCAAAGAGATTAAATGTAAGCAAGAAAACCATCAACCACCAGCTGGAAGATACTTTGTAGTTCTGGGTGTTCAGAGACGCATCAGTAGTGAACACTTACTAACATATGCAATCAATCCAAATAAGGAGTGTCATAAATGTGACACTAGTAAAACTTAGATAATAGATGGTTGTTTGAGATAGTCAATTGTAGAGTAAAGTACAAACATGACCATGTGGGAACAGCATCTCTTAAGAAAACGACGGAGATAGGATTCATAACATTATGGCATCATCATTACACCCCAAAGATGCGCTTCCATTTTCAGCGAAGATCCTAGGTGATAATTTCAACATGACACGGCAGTTGGAAACTGAAAAGATAAAGAAAAAGAACAAGTAGCAGGAGGGAGAGGACACAAATGACCGATTAAGTATAGCTGTTTGCAGTGGAACCCAAGGTGTACATGCTGCATTAAATGAAGCTTATCTGTTATTTTATTTATTCTGACAAACGTCGACTAATAATGGAGATAACTGTGATAGATTTCAGATTTACTTCGAGGTAAGCGGTATCACCCCTAATAAATAAATGAGCATTACGAGATTCCAGAGCACTATCTGCCAGGAAGGAAAGTGTTATATTCCCTGTAGGTGAGTAGTCAAAAAAGCTCTTAGGACCTACAGAATTTTTCAGGTGATTTGTTTTAAGAAGTGCTGTTAAAAAGACTAGATGTCAGAAGGTCCACTGATAAATGCACTTCATTCTATATGTGTTGTATTAAGTAAGTTGCAGATGCCGGCATTATCTATGTAAAGGTTTATTATGAATCTAAACTTTGATAAGCAGCTATATTGTCATATGCCTCCTGGTAACCGGTTGCAGAGATTGGCATATCATGCAACAAATTAAGAAGGATTTTAATTTACCGTAGGCTTTTGGTACTCTCATGAGTTAATTTGGGTTCTGTGTGTCGTACTTCCATTTTCAAACATTTGTTAAGGCATTACAATCTGTCATCGTTTCTTCACGAATAGTTCTATAGAGTATCATAGAATAAAGTTTAGTCCTTCTGACTCATAGAGGGTCTAATTTCTAAGCACAGCATCTATCATTATAGGGTTGGCCAGGTGTTAGTAGTCTAGTAAAATGCCGTTGAACCTTCCCTATTTTCTGATGATTAAGTGAACACATGCAACTGTGTATAATGGGGCAGTACTCAAGTAGACGTTTAGCATAGGTTTTATGAAGAATAACTTTATACTGGTTAAGATGGCGGTTGCAATTAGTAAAACCAGAAAGTCTGCGGGCTTTAGAGACTTGTGACAAAACCTGCTTGGTGAAGAATAAACGTTTCGAGCATCTTACTCCTAAATTACAGATACTACTCAGGTGTTTGTTAAGGTGTAGCTTAATCTCGGGGTTAGATTCTCCGAAATATAGGTACCCTGACTTCTGTGTGTTAAGGGGAAGAAACCATCTATTGCACCATTTACGTAATTTATTGAGATCTCTCTGTATTATGTTATTAACATGTCGACCCTCATCAGGGTGGAATTTATAGACAACCTTGAGGTCGTCTGCAAACATAACAGTTTCACCTGCTTGAAAACAGTGGTATATGTAATTAACATACATAATAAAGGTCCTATGACCAAACCTTGGAAGACACTACTAGTGATATATATTAACGATGACAGAGATATCGTCCCAGTTTTACCAATTGAATGTTATCTTTCCAAAATGAAGCTATCCATTCATGCAATTCGTGCGCTATTTCGAAGGCTTTTAGTTTATATAAGAGCGATGAATTGTGTACTTTGTCAAACGCCTTAGTGAAATCGTAGTATAAGGTAACATTTAGTTATCCCTGCCCTCCATTGTTTATTGTGTAGTCAAAGTATTGTAGATGGCAATTATCCGAGACGTTTTACGCGTGAAGCCGTGTTGGGAAGATATGACTAGTTTGTGCTCAATTAAGTGCAAATCTTTTTTACTTTTATGACTTTCTCCATAGTTCTAGATAAAATACAAGTGTGGTTAATTGGACGGTAGTTTTCAACACTACGCCTAGGGCCTTTATCAAAGTGAGGGATTATATAAGTGACTTTTCAAGAACTAGGAAAAATTCTATCATCTAAGGAAAGATTAAATATTTTGATGAGTAGTATTGGGAAGGCTGAGCCACCATAATTAATACTTGGCTAGCTTTTGATAGCTGTCCATTATCTAGTAGAGCTAACGTAAGTTTCTCAGAATTAGGACAGCCCTAGTTTTCTACCTCAGTGAGAGTTGAAAACTCCGGTTACCTCAGCGTTAGTGAGAGGCTACCTTAGGGGCCCTGCGATAGTTAAGAGGCCCAAGTTAGTAGACAACCTTTGGGTCATAAACCTGTGCAGCTATTTTGGATTCTCTTGAAACTTTCTAGCCAGGTGGGCCTAAAGCTCTTGTTTATCGTGTCTGCAAGAAGTGTCCAGAAAGGTAATAGAATGAGATCAAGTTGGTCGATATTATAAGTCTTTAGAATGCTAATGAATCTTATTCCAGCAGTTTGATCTATGATAGGAACTTTTGTGACTATCAGTGTTTATCACCTAATTCAGACTAATGCATGGTAATACAACACTAACAGAATTTACTGACTTCGGTATGATATAAGTAAGTCTAAGATAACGATTTTTTGTACTTCAAAGCGTATAGCAGTTACGCCTTGTCACACTAATGCCGTGAGTAATGCACGCCAAAATTATGAAGTCTTCATGAATAGATGAATGGGTCATATAACTTCGACACAAACTGTATAAAGCTCATTTGCGTTGCATTCATTTTAATTTTTCAGCTACTAAAGGACAAGATGAGAACAAGTAACAGTGGGTTAAGTTCAAGGTCATCTAAATCACTCAGATAAAATGATCATGCTAGATTACTAGTGTTGTTTACGAAGACGGATTCCTCATCGGGTCGTGCATCAAAGAGATCATACTATTCACTGTGGATCTAGTCAACTTCAGATGTGTTAAATATAAGTGCTATCAAAGTACATGAGTGACGATGTGTGATTTTTGTCTTGAGTTATAATTACAGAAGTGAATGATTACCTCACCAATCAGAAAAGTCTAGTGTTCTGTTCGCTGATACTTTACACGTCATGTAACTAGATTTGCCCATAACCATCACTATTTATTGTTAGGAACATACTGTACCCATCGCCCATCATCTAACTTAACGCCTGCATTTATATTGGTCTTTTCACTACTTTATTAATCGACTTCATTTACTATCCAAACATTTATCCATTTTATTGTTCTGTCCTACTTTACTTTGTCCAAATAATGGTTTAATGCCTGTATCTCGAACGCTGTTCTATCTTTTTCCTGCCTTTGAATCTCATAGTTATTCATTTTCTGACAACTAATTGACTGTCTAGTGGCCCAATAAATTTCGACTTCGGTGGTTTTGCAGTTTTTGGGCAAATACATCCAACCACCTTCAATTAGCATAAATCCCTCAATTCAGCTGCTGCCTAGACTAAGTATTTTGAAAGTGGGTGGCAAGGCTGTTGAAAGTGAACGCTACTAAAATCGTTGAATGGAACCTTAGAATCAGGACATGGGAGAATCGCAACACATCATCATAAAAATACTGATGACCAAAAGTGTTTCTTTCAATTGAGATATAGCATCGTTCAATGAAACCGCACAACCACGTAGCTTAAACTATGACGTGGCACCATGTTTATTTCTACATTGTCTTAATAATCATCAGTTCCTACCAGCCACGAGGATTATTTGGAACGTAATCGCACTCTTACTATATCTGCAACACAGTTTTTCAGTTGCGACTGACAAAATACATCCAATCCACAGGATACATTAACTATCCAACCCAGTTGACTGCTGCACACCGCTTGGTCTTACCCAGGTAGTTATCACTATGACCTCGGATTCTTCAAGTCTTAGTACAGTCAACGTACAGTATAGGCTTACAAGATACACTATTTTATCCCGCCTACTTATCATAGATTAATGTTATTATCATTCTCTGTTATTATTTTTTCTGATTCTTTTGATAGTCTCACACTATAAATTTATATGAGGCTTAGTATTCTTCAGGAAACAGGAGCCAAAGTGATAGCGCGAGCCCATAGCTCTAGTAACACTAAGAGTAGATCATGAAATTCCATTCCCCTGGCGAATCATACCTTAGGCTCACTCATGGGATCCTCGGGTGGAGTTCACAGTCCTTGTTAGCCTTCTCTAGTTCACCCTCATCCAGGCAAACATAAGGCGAAACAACCTCATATCAATCACAGAGGACAAGAGGAAAAATGACTCTACGTCTCACCAACAGAACGTATAAGTATGCAACACAGAGGCAATCCAGCAAAAAAGTTCGGTGGGAAGAAACTGCGGTCACCTAACGACAGATGTAAGATTTACGTAAAAAACTGGTAGGTAAAAGGAATCCAACATTCCAGCGTAACTTCAGTAACAAATGGAAACACTGTGACACAAGAATACCTAGAGGATACCATACTTTCATGTTGGACAACCCCTGTCAGTGATTCTGGTAGGTATACCCCGTATGCAGGCTTAACTCTCACGGACTGATGAGTGCCGAGAACACTAGCTTGTTAACCGAGGTCATAATCACCTCAACTCCAGTAATCGACACCCCCGCAAGAAGTTGGCAACTAACATACCCATGGCCAAAATATTCTGCTAGAGCGCCAAGCACCTCGATATGGCATAAAGAACTCCGTGCGCTCAACGCACGGCATGGGTAGCCTGGATAAAAAGCTCTCTCAATAGGGCTTAATGGAAGCCGGAGGGATACAGTGACCTCTGCTAGTGGAAGCCCTGGTAACAATAAAGTCCCTCGGTTGGGCGGCTCTCCAACGAGGATTTCAGCCCACGGTCAACCATCGACGTCTGACCGAAACCAAGTAAAAGTAAGGCTTCCCATCAGAGTAATAACTGGGCTCAGAGATAATGAAGTTTGCAAAAGCACTCCACTGGCCCTTTTCAATGTCATGGCACCTGCAAATAGCCTGACGGAAAGTCGTGATAATATTGGTAAGCAACAACGGTGCAAGTACTGTCAACTCCTTGTGCTGAAAACTGCTCCTGCAAGACTGCAGGCTCTACGAGACAGGCGCACTACATCCACTGACCCTACCCCCTACGAGTATCGCTTAACACACCCAATGAGGCGGAGATGACGTTACTTACCCCTCGGAAGCCATCCATCATGAGAAATAATAATATTAGGACTAAACCAGACAAAACCTCAACAGAGCCTGTGTTGAAAAGAAAAAGGTCACCAGGTATGGAAGAGAACACCTCCATGGTTGTACACGGAGTCCCTGAACTACCTGATGGTTTTCCGGGTGAGCACTACCTGTACAACCTACACCAATGGAAGTGGCTCTCGAGCAAATTGAACCTGAGAAAAGTCACGGAAGTGAATGGCTGTAGGCTATCTTGAACTACGCACCTACAGACAATAAGCTTACGTCCAATTATGGGAACGAAATATGGAAACAGTAGGGGTCTAACTGAAGCTCTACAAGCTCGGTACGAGGTTCAGCATGTCATACATGGACATATCCGATGCTTTGAATAAAGACTCAGGTTGACAAGGTAGATATTAGCCGCAAGTGTTGCCCACATCTGTTTCAGTAATCTTGGAAAGACAACCCGATTGCCGAGTTCTTCTCCCGGGAAAGAACCGGCCACAGTAACTAATATCCCCCACACAACAAAAAACTTTCTGAGGAAACTGGCCTCCAATTTCATGGAAACCAGACTAATAACATCGATTCACAAGTAGTAAGCCAACCGAAGGAGGACTTAAAAAGCAGGCAAATAGTCGGCTATCTATACAGTAATGTACGAGGATTGTCGTCAAAACTGCTTACCTTAAGTGGCGTTCGTTAAGGTTATCAACTTCCCCCATTTTCATCTAATTTTATCATTGACATACTTTTAGAGTTAACATTATCATCGTCTGATTTCTCCGGGGTTGACCTCCTTCCAGGAGACAAAGTTGCGGACTTAGAATATGCAGACAATATAGTTCTATCGAGTGAAGATGCCGATAGAATGTATAATCTTTTGACTACCTTAAGCATCAGTGTAGGCATATTTGGGATGTGATTTTCCCCATCCACATGCAAAGTGCTGCTTCTGGACTGGCTTAATTCGGCACCACAGTTAGTGATAAGGAGCGAAGCAGTTTAATGTATCAACTGTTTCACTTATATTGGGAGCCTCATCAGTCCCAATTTTCTGGTGTCTGCTGAAATCTTGGTTCGTATACGTAAGGCCCGATCGGCTTTTTCCAGTTAGCATCACTTGTGGCGTAGGCAAGACACCTGTATTCCAACCAAAGGACGTGTTTACTCCCGAAGCAGTATGATTCGTTTTACTTTATGTATGTGAAATATGATCATTGAGGATAGAGGATATTCAATGGCTCTTAGTATTCGATCATAGATGTCTTCGAAGCATTGCTTGTGTATTCTGGGACTACCGGATAATCAATATGTGGGTTAGAAATAGAGTACTCTTAACCAACATTTAAAAGCTCAACTTTATCTCGTTTCTGGACAGTCTCTATGGTTCATTATTATAACTCACTGACACTATCTTAGATTACAACGCCACAGACGATAAGCTCGCGGTTGTTTGTTGGAAGTGTTTTATAATAGAAAATATACCCCTAGTACCCTTATACTTTAAAGTGTAAACTTTGTTACCGTTGGCTCCGTAATTAATTAATATTTTCACATAGCATGAATTCTATAACAGTGACTTTATTAAAACCCTTTAAAAAACAAACCATATCATTCTGATTATGCTTGTAAACTGATATGTTTTCATGTGCGAAACGCTATTTGAAAACAAACTACATTATTATTATTATTATTATTATTATTATTATTATTATTATTAAGTGGTAAATCTTCATCAGCTGAGATGGCTAAGACATGTGTTACGGATACCCAACTACCGCCTATGTTGACGAGCAGTACTATCTGGTGTAAATGTAGGCCGAAAGTTAGGGTCGGACTAGCCAAAACATGGCGCCAGTCCATGAAGTCGCTCGCAGTGGCGTAAATAAATAGATTTTATTCTCAAGCATCATTTTATACATGAGAACGTGCCAGTTTATAGGCATGATCAGAATGATATCGATTTAAATACTTCCCAGTATTTCGATAAAGTACCTCTGTCAAGACGTCCACAGCATATGACGATAAGAATCGAAAACCAAACCTACGTTATCAAAGTTTGCAGTATTAGGATACCAAATATATGTATTGTATCATGGTGCATATATGACTAAGAACCACACACTTCTTGGCCCGGGTGTTACGATTCTAGAAAACGGCTGGGAGTGAGCAGAATGGTTCATTGTGCTTGTCCAAATGCGGGATAAGACGAAGAGTACTTGGGACTTGGGTGTAGAAAAGAATTCAGTAATATTGTGCCACTAGGTTCCATACTTGCCTTATACATTATCTTTGAAAACTAGAGAAAGGACGAAAGCAGTGAGAACACAAAACAACAGCCCTGGCATCCCGGAACGAACGATCACAGTTAGTGTTCATACTAGCATTGAAAAACACGACATATCCCATAGATGCATAGATGGGTTAAAAGGAAAGAACACTAGCATATGACTAGGACAAGTGAGTCCTAATATTTCGTTAGTGGAGGAAGAACTAATAGGTGGTGTGAATATTTTTAATGTGACATCATAAGAGATGAAATTAGCAACATATCGTACAAATAAAGTGAATCCGTTTCCCGAATGGCTTGAGACAAATTGTTCCTGATCTTTGAGAATTTAATCGTGAAATAATTTATGTAAACATCAGATTTAGAATGTAACATTTAAATTTTTAAAGATGAATTGTATTAGACGATGAAAACGATAATTTGTTCAATATTTCGTAAGAGAAATTCTGGTTTTAGTTTAATCGGCGTCTCCGTAAAGTATCAAGTTCTTACATAGCACATCTAGTTTCATGGTCTAGAGTGCAATTAGCCTCAAGAATACGAAGAGTAAAGCCACGTTGGATAGATTACAGTCTGAGTTTATCCTTAAGGGTAACTACTGTGAATAAAGGTGCAGTATTCTAGTCAAGGGCGAACACATGCTTCATACAGCAGAACACGAGTATCATTGTTAAAAAATTTACTTAGTATGTAACCCGGAAATCAATGGGACCTAGATGTATGCAGAATAACCCGTTCTGTAAAAGACAAATTATAAAAGTACCTGAGTCCTAAGTGAACTGGCGACTTTAGCCTACATAACGTACAACCGTTTATGGAGAGATTGAACTTGAGGCGCTTAACTCCACAACATATCCAACCACACTTGAAAGCATTAAGAGCTAACTTCCATTTCGAGCAACATGAGTTCAGCAATGACGCCACCGAATATGTACAAATTTGTGATGAGGGAACGAGTATATTATTTTAAGATCATCTGCGTATTGAGTCTGCTCATGCTGAAGCACTTGCATATATCACTTATGTCAGCTATAAAGAACAGTGGGCCTAAAATATATATTTGTATAACGCCACTTGTAACCCGTTTGGCCTTCGAAAGAGCGGAGTTGATTTCAGCAATTTGATATCGATGACTGAGGAAATCTAGCCAAGCAAGTAATGGATTCCTAATCCCATATGAAAAAAGTTTGCCTATAAGAAGCCTGTGGTTGGTCATGTCAAAAGCTTTAGATCAGTTCAGATACATTAATAATACCAAGTGCCCAAGGCTTTGTTTAGTAAAGACTAAATTAAAGAATTCAAAGTGGCAAATCATAAAAGACCTACTTTTAAGAAAATCATGCTGGGAATTGAAGATAAGTTTTCGTAGGGTAAATAATCAGACATTCCATCACATACAATGTTTTCCATTATTCTAGAGATAACTAGGGCAATATTTATGGGTCTATAGTTATGCGAGATGGTCTTGTTACCTGATTTGAATTGCGAACATATGTATGAGGTTTTCCATCTATTACGGTAAGTGCTTGTTAATAAATGAAAGGTCAAACAGTTTTAGTGAGATTAGTGGGATATTAAGTCTACTGAGTTTGAAGTAAATGGATGTTATGCCATCTACTTTATAACTACATGAAGTCCTAAGTGAGTTTACAAATTTACAAATGTTGTCATAAGTGGAGGAAACAGGATTCCATATGGTTAGCAGCCGAGTTAGAGTGTCTACCTCAATGTTATCCAGAGGTCTACTCTTGTTAGCAAAGAAATCGCTAAACAGGTTGGCAATAATATATGGTCGTTGACAATGAAACTATCTTGTGAAATGCTAAGAAAATCATTATCCCGGGAAGATTTGAAGCGCTTATTGAACAGCCGTATCAAGTTTTGTACCTTGGAGCTATTGTGCATGGCTGATAACTCGCCATTAATCGCCTTTAACATGTGGACTTCTTTTATTTGGTTAAAAGTCATGATAATTTCCACAAATGCTGAGAAGTCGTTTGACTTAAAATAGCACTTCTGTGGGTGCCTTAGCTTTTTACAGCAGTGAAGTGGTGCGTATAAATCATTAGATTTAATTATATTGCTTAGTTTCACAGGTGCGATGTAATCTAAGCACCGAGTCATTAATTTCATAAATATTTTTTAGTGTATCTGTAGGACTTTTTGATGAGAGAAAATTGTCTTAGAGCAATTTAGAAGAGTATCTATAAGATTCCAGTCAACATATTTATAATCTGGATATTGTTTAGTTTTTTGCAATGTATGATTATTGAAGTGACCCAAATTGTAAGGAAGAGCATATATAACCATTTTGAGCTCTTTGCTAACTCTAAGGGACGGATGAGTAACGTCATGACAGAAAACTAGGTCGAGAATATTATTATGTCTCGTGGGAGTGTGTACACACTGGGATCAACAGTGCATGCCTAGTGTTGTAAGACGGTTTTCTTTATCATATGACTGTCCTCTTCCAACACTCCAGTCTATCCTAGGAAGGTTAAAGTCAACTGCGATGACTTTCCCACTATAATTTAGAGAAGAGGTATGTACAAAAGCACTAATAATGATGTTACCCATAGTAGTCGATGTGTCAGAAGCTCTGTATATTCATTCAAAAGGTAAATTATGGTTCGAGACATTGACTGAGATCCAGACTGACTCTAGTACCTCACCGAGTATTTCGTCATCAATTTTATTAGACGTAAAGCAAACACATGTGTATATTAGATAGCCGCCACCCCATTTATATTCTCTATTGTCACGATATAGCATATAGCCCTGAATGTCTATGTCTGAGTCAGTCAGTTGGGAGGTACATCATATTTCTCTGGCAAATATCAAAGAAGGCTTAGTTAATAAGGCTAAAGTTCCTGGAGTTGATATTTTATTAAGAAGTGAGCGGGCGTTAATTAGTAAAAAGTTCAGAAATAAAGAGTGAATGGTGTAGAATAGAATAAATTTGTTATCTGAGTCATTCGTGTTTGATATAACTAGATGTTGGTTTGAAGGGGCAGTCTGACTGTTTGAGCTAATGTAAGGGCGAGCTGTATTGCTAAGGCGACTAGTGACTGCCTAATCCTAAAACATTATTATTATAGTAGTCAGAGATGTTTAGAACAATTTAAGTTAAGCGACATAGCAGCCCTTTGACGATGTGTAAAAATGGAGGATATCCTAGTAGCAAATCAGAAGGGCAATTAGATGTAGAATATTATTACTAGGTGTAGGTTGTGTGACGTATTGGATACATCCATTTAAATCTATGGCTGCAATTATGTCACTGTATTGTTATGGGCCACTACTTGTTTCCCAGTTAATGCCCGGCAATCACCCGCAATCACTTTATAGTTAGTGTCTAGGGCTAAGGCATACACAATAAAAACCTACAGTGCTGTGTCTATTACTGGCCTGAGAACGGTGCCCTACGATCATCTTGCGATTAGTTGAGCATATCATGAGGCGAAGTGAGTCGGGGATTATGCTAAGAGAGATTTTTTTCCGTTTTTGTCCTAAAGGCATGACAATAAATGGATATCACACATCTTACACCCTTTGATTATCTCGGTTAGTGCGATACAAGAAACATCAATCTGTCCTAATGTCGGTATCTAGTACCGAATATGGGCACCATGTTTCTGTCACCAATATTGCTGGCAGTCTAGTGATTAGGACTGTTTTTTTGAGGTCTGACATTATGTTAAGTAGCGAATATATAATGATTATCTCAATCTTGAACAAGTCCGTGTTTATGTAGTCTGAAGTGTCGTAGTTAAAGGGAATAAGGTTATAATAAGTAGTATAACTTTGATCGGATATCAGGGGTTGCTGGCAGCTACTCAGTTAATATATTAGAGCGCGTATTGAGTGATAGTCCAGTGAAATCCGTGCTTTAAACGTCACTATTGTCACTATGATGCTTATATAAGACGCTTATATTGGCCGGGGTTGGAGGGTAGCGTTAATGTTATTTCTTCGCAGTCAAGCGCACCATGACCAACTAAATTTTGTCATATACCAAAAACTACTTCTGACTGTTAAACCCACTAATCCGAACAAGGATAAAACAGAATGCATTTAGGGTTGGAAGAGAAGTTATATTTGATTGTGAGTAGAGCGTCAATCGGCTAGCAACGTCTAGGCTGGCTAACTTGAGAAAGTTGCTTCCCACGTCATATGGTGTCGTGATCTAGTGGTTACGCTTGACTGAGAGCTTTCAACCAGTCGTATCCTCTGAAACAACATGGTTAGTGTTAATGGCGGAAGCCCATGCAACTAGTTATCGTGGGAGCTATTTACTGTTACAATTATGACATTGCTCAGGGTTAGGGAGGGAGCATTCATGGTTGACACGAATCCTTAAAGCAGGAAAGGTAGTGTAGGCAGTGAGTGGATGTAAAAAGGGTTGTGCTGCTCCAAACTAGGATTTGCTATAGAAGGATTTAGATGTGCATGTGTGACATTGGTTAGCAATATTAGGACAATTTGTTATGGGTTTTAGTCATACGCTGGATCTAAGAAAATTGTTAAGGTAGTAAATTCTCATCACCGCCATTAGTCAGAGGCAGCAACATTTTACTGATCAGATTACTGTGCCTATAGAATAGTGATATTTAAAAGAAGTAAAGTTGCATGTGCGTCTAGCCGTAAGAAGAAAGGACTTTCTTGGTTTACTGTCTGGAAACAAAATAAAACAAAGCGCTTTAATTATGAACACTGAAAGCCGTGAATTAGATATGAAGCAGTCAAAATGTTCCGAATCACTCCCTCCCAAATTACTAAACTAAATCATGATGCACACCACTTTAAAAACGACGTTCTGAAGAACAGTGTAGTACGAATTCTTTGAAGTTATGATGCGGGATTTAAATTTGCCACTATCGTTCATTACATAAAATTTCTTTCTTTTCAAAGATTGCGTTAAAACTATTTTTTTACTTGTTTTAAGTTATTCCGGTTGGGATTCTTCACCGCGCATTTCAGGGTCCTCCGTTCCCAATTCGCATTCCTTTGGAGTAGTTGAGCGTTGCGGAACGGGTTCAACGAATTAATTTGGCTTTGTAACCCCAACCGTTTTGATGTTTACCAGTGTATACATCTGTTAGCTAAACATAATGACGGACTTGAGTGATAACGGCCTATCTGGTAGTAAAGTTTTTATTTTTGACAATACTAGGCTTGAGTGATGATGATGCCAATCAAAATGTGAAGAATCGTATGTCAATTCATACTAATGCTAGGAGAAGTACTGACTTTAACAGGACGCCCAGTAACACTGAGCATCATAACCATAAGCACGGAGGTGCACTTCAGCAGTTATCAAGCCTTCTCGGACAAACGATGAAACTAGAAAATGTCGCAGACCTAAAGGGTAAATTTATTTGTATTTGGTTTCAATTATTTTTTGTATCATTTATGCTAATGATAGGCAGGGAAATAGTGTTTCCTATCAGTTTACTTTACGTGTTTCTGTGGGTTTCAGTCATGAGCGTCATTCATCCAGTATGAATATCCGTCCATAATATTTATTACAAGCTATGTATAGGTCACTTTCAAAAAGAGATTAGGCTTACTTGTGGGCCATCGCTTTTCGATGTTGCTGGCAATAACGCTCTTTTTAATTGTCACACGAGTAACAATTTGGCAAATAGATGTTGTGCGTAATCAAAGCATTCCTCCGACTTTACCTTGTCTAACAAATTTCGTGATTTTGACGTGGGCTAGTATCATCAATGAGATTAATTGTAAATGACGGGACACTCAAAAAATTTACTTGTTTGTAATGCCCGACTGCAATATTTAAATTTATCTTATGGCTCCAAAATTTAGCCCAGTATTATTAAAGTGGATTTTGTAATTTCTGGTTAACTATCGTGCGAAGTCACTTCCAAATTGCTTTCGAAGTATCATGCCCATAAAGTTACGGAAATTTTTTTTATTATGATTCAGAATATCAGCCTTCAGGTAATTAATCTTGTTATTCAAAGCTTTAATTTATGAATTTATTCGTAGCTTCCTAAACGGCCTCTTCATATTGCATAATCGTATTTCAGATTTTGCTTTTCTACACACTGTCAACCTTATAAACATTATTTCGTATAATTATTACTAATTATGAAACTAATAATATGCGTAAAGCAGAATCAGTCAGTCATTTAGTTACAATGTATAACTTGTTACATGCGTACATCAGTTCAAGTCGCCATGCCTCTATTAGCAGATAGCAGAGATTAAATTGTCGGATCGAATCCCAGAGTAGGGGAGGTAGTAACAGAATAAGTACTAATGGAAAGGTGTAGAGATCAGAGATAAGATTAGAAACAAAAAGAGTGATTCAGTAAAGAGAAGATTATTAAAAGCGTAAAACAGAATAGTTATGCAACAATATGGCTATTGGGTAGCGGTATAAGGAAGAAAAATGACAGTGCATATACTTGACTTTAAATGTCATGTAATGCATCACATTTTTAACTTGTGTAAGTTTTTCGCATATAGGCTCACTGTAAAATGTAACTGTCTTTCCGACAAACTGCAAGTAAAGACCAACTTTCAGACCCACAATAACGGGACAATTAAGCCTGTTCCTAGTAGTTCTCTAATATTAAAATACAGTAATCGTCTTTTTGATTTTGCGTTTGTTTGTGCTGTTTAATAGCTTCAGAAGAATTTCTAAAGGCTGATGCAGTAAAATTGATCTAAACATTTGAAAAGTACTTGTAGTGTCCAGACGCTAACTTTCATTTCTATTCAATTGTTTTTTTGGACTATTTTAGTTCGACTTCATTGATGACCTGTAGTGCTTAGCAGAATCAAAAAACTGCATAAGTTTATTCAACAGATTGATTTTGAGCCATTTTACATACTAGCTGGGCTTATTCGTGTGCAGCACTTTAAGGGGTTTGGATGGTTTGGTGCGCATATGTAGCAACTCACTATCTGTTTACTGTTTTATTAGTACGTTAGTTAGGCGAGTCATAGTCCTTGTTTACTTTATTATCCACTATTTTGTAATTGGTCTGCGATACTGCCATAATGTTTAAATCTGGCTGTATTTCTTTATTACTGTCACTTTTTTTAGAAAGAAATTAGAAGTGGGTTAAATAAAACATGAGTATAATTTTCACCTAGTATCATTCATATGAAAAGATTTAGTCTTTTTATTTTGGCAAGATAGAACTTAATATACGTGTTTATCTTTTTATTCAATGTGCCTGTCTTCCAGAGGTACTCAAGTCAGTTGGTACTGGTTGTCAGCGTAAGTGCCTATTTACTTGTTGTTCTAGTGTTCTGTTGTATTTTTGACTCAGTTCACATAATTAACCTTGTCACTTCATAATATTTACAGCATAGTTTTGTTGCTTTAATTGTTTGAGTAACTGTTGACTTTGTATACTAGGTAGCCTCCCAACAATACCAATAAATGATCTACGTGGTGAAGAAGCTGCTGCTTATCATCGAGAGGATTGTGTGCTGAGACGTAGCTTGGCTGCATTGTATCGTTTGATCGATATGAGGGGATGGACACACTCAATATATAATCACATATCTGTAAGTAATTAATAATACTCTATCTCTTGAATGATACAGAAAGTTCTTTTTCTAATAAAACGTATGTGAACAAATCAATACTAAGCGTGTTGTTAACACAACGTGCAATCAATTAAGTGTGAACAGTCAGTATAGCAAAGTATAGCGCTGTCCTGTAACAATCAGCTTGTGTTATGATGTTTGTGTCCCATTTAATAGTCTTCAAGCATGAACAGACTACCAGTTTATTTTGGCATTTACTCTTTTTTTTCCGATTACCGTAATTTAACATGGTCTGTCATTACTCATTCATCCACCATTTGCCTCGAAGGTAAACATGTCCGCGTTTTGGTTTGTATCATTAATTGAACAGGAATCTATGAAGTACTTAAATGCTATGTAATTATCTGTTCAACGAATAGAAAATGTTTTTCCTGTTTATGACACGCTTCCGAAATAGTACTGTCTAGAACTTTGCTTTCGAAGCCAGTATGAGTTACTGTAATAGGTTATTTGAAAGACAAATCTAGTGAGCAATAAGTAATTCGTAATCGATACATACCGAGTGCCGTGATAATGTGTTACTTGGATTTACAGCACCCATGTGTAATTACCAATCCCATTACTCTTGCAAAGGTCTGTATCGGTTTTACCAAGCAACTAATAAAGTGAACTGGTTTACCTTTTCCTTTAGGATTTTTCAAGGGTCTAGTTATTTCTTTAAATAAATTTTGGTACAATAGTTTACCGAAAATACTCATAACAAATGAAGTGATTTTGTGGAGAGATATAGAAGAAAAGGTAATTATAACTAGTAAATGCTTGAACTAAAGTAGTATTTGATAAGAAGTACAATGCAGTTAAAAATAAAACCACGTAGGTTGCTTTTGTTGCCTACATGTAACCTTTCAAGTGATTTGCTCAAAACCATCGATTCAAAATCTAGCTTAATTATATTGAAGACAGAAAGAACTTGACACAACCTTTATCTGTTACTAAAATGTCAATCGATACAAGTAGTCTAAAGACGGTCAATATAGTCAGTTAAAAATAGGATAAAAGTGACCCACCAAATTATGGTGGGAAATGCGTCACAGTGAATCGCTATATGATAGTTTTGTTCATAAAGAGTACATCCGTTAATGGTCATTAAACAGTAATCCACACAAAGATTAGATTAAGTCTGTATGTGTGGGGTGGGGTTAAATTACATATTGTTGGCGAGGCTCATTATATACATAATTTAACAAATCACAAAAGATTTTCACTTTAGGAAGTTTACCTCATTTTCATAAAGAATGTAATTAGAAATTGCAACACAATTGGAGACAACTGTGTCATGGCTGATAACGTCTCGACTCACTAAATCACATTGTTTCTTAGATTTCGACCGAATGATCTTGATAAAACAATTAATGCCAGTTTTATGCACTTTTCTCAAGGGCGAAATGAAGTTAATACCTTGTTTCCGTCAACAGTGGAAATATTTGTGTACATAACTGAATTATCTGAGTACCTCTTTAGTCTGTAACGTATTACGAAGTTACTTACTTATCGCGATCTATCAATGTTTGCTTTATTTACTTCTAGGCAAGGTGTACTACAAATCCCAATCAATTCTTAATCAACCCGTTCGGATTGCTTTATCATGAAATCCAAGCTTCTAGTTTAGTGAAAATAGATGCAAGTGGTGAGTACTTTAGCGCAAATTTTACTACTCTGTTTGGTGATAAATAACTTTTGTGTTTAAGTAAAGCTCTGGAGCAGCTCGATGTTAACGTTTCAGTTATTTGTACTTGTAAAGTAGAAAAGCTCACCTAATACCTAAATTACGATTTCTGACTTATGGCTCATTTGACTGATCTCAACCGCTTGTCGTCTCACTTTATAAGAAAGGACGATAATTACCTTGTGGTACCTTCAAACGAGTTAATTTGATTTATACGGCGCCTGGAATATTAGCCTCTGTAATCGTCCGACACGTACCTAAAGTTAGGAAACGATAAACTCGGAAAACCAGTGTGGTTTCAGACTAGGACGTAGGTATATTGACTATAAATTTACTTCTTGTTACGTTCTAGAACATGAGCATACGTATGAAGGTCGAACATTAGTTGTATTCCCTGACTTAAAAGCAATATTTGACTTCGTAGACTATTAATGTACCTCAGAAGTAAATGAACCTTATAAAGGCCTTTTACTCGAATGCTACCAGGTGAGATATCTATCTCTCAACAAAAGAAGGGACAGACTGAGCAGCAGTCTGCTCAGTACTGACATTTAGATGTGAAGTGGCTATGAAAATGGATATGCGCGGTGTACAAGACCTTATAGCCTAAATTTATTTTGTACATTTTTCAAATGAATAGTAGTGTCTTGAATTGTTAACGTCCATCAGGTTGTAAAACTAAGGGAAAAATATATGTAATTTAATTTTCATCAGTCGTTTGGCGAGTATTTATAAAGAACGTGTAGACTTAATTTCTTCTGCATATGTTAGAGATTTCTAGCTTACTTAACTGTCGTTTTGGAATTCCCGGAACTGTTTGTTTCAAACAGGTTGTTACAGTAGTTGAACTATCAACGCAAAATTGTTAATTACTTAATTTCGAAGTTGTCTTTATCAGTGCTTGTAATGTATTGTGGGACCGTTATCTTAACCGAGTTTTCCCTGTAGTTTTTACGACTGTCCATGAGGTCATTTTTGGAACACTTCCCATTATAGGGTGAACATTATCGAGCTCAAGTTTACTCATTTTCAGTGACTGAGATGGTAATGTATGTAGTAAGTATGCCAAACAACTGCATATTTTGATGCACAATTGTTATATATTGTCCTACACGCTTAGTATTCTACGATTCGACAACGACCGCGACTGGATCCCAAATCAGAACAAGAGAGAACAGGTAGCAAGATGTATTGAGAAATTAACGGCAAGAGGCAAAAGGCAAAGTCGAGCAAATGATTTACACTAGGGTTTATATAAACAATGGTATCGAGTGTTCTAGAAGCTTCCCGATTGGTCGTTGACTCTAGTTGGCTAAGAATGGACCAATGACAGCACAGCTTCGTGAGCATGTTTTGAGCGTGCTTTAATCAGGCTCGTTTCGTGCCAACACCTCCCCTTTGAAAAGATCCGTAGGATTTGCTATTAGGATCCACTTGCATGAAACTCACTGGTTTGCGCTTTCTATGTCCTCCCCCACGAAAAACTGTGGGATCTTTGCATTGTAGCCAGATCATCACTTTATCTACTTGTGCATGTATAGGAGTGTCTAATGATGGACATGACACATTACAAATACTGTTGATGGGCATATCCATTATTCCAAGTTTTTCTAGCATATCTAGACCAAGAAGATCAAGGTATGGTCGCTCTGTTAGATAGCATATTCCTTTACAGCTATTTCCATTGAAGGAAAATTCACACTGTAATTCGCCAACCAGTTTCAGAACTCCTCCTGATGCGTTTCTAGCAGTTTTCTTAGATGGCTTTATTGGAGGATTCCCAAGCAGGTTATATGTTTCTCTAGATACTAAGGTGATATCGGATGCTGTGTCAATTTGCAGACGAGCTGATATGCCGTTAATCTGGATAGTAACATACTTTCTCCGAATATTATGATCTGTTTGAAAGGCTGCTACCAGAGAAAGTGATTGAGATTCGACTGGCTTCACCATGTGTCGAGGACGTTTATGCTTCTTCTTGGGCTGAGACGTACGATTCGGTGGACAATGATTTTCTTTATGTCCACGTTTCTTGCATATCTGACATTTATGCTTCTTGAACGGGCAGAATCGTACATAGTGCCAATCACCACATAACCAACATGCAGTCGTTGGTTTACTATCACTTGTTCTCGGTTTTTGAGCTTTTAACCTAGTAATAGCATTGACACTACTGTAGGTTAAATTAGGATTTACCTGTTCGATTAGCTGATTGTCATGTTTGATGTTTTGTATCCGCTTACACTCATCTGTCAATGTTCTGAGTGTGATGTTAGGATCTTGATCCAGTCGAATTAAGAGTCTAGTTTTAATCTCAGCATCTTGTGGTGACTGAAGGGCTTTGATGAATATAAGGCATTTAAATTGGTCTTCTGTCAATGAGCGTAACTTGAAGCGTTCACACTCTCTGTTGACCATGTCTGCTAGAGCACCATATTCATCGGTTTCGCGTTTCACCAATTTAAGACACTGATAACGAATACTAAACAATGAGGATGATTCGCCGAATATCTCAGATAATTGAGCTACCGTTTCCTCGAAACTGAGCTCTCGAGGTAACTTTGGCAATATATGGTCAGTAAAGCGTGCATATTCATTACTTCCCAGCTTACGAGTCAACAATCGAGTCTTCCATGCGTCATCTTGTTTACAGAATTCTATTCTAAATGTATCTTCCCAACGCTTGAACCACATGGGGAAGGTATTTCCATTTTCAGGGTCATAATAGAATTCTGGTATGCTGCTGGCAACTGCATCACAAGAAGTGCTTGAAACAGCATAGGAACTCGAGCAGTGGATGTTCATCTGTTGTGTCAGTGTTTCTAACAGCCGCATTTGTGCATCAAGTTGTGCTTGCTGTTGTTGTAGTATTCGATTGAGCTGGTCATCTGATATCGGCATTTTAAATGTATTTTTCCTTTTTCCCGTCGCCACTGTTATATATTGTCCTACACGCTTAGTATTCTACGATTCGACAACGACCGCGACTGGATCCCAAATCAGAACAAGAGAGAACAGGTAGCAAGATGTATTGAGAAATTAACGGCAAGAGGCAAAAGGCAAAGTCGAGCAAATGATTTACACTAGGGTTTATATAAACAATGGTATCGAGTGTTCTAGAAGCTTCCCGATTGGTCGTTGACTCTAGTTGGCTAAGAATGGACCAATGACAGCACAGCTTCGTGAGCATGTTTTGAGCGTGCTTTAATCAGGCTCGTTTCGTGCCAACAACAATCGTGACTGGTGTATGGTAGGATGGAAGAAGCTTAGGGATTACCAAGCCAAAAGGTAGCATCAATTCATTGATTCTTGGCCTTATTTTAGAAATGTAAACTACCTAGTTGGGGACTACGTGATTAATTAGAAACATTCGGTGGCATACCTCAAAACCGATCACTGACATAAGTGCTTCACTACTTCTCTTTAGATCTTAAGTTCCGTTATTCTTTTAAACATGCCTTTTCATACATTTTTGTTGCATTATATTCTGACACTAATCTAGTTCATTTGATCTCATTATGCTAGTGTGATATAACAGCTTGATGTAATGAATATGTCAGGTTCTATATTATTTGTGACTGACTTAGACTCAATGAACTTTATGTTAGCTAGAGTAAACTGGCGTATCTTAGTGAATTTTTGAGAGACTATAGAAACCACTATAAATACCATTTTTTAATACCTTGAAATTTTTGTCAATAATCAACTCAGAAGTGAGGATTTGAGTGTATCAGTGTATCTGTTTACTTGGTGTTCATATAAATTTTGATTTCTTTGTATTGTTAATTTATATTCTTTTATTATGTAACTATACTATTCTGTTGATCTTGTTAATTTCGTCTCGTTTTACTAACATGGTGTTGCAACCTAAACCAAGGCACTTATTTGCAGGTTCTACGTTGTATATTATGGGAATTTTACTTCCATAATCAGTTATTTTTATTACTGTAACCTCTTCATATTACTTTCATGTCTGTATTTTTTGCGTCTTCGTAAATACCTATATAACAAGATTGTTTTAAAAACAATGATTTTTAACCAAAACAATCTCTACCCATAATTTTTTCTTAGCATAGCGCTTTATCAGTATTAACTTCGAATATTTTTTAATAAGATGATTTTAATGTATTCGTTTGAAATGAAGCACTAACCGTTTAATTAGTTTTTCAGTAGAGTTTTCATTTTATAAGATGTCGTTGGTTATTCTTATTTATAAGATCCATTTTTCATTCCTTGAACCCTCATGGTTGTGAACTTTAACTTATTTCTACTACTGAATATCCTGATTTTTTCTCGACTATCATTTGATAGCCATGTTATGTATGGTTTTACTTCAAGCTTATTTTATTTATTTAAGCAAGTAATCCTCATCTCGCTTTTTTGTCTTAGGTAATATTATTGACCAGGGTAGTTCAGTGTTAGGTGTCAATAAGGCTGGTTGGACTCTTCATTCTGCTCTACATTCAGCTCGTAAAGATGTTAATTGCATCATTCATGTTCATTTACCCGATGTTATAGCGGTAAGTGGTTTGAATAAGTGTGATGTTTTTTGGTTTGAAGTGGATATTTCTAATCCTGATAGTTTATAAGTCTCATCAGTCACTACCAAGAACTGCTGCATCCTATATTTGTACCAGATAATCCCCACTGTAGAAGCGGTATATTAAAATTAGCGTCAAATTTTCTACGATATTATAACGTTCACTCATATATGGTACCGTAACATGTTAGTGTTGACATTAATTACATACCAACGAATTTAATCCTGCAACTTGATCACTGACTTTTTTCCATTAAACTTAAAATATAACGTCACATTTTCGCTTCACTATACACCACGCCTTAAATGAATCGGTGTATAGAAGTATGTCAATATAGTCAGCTGCTTTATAATTTTAAATTATTCGAGTACATTTAAAATTTGGTGAACGTGAAGTACACTCCACATCTTCAGGTCTTCACTCAATCCTTTCTGAATTGGCATTTATGTACTTGTACTTCATTTCAGAATCTTGAAATCTGGAAGTTACCTACAGCAAAATATATCAACTAAGGCATATTTATGACAGGGTTTAATGGAAGTAAAAATGGACTAAACTAACATGTGTGATTGTTCACTGTAGGCTATCACCCTGTTTCAGGCATTACCCATCATATCAGTCTATAGCGACAAATACTTTCGGTCGGGTACCATCAGTTCTAAGTGCATCCAGGTTTGATCTCTACATCTTTCTATCTTTCTTAAGTTATCTGCGACAGCGATTGGTTACGCTATGAATGAAACAACCTATCTTGATTATTCTCCATATCTCTTTAGTTGGACAGCCTAATGAACATTGCTACTTGAAATATTGTTGAGAATTACTCATCAATTCGCTTTTTAAAGTTACAATCACCTTGTTTGCCCTTAGTAGACCCGACTTTTCTAATTCTGTTAGACTTAGGGTGCTAAGCAAAAAGTCAAGTTTCCCGAGTCGTCGTTGAGAATTCGCTCCAGAGTCTGACTGACTTGCCGAGGGCGATGCTTGCCTCCCATTTTCATGTCATTTGGTTAATTTGGTCCAAATTTTAAAAATATCCAACACAGTAAAAACAATAACGGCGTATCTAATCTCACTGAATGTAAAATAGTATGCCAACCAAATCGCATATCGTTTTTAAAACTTATCAACCGAGTTTCAGGTACATTTAAAAAGCGTCAAATTAGGCTTCTAGTGACAGTGTGATCGATGATCTTGTAAATCATTTTATTACTGAGTAGTTAATTTAGTTCATGTCATACTCACTCAAAGAGCACGTGACTGGGAGCTTGGACTTAGAATGGATTTCAAGTCGAAATTCTTCTGCTATAGTGTTATGACGTCAAAAATACTGATTGACACATATGACTAGTTAATTGATATGACCTTGTGCGCACGAAGTTACAATAACAAATGCCAATGAACGTGCCTAACTGATTCTTGCACGTCTGCATAATGCCCACTCAGTCCCAAGCTGGGTTAGGAAGAACACAAGTGGGTGAATCAACCAAAAAAACCATATTATCTCAAGCATTTCTCTATATATACATAAACTAAGTCACGCGACCAGCCAATTAGGAAATGAATATCAATACAAAATAAGAAAGACAGTGGTAGTGAATTGAGGTAACGTGTGCACAATGAATTAATTGTAATTTATGAGAAATTATGTACTGACAGTAAATGTGCTTAACGGGAGGATAACACACGATGGACATAATAATAACAGAAATTAATTGCTCATATTACATATATCTAAAATAATTGAAATACTCTCCTAAAACATAGTTCTGAAACCTTGTTATTCTTTTTTAATCGCCCAACATAACATATAGTATTTTTAATGTTATCAAACTTATGATGGAATATTTCATCTCAAATTCACAGAAAGGTTGCCCAGATGATCCAGTTTCTTTTGTTACTGACGAAGAATTAATTAATCCTTTCCAAATAACGCCATATATTTTCCGACATTTATTAAAAGAGGAAATAGTGTGCACTATATTGTAAATTCATTTGAAAATAACATTTCAAATACAAATGTCAGTAATGGTTGCCTAATGTATTCATTCTCTGAGTTACTGAGTCATACTTTATAAGTATTTTGAATATAATTGAGCAAAACATTCTTTTAGTACAGCTGCATGTTTTGAAATCTGTACACCTGAAATGAGGGATCGATACCACAAGGAGATTGTCAGTTATACTACTTTCGCTGTCCTACTAATTTTACAACTCAGATAATTCTTTACAAGAATTTTTTAACTGTAGGTTTCGTGTCTTCGTGCAGGACTCTTGCCTGTTAGTCCAGAGGCCATTGAGTTGATCTCAAACCATGGAGTTCGCTATCATGAGTACCGAGGTATTTTGGTTGACGAGGCAGAACATGCTAGCATTGTGAAAGATCTGGGCTGTAAAGCAAAGGTGTTGTTTTTGCGAAATCATGGTGTGGCGGTTGCTGCTTCTAATATTCCTGAAGCATGGTATCTCGTTAAACGAGTAATAACTGCTTGTCAGACCCAAGTAAGTGAACGCGCAAATTCGCTGTAGATATTTATATGGCTTCCAAAGTTTTTTCCTGTAAAATCATCTTGTAATCGTTAAATTTTTTGTAAACTAAATGATTTTGTAAAAGATTATTTATCTGTGATCCATTAACTGCAATCATTATCCAATACCATATTTTCCGAAAACAGTTGAAACTCGCCAAAACTTGGTAGAATTCGGATCATTGTTACCAATAACCAGAGTGGCCAATCTAAAAATAATACTTCTCATGTTAAATATTATGGATTTCTAGTAAATTAATCACTCAAATTGATTTTAAATTTAAATCATACCGTTTTGTACGTGCCGTCTACAGGGCTAGTGATAAAGCATGATTTCTGAAAGCAACCAGAAATTTCACAGAACGCATATTAACAGTAAATAATCCTCAAATAGGTTTCAGAAACATTTAGTTTGCACTAACCGTTAATCATTACATTCGCGTGAGTTTTTACCAACTAAATGTAATGTATCTGATAAGTGCACCCAGGGAAGGCAAAACACGATTAGTTATAATTCTATTAGATAAGAAAGGATTAAAATTCTCGTGATTAACACAGAAAAATCAGGTCAACTAATATGATCCCTAAAATAGTAGCTTCTATAATCATCTAACCTTTTATTCTAGCCAACTCTTAGAAACCAGAATGTTTTCACACATGGATGTGAGAGCTAGTGCTCAAGTATATTCATCTTTCGTTAAACTCTTAGACATAGACATATCAAAGCCCGATTGTAGTTGTATTTATTGAACTTTGAGCGGGTTTCAACTCTTGAAATGTTTCTTGTCAGTGTTCGTCAGTAAATGATGTACCTCAGAAGTACACAAACTTTGTGATAGTTCTTTATTTGACTATTCGTAAGGCCAGCAGTGGTGGTGAAGTGTTACAGCTATTTTAAACCCTAATTGATGTTCGTCGGCGCTACTCACTATCCTCACTTTAATTTCGTCGTAGATATAACGTCTTAATTTTTGGGGATTCGTATCTCTGAATGATTCACTTTTCTACTTGGAATATGCTTAATGTTGATTATAATTGAATTATACGAAGAAAGTGCAGCTTAGTCGTTTTCAACGATTTTGTTTTTTTTCTTGTGTTAACGAGCTACATGTAAAACAATCACAAATTCCTAAAATGTTTAGACTCTTGTCTATTACATAACAACCTGAACACTTAATTATTCGACATCACTTTTTTTGTGGGAAAAGACTAAATTAATGAACTCAGACGAGTTACTACCAAATTAATAATATTATTATAAAACTTATTGTGTCATATATGTCATTAGTTTGCACATCAGCTGGTTCTCAATTTGATGTCAGTTAAACTTTTCACATATTTTACCTTTCAGATGCGCCTAATGCAACTTAGCGATGTTACGAGTTTATTGTCTGATTTAAAAGATAATGGTATGCAACTAACAGATGGTCCAGCCGATCATTCAGAGGAAGGAGAGTCAGACACCGTGGATCGAAATAAAAATGATCATGCGTCGTTATCGAATGGCAAAGCTAATAGTGATAGTGGAGGTAAATTAAGTAACTTCAGTTTATGCAGCTTTAAAACTTTAGCCTAATTTTGTCAGTCATCTGAATCTCTTCCACTTGTTATCATCCAGTACTTTTAACTCATGTATATACGGTTCTTTTCCTCTTCAGCCTATCTATTTTCCTTATGAAGTTGTGGTTCATTGCACGTGTAACAATCATCTTCAAACAACACCTTGAGATTTTTATGTTTCCTTTAGATCAATTACGTTTTGCATTCAATTTTATTTTCTGTTTGTTTTAATTACAGATATTCCATGGACACCAGCAGAATTGGAATTCGAAGCCGAAATGCGTGTTTTAGATAGTGCAGGTTTTAGAACTGGTCATGTTTATCGGCAGCCTAATTTACTTAGACGCACACATCCTGGTTCAACGTGGCCGGGCGATACGTACGGTGACCAAATGACAGGGGCTGATTTACTCACAACGGATTTTTCCACTAATGAGTTTAGTGGGGTTGAAGATATTGCCGTGGCTGAAGCAGCCGGTGCTGAACAAGTGGCCAGGTTAGTGTCTGATATCCAACAATTATCCTAGTGATTTTTATTCATTACTGTTACCGTATTTTGAACAATACCAAAAAATTTGCTTTTAGTTTATCATGTTGGTCTTTCCGAATTTTATTATATCATTTCACTTGGTATCAACGCTTCACTTATTTGAATGCACTCATTTAATATATTGTAATTGGAAAATATCATCATTTGATACATATCTGAGTCTAATTTCTAAGCTTGTTCGTCCACAGACAGCTTAGATTTTTATCATCTAAAAGGTTGTCTAGTGTCACTTTACATTATTTCCGTAAGAGATCGTACATTTATTACCTAACCTAGTTTTTGCGGTACTTTTGATTTATCGCGTTATAACCCTCGTGTTTCTGTTTTACAGCGTCAGCTGGCAATTCTATAATCTCGTGTCTTTATCTTTTTCTGTCTAGTATATATATATATATATATATATATATATATATATATATATACATATATATATACATATATATATATATATACATATATATATCTTAAAGCTATTGAACTTCATGAATAAATGGAACATTCCGGCTTATGTTATACTAAAGGTTTTCCTAATGAATGTATTAAACAAATGGAATGCGTCTCTGTTGGACTTTCATTAAAAAATATTTAGCTTCTTTACGATTGTTATGGAGATTTTAGTTTGCGTTGTCTGAAGATTGTTGGTAAATAAATTGTAATCGTAAATTCATCATAGTTGAGAGTAACAATTAATGCACAGTTAAATTATGTGCACAAACTATTTATGGTATTCTCATTCGTAGTTATGCTAATTGTTTTTCTTAAAATGAAAATTCTAAAGCAAATATTTCATTACTTACCAGGACTGTTTATTGTTATATTATCTGCAGATATATTCTTGTAATTCATCATTTAATCTCCAGAACATATTCACTTTGCCCTTATTCTAGAATTATGGATCATGTCCGTGCCAGTCGTCAAAAGAACGTGCAGAGAAATCAGTGGTTAGCTAAAGCTAATGAACCATCACATAATGGGATAGGTAAGTAATTGCATATTATTTAAGGTGTATGCACTCACAATTCTTATTTGTATTGCACGTGAAGAAACAGTATTTCATAATATAAGTTGATATGTAGTTCTTTTACGTGCATGTGAATTGTTACTTTGTTTGAGAGTGTGATTATTATTATTATCGTATATATTTTTATAGATGTCGTTATCTCTTGATTCCCTCTATCTTTGCATGCTATTTTGAAAATCATAACTTCCGTTGTCATTGATGGATATGTCACCTGTTATTTTGTGAATATGATTGAATAATTTAAAGTAACCAGTTCTATGATCGCATCACTCCAGGACTTGTCCAAAACAAAATGTTCAGCTGACTATCGTTCACACCCATTTACTCCGGATTCTCTTATGTGCTCACCCGTTCTGCGATCAGAACCTGAAAGGACATCATCTCAAATAGGGAGAGATTTTCACTCATCTGTTACGCGAAGTCCACCTGATGTTTCAGATTATTCAGTCCACAATGGCTCAGTCTCTACTTCGTTAAACACCAGTCCATCTAATAGTTTAAGTAAGCTTGATTTCTTATTTCATTATCACACTTTAATTTTTCCATTATATCTTATCATTCATCATATAGTGTTTGATTTAGCATGTTTCTAATTTAATGCCAATTTCAATTAGAACTGTAATAATATTTGCTTCATAAATCGCAACTATTATTTTTCCCCATTATTTGCAATCAGACTATACTTTTTATTATCATCGTACTTATGAATTTACTACTGGAGGCAAAATTTTTACATTTTGTGTTATCCGCCAGATTGTTAAAGTATTTATTTACCTTTGCACGAAATTTTATCGAAGATTATATTTTAGAGTTTGAATAATCGTCTCTTATCATGCAGTAGGTCTAGGAAATCATATTGTTTTTTAGTCTTATCGTACTAGTCGAGCAATAAAATTTCTTTTTTACAGTGGTAAGCCTAACTTCATCTTCTAGTAGATGTGAATGTAAGAGTTACTAAAACGTATCCAAAGCTAAATTTAAGAGAAAAATAGACAAATTTGCTACACATAGCTTATTACATGTGTAAAACTTTGTAGATGACAGTCATTTCGAGAGTCCATCGACCTTTGCTACTTCCTTTTTACTGAACGAATTGTAATAATGCAATAAACTTTTCATAAATTGCTAAGGTTTCGCGAGTTTATGGTGACACCGAGTTAACCGCTAACGAACGTAAGACCAGCGACACAGTAACAGGAAGCTAAGCTATTCCGCAGCGCCCTAGCCCAGCTAGCTAGAGTAAGAAGTCCAAAGACGGCAAGAAGCGTTTATTCCACAGGCAGCCTGTCAGACGACATCATCACACACAACTCATGCGTATATATACAAAAATAGAGAGCGTCCCTGGAATGTTACAAATAGCGTACTAAAATAAACAACGAACCAATAAGATTTAGCGTCTTACCAAGTGGGAAACACGAACTGAAGGTGAGAAGGGGAATTTTTGGCGCGAAAACAGGAAATTCAAATTTACACAATAAAATCACAAAAATAACTGGTTTGCCAAGTGAGTTTTGGGGATCTAACATCCACAATATAGAGTGTTTACTTGTTTTCCAGTTCGTGAAACTTATAATAAAATGTAATTGTTAGATTATTATTGTAATGCATGCAGTTTGTTGGCGTAATCACCCGACTGACTTACGAATGTTCGGTATGTAAACTCATTACTAATAATTTGATCTAGGTTAACGAATACTATTATTATTAACATATATCATATTTGTATTGTCCTTAGTTCTGACTGAATTCTCTTAGCGGAGTTGAAATGCGTCCACTATTTCAAGTGACCATGTGTACCGCTTTTGTGTGCAAATGTTTAGATGTAGCGATAGCAAACCTTTAACCTAAGTCTTATATTGGCTTTCGAGCACCAGTTTCCTCAGGGTTGGAGGTAGGTTTTGTTGACGAGTGTCAACTTATATGTAGCTTAGCTTCAGGGTTTTCTCCGGACTACTTTCATCTACTTTTGTTTTTCCATTTAGAATTATGGAGTTCGTACACTGAATACATTTACTTGATTCAACGAATTGTTCAACGTATTTTTTCGTCACGTCTCTTCCTTCACTTGAACCTTATCATGCCTTAAACATTATGTGATCTTTCCCGATCTCCTAAAACGTTTTCATTCTAATTGTCACGTTCGTTTATCTATTATCTTACTTGTTATGTATGTTTTTCTCAATTCATACATTTTTTCTTCATCTGCTACTTTTTCTAGCACCAAAGAAACTATTCAATGATTCCTCTGTAAATAAGAGCGCAACACTACCTGCCAATGTACAGCATATGTGTAAGTGATTTAATTGTATCCATATAACCACACTGTTTTGTTAGCCGTTTCCTCGTATCCAGTGTGAGATTTATAAAATTTACATGCTTCTTTATCATATAACTTTTACACATTTTTATCATCCTTTCGGACAAATTATTAAATCATCCTCCTATTGGACTTCAGATTCCTTTTTGAAACTGGACTCTATTTGTTTCTGTGTAAACAGTCCAACGGAACTCAGCACAGATCTCTATTTGATTACTGAGTCTGCTTATATATATATATATATATATATATATATATATATATATATATATATATATATATTAGAACGCAAAAGTAATTTTCAGAGAAATATTCCTTCAATCTATATTCATGAGTTTTATATTGGATTTGAAGTTATCGTTACGTTTTATGATGCTAGTTTCCGGTTATTATATAGAATGGTTTTACTCCTTTTTTCTCATAACTTTATCCTACCGAATGGATTAAACCTATTACTCATTTGCACTATTACGTCCGCTCATATTAGGTAGCACGGTGTTTAATTATATACGTGTATATAATTCGACATTTTCAGCGACTTACTCCAGAATATTTGATCTGCAGTTGCTTCATCTTATGTACTTGTTAGCATCTGTATTGTGTTTGTATTGCGATATTTTTTCTATCGTCATTCTTTATATTAATAATTTTTACAGAGTCAAAAGCTTAACTGTGTATGGTTCTATTCAAAATCACTCTTAAAAAACTGAAATTATTCATATTCTGAATTGGTATCTTTGTCCATCAATTAACACTGTGACACAACCGTAATCACTATATGTAATTGGCCTATTTTATCCATATTCAATCACCTTTTTTTAATCGAAATCCACGAAGCAATCGTTTTTTGTCCAAAATGAGGAAAGAATCGGGTGACAATATGGAATTTAAACTATTAATTAAAGTTTAGAATGATTATTATAACAACTAAGTATTTATTTGGTCTGATAATAATTATGACCTTTATTTTTATTCATTTCATTTCAGCTGTTATGTCGAACTCAAATACCCTCCAATCAGTTGATGGTGATCTTTTAAATACTAACGCTGAGGTTATTTCCACTTCATACTTTGCATGTATTTATATTCACTAACTTCTGTTGTTTTAGGCAGTATTTTATAAAGGGTATCAAATATGTTTAGCTTCAGTATAGCATGTTGTGAAAAATAACGTTACTGCACATGTCTTCGTTGTGTTATTGTATATTAGTGTTTAGTTTTCATCAACAAGTTTATCTGAAACTAACTTTTATGAATATGTATCACAGTTAACATACCAATTGAAAAAATGTAATTATTAAAAGTTAGAGCTTAAAACGCAACGTTTAATAAAAATTACATTCTAATTTGCATCACTACTTTGAACACTGGCAATATTAAATACAATCGACTGTTTATACATTAAGAATGTCAATAATGACCGTTGTTACATGAATTTGTAGTTAGATATAATTTAAGTTTTTCACTAATGTCTTTATTTTCAATTCAATTAACTTTTAGGAAAGTAGAACACTTGAGAAGAAAATCAAGAAAAAGGGAAGTTTTCGAATGCCGTCATTCTCCAGAAAGAAGAAACATTAGCTAATAAATCAAATAATATCTAGTAATAATGATAATAATAATATCACCTGCTTGTATTCGTATGTTTCTAGCTCATAATCGTCACGCATTCACTGTTACCTGTCATTTGCAGCTTCAATCTACATTTAAAGAATAACTAATTTGGTAAACTACTATTACATCGGAATACACAATCATCAGGTGGTGTTTCATCTGTTATTTGGTTCTTATGTTTCTGATTGTTAAAATTTCCGTTTCCCCTGCTTACCATTTATCTATTTTTTTGCCAATTGACCAGTCGATAAAATTTTGTTTGATTAAGCTCTACTATTTTTGTTCAATTTTTCTGTGTGATCCTGCCTTCATTCAAATTGCTTTATAGCTTTCTATTTTTATTTCCTAAATTATCTCATTACTATTATTAGCCAAAAAAACATGTCTTTTTTAATTAATGAAATGTTTACAACGTACTTTGACAAACACCATATAATCTCTGTGCTTCATGAATACTTTTTGGGGTGGTAAAACTTTGAGTACTGTTCATTAAATCTTTATCTTGAAAAATAGGATCTTTTGTCTTTTGGTACATGAGTATGCCTAATAATAACATTTTATGAAATTTTAATTCCCTCATTTTCATACTGTGAATAATCGATTATATAAGACCACTGTCTTTTACTTCAGAGTGTTCCATTTCTTAAGCCTTCATCTTTTACCCCTCCTATCAGATATGAATCATTACTGTGGTCTAATAGTATATGAGCTATATATATATATATATATATATATATATATATATATATATATATATTTTATGAGGTATATCATATAATATACCTACCTCCTGATCTATCAATTCCTTTTTCAATTTTGTTTATACTTTGAATTCTCGTAAAAACCTAATCGGTTTCCGCTTTTCCTTTCAAGTCAGACCATATTTTTTTGTTAATTTTATTTACTGCATTGATGTTTCACTCTTTCATATTGTTGCTTATTGATAATAAAAATTCGGTCACTTGTTCAACTTATTATTGTTTGAGTATGTACGTATAAGTATGTGGCGCTCACATTGTAACATTTCATCGATAAACTTTTAGTATATTTGAAATGTTTCTCTGACGTTTATTGTTACTATATTATTATGAATAATATTATTTTAGTCTATTACAATAGAATCTTTTGATTGTTCATTAAATATGCTTGATTAGTGAATTCCTTTTACATAGGAATTTTATTTTTGTGAATGATATTCTTTCAGAGCTTCATTGAGGTGTGTATTGATTTTCTTATTCACAATGAATCAAGAAATAACTACTGGGTTCATTATTGAGATCAAGATCCGCTAATAATTTGACTGAGTATGCTTTCTTTTACAAGTATCTGTTTAAACAATTTCTCAGTGAATCATCTTAAAGGTGCGAAGCACTATTTTAATGTTAATGACTTTGAAAATGTTTATTTATTCACTTAAGAATTTGCATATCGTTCTGTCTAGTTTAATGCTCTTATTTTGACTCTATAAAGATCTACTGTGAACACCAACGTAGATGTAATGTTGATTTCATAGGTAGTAGTAGTGATTATACTAATTCCATAATGATTCCGTAATTTCAGTCTTACCATCCACCAACAACTGATTTATATCTAATGAAAAATATTTTCTGTTGAACATTGAAGCTCCTGGTTTCTCGTTTATAAATACTCATGAATATAACGTTGTATTGCATTATTGGTACATGATTTTGCCAATAAACGTGTACAGTTCTATTGTTGAACTATAACGAATACAAATTTTTAACTGGCTGATAATTCTATCCTCATATTAAATGAGTTGAATATTCTGTCACTTTCTATTAGGTGTTATGGATATATCGTTTTATTAATCAATAAAAACTCATGTAGTATGAATATTAGACAAGGATTAGATTGAAATTAAGTGAAATGGTAACTGTTTATTATTTCAGTATAAATCTCCTAGTGTATCACCTACAATTGTCTGGTTTTCAGTTAAGTAGTTATTAAGGCACAACAGTCGCATTCATACGAACAAATCATAAATAATACTAGTTTCAGCAGTACAATGGTGATCACTTTTGTGCTTATCGGATGTGGATGTATTGTGGGACGAAATATATTTACTTTATACTACAATTAAAAAAAACCATTTGTACATTGACTTTGCGGTTAATCCGCTCGGCTTTCGACAAGCAAGTTTAAAGTTCTAGCTTTGTTCCACCTAATTCGGTACAGATTGTTAGTATCACTAACCCTCACTGAATTGTAATTCATAGCCTAGATGATAGAGTTGCTGCTCACTCTGAAAATAAACGCTTGTTAGACTTATCTATCTTGTGAAAGTAACCCATATTGTTACTGCTACGTTGACGTGGCGGTCTAGCTTTCCTTTTGCCTTGAATCAGTCGGGCTATACTAACAGGAACAATAGTTTCTTATGAGCCTACCGTTTTATCCCGGTCGGTTAAGGAGCCATATGATTATAAGTTGTGAACCTAGGTTTTGAGGGCGAATTCATGCCAGCAACTGTACAGAGAGGTGTGACGGCAGTAAGGTGTTTCCTCCGGACAATCAGAATGTCAGCAATGTTGCCTTCATATAAAGGAAGGGTAGAGTTACAAAATGGTCGGCCCTGGAAATTCATGCCTCACCTTATTCAACGGTTTCCCATTTTTGCCTTTATGGCTTGAACCAGACTGAAATACACTTATGTAAGTGTTCTTACGTTCTATTTCAGGGATAGGATATTGTCTAACATGACAGCCCCCTGCATCGACTCAGGTAGACCATATCGCTATCAGTCATCCTAGGCTCCATTGAAGACTACTGCTGTTCCTGGAGTACATGCTTAGATTCTCATCGTACTTCAGTGTGGTCACGCGTCTACCGGTGCCTTTAACCAGAAGAACTACTAGAATTAAGCTCAGTGATGAGGATACCTAGAATAAATCCCAGAAATAACTACAGACACTTAGGCAATTATGGAATCGGGTCTCACTTGAATGTACATTGAGAAAATATCCTAACAACTGTGAAGGCAGCAATCGTGCCTAATAGTGACTTGAACCAAAAGGTCAAGGAAAATCAACGGACTTTATCAGCATCTGTTGAACTGATAGATTTATGGCATCAGTCTCCAAACATGATGAGTGGAAATCTCGACTGACAGAAAGTCCGAAACGATTGTAAGCATAGATTGGGAACGACGGCGAAAGAGATTGGAAAATCAGCTGTGGTAGGTAACTAGATAGCTTTTCAGACTAATAAAAGGAGCATGGATTAAAAAGTAGTGTTAGTAATTCAATCTCTGGATTAGATGAAACTTTTACTTGCTTAGCCTATACGTTACGAACGATAGGTGGGGGAACACTGTAGGTCACTTCACTTGGCCCTCGAGTTCCCACAACCGCCCACTGTTTCCAAACAGCCAGAGTGCAAACGGCCTCAGTCTTACTGAAACTAAAAATGCTATAGCTAATTTGAAGCCAGGAAGACCAGCTGAGCGGAATGGATTAATTACTGAGGTCTTTAAGGTTAGCTGACTAGTTTTAGCAACATGGCTGACTGATATTTTAACTTAAGCCTAGGGGCTTGATGTAAACCCATCTAAATGGTGTTGGTCGCTGATCATCCAAAATCATCGTGCGACAGCCGCAGAACAATTAGTTTGACTAGTATAGTGTCTGAAGTATTAGTTTAAATAATTGTCGGACGCCCGACATCAACTCGTGAATTGCAAAAGCGAGAAAACCAGGCTGGTTTCAGACCTTGTTGTGTATCGACTAAATATTTACCGTTTGGACATAAACATAATTAACAATATTTGTCAATAATAGTTCCTATTGGCTTGGGAGCTACGTCTGACTTCGTAGACCGAGGGGTCTTATGTCTGTGACTTTTGTTGAAAGGCATGCCTCAGAATAACATAAACCTCGAATATTACTAGTCCATTCAGTACTCATGGCGAACTGTCAGGACTGTCCACTACCCCCATTTTTATTTGGTTTCATCAAAGACCTACTACTACAAATCATCTGAATTTCCAGGAATAGGTTTCCTTCCAAGGATCCACTTATTAACCTGGGATACGCAGATGACAGTTCTGGCTGGTGAAGACGCTGATAAATGGCAGTATTTTGGTGTCATTACAAGTATACTTAAGAAACGTTTACCCACCCTTTAAAGTGAATTGTTACCTAAGAAATGATCTGCATCAATACCTGGACCAAAGATAGGGAGTCGAATAGTTGGATGGGTCGACCACTTCGTTTATCTTGGAAGTTTGGTCAGCTTTAGTTCGCTGGTATCTGACAAAATTTCTGTACAGGTTCAGAAAGCTCATTTGGATTTCGTCAACTTACGTTATTTATGGTGTAGCCGAGATATCCGCGTGTTATCTAAAGTAAGAATACGTTGTAGACAGACAGATACAACGCAGAACTTCGTACATACGTACATCAGTTCAGGTTGCCATACCACATCAGCACAGAGATGGAACTGTCAGTTCAAATCCAAGAGTGATAGCGATAGTAGAAGTATTAGCAGTAATGCAGAAAATTAGGGAGCGAAGATATGATTCGAAATGTATAATTCAGTGATATAAATTTGAAAGGAGAAAGATAGAGAATTCAGAAGGTTAGATTTTGAGAGAACACAAAGAGTGGATGCACCTGCGCCATCGCAAACGATTCTGAGCCATGTCGTTCAAGGTCTCTAACCATTGGTGACTTTCGTCTCGCGGACCCCAACCACGCAGCCTACATATACCAACATGACTCAGTCCACTTGTCAGTGACTTAATCAATTTCTGCCATGTTTTGGTTTGGCCGCCTCTAGCTTTCTTCCAACCTATTCCTACGCCGCAAAACATAGCTCGTCGAGGCAGTCGGTAGTTAGACATGCGTAACACATGTCCCAACCACCTCAACTGATGAAGTTTCAATACCTCATCTATTGATTCGCCCTCCTTTCCTAGAACCAGTTTCCTAACGACAGCATTGCTCACTCGGTTGTCCCACGATACTCAAGCAATGCTTCGGAGACACCTGTGGTCGAAGACCAGTAACCTACGAATGTCCTCTACTCTTAACGGCCATGTTTCGCTCCCGTATAGTAGGACAGAGCGAACTGCTGCACGGTACACTCGTCCTATGGTTAGCAAGCGGATATCTCGCCTGCGCCATAAGTGACGCAACTTGGCAAAAGTCAATCGAGCTTTCTGTATCCGTGCTGAGATTTCGTCAGTCACCAGGTCATCAGCATTGATGAGACTCCCCAGATACGTGAAGCGGTCTACACGCTCGACCACTTCACTCCCTATCACTAGTTCAGGTGCCGATGCAACCCAATCCTGAAGCAACATTTTGCATTTCGAGGTGGAAAACCGCATCCCGAACATGCTTGGATTGTTGCTCAGGGTAGTCAGAAGACTGCATTTTGTCAGCGTCTTCACCAAATAAGACTATGTCATCAGCATACTCTAAGTCAGTAAGCGAGGCTCCTGGTAAAAAGTCAACTCCTTAAAAGTCAGACGAAGACATGGTTATATCTAGGAGCATGTCTATGACAAAATTAAACAAGAATGGGGAAAGTGGACATCCCTGACGGACACCACTTGAAGTGAGGAATTCCGATGACAGTTCGCCATAAGCTCTAACTCGACCTGTAGTTTTAGAGTAGAGAGCTTGTATAAGGTTAATGTACTTCTTTGGTACACCTTCCAATGACAGACACTGTCACAGAACCTCACGATCAACAGAGTCGAATGCCGCCTTTAGGTCCAGGAAGACAACTATTGTAGGACGCCTAAATGTGTATCTGTGTTCCAGGACCTGTCGCAGAATACATTGTGGAACAGTCTTTTCGGTTTTATTGTGTGGGTACAAAACGTAGCCATTATGAGTAATCGATATTCTTGAGTTAATCGTATTTGATCACAGATCCCTTCAAAATAGCTCTCGTTTTATAGTACCACTAAGTAATAAGTGGTAAGCAATATAGTTAGATGCAGGGTTTTAGGGAAAGATTTTTAATTACATAATAAGGTTGTGAGTCTTCGTCGTTCAGTACGTCTGTTTATTGACCACTTACCTCGGTTCGCGATTCCGACCGGTATTGGATCAAGTTAGATGAAAGCAAAGAGGCCAAACCAAAACATGATATCAGTTCATATAGTTTTGACTATTGGACTTAGTCATATCGATAAATGCAGAATACCTGGTTGAGATTCTCTTAAATGTCGTAACAATGCTTGGCGACTCTAGGTGACATAGTGGATAATTTGTCACAGAGCTATAGGTAAATTCACTCTGTAAATTCTTAGACTGTTTCGAATAATTTTATGAATTTTTACTATCGGATTCATTTTTCCTGTACCATATTGTAGATTATTATTATTATTATTATTATTATTATTATTATTATTATTATTATTATTATTATTAAAGACTATTATTAAAGTAACTACTACTTCTACTAAATTACTGTTCATCTTACTGTGCTTCTGATATGTCGCGACATGATCCGATGCACATATGTGTTAGGTTCCACGTTGTATATGACTGAATGTAAAAGAAATATACGAATTGTCACTCAGTCACGTAAAACGTAGAATATAGCACATGGTCAAATAGGACCAATTCGCCATTCCACAACAGCACGGCGAGATCAATTTAGAAAGATTAATACCAGAACATACTTCGACAATGGTGAATGAAACATTGGTGTGTATGAAAGAATAATGGTACTTAAGATCTAGATGAAGATAACGAGTGAACACACTTGCACCACTACGACTGATTCTCAGCATGACACTGAATACTTACATTGACTGATTATGATTATGGTGCAGATAGCAAGCAAGTAATGTGCATGGACGAACATAGTTCCGAACATCAGTCATCGATTTCATTGATTGATGCCACGTATTGGTTTTGAGTTGTCTAGTTTTCCTGCATCATATTCTTACACCAGTCAACATTGTGTATCGAGTTTTGCGGTGCGGTGTTTGGTTGTATATAATGCATATAGGATTTGTGTGGGTTGATGAAGATTCACAGCTTCATTTATCTAGTGTTCTGTTGTTGACTAATCATATCATATGTTGATGGATCATTGTGTGATATGGGAGGGATGTTTATAAGAGTAAATTGTTGGAAGATCTTTAGCCTTCGTATATATTGTATTGTAATCGTCTGTGTTTCTGAATTATATGTTAGACTTGAGTGAATTGGTGCTCAATGCACTGAGTCTTTCATTAAATAAGGGATATCTCGCCTATGCCACAAATGATGCAAGGTATAAAAATTGTTCCTTTATTATAATGTTTTTTTCCATTGGACACATGTCAGAATGGAATTATCATTGTGACTAGCTTCCTCTTATTGAATGATCATCGTGAAATAATTTTTGCAATATGACAGTTAACGATTTCACTCTTGATAATCCTTAAATTATATTTCCTACTCTTATGATTGTAATTAGCTGTTGTGGAGATTGGTGATTATTAATTTGACATCGCGAATCGGTCTGAGTTAGACATCCAGGAGACAATGTGGACAGCTGTTTCGCCCTTCTACAGATCTTTTAGCAGTTCTCATTCATAACCCCTCTATGGATTTGGCCCTAGACCTTCAGGCTTCTCGACTAACGCTTGACCGTTGGACCACTGAGGCATATCTTAACGGTTGATACTACTAACTTCAATTGCGATATATTTGTGTGATCTCATCCAATGCCATCGGTGGGTAAGTACCTTACACTAGGTACCGTTGAACTCCAATGGTCCTGTCTTCTCTCTGCGACTCCATGAATTACCTCGAAAAGTTAGTCACTAGTGGGCTGACACTGATTGTAATTGGGTATGGTGGAGACTGTTGGAAGTCTTAGACATGATCTTTGGTGGGGTCGTGGGTGCGCACTGCTTACGAGTTTCATACTATGATGAAACACCTGTTCAGTGCTTCCTGGTTGTCAGGGGTTTTCTAACTCAGACTTATTTGTAGTATCAAATTGCTCTAATGACTTGAACTTTTATGTGAAGCAAGTAAAATCACATCTTTTTTGCAAGATATGTAATTCTTCATTGTTTTATGGTTCATATGAATTGTGACTATTCTTATTAATATTTTTCAGATTTGTATTTGTCCATTCCGAATAGTTAGTAATTACACATGAAATATGCTCATTTTTTCCTCTCAACTTACTGTAACCATTAACTTTTAATACGTGGTTTCAATAAATATAACAGCTATTTATTGTTATCTTTACTTGACACATAACTATCAGTATGTTTTCTTTCAGAAATTTTGGAATCGGTTGGTAGTTTTTGCTTATACAAGGGTGTTTTAGTAAATCAAATATTAACTTTTGGTATTACAATTGTATAACAATATTTTATTGAACTATTGTGTTCTAGTAAGAGACAAAAGGAACCTCCATCATAATAAATAATCGAATTTGTTATTTTCTCTATACATATACTATTTTATTAATTTATATACAGGATGCTTGTCAATATTTGTGTTTCTTTGACATATTTCCATATGTTTTAATTTTCGGAGGAGATTTATTTCCTAATCCATTGATACTAAAACGTTCAACTGTTTGATTAATCAACTGATACAACATTGTATTTAGTACATAAGTTGTAATAAATAGATTATCATATGTATAGTGAGGGAATCAAGGGAAATATGGCTTTATTGTATCGTCTATTGCTTTTTTCTTCAATGATAAGATGAATTATATTATCTGCATGGATCCCCTACATTCGAGTGAACTCCTATGTAAAAGAGTTGTCATCAATATTCTTCTATGAATGTTACACGTTGATTACTTTTGAGGTTTTTACCTAACGACAGATTCGACATATAGACTTCTATCAGTCGCTAATAATGTAATGGACAATAAGAGATTGAGTCTAAAATAGGATTTACGTTTTCGTGAACTATGTTTAAAAAAAATTATTGACTAAGAATTGATTTAACTTAATTTATTGAGTTTTTAATGTTCCCATGATTTAATAACACAGATTTATATCTAAGTCATTTTAACAATAACCTCGTTACACATATTGCTGATAATTATTAAGTACTAAATGATGCAAAATTAATTACATCCAATAAAATTTTTATGATTCTGGACTTATTTAATGACAAGAAATTGTAACTTGTGGAGTCAATTGTACTGGGTATAACTCAGTATTCCTGTACTCATGTAATATTATTGTCCTTTTCTACAAACTGACTCATGTTGAAAAATATTCATCAGAGGCTTCCAGTTTACTGGCTTCCTAGTAGCTTGATCGTTTTAAGACTTGGCAATTGTGATTTCGAATCCAATGCAAACCTTTTGTGTACTTACCATTCAAAGGACTCAAACTATGGTGAAACTATGTTGTCTTGTATTTAGTTGAATGCATTTGATTCTCAAATAATAGATAAATTCCCTTTGCTATCCATGGATTTATCGCATACAACTCAAGTACTATTTAAGATTAAGGTTTGAATGTCTGGGAATGTGAAACAATAGTTTTTCACTGCATTAAGGATAAGAGATTGTTTTTTGTAGGATTTGCATTTAGGTATTTGGTTAGTAATTTTGCTAAAAATTGAAATTATTCTACGTTCAAATGAAGTAACATTTTGTTCTTTTTTACTTATAAATTAAGCTGGATTGTGACTAGCAAGTGGAATTCATTTGGGACTCGTCGGCTAGATGTACCTGCATCCTAGAGTTGATATTCACATCAGGATTACTGCTGCATACAGACAATCTGCTCAGAATGCGCATTTGACAACATAGACTGATCAATTTCAGTCTATAACAAATCAACGGAAAGATACAAATGCTTTTAAATTTTTATTAGCAAGTTTATATTTAGTGTAAAACTCCATACATAAACTGAAATTTTCACGTAGTGTCCTACACCTATCAGTCTATGTGCTCTTTACTTGTATTTTACTCTAGTGAAAATGTTGACAAAAATCTTTTAAAATGATGTCTATTATGTTATTACAAATGTATACATGTTGTCATGTGTTGATCAGAACACTTTACAACCTACTTTAAGTGACTGACTATTATTCTCATATGAATTAGTTTCAATCGATTTTATATTCACTACTGTAATACTATCTACCTACTTTCATTCATTTCTATTCAAAATGTAAAACGTGACTGAACAATTTAATTGTGTCAACATAGAATAAGTGGTAGGTTAATTTTTTCTCTACATAAAAGTTGTTGATATTAAATGTATGAACACTTTAGCCAAATGAATTTCTTTTTTATCTTAACTTGTTAAAACACATCACAATTACATACCATTGATAGAAATTTATTGTTTATTTAAGTGTATATTATTAATATTAAGTGTATTCTGACTTTTTCCTTTCTGTTTTATTTTGTTTTGTGTCTAATATGTTTATTTACAAGTTTAAGGTCATAGAATGAATGTTAATGTATGCCAAGTTAAAACGAATCATATCTCATATATACATGGATAATGTGGTTACTGATTTACTTATGTAGATACTTTTCAAATGATAATTGATACTTAGCAGCTTGTAGTTAGAAAATTATGAATTCTCTCAAAGTAATTGAACATGTAGTCAAAATGTAATATTAGGAAGTGGTTTATTATTTATTTGAAAGGATCGATATATATCAATTTAATCTAGTTAATGATATCCTCGATGGTTCATGAAGATGGTTGTGTCTATCACTTTGATCATTCTTCTGTTTGCTTAGTGGGTGAGTACAGTCTATTAAAGTATGTTTTTCATATAAATTGGAACGAGAAATCGCACAAACTCTAGGACACATGATACAATAATATGTTATCGATATTTACTGAATGGAAAATCAAAGTATTTTCGTTCTACCAGAATAACGTTTTTCAAATTAGCACAATTTTAACGGTTTTTTGAACACTGAATTATCGGCTCACCTCAAATCCTGAGTAGTCCAGTCAATCAGTCACGTAAAACGTAGAATATAGCACATGGTCAAATAGGACCAATTCGCCATTCCACAACAGCACGGCGAGATCAATTTAGAAAGATTAATACCAGAACATACTTCGACAATGGTGAATGAAACATTGGTGTGTATGAAAGAATAATGGTACTTAAGATCTAGATGAAGATAACGAGTGAACACACTTGCACCACTACGACTGATTCTCAGCATGACACTGAATACTTACATTGACTGATTATGATTATGGTGCAGATAGCAAGCAAGTAATGTGCATGGACGAACATAGTTCCGAACATCAGTCATCGATTTCATTGATTGATGCCACGTATTGGTTTTGAGTTGTCTAGTTTTCCTGCATCATATTCTTACACCAGTCAACATTGTGTATCGAGTTTTGCGGTGCGGTGTTTGGTTGTATATAATGCATATAGGATTTGTGTGGGTTGATGAAGATTCACAGCTTCATTTATCTAGTGTTCTGTTGTTGACTAATCATATCATATGTTGATGGATCATTGTGTGATATGGGAGGGATGTTTATAAGAGTAAATTGTTGGAAGATCTTTAGCCTTCGTATATATTGTATTGTAATCGTCTGTGTTTCTGAATTATATGTTAGACTTGAGTGAATTGGTGCTCAATGCACTGAGCGTTTCATTGAGTATCGGATATCTCGCCTACCTCGGAAGTAACACTGGTTGGCAAAAGTTAAGCTTACTTTGTAAATTCTTGCAGGCTTGCCAGTTTTGCAAGGGCTTCCAAGATAAGTAAAGTGATCAACACACCTAACTACTTTACCCCTTATAATGCGTCTATACGTTAATGTCGTTAAATGTTATTAAATGGTACTCTTGTTCATTACATTGTTGTGAATTCACTAGGATTTCACAACTATCAATCTGCTTATTGTTCAGTGTTTGTAAAAAATCTTAGATTCGATTCCTTTGCAAAGTTTTTGCTTCTAATTGTTTATTAACTATTCAACTATTTTGTATTTTCTTAAATGATTTATTTGACGTTTATTAATTTACTATTGAGAATGTTTATTGCAGGATATTTTATAAATTAATAGCAATAAACCGACTGTATATTTCCGAATTCACATTTTTAGGTAAATGAAGTTTTGGTCAGACAAAATAAACTTTCTGTTAGCCTTGCGTCAATTAATTTCCTTTCTCACAAATAAATCACTCTAGTTGTGACATGTTTGTCGCTACCTTAAATATTGTATAATCACAAATATAATAATTATAAGCATATTGATTTAAATGATGATGCTTAACTTGCTTTGATGAATCAATTCATTTATGAATGCTTTTCAATAGATCCAGTTATCAACTCAATAAACTTCCAGAATACAACAACACTGCATAAGATTTACATAACTCATATCTGTTCGATGGTATTATTACTTTAAGTTGTAAATGTAGATCGGGACATATAACAAATAACTTGTAATATTAAACTATACAAATAAAGGTTTTAAATATATATACTTATTAATTTACGGTTAAACTAAATGCTGTAACTATGAATAAGTTGGAACACTGAACATATATGTTCATATATATCATGAAATCATTAAGCTTGATTATCCATGGTTGATGGTTAAACATGAAGCCTAGTATATGATCCAGTTTTCATTCATCTGACTAAACTGGTGCAACGATTATCACCTTCGGAATACTGGGAGTCACCGCAAAATTGAGTGTAACTATGGACACTAACTGTATTCGGATATTATTTCGATATACAGTACAGGAAGAGTGTGGATTTTAGATGGATGCCCCAATACAGTTTATAAGTACCTACCATGCGACCAGTGAAGAGTCAGTGATCGCCAACATTGATATGCTTGTACGAATTATTTTTCATACATTCCCGAACTGTTAGAGAGTAATTTAAAAAAAAATATCGATTAGTGTCAAATTCATATATTTTCAAAAATTCTTTCCAATGAAAATAAAGACTGGTTTGCGTATTAAATTTACCTAGACATGTTGGTGAATGTGATCATATCTAGAAAACAAACTCACAGATATGTCATTAATATCAACTACAAAGTCTTTAGTAGATTTGAAAATCCACATTTTACCATTTATTATCTATATCATATAGTTAAAAACCTGGAAACTTATTGGTAAACCTTTATCACACTAGATTTTGGTCATCACTTTTAGCGTTTATAATTTCGCACTATATGTGAAAACTTATCTTTTTATATTACTAGAAATAATATTGATATTAACCCTAGTATGAACAAGGTTTTGTTCTATACTTTGTGGCAGCAATACTTTGTGTGGTTGTGATTCTTAAAATGTATGTACATCATAAGTGATGAGTTGCCAAATAAGGCTTTTTTATTTGAGTAGCTTCTTTCGTTTATGTATAAACTAGGAGTACTGAATAGCTGTATTCATGTGTAAGTTATAGGAATTCTCAATTAATTTAGTTAAAATAGATTCCATGCAATGTAGTTGTAGCTGTATTTATCGTCTCCTCCACTTTTAATTATTGTGTATTCTTAATCACTTTTACTATCACATTATTATACTCATGTAAACTTAACGGGACATATTTCCTCCTATTCTTCTTTCTCAATTTGTGCCCTACCTTAATAAAACGCTGTTATTCAGGCTAATTGCAAGCCAAGTGTAGATTAACTAACGTCTGAAATTTGCAACCATTGTTAGATGGTCGGAATTGAAGTTAGGCTGACTAATGGAATGGAAGTTAAATACAACATAAATTCATAAACTCTCATGTCTTCAAATTATGTAATTTGCAGGCGAAAATAATTATGCAGATTCCTATGAAATATTTGTATTAAGTTCATTTATTTCTAATTTACCTCATTAGTGTATTGTTTTGATCATGTCAACTGGGTGGTACAATTTTCCCTTCGTTTTGTACCTGTTACTTCTCTAAGTAAATTATAGGCGGAAGTTCTGTTTGAATGAGATCAGAGAAGGGTGATTACTTAAACTAAAACAAACCTTGAAACAAGGACAGACATTCAGTTTACTAGAAGAGCCACAAATGAATGGGAGAACAGCATCCGTAGTCGTCGTATAAATGGAGGGTGGCTACTATAAAAAGATTAAACACTGAAACAAAATAGGAATTCAATACACGAAACAGAATAATTAAAAAAAGGTTTCCAGAAACGTAACACCTATAGCAAAAGTAACGGCAACTCATATAGTAGCAGGAGACAGTTCTATGGAAGAACCATTACTCATTTCCAATATAACCTAATACTGATGAATCTGAATAATACACGAAGTAACTAATTGAGTAGAACGTTCACCTTGGAATATTCTGTCAATGAAAATATTGGTTCAAAAACCGAAAACATCTTATTGTTCAATAAAAAATGACAGCGGAGAAACTGGTTATTCGAATTTAGATGAATAAGTAATTAAATAAATAGGTCAAATGTAAACTGAAATGCGAATTGAATACTATAAGATTTAATTATAGAACATTGTAAAAATGACTCACAAATGGTTTTAACTAATGATGACGCATTCGAAGAATATTGTTAATATTAATCATAATACTTACAGTAAATATGAAGTTTATCACCAACTGGAAAATCACCAAAATCCAAAGAACGTTGTTGTTTTAACTTGCAGCTTCCCAGGAGTACGCACCGTAAACCCTACATATTCGTAGAGAGCTTCATATTTTGCAGCAACTACGATGCTTAAAGCTCGCCGAGTTGTAAATTAATAGTTTGCGTCTTTTAATTAAGTAAATTCACAATATTACGAGTTTACTGTTCAATATTCTTACTAATACTTATTTCACTGCTTCTTACTAGAAGTGTGGAAGTTCATCTGGGTGCCAGTTATTAGTGATTGTTATCACTATTAAGTTATGTTGTTTGAAAGTATTGCTCAATATGAAATTAATTACCACCAGTCGTGTTTTTCAGTTCAATTTGAAGGTTCTGGATGCAATCACACATGATGAAATCGAAATGCACCTTCCAGTAACTTTAAACTGAGAAGTAGCCTTTATCTAACATTCATTTTACAGTTAATCTCAGATTAATTAACTTTCACAAACGCTCGTTTTTTAATAATAATGGCGGCACTCGAAATTTTCCATAAAATTCATCTTTAACTCTTTAAGCTGGCGGAATCTAATTATCTTAATTACCTTATAAACTGGAACAAGCTTGTATCTTTGCATTGATTTGTTATGGACTGAGTTCGAATCCCGGTGCAAACACCAATATTGGGATGCAGATAGATTCAACCAACGAGTCAGAAATAGGACAAAATGCGTGTACTAGGTTTCTAGTCAAACTGTTTGATAGCTTGTTTGTACTACTAAGGGATACAATAAAATACTATTAATACTAATACTGAGTTCTTACTGTTACTTCTTGACTGTGATTCAGAATACTAAGTTATAGAAATTTATTTCTGAAATAATGGCTAATTCACGGACTATCTCGAAGACTACGGCTGAATTTTCACGGAATTTTTCTTACTTTTTATGTTTAGATAGAATTATTGAACAATAATTTAGAAACTGCTTTTATGGAATTTTTTATAAATACTCATATTTTAGTATATAAAATTTCGTTACTTATTTTTGGGAAATTCAAACTTTCATGGTATTTTCTTTCACATCGGAACAAAATAAAGAGAAGTCATGCATCCAAGTTAGTGTTATTCCGATTCTTTTTCTTCTTCTTGTTAAAAATTATGTTTCAGATCAATACGGTGGATTTTCGCTTTTAAAATTTTTCTTCTATATTCATATAACAATCAATGGGAAGACTATTTCAAGATATGAGGGCAAAATTCAAACGTTTTTCTTTTCCTAGGATATTTCTGAAAAAAACAAGTTAATCATCTAGTTTTTCAACAGATTACTGTACTATGCACAAAGAACATCACATTGCAAACAGGTAATCCTATTCGTTATCTAATATAAAGGTTGTGAATGTATATTGCTAAAGAAACCCAGACAAAGACTGCAGACAACTAACCAGAGTGTAGCATTAGTTCATAAAATCACTGATTATAGTGATGTGTTATCTTCTTGGTTAGAGTCCTTATGATAATTGTAATTTATAACTGGAGGTTTTAAGCAATGCACTTTGAAATTGATACCGGCAAAGATGTATTCATTTTTTTGATTATATGCTTCCTAAATTATAGTATTATCCTAGACTGCTTCTTTCTTTTATTTTTATTTTTTTCAGAAATATATTCCTCATGTTTGTTTTTCTAAAACAGTTGATATTAAGATTTCGACAAAGAGTTAGGTTCATGTAGAACCGTTCAAAGTCAGATAGTTATTGTTTACTGAAGTAAGAGATATTTATTTAAAAGAGATAATCCATCAACTAATTTTGTTTTTGACTAACTTTAATGAATATTTGCTTTTAGAGTGGTTTGGTAACTATTTACTTGCTTCATTGGTGAAGAGGAGATTGAATATTATGTGGAATTATTTTTGTACTGTTTACAAATGAATTTTGATTGAATTACATAATATATATATCAATATATTTAGTTTTGAGTTGTACTTGAAGGATTATGATACCAGCTCATTGAGTAAATTCAGGTAGGTCGCGTGGAGTTATAACAGAAAGCCAACCAGTTGAAACCCATAAGCTTTAACTAGTAAGCTGCCGCTTTGATAAATAAATACTGCTGATTGAATTCTTACAAGTACCATAAGTTATATCAAATATTATAAATTCTGAGTAAAACCATTTCAGTCATTCTTATTTCTTAGCCCTAAATAACAAAAGTTAGAAATTTCGGGTCAAATTCCTTTTTTCTAACGAAATAGGTAATTGTGAGTGCATATTGACCGATTTGTACATATATCCTAGTGCAAGGAGTATGGCGTTTAACTTATTCACATTAATTCTGAATAGCAAATGATTATTTTCCATTTTCTACTTGAGTTCAATTTTAAAGAGTCGTTACTCTATTGAAAGCACACTACAAAACTTACTGTAACTTTATTACATAAAAAACTTTTCAGTTTTTTTGAATTTGATTATTCATAATGAATAGGCATTTACTGGTTGACTATACTGTGTTATAATACACGTTTTAACTGAAATCTTTGTTGAAAATTACTTCACTTATTAACTAAATGATTGAAGAAAAATTGAAGTTACTGCATACAACACATTAACTTAACTGTGGATAACCACGTGTTGGTACGACAAATTCAAATTCTAAAACATAAATTACACTTTATTGAACAATGTCAGTAGTTCACAACAACACTTCAATCATCATTATTCAACTCTATGAAGTATATTAATACACTTTGAAGAATATATCTGAGATAGTTAAATTATTTAGAACTGAACTAACATGGATATTTCATATATCTCAGGTGAATTATTGTAGATAATGTGTTAATGGATTTATTACATTTGAGTAGAGACAGTATTTCTTTGTTTAGTTCAGCTTGATGTAACTAGTTGTGAGCATTCATATCAGGCTATACTACGATACAAACTAAACTTCTTTATTGCAATAACAAACAATGGCATAATTTGTAGAAAAACACTTTGATTTTTCAGGTAACTGATATTGCTATCTAAATCTTAACGTTATTCGCACACAAAAACTAGAGAACAAAAAACCATCAATTTCGAAATATTCTTTAATTAGGCTTGTGAATGGCGTCATTATTAAACAATCTCAAAGTGTCTAACTATTGTATTGCAGATATTTGATTGAAGTATTGGAAGTTTGTATAATATACAAGAACAAGGAATAATATAGGGAAATTTGATGGACTATTAATAAATATTTATGCTTAAAAATTTTATGTGAATCATCGAAACCTTCAAGCTTAATAGATAAACTCATCACAATCACTTCCCTAGAATACAAATACGTTTAGTAAACAAATTCTATTTTCTGCTTAGTTATTGACAAAATATGACGTTTTGTATACATTAAGTCAGAGATCAACAAGTAGAATGTGATAAGTGTTTTCTTTATCTGTGTTTATTCTTGTTTATTTTTATTTTTCCCTGATTGTTTAAAAGAGTTATAATGTGGATTTCAATGTACTTGACTGATCTTTCAGTCTCTAGTCACTTGCCACTAACATCGATGACTTATTTTCATATAGTTAGGAAACAAACGATTATTCAATAAACTTATGTCGAGGAGAATGACTAATTACCATAATTTATGTGGTTTGATTTTCAGAGTAGAAGCTTATGAAGCAGACTGCTGATCTGATCAGTAATTTATTAATCCATATCAAGTAAAATTATTTGAAGGATGAACATTTGGAGTTGAATTGAAACTATTTGTGTATTTTAAATAATAAGTCTTTGTGAATGTTTCCTTTTATGATTACTTAGGTAATTGAACAATTGGACTATAGTTTTATGAGGAATTTAATTCTGTTTCAAAAGGAAAGAGAATCGAAGAAAAAGAATCAAATTACATTTAAAACAATTAGGATTGTATATATTTAAGCTATCTACGAAGGACGGTAAGAATACATTGAGAGACAGTGGATAATAGAATACTTATAAGTAAATTGATCTGAATACTTTGTCAATAAGCTAAAAACTCTAAAAGGACACTTTCGTTAATCGGATTATCGATAGTGATAGCAACAAATTTTCAATACATTATTGAAATAAGTAGCCTCAACATATTGTTATGGTCATTCCGAAATTGTTTAGTTAAATGATGCTCTAAGCAATCAGCTTAATAAAGAGTATAACTTTGATATTTATTTATTGAAAAGGAATGGCATAAAAAACGTTAAGATTTCAGTATTTGCAATTGATTCTCAGAAAAGTGATGAGTGCTTATAATTACTACACAGATCCAGGTTAAACCGTCCCCTTTAAGTAGTTTGACAGGGATCTGGTATAGATTGGTGATAATTTGGCTTAAAACGTAACAGCTGTAGGTTGATTTATACTGTGAAACACTGAATAACTAACTACTTTCTTTCAATTTCAAGTCCCTTTTGTTCAGGCACACATAACTTCATTCGGAAACAAAATAGTAATTATCAAGTTCCGTTATGCAAACGGTACTACAGACCCAATGAGCTATTTCACAATAATCCAATTTCCAAACTTTAGTCATTTCACGATTTAACGCAATCCTCTTTTGTCAATGTGTTAATCTTTCACTGTCATTTCTACTAATCCTATGTAGAAATCTATCTCGTAACCAGTTACTATTGAATATATAATTATTTACTTAAATGGTTTGCAAATCTTTGGCACTATATCTCTTGTTGATTAATGGAAATCACTCAAAATACAAAATTTAACCAAAGGAATTGTTATACGTAGTAATATTTATTATTGTGATGTCATTTAGGCACTTACACTCATATACATAGATATAAATATTACAACAATATTTAGGCAATTAACAGTCGTAGTAGCAGTACATTAATTTTATTTTTTAAACAAGAAAATTGAACATACAATATTTTTATATACTCATAATACGAAAATCTCATCAATGCTTGGATACACATGAAGTGGCGCTTAAAAGTGATTGAAATAAATGGGCGAGAGAAAAAAATGGAGTAGAGAAATAACTGGTTGTTTTATATGTTATATATTAGTACATAAATGCTTATGAATGTATGTCTATATATTTGTTTGTTTATACGTTAACATAATCGATATAGCATAATCTATTGATCAATTGAATCTGAATAATGTATATTTATGGTAACAGCTAACTGTGATAGTATCAAATGAAAAAGTATTGGGTAAAAATATGACGGATCACAAAATTCAATAGATTATTTGTGTATAGATTAATGCATTTCATTGTGAGTTGTAATGTAATCTTGCATTCGGTAATAAGAGTAAGAAGAAAATCACCAAAGACTATAGTATCAATAATAATATCATAATTAGGCTGATTAATTGTTATTTGGTAAAATGGTTGTTTTTGTATTGACTGGTTAATTAATTTGATTGAGTCAATATTGTTTTATAAGTTTTGAAGTGAAACATAAGAGAGAAATGATAAAAGATAAACAAAATGAATATAAAGTCTCTGATTAATGCAAAAACACAACTGTAAAATGTAGTGATGTCAGTGGGTAACAAGTTGTTTAAATTATTCCTCTTTGAATTATTCTACTTGTTCTCAATCGTTCAGAAAATGATTGGGTAACAAATAGATAAAGTTTAGTTATAGCATGTGCAATTTCTACATCATCTTTGGATATTGTTACGTGAACAGAGATTAAAATATTCATTGGTGCTGGTAATTTACGAAGTAGGCGAACTTCAACACTACCAGTGTGTGACCGGCTTGGTTGTAACTTCATTTTGAAGATAAATCCATTTAAAAAATGAACGAAAAGGAAAAACGTCAATAATTAAATTATTTCATGAAAATACGGTGTAATAACGTGAGTAATACACAGTATAAAGCACGTTTTTAATCACATTTCAGAAGGTATTGTGACTATTCAATCGAAAATCAAAAAGACCTCACGATACAATTATAGCAATTACAAATTTAAAGCAAAAGCGGCTAACAAGGTAGTAGACAAGGCGATCAAAATACACGCTTAGCTATTTGTTCAGATAGTAAAACCTACCACATGTATTTATGCAGCTAAGTATTTACGAATTAATTTAAACCATATATAACCTCGTATATATCTGGAAAATATTGATATTATTATTAGAATCATATTGCGGTAGTTGATTTTTTAAAAATTTCGGTAGACTTTTGGAAAAGATAAAATAGGTAATTCTTAATCTAAAAATGCATTTTCCATAGAGAAGTTAACCGAAAGCTGATTACTTTTAATCTTATTTAAGTATAAACTAAAATTTAAAATAAAACATACTGAAGTCAATTTCTCAGCTATAGTTTGCAACTGACGAGACAAGATTCCTATCAATCAAAGAAGATAACACTAAATTATACTGGTTTTGATCTCCTGAATGTTCCAAGTCTCCTGTAGATCATTCTTTGGCTAGAAGCCAATTAATATTAAAAAGGTATATAATTTTTGGTAGTTCCAAATTCCTCTAAATTTTAATATATATTTAGCTAATTTCTATCCTCAACAAGAATTGCTTATTAGTTCCTGTAAGGTGATTAGTTCTCCAATTATTTTTTCGAAGACTGACTGTTTTGAACAGTTCTAGTGAATTAGTAGTTTGTACTTATCTAATAGAAGTTTGAGTTTTTGTCATTAAGGAGAAATTATCAATTGATCAATCAGTTTCTTTTTAAATCAATGATTGTATCAATCGATATAACTGAATAAAATGTGAAAATTAAGCAATATATTTTTAACTTACTCTAGATTACATATATATATATATATATATATATATTTAATGAAAGTTTCTTTTTCAAACATTCGATTGTATATTTATTTAGACAGAAAAAGTCACAGCTAATCTTAACGTGATTTCACTCTGTGTATAACATGCGAAAACAGACAAATATTTCATTGGTTAAACTACTAATCATTTATTGCTTTATTAATTACCTATGTGTCTACTGATTGTATTAAAGTATTTTATTACAATAAGAAGTAAAATTACCTCACAGTAGTTTGGTGACTAATGCGTATATTTCCATATACATAGTATACAATTGTAGTAATATCTGGTTTGGTCTAATGAAATAGATTGTATTGGTATAAACTAATCCACTACAAAAATCCCAATCAAAGATAAACAATATTGGTAGGCAAATATATTAGTTAAGTTACTGATAATCTATGAAGATGCTTGTCCATGCATGAAAATAGGTCTTTTTTATGTAGATATTTAACAGGGTTCAACTCTGCTGAGAGTCATTAGTTTCCTGAAGATTTGAAGAAAGTCTTAGTCATAAATGCCTGCCAACAAACTCAAACCACCTAGCATTAATGAGTTGGTAGATGCGATGTTGAGTTGTTTAGTTTAGTGGTGACATTGCAACATGACTGATGGAATTCCATCTACTAGATAAATATGACAAGGGTTTTTATTATGATCATCACATCAGCATGAAAATTTCCAAGCATTAATAGTTTGCCATTAATAGAAAAGAAGTGGTTAGATACACAGTTTTTAATATTTACTATGCCATACTCAACACTCTCACATGTGTTTGATCATTTATTTGATAAGTACTTCTTATGAAAGAGTAATTTTCACTACAGATTTCATTTCAAGTATCTGGAGTTATTAGCAATCGTCTATTAGAACACATGTCAGTGTGAAACACCCTTCAAAATTTGAATAAGAAACGAAAATTCAGTGAAATGTAGGTCATGAAATGAAATTTCTAACGTAACTAATGAATAATTGAAACGCTAATCATAATCTCAATTTAAAAACAGTTGATTAAAAACCTACGATTATTTATAGTACGATAACTATCTCTGTTACCTTGAATTCTTTTCTTCTTATTTCTATTTACCATTTTGCCAAGTGGACAGTTATATTTAAGGAATATTAAACATCCTACCCAATATACATCAAATTCACACTATTAAAAGAATCTGATAAAAATTAACACTAATTATTGACTTATTCCGCATAAAATGGTATGATAATTATACAAACGTAGATGATTTACTATTTAATAATTTCTATGAATGTACTACTTAAACAGCATACACGTAAAACACCTGTTATTGAAACCATTGAACTGATAATTGAAAAAAAAGAACACGAAGATAATGTGAAATCTTTTTTCAATATTCTATTTTGGCTTACTATTTTATATTTGATATTATCTTACGTCGAACTGTAAAAGTATTTATTTTTTATTGAATTACGTAACCCCATCATTAGGTTTAAAAAGAACTTAATATTTCACTTTGGAATTATTGACTTTCGAGGTGAATTTGTTTATCACGAATTTATATTAGCTTAAAAGTAAGTAGAGATTAGGAAACAGAGCAACTGCACCTCTATAATAATGAATCTAACTACCTAAGGAACGCATTACTAATCAGTTATACCTTCAGATATAACAGAGACACCATCGATTATTTTCATAAACCATTTAACTGTAGTATTAAAGTAGTTAATAAGCAACGAAGAAAGTGCCCATATGTTTATAATAATGTTTAATAGCAATAGTAGTAGTATGTATTATTATATTACACATGTTTTTGATGATTTTATCAGGACGCTTTACAGAGTGATCTGAAAAAGTTCTTCACTGCTTTAGACTTTCTTTCCTGAATGATTCAAGTGGTTGCCTTTGATCAGCCATTATATATGTATCGCTAAGAACTTGACAGATTTAAGGATATTTTCAATAAGCGAACATCTAAAACAATGGAATTAATAAAACTTTATTTGTAAGCTTCGCTATCTTTCTAATCACCTTTCAATTAGTATTTACTATACACACGGTTTCCTGTTGACGTGATTATAAAATTACAGTACAGTCGTTAATTAAATAAGAGCCACAATAGCCATTATAAATACTCATTTGACTTGTTTATTGTCATATATGGCTATTATGCATCAGATTCAAATCGAAATGAATGGCGTGGATAGTAAAATTTGGCTGATTATCAGGTAAACAAATTGACTTCTACAGATCATCGTCTGATTGCCCCATTCTTCGACAATTTATGATGTAGACACTACAGTAACTTCATTGGTCACAAAAATTACAGAAAACAAAAGACTGATTAGTTACTGGAAACACTTTATTTTTTATTGATGAAAACTGAATTTTTTAAATTTCAGTTAGGAAAAAGTATCCATTTACCAATTTATTATTGTTTACTTAGTGACACCGCAAATATATATATATATATATATATATATATATATATATACGTAGTAAATGTTGGAAGATATGAACTATGTTACATGATTTCCAGATGCAGATAGTCTGATTCTGATTCGATGTTATTAGAGCAATTATGACACTAAACTTTTAAGTGGATACTGTAAGCTTGCTAAAGGCATGGTCTAACTGAAGTTCCGTTAATAATGACTTCGAAGTGTTATTAACGAATATAGTATAAAAATTATAGTTAGGCGGCAAAAACTTACTTTACACCTGGGTACTAAAGACTTACTGTAGCATATAAGCTTATAGCGCCTTTGTTAAGGCAATTAACTACATGACATTACAAAGGTTATTGTAAGCAGAACATTATTTGAAGTGCGCTGACAGATGTATACAGTCTAACAATGTACTATGTGGCTATAATATAACACATTTATATGTTGATTTATTGATGGCATGAATTTCTGCTAAAAAAGAAATTTAAATTCCAAGTCTGTGAACCTATTTGCACTGGATATTCTCTGTCTTATGAAAAAATAAGTTGATGAAAATAATGTTTGTACATGTTTATACTAATAAGGAATGAAAAAATGGAACAATCTAGATCAAGTTAATATCATTGAAACTAGACAAACACACCTATAGACAAAATATTAATTTTCTGAAGTCCAGGGGCTTAGAATCTCAACAAGATGTCTGCATATATGCATAAATCAAACCATTTATATTGATTTTTCTCTAGAAATAAATTTAGATAAGTGAATATTCGGATTGGAAACTAAAATGATGAATCGTATCCTATTTTCATACCAGGTCATATTAACAACATTAGATAGTTTCTACACATTCCTATTTCAAACATTTAAATAACCTTATTATTAACGAATTCAAGCACACATATACACATAGGCACAGACTAATGTAACATTTAACCGGTATCAGGAATTCATAAGATGATATGAAATAATTGAACAATGAATAAAACAAACTAGTAATTTAGTTTAAAATGACTCAAATCAATAGTTAAACTAAGATTATAAAGTTAATTAAACAAAACCAGAATGTATAGACATTGTTTTTTTCATTAAACATTCAGAATATGTCATTAATAAATCATGAAAATAAAAGCTAAGGCTTGGAAAATAACTGATTCTAATGTAAAAATTAAGTCGGTCACCAGTTTTCATTACTGTTTAACATCACTGCGGAGTAATAAATCAGTGAAAAATGAGACTAGGCGAAAATAAAAAAAGTATTAATGTGTAACAGTGACTGGTTGATAACCAAAAGTATATCACTAGCGAAACAGAGGACATGATAAAATCTCTAAAAAGGCTGAAGGACCAACAACTAATCCCATCAAACTTAAATGAAGCGATTAAACCATTAGGAAAACACACACCAAGACTATGGATTACCAAAGGTACATAAACCTGGCGTTCCAGTCAGACCAATCCTAGATATGCGAAATTCGCCTTATCACATTGTAGCGAAATGGCTGGTACACCTACTAAAACCTCTTTGCAAAAAGTTAGTTAAACACAGCGTCAAAGATGTATTTCAATTTGTAGATGTGGTCAAGGAACTGAACACCAAAAAGCAATGTATACTATCTCTGGATGTCACATCCTTATTCACCAATGTTCCACTAATTGAGACGGTTAACTATATATGCGACCAAGTCATAGAAACCGGAATAGATATCACCATCCCAATAGACACGCTTAAAGAATTATTACTGAAGTGTACAATGAATGTACATTTCACGTTTAATAATGACATGTATAGACAAGTGGATGGAGTAGCAGTGGGCTCTCTACTGAGTCCCATGTTAGCCGATATTTTCGTGGCAAAACTAGAAAACGGACCACTCGCACAACTCATTCGTAAATCGCCATTCTACTGCCAACACATGGATGACACATCCATCCTTTGAAAACAGGATATTAGTCGGTCTGATATTCCCAGGCAATTTAACGAGGTTCACCCGGCTATTAAATCCACATGCGAAGAAGAAAGTGATGGGAAAATAGCATTTCTAGATGTACTGCTCACAAAAGGAACAGATGACTCATTAAGAAGAAACATGAACAAGAAAATCACATGGATAGGACAATATACAAACTTCCTTAGCTTTGTACCTATACAACATAAAAGGAATCTATTGAAAACCTTGCATTATAGAATAATGACAATATGCTCTCCTGACGCGGTTGACGAAGGAACGGAAGCATTGCATAAAACCCTGAGGGAGAATGGCTACCCAATAAAGTTTATAAATAAACATGCCATCTCGAAAGCAAACCGGAAGATGGTTTAGACCGTAGAAAGAAAGCCGCTTTTTCTGAGACTAGCATACAGAGGGGACGCGCCCAGCAAAATGCTAACGTTGAGGTTACGCAGTTCCATTCGAAGAACGTTTTACGCTGGAAAACTGCAACTGGTGTTTTCTACCCGCCCCATGGTGATACCGAGAATAAAGGATAAATTACCTAGCCTTGCAGCTTCATTTTGTATCTATCAGTTCAACTACTCCTGTGAAACAGGTTATATTGGCAGGTGCTCAAGGAATTCACTTCTCCGTGCTTGGGAGCACCTTTCGGTCTGGTTAACCAAAGGAGTTGTCAGAAGTATTAACAGTTGAATACTAGTTCACCTAATTCAAACAGGTCATGTGGCGAGCACAAATCAGTCATTCATAATAATATTTTGTGTAAACAGTTATCTACCAAGATCGGTTAGACTCAAAGTCCTTAAAACGGCAGAGGCGATAGCTATACGGCTCAAGAAACCAGACCTGTGCATACAGAAGAAGTACGTTTAACCTCTTCTCCTGTCATGGCCGACGCAAGATCCACTAAACCAATCGCCACCTTAATCATGCGACGATTTAATTTGATTAATGCATTTGTATTCTCCCTCTGGATGTGCATTTCCATATTATTATTATTATTATTATTATTATTATTATTATTATTATTATTATTATTATTATTATTATTATTATTATTATTATTAATCAAAGTACACAGAATGAATTTGAATGTCAAGCAAATGAACTGATTGTAATTATGTTTATTATTGTTATTGTTACTATTTGACGAATTTTGATTATCGTTCACACCATTTTACAAACTCTTACTGATTCTAGTAGAATGAATTTGTATATTCCCATTGATTTGTTATAGACTGAAGCTGGTCAGTCACTGTTACTGATTCAGTTTCATTTTAAGTAGGATTTGACCTCTGTCTATAAACACTTGATCTAATCGTAGTTTGCTATCACCTCATCTCCAATGTTACCCATATACAGAGATACCTATAGATATTTGACTAATAATCTTGTTTATCTCAATTGTCGTTTACGTTTCACAAGTTCCATAATGATTATAAATTCAACATTAACATTCGTATTTTATAAATAACCCGACGAGGGAAAACTTTATAATCATTTATCCTTGATTTCTAAATAGTGTTGTATTTGCCTCAGAACTGGCTATTCTTGTGACTAATAATTTTGAAATAATAAATGTAGAACCTGATGAAGTTATCGAAAAAAATATTCTTCGTTCAAACGTCTTTGTTTTTGATAAACATGGGAATTTTTAAACAAATGACTGGTTTGTTGATTATAAGAAGTTACGATTCAGTAAAAAATAATAATGAATAACAGTTACTACCTCAATATAACATTTCTTTTTATAAGCCAGAACGTATATACTATGACAAAATTTACAATGATAGGTATTTGACAGTTATCACAAATCGTAACGATTTTATTATAATTTCATCCTCAAAACATTTAATCATAGCATGTACTTATTAGGTGAATGGATTTTTTCCCAGAGATGAATATCATCCACCTTATTTGAGAGAGTAATGCCATAATTGATTTTGTTTCTTTACTATCAATGGGGTCGTTACTATCTGTTTTTACTTAGATTCATATTTCTTATTAACAGCTGAAAATAAGGAACTAAAGGAAGGACTTGTTTAGATGTCTTAATTTTCGGTAGCTATACAACTGTAATTAATATGAAATAATGAATCTGATAAATAAGTTGAAGTATGTGCATATAATGGATGGAAATAATAATAGTGAGATAGACATTGCTATGTCATTTACCCATCCGATTGGGTGGACATGTCAGAGACTAAAGACTAAAAACAAGATGAGAGATTTTGGTGTGATTATACAAGTCACTTTATAAATGAAGACTGAAATTTGAATTCGATATTATAAATTGGCGTGACTTAGGCAACCACTGAGAACCAGGATGCATTAGACAGCCTTTTCGTTCTAGTATGGGACTCCTTTGTAGTCAGCATACACGACCATATCAGGAAATTGAGCTCTGGTCTTTCACGTTTGCAGTAAACGCTTAACCGCTCGACCACTGAACTGGCAGCCAACAGTTGATATTTTTAACCTCAGTCAATTCGGGAAATTTTCGCACTACCTTATTCAATACCATCAAACAGCAACTGCTAAATAATAATAATATACTGAATAAAATAAGTGATGTTAGCATAATATACTCAGATATGAGAAAAATTATGATTAACATCTATTATGTACATACACACAACATTTATTTATTATATTCTACCTTTTTAAATCAATCGTACAGCTATTGAAAATGAAGTCATCTTTAGTTCACTTTGGAGTTTTTGTTCATGTTTTGTATTATTTTATATAGTTACAGACCGTAGTCTATTTTAAAAAAAGCTCGTGAATAAATAATGCAGTAGGTAAACAATAGAATTTAATTAAAATAAAACGCAAGTTAAAAATGCTGAACTATTTGAACAGCTGAAAGATAAATAACAGCCTTCTGTTATTAACTTATCACTATTGAGTGTTTTTTTCAGTTTTAAATATATTTATTTAGCTGAACTTTAAAAATTGATGCTTTAATCATTCGTATACACCGGTTTCTGCATCCGACTTTCGGCCATACAATTTGTGTAAACTTTATAATGGGGTGAGATTTAAACTTTCTATCTACAGTTTGAGAGACGAAAACTTTAATTTGTAAGCCACTCACCTGAAATATATGATGAGATGCAACGTTCAGTAGAAAAAATATTTATCAAGGGTTTGAAATCCTTAATAGTAGTTAGAGTTTCTGCAGATCTTAGTAGTCCCCTTCCTTTAAATTTATAGAGCTCATATATGGCATCTGCTGGTTATATAATTCGTTACATTTCTAAAGTTGAGAAATGTGTCCAAGGAACACAATAATAACTTCAGTACAATTTGTAATTGTATGCACCTTGTTCAATCGACCATTCATTTCCGTTGATGTTCATTTCACAGAGAAATTAGCAAGATTTGTTTATTATTATTATCTGCTAACTTAACTGTAACGAATTACTTTTCAATTAATCATTATGTGGTCTAATTATTTTGGTTGTTCACCGGAATATTTCCAATCTGATTAGTAGTATCAATATCATTTTAAGAAAATAATAATTTATATTCATCTGGTTTGACTCTTCTGATTACTACTAATCTGGACGAAAATTTCTATTAAATTGTTTTAACATTCTTATTTTCAAAGGATATAGTCGGACTAACTAACCGATATTCACTTTATAAGTTATATACATAAACCTTCTTATTGATCAACCATTGTAAAAAAGGCTAAATATTGTATCATTTGCTCTACGCGTGTGAATAAACGCGTTTGTTGGAGATAAAGTGATTTGGAGTTGTGATTCAGTTTTTGATAACACACAATTATGTCAATCTCTAAGTACGTTGATTTCCCCTTTAGAACCACGAATGTGTACTATTCAAAAGTTTAGTACATGATAGTAACATTTAGCCAGTAATATTCCAGCCGTTAATTGTCCACAAGTTATGAAATTAAGATTCATTCAAATTTTAAATATTGTTATTATTTGTAATGCTCATCTCTTTGTTCAGTATATAACTATCCATTTAAGTGATGACACTAAGTAAATGATTGGAGGTAATAGTTAACAGTTAACTAAGCTAACAGCGGTATGTAAGTAACAACATATCATGTACACTTTGGCTTTAAAAGGACAATGCTGACCAATATCTGGACTTTCAACATTCCTTAGCGTTACACTCCTTTTATAATGCTCGTCGATATGGAAGTCTAAGCCTCCTATGAAGTTTACACCTAAATAACTATAGGAATGTATAACATTAATGAGTATCAATAATTATTAAACCTATTAATGTTCTACATAATATTCTATTCAGTTCTTTCGGTGATCCAAAAACTATTAGTTTAATTGTTCTAACAATAAAATTAACAGTGCGAGGACGTAATTAGTTGGTGGTTTTCTATCATAAACTGACGTATTTCTCGGAAGCATTGAGAAACAATAAAACAAAAGTATCTGTTGTGACCATACAAAAGCAATCCACTACCTTTCAGTTTCAATGTCATAAAGTTTAATTTACTTTACGTCATGGATTGTTTGGACCTGGTTTTACACTTCATTTACCTTCAGAAACCGAAAACAGGCAGAAATGGTTAATAGTGTTTAGAACGTTACTTAAAATAAGCTTTGCACTAAACATTTACAGTCTCTCATGAAGAGCTCAGAGATTTTGCATCAGTATGCACATTTATGGATTTAATTATGGTTAGGATATGTGGGGATTATTTATTTTGAAATGTCCATCACAGATTGGTGTAAACTGTAGAACCAGCTGAAACGATATAGGATTACATGAAACTAGCATCATGTTGATAATTTCCATCGATACACACCCATAACTATACATATGATTGGACCAGCAATGAACATGTTACTTTCAGACTACTGGTTTGAAACCTATTTGTTTGTATTCCTAACTTAAGTTGATTTTTATTTGTTCTATTCATCCATTAATGAAAAAGTTGGACTTTACGGGTCACTCTTACAACAAAAATAATAAATGAACTTTTCAGCTTGACACTGGTCAGAATGTTAAGTTAATTCCTCCAACCAAGAAAATAAAATTTAGGCTGAGAGGATTGAATAAAAAAATGTCTATACACTGTTTAAGAAAACCCAGTATAAACAACTTAGATTATTCAAGATAGAAATGAATTCGGATATAGATCAGTGACTTAAGTGAACGGTCATTCTTTAGAATTAATCCAAAACGTTTTGTGGACTGATTATTTATTCACATGATATAAGTGTCTTCACCAAGACTACTATCCAGTACAAAGAATGATTGATTACTTTAAGGTTTGGATTAAAATGTTTCATAAGTTGAATGAAAATTAACCTAATAAATGAAAATATATCTCTGCCAAGGCTTGATTTAACAACTAAACATTGGTTTGGATTGTAAACAATCAACATAATAATTTATAAAATCCCATTGTGTAAAAACTTTTAATTTCTATTACTTCATGGTTGTTATGTAAGGCACTTCTTCAGTGAATGCATGGCTTAATCAATTTTATGAGATTAAATAGTACAGAGAAGCTAAAATTAAAGCCATGAAATGTTAAAAATTGGATGTTTCATCACATTGGAGTTTTATAATTTTATTATTTATCAACACCTAATAAGTAAATTTTTATGAAGCTAAGAAACTAAACGACATTTCCAGTAGTTTTAGTTAAGCATATCTACCTGAGATACTTATGAAAGTATTTGGTTCAAATAAACTGTGTCGGTTGTAAGGCAGTTACCCACCAATGGAAATGGATGAGGTCGCTCCAATGTATCCCGAATTGACTGAACTAGAAATATCAACCGTTGGGAACCTACTCAGTGGCCTAATAGTAAAGTGTTCACCACAGAGCCATAGGATCCTGGGTCCGATCCCTGATGGGGTCATGGATGCCCGATGCCGAAGAGCCCCATACTAGGACAAAACAGTTGTCCAGTGCTTCCTGGTGGTCAATGGTTACCCGATTCACATCAGTTGGCAATATCCAATTAACATTAAATAATCTCTACAACACTAAATTACAATCAAATAAACTGATTTGAAAGCTTACACTTTAAAAATGTATAAAATTGTAAATGGAGAAGGAATTAGCCATTGATAAGTTGTATTTTGTCACTTACTTTATCAAAATAAAATCAGTTAGTTTAATTTAAAAATCAAACGCATTACTTTGGTGGTGTTGCTGATTGCAATACAATCAACTGCTTTCACTGTTTCAACTATTCCTTTTACCATTCTAGTTATATTATATTATAATACTAAGGGTTAACAAATTAAATGAAACTCAACACAATTTTTTCGTCTTGTTGATACCATCTCAGCTATGTTTTAATTCCTCTGGAGAAATAATATCGTACTCAGTACTGAGTTATTGCACTTAACGTATAATACAGTTAACGTATACAATTAATATTAAATGACTACGATAACTCAAGTTTCGAAATGGTGATATTCATTCTGGTTAAAATGCTTACTACATTGTTGTTTGTGATCGTAAGTCAATTTTATTGTGTCATGGCTAGAAAGTTAATTCATATTTAGAGTTCTTCTAGTAAGTCTCAAGCATGAATAAGCCATTGAAACAAATATTATCACGCATTTCTTCTCATCTGATAATATTTTTGTAATACGACAAATATTCACTACCGTGTATCTACAACAAAGGATGAGTTCACTTATTGAAATAAATAGTCATTCTAACTAGAAACATTAAATCAACAACCTATAACAGTTATAAAGAAATGCAAATCACAATAATCTATTTGATCTAAAAATGCCTTCATTTGATATATCACAAAGAAGTAGAAACGTCAGTGATATTCAATATTGTGGTTAAGATTTGATAATGACCTATTTAAATTAAAAATATAATACCTTAAATCAGATTTAACAGTCTTAATGTACTTCATCAATTAATTTTGATGTCGATATCATATAGGGTAGTTAGTGTGCTCTTTCGAGAGGTCTGAAACTAGACTTAAATATTCATTACGTATTTCTTAATTATTAATGAATTTTCAGTTGACTTTAATCTATAAATGATAACCAACCTCAATATAAAACATTCAATGTTTACATAATTTTAAGAAACATTAATGATATAAAATTATTTGCTTATGTATAATTCTCTTAGATTTTGAAAAGAAAATAACCTATATATTATGTATATAGGCAGCTTAAGTAAAAAGAACGATATCAACGATAGTTAGTCAACAAACACATATTAGCCAAGCATTAAGAAACAGTCGTTAATGGCTTACACTGTTAGACCTTTAACTATTTATTTAAAAGTCACAACAGTGAATTAAGTCTAATTATTATGTTAGAATAAAATCTGATTATACTATTCATTAATTAGTATTAATGTAGTAACATTTTCAATAACTGGTGTGCCTTTATGATATTGGAATAACTATTGGGTCATTAAGTATAATAATTTAAAGTCCCTTTATTTCATTTTGATTCAAGTTTGTCTAACTGGACAGATTGAATTGGGTGAATGTCAATTATTTTGTGATGTATTCACTATTCGTTGTCTAACCAGTCACAGTTGCTCGATTTCGTTTGCATATAAATAGTAGCTTTAGGTTACATACATATTTATTAACTTCTTAATGGTTTGAAATATATTCACCGGTAATTAACAGATTGGTTCCATTAGTGAATAACTAAACTGTCTACCTCAGACATTCAGTTAGTTTATAAGTGAATTGTGCTGTTAGGAATTAATCGCTGTGGTATATTTGTGGAATGAATGAATTTGATAGTCAACTTTCCTTAAATTTATGATATCGCATTCTACTAAACACTAATAGATAGTTTTAATCGTTCAGTAAATTAAGAAAAAATATCATGTAAAAAGTTTGTATTGCTGAAACAGTAAATTTACTCAAAGTTTTAGTGAAAATTTATTGACACTTACTAAAAACTGTGCTTACTAATCGACTATTTAAAACCAATCAACGTTGTAATGAAGTATACAATAATGACGAGTTGATTGATTTTATAACCTGTCACGTGAATTTAGTTAACACTTGACGATATATTAATAGTTGATTTAAAATATATAAGATTCGTGGAAGTGATCCAAGCAGTTTTCAACTGAATAAATATAAATCGAGTTTCTACTAGCATCGTAGGATTCTAATGCAAGTGAAAGATTGTAATCGTTTAATTGTCTCTATGTAAGTAAACATAATATAAATTGTATCCAGCTTATTTCTTTATGAAATCACAACTTTTATACTGAATATGTTTTATTAAAGTAACAAATTTCACTGAAACCTGAACAACAAGAAAATAGCTTTTTGAAATTAGTAGCATATGCAAAATGATATATAAGTATATGTAAGTAAAACACTCGATGAAGAATCAAAAGATTTAACACAAACCACTTAAAGACTAACAAAGTAATACATACCAAGCGAAGTAGTAGCAGATTTCCTCTATTTCTAATAATGTTAGTAATAACAAATAGCAAAATAAATAGACAGTCGTAGGTTATCATCAACTCATAAACGGATACTTTCGGAGTCTTGTCCTAGTAGCATATATATATATATATATATATATATATATATATATATACATATATATATATTAGCAATATGAGATCCCATACATAGACTGATTAATTTTGAAAAAATATCATTAACGTAATAAGCAAAATAATTAGCACTTAATCTTAGTGGGAACTTGGGGAGGGTACTTGGCCATGAACGCCTATTATTAAGTGAACAAGATGACAATCAACTATGAAGCATTTTTAAAGAAAAATTCAGTGAAAATTGAAACAATTAGCTGAAGAAACGACAAATGATTGTATCGTAAACCAATACAAACAGAAATTATCAAATGATGAACCGTGATGTCAGTTTGTTCACATAAGGACTCTCCTGTTCTTTTGAATCGTGACTAGGAACACCGAGATTGTTCACCGAACCATATACATAAAGAACCAATAAACATAGATCACCATAAGGAAAAAGGCCTTGTAAAGATTGAGAAATAAGCAAAAAAATTATCTAGTAGATGCTGAAAATTATGCACACAACGCTGAAATATCTTTTTGAGGAATGCACCTACTGTCATTTCTTTAACACAAGTTTTGAACTTACAACATAACATTAATCACATTATGATTTCCCCTTGAAGTAAGTGCTAGTGCTATTCGAAACGTAGACAAAAGTTTCACTGTTAAACTACTTAGCTCAGAGAATGTAACATTATTGAAAAACCCACCTATACAGCAAATATTCCCAATTATTTTTATATTTATGTTTTCATCAGGATTTAGTAAACTGTAGTGATAAATCAGTATTTAAAATAAATGAATCTAGCACTTAATTTCTTTGAAAAAAATAAATAAAAATTAATCCTGTTGAAATTCATTATATGCCTAAGAATAATGAAATACATTGTAATTTGAATGAAGATGAAAAAGTAACGATTACAAATTCAATCTAACTGAGGTACTTTTCTTTTTGTAGAGTAGTAAATTCACTCAATTAATTAATTAGCTAATTATTTTTACTTGGATATCGATAGACTACTTTTATTAATATAAATTCTTTCCAATATAGATATTTACTAACACGATCACATGCCAATAGACTCGTGAAAAGATAGTGTATTTTGTATTATTGAATGATTAATATGTAATTAACAGACACCACTGAATAAATTCCTATAGCACTGACTTAATGATCCGTTAACTATAAGACAGTATAATCCTGTTTTGTTTGGAAGACATTTTGAAGAGATGGTTTATCAAAACACATTTTGACAACTATATATATATATATATATATATATATATATATATATATATATATATATTACAAATAAACAAGTAATCTAACTAAGGTGTAGAGAGCTAGTAAAAACAAATTGAAGTTAGCTTTACATCATAAACGCTCTAAATCAAGAGCGATTGAAAATGTAAAAGTACTAAACAATTGTTTCATTATAGGTCAAAACTTTACACACATGCACTCGATTGTATAGCCGTTAGGGTTTAGTATCAAAGTGGATTATCATTGTTTTACTATACAGCTGTAAACTGTTGTGACAATTATGTCAGAAGTAAGACAGTTATCACCACTGTTATTAATATACCATCAAGAAAAATTAAAATTTTTTATTGAGTTTGAGATGTAGATGGTCAGGTTACATATCGGTGATTCAAGTGCATTTTGCTTCCTCAGGGGTGTAGGCTTTCGAAAATACTTGCATGTGAGATCTGAAATAAAGATCACTATATTAGAATAATTTCACTTCTAATGCTTGATTCATCAAAACTGAGTTAACTATAACTGAACAGTTTCTCGTTAACATTTGTAGCTTTAGATAATTACTTTGATAAAGTGTTTTCGAAACTATTTTTGCTGTCCATAAAAGAATCGGGAGATACTTCGCTGCACAAGCCACTTAAGTAATAAGCAGTAAACGTTTTAGTTACTTTATACTTGATCATAATACTGCAACCAGTCATTCACTTAGGTTTAATTTAAAAGAATACTTTGATGGATGCAGTGGTTTCTAAGTTGATTGTGTAAAGCAAGGTCAGTTCCACGTTAAATTAACATGACTTAGAAATTTAACTATTTTGTCTTAGTTCCGAACTTTTCTATAATGTTTACACATGATCCACATTGGATCACTATTAGAGTGTACTTATCTGTGATAAGAGATAATTAACTTAGTATTTCTGGACTGAAATTAAAAGGACAACATTGTCCATTTATAACTTTCCCCAATTAAAATTCAATGTTATAGATGTTTCTTCTTATTTAAAACCTATTACACTATTGCATTTACGACTGAACTAATTTTACGATTCAGTGAGCATCATTGTCAGTGAAACAGCATTTTTTCTGTAGGATGTTTAATTTTCGTTAAGTGTTACCCATACTAGATTAGAAAAATCCGTTTTTTATTATCTGGAAGCGTTCTCCATACAATGTCGCTTATGATTAACTGTTTTAATGTTCGATCTACACCACCTTGTTGTTGTTTATTGTTCATACTAATTGTATTTTGACGTACCTTGTAAACCAGAATGGATTAGAGCAATTCTGTGTTATGATGGAATCTGTATAGTGGGTTTCTAAGTATTAACACATGCCCATAGTTAACGTTAACGACTACAAAAGATCAGTTTCAGTCACAATATATACATTGTAAACGAATCGCCCTCATAATGGGTTATAATTAAAAGTAAAATTGATTGCATAAGAGAATAGTTGTCCTATTTGAGTAGACCGATGGATAACGCGATAACGCCCAAAGACATTAAATTTAGATCGAGTCCTTATATGAATACAGTCACGAGGAAAGTATATCTAGGCGGCATGTCCTAAATAAGGTGATAAGCACGTTTTGCATTCTACCTCTAACAACATTTTATTTTCAATAAAAAGATAAGTCAATAAAATAAACTTGTCACAAAACAATATCAATGTAACTAGTTTAGAAGATATATATATATAGTGGCAGAGATTGTGTAATTCTATTCTTTAACATCAAAAACGGAATGATGAGAAACCTATATAAATAACTTCTACATTGTTTACGTTTTTCACTTATAACGACTTTAACTAATTTTAATGTATCTTTTCTTTTTAACAAAAATAGTTGATAATTTCTTTTTAATTATATAGGAATAATACTAATCATTACTTAATGAATCACTTGTGAAATAATCAACAGATTTCTGTCGAATATTTAATTCTTCTGACTTCATAAATAATGCAACTAGACATGACTTAATAATTTTTCTGAAATGTAGTTAATTGATTAACTTTATCAATGTAATATTTAAGTTGGATTGTGACTGGCAAGTGGAATCCAGGACGCGCGTTTCGTCCTATTTGGGACTCGTCGGCTGGATGTACCTGCATCCCAATGTTGATGTTCACACTCGGATTCGAACTCAGTCCGCTTCGTGTCAAACGCCACCGCGTTCACCACTAGGCTACTGTGTCCAGACAGTCACACTTGTGCAACGGGTACATATCTAATTCTGAATAGGCTTGTATCTTCCCGTTGATTTGTAATGGACTGAAACTGGTCAGCCTCTGTTGCCATATGTGCATCCTGAGCGGATTGCCTCTATATAGCAACAGAGGCAGCAGAGGCTGACCAGTTTCAGTCCATTACAAATCAACGGGAAGATACAAGCCTATTCTGAATTTATCAATGTAAGTAATTTACAGAACAATAAAATTGACAATCTATTAATTATTCCCAAAAAACGTTTTATTGTTAATATTCCATGTATATGTTTTTGTGTCATTTGAATGGTTTTATTGTATCCAAATATTCTGTTTGCAATCATCCAGGGTTATTGATTTGTTTTATTAATGACTAGTTCTAATTATCAAAAATATACCAATACTGTAAAACTATAAAACAACTAAGTTCATGGAAAAAAGTCCCCATCAGAAACTGTGATTGTGGGTGGGGGAGGAAAGGTGCGAGTTTACCTAAGTAAAAATTCAAAATGTTACAGCATGATAATTAAGTCATATCCAAAAGTGAATGAGTTTTACATATTGACCAAATGAAGTCTAACTCAATGATCCGAAGGTTACACTGTCGTCAGATGACCTAAATATTTTGGAAGAGTTTAAGAATGTGAGCTTCTAAGGAATCTCAGGATTGAACGCTACAAGTAGTCCATTGAACAGTTAAAACTAATTACACTAACTGACTAAAATAAGAATAAATTTTTTAACATTAAACTAATACTCAGCAAAAGATTCATTGGCATATTCACTGCAATACTTTCAGAGATGGGTTGTAAAACATTGGGGATTCTCAGATGTACAATCAAACGTATAAGAACAAGACAATTTCGGGATATGTTGGAAATTATTTAGAAAAGATTATTTAATAACTTCCATGAATTGCTTTTCAGCAGTGTGTATTACAAACCTTTGGTAGTGAAATGACAGCTAACCTAATGAATTAAATTTCCGATTTATGAAACAAGTGTAACACATAATTGACATGACTTAGCCAAAAATCGACTATTCTAATATTGTTTTCGCTTCGAGCAAACGTCAACTGATACAGGATCAATTGTCAATGAACAAAATAAACTTATCAATATATACTCAAATTATACAAACATTATTTTGTCCTTTTTAATAACCGAGATTAGTCTTTATTCTCTAATATGAATCTAATGTATGTAAAGTACATATTTATATTATCTAGGTACACACCCATTAATGAACACCTACACTACATTCTATTAGCTTACAAATAGCTATGATGCTATCAATGCTCGCAGTATCAACTCAATAATAATAATATTCACTATAAGATTAAAATGTTATTCATCCATAATGTCTTTCAAAATCCAAAGTTTCGTTTAATCTAAAAGCACAGAAAATTGGGGGGGGGGGAATAATTCAAAATCTGTCCGAGTAACTAACGAATATACTGCATTCTGTATGTGACAGAATACAATAGCTGTACCAAAAATAATCATTCACTAGTAGACATTATTTAATTTCAGTCTTAATAATTTTACCCATTAAATAAAATATTATTAATAATTAATTAACTACCCTGCATGTAAATGATTGTTGGAAGTAACAAATTGCAGTCAAATGCAAATATTTGTTGAAAGTAAATTAAAGGCCTTTGTATTTTCGCGATGATTTGTTATAGACTGAAGTTGATCAGTCACTGTTGTCATATGTACATCCAACGTAATTCATATTTGTCAAAAGTTTTTATAGTTTTTATTAAAAACTAAAATTAATGTTAACGTAGTGACTGATAAAGTATAAAACAATAAACAAATGTTTTCATATTTTTGTATATCAACTATCATTTTTTGAACATTATCAATCCATTGTCTGAAAAAAGCATCTACTAAATTTCAAATTCAATATTTTTGATAAAAAAATGTTATGTTATTAAAAATCATCTATTGGTATAATTCAACCAAGTTTATCCACGACATTTTCAGTGCTTAATAAATCTGTTTGGCTACAAACTACTGGTTATTTTCTAACATACGTTGTTGACAGACATTACATATTAGAGTGTTATTTTCACTAAAGTTTTTACTACAAGCGCTAACTTTAACTTTATTTGTGTTCTTCATTAAGCATTTCGGCTTTATTCCACTGGATATGTTCACAGATGATTGCTGATAATGACCATTGTAACATGAAATCTAAATTTCAACAATAAGTACACTATTATCGGAACAGTCATCCACTGAATGAATAGAAACACGAAGATACGATTAACAAATAAAAAGCTACAGCTCTAAATTTAGCATAGAAAACATTTAATCTGCGTGACATTATTGACTGAATCCTTTTATATTATTTAGGTACATCTGACGTCTTATTTTAAATCATCCGGTTTATTGAATATGTATTAATGGAAAGTAATCAACTCTATGTGCTTTACGAAATGAAGTAATACTATGTCAATTATGTTGTAACATCAAACATAGTTTGTAAATTAAATAATACAGTGCTGTCTTGTCTAGAATGTTTGAAGACTTGGTATGACGAATGGAATGATAATACGGGTGGTTATATGAACCTTCCAACTACAAGACAACAGTCATTTATAATATCAATTAAGATAAGTGAAATAACTCTGTTTAGATTAATGCACTTCATAGTTTGTTTTGTAGAACTGCAGCTTTATGACAAAGAGACAGTATGCTACATTTTGCAACAATTAAAATAAAGTTGGATATGTTAAACCGATACAAAGTCAAATAAAGAAAACTACTGTTATACTATCAGTTTCATCTTCAACTAAACTATTAACAGTTGGATGAAGTTGACTTCAAAGTTTTTGTTGCCAGTTAAAAACGTACCGTCCTAAATTTATTCGTACAGTTTATTAGAAAGTTTTAAACAAAGCGTTATAGATCTTATATTACAAGCTAATTAAAAAAAAGTTTTCCAAGGAAAACGTAACTTACACGAAATGCTGTTGAGACAGGTATTTGTTTTCCACTATATGCTTGATATGCATAATGCTTGCTTAAATCAATTCGTACAACACCTGTAGGTAGACCTTTAGTATCGACACGAGCTAATGTTTGTGGTACACGTGCATCTTGGTCTAATTCAATGAATAAATCATCCATTCGTTGGATACATTTGTCTCTAGTATTGGAACATTTTGTAGCATCTTTAAGTTCATACCTAGATAAAAAAGAATATATACATAGGAACATTTATTGATAATTTTAGTCAGAATGTATTCCTTTGTCGTCTTCATATTCTACTCATAGCCATGTTTAAAGACTTTAATTTCTACTAAGAAATTCCAGCTAAATAAGATGTCGATACTACCTCTATCAGAAAAACATGGTTATTCAAATAAGTTGAATCCTTAAGTGGGTAACAGTTTCTACATTTACAACCGTAATGCTAATAAACAGAAAAGAAAATGAAAGAAATAGAAACTGTTACAGAAATATCTGTCCAAAATTTAAATCACATCATTCACAATCCCTAGTCACCAGCATATTCTGAGTAATTGCAATTAACTTGTTCGAGTATTATAAAACCTAGATCTGTTTACTCCATCGACGATATATGTATCCAATGATGAATGATTAACAAACGATACCGATCCAACACATTCTATGTTTTTGCTAAGACTAGGAGTTGTTACTTATTCTTATGGGAATTAGTACAGATGTGTATTCAATAGGAATGTGATTAACAATTTGTCCGACAAAATATCATCTAAATTAAACTGGTCAGCTATTTTTAGATTTCAATTTTAATAAAATTTTGTTTTTACCATATTAGGTATTTTTCTTATTGATTTGCCTCTGTGCCATGTTATGAGCCTACCAGTAGGTTTAATGTCTATATTAAGCGGTCGATAGTCCACCCGGGATTCTAACCTATTCTCCACTTCCATCAATCAGTGCACTTAAAAACTATCAAAATATGTGACGTTCTGTCTTGGTATCTTATATACTCCACAGTTCTAAAATCACTTGATTGCATACATATTGTACAAGAAAACTAGTCATATAACATAAACATAAATATGTACAAAATCAAGACATCTCAGGTGATAAACTGGTGACAAATATGTGATTAATTTACTAAAATTTATAAAAAAATAAGATATATTATAGCAGATAAGAAGTTGAATAAAAGATTAGTACTAGTACAAAATAAAGATATCACAAACCCATTGTTTCAGCGTGACTAATAAATAAATAAATAAATATATATATATATATATATATATATATATATATATGAGGTAAAATTCGGACAGTTATTTAATTCTAGGGGTAACAGGCCTTTTAGCTGTATTAACATTACTATATGCTAATTATGTGATGTAGATCAATTTAGGATTTGAAGGAAGTACATTACTTCTAGTACAGTGAATAGGATCTGGACTTAAGTATCCAATCATGATGTGATTTATAGTACAATTTACATTTGATCTAATCTGTAAGTTATTGGTTTGCTTATAATGTGGTTGGTTAGTTTATGATTCACTATGCTAGAAGTATCGTGATTACCTAGTAACCTGAATATCTTGAATCCGATTACACATTTTCTTATGAGTGCACCCTAACTTGAAGTTTCATACAATTAACTGACAGTTATTGCAATGATTGCTGATAATAGACGTTTCATGATAAAATATTCCCAGTAATTATTATCAGTTGTATTGTCAACATCATTCGTGTAGACCCTAGATAAAATAGATTTTTATTTTGTGACAAAATTTGTAAACGACAAAAAGAGGAAAATTTAAAATGTTTAAATTGAAATTAATGTGAAAATAGATAACGTTTAATTTCTTTGTAAATTCTGATTAGACGAAAACAAGGAACAAAATGAGAAAATGTTGTAAATTATGTTTTTCAAAAGAAACTTTCGATTTTCTCATTCTTTTTACTTAACATTTATGTTAAAAAGAAATTATTTTCGGCTTAATGTATGACATAACCTAAAGGAATATTTCGGTTAACTTTGCAGTCACAGTTATGGTTGAGATTATCAATAGTATTTTGTTGATCGATGAATATTTAAATACAATATTTTAACCTGATCAATGAACGTATGCCTGAAAGAAGCATGAAAGACAAAACCGCTGTTCTAAATTCCGCTTGCCAGCCATAATCCAATTCAAACAATACTTGTAAACTATCGCTATAATGAGGCGATCCGCTAAGGATGAACATATGGCAACAAAGACTGAACCATTTCAGTCCATGATAAATCAGTGGAAAGATCCGAATACACTTTAATTACATATATACGTGCTCGTTGTACAAGTGTGGCTGCCTGGACACAATGACCTAGTGGTAAACGTAGTGGCATTTGGAGCGAAACAAACTGGGTTCGAGTTCCGACATAAACAACAACACTGGGATGCAGGTACATTCATCCGACGAGTCCCAAGTAGGACAAAACGCGCGTCCTGCATTTAACATGCCGATCACAGTCCAACTCATACAAGAATGTAGGATTAATATAAGTGTTTATTGTCAAACAGATGTTGACGTTTGTCACACATAAAAGTAGAGTTCGAAAATGTGAGGTATGCTCACTAAGTGATACTCTCTTTTGCGACATTTTAACTAACTTTGCTTATTTCGGTAGTGTTAACTCTGTGGAGCTGGACGGATAAAATTTGAAGCTTTTTATCTCTCTGAACACCACCTTACATATGGTGGTGAATTTTACAAGACAAACTTAGTCTGATTAAAGCCAGCACTTGAGAAACATAGATGCACTGAAAAACGTTTGAGACATTTTGGTTGCTGTATGTAGTACGACGTTACTCAGGTTTTAAAGGACTCATGTTACTGTATGCTGCATTTATTCAATTAGAACAAAAATAGTGTTTACACACAAATTACTTGTCTAAAGAAAAAGATTGCAAGCTACTGTATAACGCAGAGTCATGTGATGTTATTCTATGAACCTTCGACCTAAAGAAAAACAATATCATTCATAGTGATTTTATTACAAATTTCAGATTGTGTGATAATATTAAATTTAATTTTGAAATGCTGTAATTCTCTTCGTATTCTGAAATAATTAGTTTGCTAAAAATATATATAAAACATCCACTAATCCAAGACCGATATTCATCAATAGATTATCGTCTATTTTATTGAATCGTGAATCAATGGATCTTAAAGATGTTCTTTATTTCGAAGACAGCTGAACGCCTTAAGTAAACTCTAATCCGCAGGATTATCTATCACCCTCAAATGAATATAAACAGGACTTGGTCAGTGTTGACAAAAAAAATAGAAGGTTGACTACTTGTAATGATAGATTAATGCATCAAGTATTTATATATGTTCCATAACAATATTTTCGTTGAATTAAAAAGCTAGTACAAGCTTATTTTAACTTTTTCTATTTTAATTCAAATGAATGAGGTCGCTTTCTTTTGAATCAGTCTGTACAACTTGTAATGTAGACCTTGAAATATGATATTATTGAATTATTCAATTAAATATGACCACAATCACCTTGGACATGAATTAATTTGAAATTTATGAATATCCAAGCACATTGACAACATTTAAACTACTTTACTTCATTTTCGCTTGAACCATGGAATTTTAAATAAAACTGAAGGTATTACTATTTCGAAATATCCATGAACAAACAATATTTAGCTTAAAAATACAAGTCAAACACCACGTTAATGTATTTTTGGTATTCGGTATTGTTGTGTTCTCTTTTTATTAATACATATATGAAGATAAGTATACTAGGTCACATCTCACTTGAGATACTATGCAAACAAACGGCTCAAATCAGGGAATATTTATGTGTCTTCGCGTCTAAAGACTAAAACGATAAACAGACCTTTTCTGTAATAAAATCACAAAGAAATGTGAGCAGTATGCTGGTATTTCCATTATTGATAAGACCTTCTGAAGGGTTTATATAATGTAATATATAAAGTGACAGGATTAATTAAAAGTGATGGAAGTTATTGTAAACACCTTCAGGGATGGAAATGCACATATATTGATTAGTACGTCGCATTTTCTTAATGATTCTATAGTTTCTCAAGTTTATATGGTGTTTGCTTTAAGATGCAAAAATGCCTAGCAAGTTCTTTAACCCATATCTTAGTTAAACATGTGCTTAATTTCTCATTTAAGGTTTTATATTACCTACTTTTCCTCTTTAACATAATGCCTCACTTTCATTATGACATCTCAGGGTCATTGGAAACTTAAAGCAAACAGGAATGTACACTTGAATGAAAAGTATCGAAATGAATTACATTAGTGATCGAATATAAAATTAATACAACGGATACGAATGTGCAATTGAATCATATAAATAAAGACTGGTTTACCATGAACTTGGTTGTTATTATTTTGGCAAAGGATACTGTGATGCTATATTTTCTTAATAGAAAAATAACTACAAACTGAAACACTTTTACGAGTTATTCGTAATCACTTTTCAATAACGTAAATGTGAAATTCACCTTTGAGACTAATAAAACGATGAAAACAAATCCTAAGGTAATTAATTTTTACTGACTTTACCATCTAACTAAGTCTAATTTTAACCAAACAAACATTCGTTAGTTTTAGTTTAAACAGATCATGTTCAATAATAATCAATTTTGTTTTCTAAATTACATATACAGTGTTCTGAATGAAGTCAAGTGAATCAGATACTAATTGTTAACATAATAAAAGATCATTTCATTCATTCAGTCATTACCATTTCTAGTGTAGCAACATTAACAACTGTTTAGTGAATATATATGTACCTATCTAATTTTATTTATAGATCAGTCATTTCGACAACCAAACTAAGTCATTTTACTGCGTGTTTATATATATATATATATATATATATATATATATATATATTGGACAGATAGATCAGAAATAAATGCATCATGGATGAATAGATAGATAGATGAATAGATAGGTAGATAGGTAGATAAGTAAGCGAATAAATAAACGTACAAAAATACACAGGCAAATAGCGTTTACATATTCTTAAATTCAATTTACTAGGTTATCGTCAGCTTTGTTTTACAAAATGTATGTAGTTTGTTACTTAGATCATATCCGTCAGTAATAAATAAATGTGAAAAAATTATTCTCAAGAATACAATTTTCACAATGTTTAATTTAATGATGCGAAATTATGAATTAATTTTTATTTAACCATTTATTTCAATGAACTTAACCAGTTAATCATTAACTTGGTTATTGAAATAAGTTAAAAATGTGTAATCTAGAATATTTAATGTTTACATTTCAGCATGAATTAATGAAAATAACATTAAAATACAATAAAATTCTATTTTATTTTTCTAAAATAATCAATATTTATTTCTATGTCTATAATCAATAAAAATTTATCAGATTTTAGTTTTTATTGATTCATTTTCATTTTCAGTTTTAGAAGATAAAAGTTATTTATCTAAAAGAAAATTAGAGAATATAATTGGTATAGGCGTTTAGAAAAAATGTGTTGTTTTATGTCATCTATCTGTTGGTGATGATTTGACTGTTGATGTTATAATGTTGGTTTAATACTTAATATATCAGAATATCTATATTTCACATAGATTAGTATACATGAGACTAACTGGCTCCATTGTTATTAGCTATTCTATCCCTTGTCACTTATGTCTTCCTTAGGAGTATTAACAGGTCAATACATGGTTATCACTATTAGCTCTGTAAAGTTTTGCATTTATATGGCAATCCATTTCTTGTGTGAATAAGCTCATGATTAGAATTTAAGTCGTTTCGACAACAAAAATTCACGCATACAGCATTACAACATATAAACACATTGTATGATAGCTAAGTAATGTATTCATAGATTGAATTTATTAAATCCTCATTAAAATTAGGGAATAAATTACATTGGTATAGAGATTTGGGATCATAATTATCCCTTCAATATCTGGAAATCACGTAATATTAAATTTATGGTGCTGTCTCCATTATAAAGTGCTAAACATTAAATATACTTCATTCAGTAACCATCTGGTTACTGAAGTCTAAAGCTTCGCTGTTTGGATCAAGATATATAGAGTTGAATTGTAGATCACTTTAATTGTTATCACAGTAAAATGAATGTTTCAGCATATGATTCCTTGTTCAATCAATCTGTGCTACGGAAAAGCCTTTAATTATACATAATCAGGAATGTAATATGACACATTAATTGGCTGAATTTTAATCAATTTCGTATTTCGATTATACACATCATTTCTCTTTAGTATCACTTTCAATTGTCAAGTAGTAAAGCAACAAGTGAAATACATCATCATATATTAGTATAACTATTGATTATAGTGAGATCATGATAAGTTAATTAAACAAGTTGACTATATGGATAACCATCTATTGAAGTTAATATTGCAAATTATGTTCACTAACTAAACAATTAACTAACCAACCTATTTGTTTATCATTATTATCATTTGTAAATAATGGTAAACATTTCTTTTACAGACATAAATAATTATTCACTAAATGATAATCAATAAAGATACATTAATACTTACTAATGTAAACAATGCATTACGCCCATAATAATGAGTAAACTAAATCAAATGGACATATGTATACACATCATTAGTCACCAATAAATAGATGAGATTTTTAATGATCAGAAGTTATTACCACAAAATAAAAACAATACAGAAATTAAGCTTTAAAAAAATGAAGAATAAAGAAAATATATTCAAATTAATCAAAATAAGCATATATCTTAATGGTTTTTTTTTTAGCAAATTACTGATAGTATTTAATTATTATTGAAATTGAGAAAACTAACTGTAATATTATTCAGTAGCTGTTGGTCTATAACACAAATTAATTAAAATTAGAAACAGATACTGTTCGAATTATGTTTTAATGTTTTCAGAAGTTATTTATTTATCATAAGTTCCAAAAGTCACCATTTACGTTCTGATGAAGATTATTACTAGATTCTGGTGAAGAGTACTAAATTAGGATGAAATAGCTTAGTGAATAGTTTTTAGATGTTTCTTTATTTTAAGTTAGTCCATCTGGAAATGAATACTAAAAATTCAACTAAACTCTACAAAACATTAAATCAAATCAGTCTTGAATTTATACTTTACTAATTTCAGGAAGTACTTTTAAAATACGTGTATTTTACATCAAATGATACAAATATACTGATGATTATATTGTTGATTTATTATCGTAGCCACTGGTTTGAATACCAAGTACCATCTGAATAATTTCATGTATATAGATTACTATATGCTTATTTTAGAGCTTCAACGGATTTTATGGTACAAATACACAAGGAGAGGTCACTTTAAATCAAGATTTTAGTGAAGTGGTATTGTAGAGATGGCTATTAATTATTAGTTGATCTTATTCGTCACAGATTGATATCGACTGAGTACCAATTAAAACCAGGGGACACTAGACAACTGTTTCATCCTAGCATGCGATTTTACATCAGTGAGTACCCTCTATCCAAGCAGGGAGTCAAACGCTGTGTCTACAAGACTCACGTCAAACTCTTAACCATCTGCAATGCTGAGCTAGTATCCAATGGTAAAACCAACACTATAACTAGTTTGTGATATGCAGTAATGATCAGTTAGTTCCGATATCATATGGAATCAACTAAATTCACAGGATAAAATTATTTAATGCAATAATGTTGAGTAACCTGCAGAAAATAATATTTTATGTCGATAGTACTAAGATTCCGATCTTTTCTTTTTGATTGGCTACTACTCTAAGAAAGAACAACTGTAAACGTTTAGTTATCATTAATGCGATTTAATATATATCAATCAAATCAAAGAAGTGAGTTTTAACTTAATCAGTTGATCTGTCTAAAATATATCTGAGTTCACGTTATAAAATGCTTATTTTATAAAATTCAGTGTGTATTACATTTATCTCATTCAAATACATTGTTTTTATGGGGCTAAGCCTGACTTATTGGTGTTTTTAATGTCAAAATCAAACCTGAAAGTTCTCAAGTGCCGGGTGCTTTTTAGATGAATGGTCGCGTGATGTTCTATCGTCACTGCACTCTTTTGTTACTTCCCTGGACGTATCCATTTACATCTAAGGAACAAAGACAAATTTTCACGGGCTAAGCCCAGTGAGTATGTAGGGTGATCCTTGGTTACAGGTCATTACCAATCACTGATATATGATCAGCAATAGCGACTACACTTTAAAAGATGTGCGACTTTGATCTATTAGTAGCTTAATAAATACAAATTGACAAAGTCAGAGTGAATCAAATTGGTGAAGAGCTAATTGGAATGTGATGGATCGTTGACATAGTTCTCTTAGTAAATTGCATTTTATGAAGCTTAACTCGCACACTTATTAGACAGAAAATACAAGATATCTAGGAATAAGCTACGCGTGCCTCTTAATACTCAGTAATAAAGGAGTTAGTATTGTGGATATAGATATTATTTCGTAGACCAAGTGGTATAGTGTTCTTTGAATAGAGCGGGAACAATTGTCATTAGTAAAATAGTATTGATTCAGCATCTAGCAACCTGAAGATGATATCACCGATTATTTAAAAGCGGATTTCCTCATTATACTCATAATCATATCATAGAATTTACTGCCAATCTAAATTAGTAAAAACAAGGAAAATATGCAAGAAGTGGCTGGTAACTTATATTTGGGTGATGTGAATAATCCAAGACAATTTAAACCTTAATAAGATTGGTTCCCCGATATGTGATATTAATGTTACTTAACAACAGCTGCTAAAAGTGAATACTTGGTGAAGTAAATTGCGTCAACCTAAAATCTAAAGTAATAAAGACAAAAAATTCATCATTCAGATCACAATTGAGATATTATGTAACTAGGTGTTGAAAGTCACCCGACTAGTGCGAGATTATCAACGGTATTCTTTTAGGGGCGTAAATTTGGTCGGATCTTTTGATTACAACTCTTCTTTCTAACAGGTTTTCTACATTTACTAATCTTCATTTATAATGAATTTTCTGGTAGTAAATCACACACAGTAGTTCCAAAACAAGTGATACTATTATCGTTATAGTCTTAAATAACAATTAGCGGACATTATATTTCAAATAATACAATCCTAGTACAACGAAAACATCGATAAAAATTTATAATCATAATTTTCTAATGTTTAGTAAAACTTTTGAATTCTGGCGTTCACAGCGAGGTCTGTCCTGAGTTTGTTCACTGTAGGGTCATGGGTACTTGCTGCAGTTCAATTTTAGGATAAAACAGCTATCTGGTACTTCCTGGTTTTCAGTGATTGTATGAGGCATATCAGTTAGTGATATGAAACTTATATTATACTAAGCTGTAGCCAACTAAATTAAATTCATGAAATTGACAAATTCATATATTTTTTTCATGATCGTGATTTTAACCTCATTCGAATTTATAAAACTGAGACCGATAATACGTCATTAATCACAAATCGACCTTAGTTAGACGGCTACTGAAAACCAGGAAGTACAGATCAATTCTTTTGGCCTTATCAGTGTGCACTGCGTACACCATATGGGTAGTACTCAAGACGTATGAACTTCCCAGCAAGTGATTAACCTTTAAATTACTAAGCCAATACCTAACGGTCTACATTTATGACTTTAGTCGATTCGACACGTTGAGCAACCACCAACTGTCATTAACGGTGTGCAGCTGCTACATACACTAAACGCGTAAACCCTAATAGTTACATCTTTTTAATAAAATTAAAAATATTTGTAAGCAGTTTGAAGCAAATAAATGTTATATTTTGTTTACTTAGTAATTTAATTCTATCACTATTGAGGCAATAATCAAACTTAACAGATCATAATGACTGTGTCAAATGTTTTATTATAAAATATAAATATGTTAGATAATTAGAACCTTAGAATCTTGAGTAGATCTCATCTGAGACAAAACGTATGTTTAATGTCGTTCAGTAACAAATAGTTACCTATTTTACATTTGTCCAGGACTAAAAATATATTCATATTTGCTACAGTTATCTAGAATGCTTTAATCACTCAGCAGTTATCAATACTACGTTCTTGCTTAATGATACCACTAGTTAACTTGAAGGAAAACACTAATCAGATGTATGTGGATAAATACATATCACCAAAAATTAACAACTAGATAGGTTTCAATCATTCGAAATATTAGACGACAGCAAATTTATCATGAAATTATGCATTCATTTAATTTCAAGTAAATTTACCTTTGAAATAAGTAGATAGTGAAGACTTTCAGTAAATTTAAATGATACTGGAAAAATAACACAAGTAAAATTGTCTTAAAATAAAAAGTAATAGCCAGGTATTTTTATTCCCTGATATATTCAGTTATTACATTATGAAGGGATGTTAATTCGATATCATGTATTGGTCTAAATTAGGTAACCTTTGATCACCAGCAAGCACTGGACAGCCGTTTCTTTCCAGCAGTGCGCATCCATGACTCTATTAAGAATCGAGCCCAAGACCCTCTGGTTCCACGCCATATGCTTTACCATTAGATCACTGAGTCGGCTCCCAACGGTTGTTGTTTCTAGTTCAGTCAATTCGTGATACGTTTGAGCGACCTTATTCATTTCCATTGGTGAGTAACTACCTCACAGCAGACACGGCTGAATTCCACTGGTCACGTCTTCTTATTGAAATTCCAGGAATCACCTCAAGTGCTTAGTTACTTGTGAGTCAACATGATTTCTAATTGGATGTTGTGGAGATTGTCGAATGTTAATTTTATATCACGAATCGGTCTGGGGGTCCTGGGCCCGATCCCTGATAGGGTCGAGGATTTTCCTGAAGTTCTAGTGAGATATCGTCACTAGTGAAGTTCAGATTTGTCGGGAGTGAAGCAGTTATCGCAGATGGCTGTGAATGATCGTCGCATTATATTACAAATTGATGGAAGTGAGAATTCTACCATTGGGTGTCAACAAAGTGGAGCAGAGGATTAGGCGTTCGCCAACCTATAGCCTATTGTGTGGGAGGTAGGACATGTACGGCTGGGGAGATCTATACTAGGACGAAACATCTATTTAGTGCTTCTTGGTTTTCAATGGCATCCTGCCAACATCAATCGGTGACGAATTCAATCAGTTTAACTTAATGCGAATCTCCACAAACCATCTCAATGCAGTTACTAGTATTAATGTGTTCAGTATGGTGTAAAGAATCATTGTGTGAAGTTATTCAACTTTGTCGTATCTCATTCATAATTTATGTCTAGAATAAATGTGAGTGAGAAATAAGAGGATAAAAATATAATCTGAATGTCAAATTAACTAAAACAAATTTTGGTGTTTCATGCTGGTCAATGATACAATGGTCAGTAAGCAGTCAGTAAACCTACAAGCTAAACAGTTCTTTAATTGAAATGGGCCAATGATAAATAATTTATTTATATGCGATCACTTTCTGAAGGGTGTAGAAAGTACAAACTAAGGAACGTAAATTTTACGTCACAATGTAGTATTGTAAAGGTTTTTGTTTTATTATTACCATATTACATAAACAATAATGTTCGACACCAAACCTTATTCATTATATCCCAATAACGATTGATAATCTAATAAATATATTAGACTGAGTACAAAATTGCCTGAATAATATCTATATCCTGAACTTCATTCTTAATTTTTCTCACTTTAGACCATATATTCATGGAGTTAAACACTAGTCATAAATAATCTGTCACATTGTTCTTCTTCCCTATAATGGTAATATACAATTCTAAAAATTATTAATCACTGAGATTAATCAACGAAAAATGTTAATTAATGCATAAATGTAATAAATTAACTTTTTGCCCATATACGTATGATGCTATAGACTAGGTGAAACAATGAATTTGTGGAGTAATTCAAACAAAAAGTACAAAACATTATGACAAACGTTTTAGTATTATGTCAAAACATTAGTTATTTGAAATGTTCGTAATAACCGATACTAGAGTGAATATAAAACTGATAACAGTACTATTCATCATTGGATTCGCTTATCAAAACAATAAAATTGATACTATTAGTTTAATACGAATGTATGAGCATGTTTACCTTATGAAATAACTTGAATGATGACTCTTTTCAAGATTCGTCTGTATAAAATATAAAGTCAAAACGCCCATTAAAATGTAAAAGATGACAATATAGCTCAGCCAAGAAAATTCGTTCTAATGATTTCATTTTCAAAGCTGTGCAGTCGCACGTATATGAACCTCGTTCCAATAAAATAATAGAGATTGGTTAAACGTGGTCACGAAAACGTTCACAAAATTACTTTCAGTCAATAAAGCTTTAATAGGAGTTAGGAAAAAGGTGTCATAGAAACTAGATACAAAATATGCAGTTGAGTGAGGTTAATTAATGTGTTACTAATCGTAATATGAAATGCTATCAGTGTGATAAAACGAATTATTAAGAATATGACTACGTTCAGAGCGAAATGTAAACTAGTTTGAATGCATGTTCTATCTAGGAGAGTTCAAGAGAGGAGCAAGTGTTTGACGTGGATCCGTAAGAAGCCAAATAATTAAGCAGCTTGTTAATTCAGGTCATTCAATCAAAACTGATTCTCCTTTCAAAGTCACCTAGAGAATCAACAGAAATCTGCTAAGGACAATGGGCTTCTGTTTTCCTTACCATTCCAGAGGCAGTGATCATGTATTTACTTAAATCTTTGATTGTATATTCGACACTCTCATTTACCTTATTCTTAAACTCAAGATTTTCTTATCTCAAAACCCTTAATATGAGCACCCTCCTTCCTTACTGACCTGTTACTGCTAACCGACCTGTTTCTATTTCCATTGCCGTTTCCAAACGGATATTTTCTTAGTTAAAAAAACATTGATCTTAACATAATTCATAAATTTTTTCACAATTTTCAAAATTGTTTGACTTCAGTGACATTCTAGCAAACATTCAGTATCTTAACAACAGCATTTTCAGATTCTTATGAATAATATTTCCGTCTTTGCTGCTGTTGCTTAATTATTGTCATTAACATATATTATTGAATAATATTATTATTACGTGAAATGTACATATTCGCAATTATAAAGCTCTGGACATAAATTCACCGGAAACGAATTCTTCACTGAGACATATTGTTAGCTTTTATTCATATAAACATAATCCTATACATTTAAAGAACTATATTTGTTTTAAACGGAATTTTTCAGCAGAAAATTTAATGATCTGGATTTATTAATAATAGTGATTGAATGCGGTATTCATAACTTTCTAGCAAATAATTAACCTTCCAGTCGCAAAGTCGGAATGTATTTATTTCAATGATGATCACTCAGCCAAAAGAAATATCGACACATAATCATCAAGATCTTTTGTACACAAAGAAATATATCCTCTTTTTCTAAGCTCTTTAGTAGCGTGTACATTAACTTAACACAGAGATTGTGTCGAATAGCTGAATGATTTGTCTTAAATGTTCTTTTTTAAATTTGTAACTAAACTTTATGTCACAGGTAGTCACTTAACAGATCCCTTCAATATCAGTTATTCTATAATTTAACAACCAAAATGTATTTTCAACTAATAATGGTATAATGTCATTCAAATTAAGCCACAACGCTGTAGTTGTTAATTAATGGTAATAATTACTAAACGTTTCAAAATCGAATTGTTCAGTGGTAAAATTTGTGATTACAAGTAGCCATTTTTAATGAATAATAACTTTTGAGAACTCATGGTACGTCTCCTTGTTAATTGTTCCTGACCACCAATTATCTACTCTTCAAATTTTGTGTTTCACATATTGTGCTGAATGGAAATGGAATCTGCTACCGTTTGTTACAAATCCTTTTGGCTTCGATAAACTCATATTTGTTATTTAAAAAGAAAGTTTGTTTTGTTTATCAAACCTCAACAAAACGGTTATTAATTTAAGCCGTAAAGGTTTGTATTTTTTTGTTATGAATGTTAAGGACTGCAAGTGAACTGTTATTGTTGCTTTTTCTCAATCTTCAAAGGATTTCAATATTATATTGTTAAGTCATAAGTCTCATAATGATTTAATCTTAGCTGACAAACAAAATGAAACACGAAACCTGGTTACCACTTGTTAACCAGAAACCAACTTTAATAAATCTATTGTTTAACGGGCTAGTGATTTTTTATATACTACTCCTAATATTAAGAAGAACAGTGAGACTAATGAATATAGCTAAATGAATACATTTTAAAGGTTTTTACATAATAAAAGTATGTAACCTGTTATAGAAAACAATATCACTCAGTAATTCAATATGAAATACAGTCATCTGGATTTGTTGCGAACAACCTGTGCATAAATGGTGCTCCACCAAATCGACAGTCACTTTTATGTTGATTTCCACCGTCTACTTAAAATGTGAACCACTGAATACCTTTTATTTTAGTACTGCTGTTTAGTTGGCATTTATGTCATTGGTTAATGGTACTCAAGTAACTGAAGCCTATTTCATTCTAGCATAGAGGTGTTGTAAAAGAATGTATTTTCATTTATGTATTGACTAAGTTTAGGATATAACCGCGAAAGTTTTCTCCAGTTAGTTAGTCAGAACATTTTATGGCAAGCGTTTGGGAATTCGATAAAGACAATAAATTTATTAAAAAAACTAATTGTGAAACGATTCTTAACTTAAATAGTACTCCGACAAAAGATGAGAAAGCCTAAAACATTGTTGTTTAGTTTTGTTTGAAACCCTACTTTCTTGTATCCTTGTCCTACTGAAAGCGAACTGAAGTTGATCTTCATTGATAGATGAATTTGATATTTAGTCTCAGTTCCGTATCAATGCACTGAATATAAGCTCATAACGTAGAACAATTGTATTATTTCTCTTTCAGTCTCTATGACGTTTCAGTCGACGTAAATTCTGCAAAGAACTTATCAGACTTAAGGTCTGGTAATCTCATCCGTTATTTACTTTCAGTATTATTATAACAAAATAATAAAAGTCGAAAGGTCAATATTTTCACTGATGTCAGTTTTGCAAAATAATGTATGTGTAACTGTACGCGAAAGTCAGATTTATATTTGAAAACAGTTATTTCAAGTTGATGTTACTGACCTTGACATTTTGCAAGCTATACAATGATTGGTAGCTAAAACTACTTATTGCTGGTGTTGTTTATATGATAACAGAAATTGTACAATGATTTCCGTGAAATACACTAGATTAAAGATGCATTATCTAACTAACTATTTGTTATATGACGCAATAAAAAGAGAAATGAAATAATTCTTATTCAAACATTATATGTTAAGTGATGTTTCAAATCACGCATGCGCGTAATTCATAATCAGTGCTATACACATTAAAATAGAATTTCAGTGATTAACGGTAAACAAAAATAGTAGCTTATGAAATCCATTTGTACAGTAAACTCATTCATCATGATTACAATTAGTGGGTTTCATAAAAAGATCAGATAATTTTAAATTATTCTACAAAATTGTTGTGGTTTATTGATGGCTTTAACCTAGCACAAGAGATGCTTATTAAATGTAGAACATAATTTAGTCACTAAAACGATACTTCCGTTATAAAATTTTGATGAGCACTAAAAAAATAGAACAAATATAAATTATCAATATCTAGTGTTGTATATATAGATATATGTGAGCTTAAAGAAGAAGAATTAGACGATCAACTAGAAAACGTTGGTTATATGAACTTTTAGTCTGTGGTGAAAGACTGATGCAAAAGGTGATAAATCAAAACTTAGGAAAAACGTTTCCGAATTTTTCCATTACTAAATACGGACAAAGGATTGATATAATCTATCCTTTGGATGGCTTATTGAATGATAAGAACAATTTATTTTCCAACTGGGTATAAAATGCTAGAATTCTCGAATGCTCTGAATTTGTGTAAACTAAATAATCATGCAAAATATCTATATGAATTCACACGTATTTTTAATAGCTTAAAACATATCTAAGAAAAATCTAATGGAGACATTTGAAGAGCTTGAAACAGTATTCTCCTAATCTATCCTTTTAAGAGACGAGGGCTGACTAACTACGACTGAGTCCTTTTGTATCTAATATAAAATCAGTAATGATACTAATAAAAAACATACATTTTTGATCATTTTCAGCCTGAATTTACTTTAAAATGATATTCGTTGAAACACTTCACAACAATACTGAGAATTCTTTACTGTAAGAACATTTACAGTGACGAATAAGGTAATTATAGTGAGAATATCTCATCAAATCAGTGTTGCATTCATAATCTAATGTTACTTAAAGTAAGTAGCACCCATTTTTTTTAAATTAACTGTTACTCAGCAAACTGCCCCTGAATGATGCAAGGTTTCTTATAGTAAATCACAAAGGATATTTCTAACACTGTGCCGAATATGCTTCTTATATCATGTACACTTTAATCTTTCACTCTGAGACTGAATACACATCATGAATCTTTAAACAGTAACAATTTTAAGTTAGAATTAAAAGATTTTGTAGAAAGTACATGAATTCAAATGGATTACATAAATAAATAACATATCTAGTATAAATGATTCTCTGAAATACTTTTTGTAAAATGTAGAAACTTTCCTATTATTCGAGTGTGCTTCGAAAATATGCTTGCTTTGCTAAATATTTTACTCATTTAGATAAGAAGTAATCTTTTTCTACTACCAAGCTAATGGTTTCAAAGGTTTACTACAATGAGGTTAACTCATTCAATTTAGTACTGTTTAGAATTAGTCTGATGAATGCTTAGGGTCATTAAAATTTTATTCATAGGAAGATTTAGGTCCATTCCTTATATTTCTAAAAGCTTTCTGTATTCATATTAAATTTACCCTGATACTAGTGATTTTGAAATTAGTATTTTAACCAGTATTAGTGACATTGATTTAGCTTATTAAATTCATTATTTCCATGAACCTGTTTGCCTATTTTAATATTTGTTTTTTCATACTAACAAATTAATGTATAACCAGATTGATTGAAATATATTGAGCTAAAACAGTGTTACCGTAAACGTCTTCTTCACCTAGTATAATTTTAAATTTGTCTAAAGACTAATTATTTCAGGCCAGAAGTCAAAATATATATGAATATATGCCTTTGTCATGCTCACTAATCAACAGAAGTTGGTAAAATTTCGCTTCCATTAATAATGAATCCTGGTTTGCATTATGATAAGACAACTGTATTTGTTAAATAATTTTATTAGTTAGTGGCTATTAGCTTGCATTGTCCAGTCGTCAAGTAGTTATTTCAGCCATCAGTTACACTGCAGATCACCTGGGTGGTTTAGGAAGATTCGAATTATTAAGGGAGTATAATGCTCTTCAAGACAAGAGGTACATCTTACCAGTGATTGCTAACTAGCACAAAACCTAGGTCAATCATAACTTCACGCTGATTGCTTCAAATCAGGTAGCTGTTCGCTTAAAATTTTTGATGTAAAATACCAGGAACTTTAAAGGTAAAGTTATTCAGAACCTTAAGCTAGAATTTTTCATCTACAATGAGTATTAAGATATAAATTAATACTATTAGATTCTATAGAGCATATCAATATACAGTCGACAACCTACTAGTATCAATGATGGTTTTTGCAGCAAAACAAATTTTTCAAATATTTTGTCATTCATCTTAAAAAAAGTACAAGTAAATGTCTTATGATGATGAAAAGTTCAAAAATTGGAAAAGAAGAATTTTCAAATAAAATAGTACACATTAAAAGTACTATGTGATATATCAAGGGTCAAGTTGAATGTCGATGGCTTAAGTAGTGGGTAATTTAATTTGTTAGCTAATTTTAATGTTAATGACCTTTAATAAACCAATCAATGAGCGTAAATGTTTTTATGAAGTTTGTGCATGATTTATGAACATTTAATTTTGTTTATCTCTGGGTTAATAAAATACAATTTATGTTCATATCCTTGTTGTATATTCAATCGGATAAAAGTGGTATGTGACCCAGTAATCGATAAGAGGATTTCATCACAATTCATAATGCGAGTACACTATTTGTATAATCTGTACAGTTACTTTACGCTATTACTTACCTGAATCCATTGCCGAGTCGATGTTTCACATAATTTGGTGGAGTTTCATCTGATACACATCGATAACTACCCATAAGATTTATACAAGCTTGACTTGGAGCATGTGGATTATTTGATTTACAAACATTTTCCAATTCATGACATTCATCAATATCTTCATTTATAAAAGAAAAATAAGGAATGAAATTATATAATTCTGTATTGTTTTAGAGCTATAACTTTTGATAATGAAAAAGAAAACAGTCATGAAGTTTAAAATGTATTTATTTTTACGCATTTAGCTAGATTTTCTGGTATTTCTGCACAGAATTGCCGGATATTAGCACATTCAAAACTTATTAAAAAACCATCAGAGTAAGAATAAATTTTGAAATAAGTCACCTTTAATACCTAAATGTTCAACAGCTAATTATCATTAAAATATATTTTCACTAATCAGTTCTGATAATTGAGAGTAGTATATTACTTACTGGCTTCCTACTTTCACTATTTGAATGAATTCAAATGACATGACAGATTACTGAACAAAACATTTATTTAGTTGGCTTTTATATGTGATACAATCTACAAAGTAAACAAGACATTAATTTTTGTAACTTGTTAAAGTTTAATTTCAATTATGATCTTAAGTTTTATTCTCATATTTGTCTACTCACCAAGTGATATACAATAGATCTGTTTATGTAAAATTTAAAATATCTGAATCTTCCCACAAAAGGATAGCATTCAGAGTATGTTCAGCAGACAATATTCTTAATCTAGACTGGTACATCACATAATGAACTTTCTTTCTCAATAAGATAAGTGTAAAATCCATTACAAATTGCTTAAATCACTTTCATATTAAATATTATGTAATTTATTTGTAAAGGTGTTCACTAATTAATGATGAGGAAAAAATGTTTTTGTCTGTTTATGTAACTACAGATGTGCACTAAATTTCCCAGATTGTTTACTTTTCATTATGCAGTTTTCGTTCGATAATAGAATGAGATTTATTAGTAAGTATAGAAAGACAATATTGACAAAAATTATATTTATTCATCTTGATTTATTAAGTATAGATTTATTTCAGAATAGAAGTAAGGTATTACTATTGTCACTGGGATTATTCTACTATAATTGTACTACCAAAACATTCGAACTAAAAATAGCCTAATAAGAACAATAAATCTGTACCATAATGATTGTACTGAATCAGTGGTAATGATAGTTCATGTATTCTCACAAACGGCCTGGGAATATGTCGTTTTGTCTAAATGTATTTATGTTAAATATATAGGCAAGTTTGAATAATAGGAATGGTAAAGATTAATAACAAGTAAAGAATATAGGAATCACATTACTGCAGTATCCTAAAACGATATAGTAAAGATAATAAATAACCAACATTTATGATTGCATAATTGAATAGGTTTATGGATAATATCACATTTGGCATATTTCAAGCTTCCCAGAATCGTCAAGGTTTTTATTTGAATCAATTCTCATTATACTCAAATTACATGACAACATGTCGAATAACCAGAGTCTAAGAACTCAAATAAACTAGGATGGATGCCTTCTTGATGACGTACCTAATCAATTCGACTATTCAAATTCCATGATTAAAAAAAGACTAGAATAATTAAAAAAAATAGCTTACTGGTTTTATGTCGTATTGACTTATCCATACGCTACTATGACTTAACTCAAGATTTTTCAACATACATATATCATAAATTCCAGGCTAATTAGTTACGATTTCATAGAATCATTTAATATGGTGCTTACAGTAAAAATATCATTTTAGAATATGAGCAAATTCTATGCATACCAAATGTAACTAGCGGAAAAGTGCACGATGTCATTTTTACAGCTGAGTACAATATACATCTACTACGTGTTTTGAAGAATTATTATTGATATTTGGTATCATTCATTTTAATACCCATTGATGCCATTGGATCTAAAGAATTATTTGATTAGTAAGACGTTTAGATATGACCATTTATTAAGAGATACGTTTAGTCAAAACTTAGCTTCTTTGAAAAAATTATGGCAAATGGTGCTATACGTATGCATATAATTGTAAAGGATGAAAAAATAATTGCTGAAAGTAGTGCTTTTACACTCTCATTTAACATTAAATCATTCAAAATAGCCTTTGTTTAACTAAGTAAACGTTATCGTATAAGACATTTAGTTTTGCAGTATGTAACTTTCAGACGGGAAATCTACTAGAAGGGCGCTGACTCCTAATTTGAAATGATAAACTATATTTTTTCTAATCCTAGATGTCTTAGAAACATACTGTCCTTATCGTCAATAAGCTTATATGTTTTCAGCTACTAATTGAATAAATGTTCAGATTGACGTCTACTAAAAATTAGTTAGATGTCCAGCTTCTAATCATAATAAGTAACATTCAGTACAATGTTTGATTGAAACTTGAGATTTTACCGTTTTATTTCACTTGTTAGGAATAGGCCACAGAATAGACATTCTTACAAAGTCTAAGTATAGTGGTTTTGGTAAAGTTATGCCATTTTGTATCATTTGTTTGATTCTAGTATTAGTCAAACATGCTCTTTTTTTACAGATAATAAAGAAAACAGGGTAATTGATTTTAGTTTAACGAATAAATTCTTACAATAATTAAACAATAGAAAAGTTAGATCTAACTGTTTACCCAATTCTATTATTGTTTTTGTTCATTTAAAGAGGAACAAAGAATGACCTTTCAAGTGATAAGGTAAATTTACTCATAAAGTTTCCATTAATTGATTCATTTATTAAAAGTATACTTGGTAATTTTTTTGCTTTAGTATGATTAGATTTATTATCATGTTGAAATGGTGAATTTATGGTAGATAAGCTTTATTCAAAATGAATAAAACAATGAATTACAGTTGGGTATTAGGTATCTATTCTCATCGATTGATAACAAACAATGTGAACTTGTTTGGATACCATTTACCGACCAGTTTCTTGCTCTGACTGTTTTATAGTTAAGTTAAACAAGTCTAAAATATAATGCAGTGTATTATTAATTCATTTTACTTTGTTGATTCTGTTAATCTTCCAAGAACAGTATTTTTATTGAATCGTAGCATGATATCAAATAATAAACATTGGTAACCGTAAAATTGCTGTGATATGAAGTAGAAAATGATTTCAAAGTATTCTATATCAACTGTTGTATTTTCTAGTTATAATTCTTTCAAGAAATTTGATAATGACGAACGTTCATCTTATAATAGAATATAATTATTTGTAAAACGATCTATTTTCATTGTACCTCAAGTTTCATAATACCAATAGAGTTATGCTTTATTATTTGCATTTTCTGTGGTAACCTTTATCTATGGAATCTGTTTATTTTTAAAGACTAAGTTCCCACTACATTGATTAATCAATACAATTATTATTGTTCGATAGGATGTCACTTTCGAACTGGATCGATCATCGTTAATGTCGAGTACTGCCGAGCTGTTAGATTCAAATTCTAAAGGGAGCATCAAATTTTCTAAGATTGTAAAAATGCCTGATTGACGACTGTCAGCTAACATGAAGCGTGGATAAATACTTTCATGAAAACATAACCCAACTACTTAAAGTCGACATATTGCATTTATAAAACAGTAAATTTTCATTTCGTCCTCCATTTTGACATAATCCGAGGTAAAACATTTAAAAGAAACATAAACTGATGAAAGCCTAGAAAAAGAGTACAAACAATTGAAAATCACGTAAACTACTAAATGTACTAATAAGTTACTATTATTATATTTGTATGCTGGACTACTTTCATAATTGAAAAAATTTGATTAACTTTATAAATTACCATCATAAACCGCATTAATACCAACTGTTAAGAAACATACTAAATAAAGTGACAGGGTAATAAAATTTAAAAGCGACCTTACTAAAACACTCTCACTCTACCCATTCGTGCGTATGACATAAAATGTACAGTTATTCTAGCGCTTGCATGCAAAGCTCTTCAATGAACAACTAAATATATTTGTTATATTGAATAGGCAGCACATCAAGTGTGAGGGATTGAAGCATAATGGACAGTAGGATCGTTTCCTGAGTAAAGTATTAATAAGTTATTCTAGACTTTTACACATAGGAACAATAAGTAAAAGGATATTAATTAATAATAAGTCTCATGATATTTGTTTTCCATCACATTATATTTGCATAATTAAAGGAATAAAAGATTATGTTTTAAGATAGGTACTATCATAAAAGGAGCGTTATCAATCTCTTTATCAAAAAATCTATTTTGTATTATGAAAATAGTGATAGTGATGAAATGTTTTCTAGGTACTTGTTACAAGCCTTCGATAATATCAACCATAAACAATACTGATTCATAGCACATAACTGCTTGATTTATCACTAAAACAAAACTAAGACACCAATCAAATTATCCATCTTCCAAAGTTTCATTTTTAGATTTATAATACATTCTTGTAGATTTAATTGATTTATTCTTTTAAATATATGTAAACTCAGCATAGGCTGATTTTGTTGACAACTGTAGTATGGCATTTTCTCTTGTCATGCTGTGCATTTAGAGCACATTGCCTCGTTATTGAGATAATTCACAAATATAATAGAAGCTGGATTGTAGCTGGTAAGTGCAATACACAATATATATTTCGTCTTGTTTTGCGCCAAACATCCTTGTCGTAATTTGGGTATCTTTCATTTGAGTTACGAATATCGTAAGTAGAATGGAATCATTTAATACAAGATATTTCTTTTTATTACTAGAAGCAGCTCAATTTAATAGGAATAACTTTATTTATAAGTATAGTCTTGTGAGCAATATGGGGAACAATTATTATCTGTGAATATTTATATTTAGGATATAATTGAAGAAGCCACTAAAAATAATCAGTGATTCAGATAATTAAAAAGAAAACTGAAAACCTCTCATCATATGATAGACCTAAACAGTAATTAAGGCTTTTCTATGTACAGACATAATATGCCAACGTTAAATTGATAATGAAATCAAGGTAGCTGCATATAAGATAAATCAGTTAGTGGCAAAGTGAAATAAAGTACGTTACACTTAAGGATACTCAAAATGCACACAAAGGGAGGAAGTTATATTCATTCGGTATTTATACTAGACAGTTAATTTCATGAGATGAAAATCATATCTTTTGGTACCGAGTTTATACTAATAATTGAAGCCCTTACTCACAAAATAAGTATGTCTAGGAAATAGGATTCATATGTTTAAAAAAATCCTTGTACCAATAAATAGTAATAATGATAATAACTGAAATAATAATAATAGCTACATATTACCATAACATCGATTTCCTCTTCCTAACCGGAATCCATCTGGACATTGACATTGATAACTGCCGGGTTGATTAATGCATAGGGAATAAGGACACGGTGACATGAAATTGATGTCATTGTTGTATGGTTTCACATTGCATTCATCAATGTCTTATTGATTTATGATGGTAATTAGTCGACAATTTTTTCATTTTTTTCAGAAAGAATAAACAAAGTAAAATCAGTTAGAACTTTTTGATAATTTGCTGATGTTTTAAAGCTTAACCTAGTGAAATTTGCGCCAAAATACTTTTAGGCTTGTTCAGAAATTAATGAGAAGTCAAAAGTGACAATGTCGAAATTGACAAAAGGAAATCATACTACTAATTAGTAACATAAGACATGAATTAATATATATGTTGATATCACAGTTTGAACAGATATGTTTGATGTGTGTATCAAACATTCCAAATTTGATAAGTTCACACAATGAAAACACTACTAAATTCAAAACAAATTCTATAATTTAGACGTTCACAATTAAATTGTAACCAAACAGAAATCATTTTATAATGCAGTAAGACCTATGGTTGAAATGTCTGATACAAATAATTTCAATAATTTCTAGTTTCACAAAGCCAACTTTTGCGTTTCTTGCCTAAAATGTCTTATTAACTTATTGTGGAGTTCTTAAATAAGATTGTTCACTTTATATTTTTGATCGTGGATGTCAGTGAAATAAGATAAACGTTTTTCGCCATATTTGGATCTCTTCAGAATGATGCATTTGAATGAAATGCTAATTTTCACAAACATTCAACTTAAATACGTATGGCCTGAAAAACAAACAATTCTGCATAATATTGAAGAGAAAACGATCATCTTTATAAATGATATTGTTTGTTGTTGTTGAGTTATTTATTTACAATTAGCCGGATATAAATATGTAGGTTTGTCTACCGATATAGCCTATCCTAAACACTACTTACCTGATACTATTGTTTATCAAAATTATAACTATCATGTAGGACTGTTTCTAACAGGAACTTGTGTTCATATTGTAAATTGCTCCGTTTATTCAATCGACATTCTTTACAGAAACAATGTGTTTCTCAATTTTACTAAGTAATTTAAAGATTTATAACGCTTTCTGATTGTAAATTACAATTAATGTAGTTACATAGTTCCATTTCAGACGCATCGTATTTGGGCGGCTTCAAGAAATTTCGGCGAAGCTTTTAGAAGACATGGAAAAATCCAAGACCTTACATCCAATCACCGTTGGAAAGAACCATCTAGAATCTTGAAGTGTAGCCTTTTGGTTAAACATTAGCTTGAAACCACTGCTTACGGAATGGATGTATGTAATAACTTCATCTTTACCGAGGACTACAGATACTCGAGTGTTTATTACTGTATTTATCACTTAATAGAATAAGGATTTTCTTTCTACCTATCTTCTGGTTTACGAATAGGAGTGTGCATGGCGTCCATGAACTGAAGCTGAATGTAGCATTAACAAAATCAATCACAAGATACAACTCATTACTAATACGCAGTTTTCCAACTTTCCACAATAACCTTGTAATTGTATTCAGATATTTATTAAACACCGTAGTTAATCTCTGTGATATTATTTGATTGCCTTTAACCCTACATATAACGAATACTCTACATATAATATTAACAGTTTAAAAACGATTAAGAAAATCATATTTAATAACATTTGTGTCTTCAGAATACTAGTAAACTAACCAATACACGATTTGTCATTATCTCCAGTTTTATATCCAGGTGCACATTGACATCGATAACTTCCAATTATATTTATGCACTGATGTTCTTTGCCACAAATATTTGGCTTTTCAGCACATTCGTTAACATCTATACAATTCGAAATAATAAAGCTGTAGTGAGAATTAGGAATATACTCAAAAATGGAAATGTTCAGCAATAACAAACAGTGTTAAGAATAATGAAGTGATGAAAGAAAGTGATATTTCCTTAGACTCGAATGTTTTAGGCTTTTAGATATCATATACACATGAATGAATTTAATTACAGAAATGACATTTATTTATTTGATCTCTAATAGATGACAAGCAGAAGTGCGACAGCTTTACAGATATTAATGCATAAAATAATGTGCATGGATTTTATCTACATTTAAAACTAGCTATGGATGGGTTTACCCTATACTTATTTTACACATAATTAGTCATGTTTTGCTTATTTTTAGAAAAGATGTTGGCAGTTATCCTCTTCACTCTTTGTATTGTGACTGCCTTACCTGAACGGATATAAATCAGGGTGTGTTTATTGAACTTCACATAATTATCGAGTAATTATACAAATTATGGATATATTTGTAAATAAAAATAGTAAATTATGAAACAGACAATGTGTATCCTATTGTGATGAAACTAAAGTAAATAGGTATGTGAGAAGTAAGAAACTGATGCAGATTGAAATAAGTTAACCTGGTAATCTGACTTATAGCTTGATAGATGATCTTCGAAATTTAAAATCTATATTCATTGTTGTGTTGGATATACATATTATTTCTCTACATTATACCACTTATTTCATCTTCTGGCACTTGTCAATTGAAGTATTGTAGACAGGATTTATTGTTAAGTATTAGCGCTTATACTAATGCTAATGATCGCAGTATACAATCTACGCAATTCACACAATATTCTTCAATTATAACATTAACGATCTAGTTCAATCTTATCATTAGTGGTTTTGTAAATGGTTTGCCAGTTTAACAAATTAACAGTATTAATGCAAATTACATATGATTACGTAAAGAATATTTGATCGAACCATACTGTAGTGGGAGCTTCGAGAAACTTTTGAAGTGATCTTGAGTTAACTTTAGTCAATAGGAAAACGGTATATGTTAACCATAATCTAATATTATTAAGAAGACATGAAAACATGATAATTAAAAGTGAATATAACAAATCTGCACGATTAATAGGCCTTTCAGAATTATTGTGTGATTCAGTGTTTTTAAATGTGAATAGTGAACAGTAAAGAAATTCGTTCATATGACCATATGACTTGTGAAAGCAATAAGGTGAATGTTGAGAAAATACTAAAGACTGTATTACACGTTGCAAGGAAACATTCTATGTAATCAAATGGATGTTTCTTTATTACTATTCATTTAAATTTAAAAACGCCAAGCCACTAAACAACTTTAAATGAATTGTAAATTATTCAAAATTGATATATTCACTTCAAATTGTTATGGTTTTACGTCTTCTTAATAATACAAATTACGATTAACATATGCTTTAAAATCAGTTTTGACCTGCTTAGGAACGATCTGTCAAAATGTTTACATGCCACTCTTCTCTTCCTATCTAACGTTAATCATTTCCTGCCCACAACTGCAAGACATGGTCCTCAGTATCATTCCCTTATCTTACGGATAAGTTATTATAAACGATTCAACTAAATTGTGTAGTATGCTCTCAAATATCAAAATTGTGATTTCAGGTATGCGCCGAAGCCTTAAAAGAATGGTTCACAAATCCGACAGGTCTGCCAGTGTATTATGGATCTACCGAATATTGCAAGCTTTATTTTCCTCAAGTGGGCATAAATTGTCAAACATTTAGAACATAGAAATCAGAATAACCCAATAAAATATATATGAATATTTACAATTTATCATGCTAATCAGATTGAATGTATTAATAATATACTACTCAACAACCAAAGAAAACATTTGTAGTGTAAAAAGTTTTAAACAGTAACACAGATACGTAACTCCATGTAATATTTTCTTCTGACATCCTCAGGATTTATATTTTAATTAACTTTTGTCTTTCAATAATTGAATCAAAATATATCAATTCGATCAAATAAACTGTGTCCTATATATGGAAGTTCATATTACAGAAGTTATTTTCCTGTTTTCTAATAAACGCTTTTCAAAGACAACAACTGTAATTTACCTTTACATTTTAAGTCTGGATAACCAATCCAAACAAAGCCTTCAGGACAGACGCAAATATAACTTCCTTGTGTGTTTACACATCGCGCTTTTGAATCAGGGCATGATTCAGCTGGTGTAAATATTGTACATTCATCAATATCTGAAATATAGTAGAAAAGATACGAAATAGAAACATGGAAGTGTGCTTATGTGAGTGAAGGTTAAATACCTGTTTTGCCTTCTGTAAGACTGAGTACTACTGGTCACAACGTATCATCAGAACTTCGGGAATCAAAAGTTAGTACATAACTATTGCTAGAGTGTGGGGGAGGGAGTGGTGTTTTTCAGACTGATTAGTTTAAATTATGGGCTAACATTAACTATATAACATTTGGACACGAAAGAATGGTTGATGGATGATTTTTCATAATATTCATTCTTAGGGATATGCGTTTATTATTCTGTCGAAGAAAGAACCAGGGACTTCATGCCACTGTGGTAGTATTCAATGAATAATTTTAGAATGGTTTCATGATATTCTTATGGGAAGTCATGACTGACGCATCTAGACTAAGTAATAATGGAATATTATATGAGAACAAAGTTGTGCATGAGTTATTTTACCCAGAAAACATCAGGAATCTATAGATAATAAAGTAAGGATACGAACCAAACTGAATATTAGGCCAAAAGTTCATTTCACACAGATTGCTATCTTTATTAACCTGAGGGAATCATGTCAAAATCTTTATTCAAGCACAGTCATTCAGGTTACTGAATTACATAATAGTGGCTAGTTGGAGAATATTTTCAGAAGTGATTAAACCTTTATTTTGTGATAAAGGTTATGCTAATTTTTTCTTGATACCTATAGACCTTCATAAATCTTCCAGGAAATCTGGAAGTCCCACATTACATCATCAAAGAAACTTATTACTATTGCTTTTTCATAAAATGGTGAATGATTTATCATAATTGTTCATACTCTCCAAATCAAAGAGTGAAAAATTTTCTAAAATTCTATATTGATGTCTATGATACAGAAGCAATTATTTGACAGTTTTCTAGAAGTTTAAATAATCATGGAAAATAATATATCCAGTAACTTCATATATACAAATAAATGCCATCATTTATTAATGATTATCCTCACAATTACATTCTCACTAATGAAATGTGATGAAACAAACCTTAGTGTTTAATTATTCTACTTAGATAATATGCATAATTATAACTAGAGATATAATACTGCTATCATACTTTTAGTAAGATTCTGTTTAACAATTATGTAATTTAGTCCCCATAGAATAATAAGCTAGTAAATAAATCAAATCAGTGAACAGAAAACCTAAATACACTTGCAACACAATAATATGGCTTAAAACGCTATACATTTCTAGCTTATTCACTAGTATATCTAAAAAACAAAATTATCATTTAACATAGATAGTATGAAATTATTTCATTACATTGATCAAATCCGGAAATCATTTAGGAGACAGAATATTTATTGAAACATAAAATTATAGGCTAAATGTATTTAATGTTACCAAATGTAACCTTACAGAACAATTTGTTTTAACGTTTGATTATAGTAGTATACAAAACAAAAATCATCAATCTATCTCATGTTTTGTAATTAGATTATCATCATCATTATCATCATAGTTGTACTTTAAATTAGGAAAAATGAATCGATTTTATTACAACAATGCATAGATTACTTATAAATGAATATATATTTCATATAAAAATGTAACATTAAAAAACATTCAATAATTATTATCATGGTGTCTGCCTTAAATCAACAAAGGTGAAATACCTGAAATCATGCAAACTATGCATGAAGAATTAATACCGATAATGCTAGTAGCTAAATGTAACTGTCAAAATAAGATTTTAATTATATGCAAAGTTTTATACACAGAGTTCGCCTTATTAATTTGAAAGGAGGAAGCACAAAAAATTCTAGGAGAATAAGAGAAATTCATCTTATTTTGTTTGATTCTCTTCAGCTTCTTACAACCTATAATGTTTCAAAATCAATTTTATAAACGGGTTTAAACATACTTACAGGAAGGAGTTTGGTTGTAGATTGTCATTAAAATCCGACATCAACATGAAGCAACAAATAAGTAAATTTGACAAAATGAAATATTGTAATTACGTATCATATGTCAAATAACTATCTAGACAGTTGTGTTGGTGACAGAGTTTGGTGGACTAGACATAGGTGACTATGTAATGAGCAAACGTTAATGATGTGAAAGAATAAAACCAAGCGAGTAATGTTCATTTAGTGAATAATGAAAACTGATGAAGTCAAATAAAAGTGATATAATAATGTATTGACCCGAAAGAATTTAAGAAAAATACAAGTTTTATACAAGTTTTATGACATAAATAAAGTTATCAAGTTAAAGAATGATTCACAACAGTTCCCTTTACAGTGTTTTATTCTGACGCATAATTTTATTTATTTATTTACCAAATCATGCCGTTGTCATGTTTCAATAATAGTCTTTAAACCAAACTACTTTCTGTATGCTTAGGCTTTTCATAACATTGATTTTGAAATATTATAGGTTGTAACCAGCTGAAGAGAACTAAATAAAATGAATTCATTGTATTCTGTTCAAATGTTCGTTTCTCCTCTTTTCCTGTATACACAATGTTGACAATTCGCAAAAGATGCAAGGATCATCAATATATTGTACTCAAACGGAGAAAATTTTGATACATTAAAAGTATGAATTAGGTTAGTAAATGAAACTGTTTAACATATGCATTATCGGTTTTAGCATAAATGTCTGTTGAACTATACCTCTACACATCAAATCAGCATAATAAGGGAAAATTAATGGAGTACAAAGCTAAAAAATCAAACTAATATCATCAGTGGTTGTAAACTAAGTTTAATAGATATAGTTTAGAGGGAACAAATAAATTTGAGAGTGAGATGAATGAAGATTGGAGATGAATACATTTGTGTTACTGAGATTGATTTTAAGTTATGTTACTTTAAGTCTACCATTATAGGTGACGATTATCCTGCTAATTTCAACACTAGTGTCCGAAATTCCAAACGTTATAACGAAGTAACCAATGGAACCACAACTTAATGTAGAAACTCTTGGACGTTTATTTACTCAGCGATACGCTTATTTGCATTTCGGAAGCGATGGTGACATTTCTCGACATTCACTATACGACTCAGTTGATTTTGAGTAGCAATCACATTTCACTAGAAGTGATTGTATAATGAAGTCTTATTAGCACTGAAGTCAGATTAACAAGCATCTGATTGACAGAGATGACAGTAGATTGTTTGAACTTCTATATGCCTTTGTTAAGGAGTTCTGCATTTAGAAAATATTATATGCTGTATTATATATTAATGAAATAAAACGGTTTGTAGCTAGTTATGATACTTCAGGTATTCATTGTTTGTTCATACGAGTAAACTTTGAATGCATACATTATAGAATTTAATACAATAGAGACTCTCATCACTAATTTGTTTATAAACTGAATAAGTTCTTAGAGTGAATTAACTTCAGAAATGAATTTCAAATACAATATTACTTTAATATATGAATTGGATTGAAACCTATTTCTCCTAAATATTTATATGAAAGTTGCTTGCAGCTTATTGTACTACAGATGCGAGGATTTAGATCTGTACAATATAATGTTTTAAATACAAACTTACCAACACAATCCGTTTCATTAACATTTTTATATCCATGTTTACATATACACTGATATGAACCAACTGTATTTTTACAAAACGCATGAGCACCACAATTGTCTGTACGCAATTCGCATTCGTTTATATCTGATTAAATTAAAACAAAATGTAAGATTCGAATATACAACTGAACACATTTGAACTAGGATGAATGTAGACAAGAGATGTATTCTAAAGACAGCGATAGATACATATATATATGTATAATACATGATCTATCTCACTTTTAATGTTTGTTTGAAGACGGTAATTTGGTTCCTAGTTAGTGGCTGCAGTAGATTATTTCTTATTACACTTTCTGTTCCTAGATACACACAGAGTTCCGTTAATCATGCTTCTATGTGGCTACTATTCTAATTAACTCAATGTAACAATCAAGTTTATCTATTATCGATAATGAGATTTTTCGTTTCTTGGCATTAAGCTGGCATATCACACCGATTTTTATTTAAAGAGGTGATTTATTTTAGCTAATATATAGCTTATAATACGAATGAATTATGACCAAACTAAAAACCTAAAAGGATTCTTTTGAGATAAATTTTCTACTGAAAATATTTCAAGTAGTATATATCCATTTGAAAAATTATTAGCCAATATAATTCCTAAAATTGCACAGTTTGAATATTTCTTCCGAACTGGTGAACAGTAACTTACTGTTTTCCGATTCGGGGTAATGTATAATGGATGCTTCCATTCTTTTACTCGTTTACGTTTACATTAATATTTTTATTTTATTCATAAACACGTATTCATTCTTATTATAATGATATTACTATACACACTTTTCGACTAATTGTGAATATATAAAATTACTAGATGAAGTTAGTTGTTGCTTGATATCTCAAGTAATAAACAGCACTATTACTGATCATTGTGTTTGTTTTATCAAGCACATTTTGTCGTTATTTCAATCGATTTAATTCACGAGTGGTGTGCATCAGAGCATAATTAATTTAAAGCCCACAATTTCACCATATTTAAGTGTTTTATCCAGTATGCTAAACTATACTACACTGATATATGCATCGCAGATAGATGAGGGTAACTCCATTTAGTTTAAATGATTTCGTAGGTATTCATCAACTAAATAATTGGAAAATTAACCGAAGTGTTGAAAACAGTGAAATAATAATTCTTGTTATCGACTGTATTTACTAAATTGGATTTTTGATGATTGTAGATCTGTCGGTTGCAGGTTAACAGCAAACTTATCATTAGGATTTTTTTCAGCTAGATCAATTTAGGTGATAGGATTAATCAATTTTATTGTTGGTCTGATCTTTATTGAGAGTTAAAATTTATGACAAACGTTTGGTGTAAATTATGTCATTAAGTAGTGGTCATTATGTTGACTTCAGTCAACGTGTGATATAATGATAATTCATATCAGCAATCAACATTATTAAAATGTCTGTGTTGATGACCATTATTAAACTGTGCATACTTGTAACAGACTGATAAGACAAGTTCCTCCCTTGTCTAGATAACTTTTCAAATAACTGACTGAAACAAAGTTACGATTATATAATCCACAGAAAGAAAATTAAGTTGCAAAATGTTACATGTTAAATTATGGAAAATGAGTTTCATATCCATGGATTCATTTAATAATAACGATTCGGAAAATTATTTGCTGTTATGGAAGATAAAACTATTAATTTACCTTCACATCTTGAAAGTGGGTACTTTCGTTTTAAACCAGATGGGCACTCCTCTACTCGAATACAACGATATCCACCAATATAATTCATACATGTACTGTCATAAGTGCAATTGTGTTTATTTTCATAGCATTCATCAATATCTACAGACAATAAGAGTAAGCGTGTGTTAACAAATAAACTACTAGTTGTAATCACTGATTAAAAATAATGTTTAACAATTATCCGCGTAATAAAATATTAAGCTATCCCAGTTTATAAAAATAGTCCTATGATTGTCATTGGCAAGTTTCTAGATGGTTGATTTGAAGTCCCAACTGTATATTCAATTACATTAGAACTGACACAGTAGTTTTGTTACTAATTAATTAGTTCATGAGAAACAGTTGTTGTAACTCAGAGTAAATTCTAAAAGTATCATGATCTATGCTTAACTGTAAATGTTTTAGACTTGATAATCTGGAGTTTAGTTAGTGCCCACTGATAAATGGTTTTTACAGAATATGAAAAGTTGTTAAATTCTGCTTTGTTTACATTGGTTTCCAAGATGATGAAATACTTTAATGGAAACAGTTTCAAATTTATTTAAGAAGTTCGTTTCGGAAAACCCCATTACTGCCATTTTTTATAACTGAGACGTCATAAACACTTCTACTCTTTTAAAATGTGGCTATTTTATGTAGGTTCCACACAAAAATCTAAAAAAGGCATTATTCTGTTAATTCTAAAAATCTCAGTAAATAAATTAAATGATGAGTTAACTGATACATAAAAATCTAATATCATAATAACAGTGTAGCCGATTACCATCATTTTAAACCCAATTATAACACTGATATTCTATAATATGATTTTAGCATGAAACTACTTCAATAGCTTGTATTATGCTTAATTTGCAATTCATATTTTGCCTATATAAGAACAGCTGGTATACGAAATGAGATGATTGCATTGTAATTATGATTAACTTGCCTATGCATTCATTTTCATCCAAACGATATCCCTTCTCACAAGTACACCTTTTTTCTTCATAATCATATCTAGATAAAAAGAGCAGAATCTAGTAAAAAAAATTTGATTTATTTCTACTTATAATTGCGATAAAACCACTTTGTCTTATACGAGAATCGAATAACTTTAAAAATCCTGACAGACCATTAATATTCAGATAAGTTAGTTTCTGACTCCAGTTAATTTGTAGTAGGCCTAACAGTCACGTAATGTCAAATTGTGGTAATGGATACTTCAAGTATGTACTCTAAAGTAATTGGATGTCACGTATGATGTTTCAGTCATCTAGTAATTATGGAAGTCATATAACCTAGTTTACAAGACTCCATTATGATGGTAAGTTAAATATAACAAATGTTCATAATCTTGTTAAAAACTGCAAGTTTCACAATTATGCAGCCAAGTCGCAAGTAAAAACAGTTACTGTTTGATTAAAAAACACTAAATTTGTATCCGTTATTAATTAAATATGTTAATTACAGGCTTTAAAATAATAATAGTCAATTTAAACGCTAACCATGAAATCTTGGAGAATTCTCTTAACATAAAAATAAACATTGGAAAATACTAAAACCTAAAGGCTACTATATGATAATTCGCATGACCTTCTTAAGTTACATTGATTGGAAGGTTTTTTACGCCCCCCTTCCACACTATGTACTCATTGCGTTTTTGATGCTACCTAATTTTGTTGTTATTTTGACACATAGTAAATAGCTCAGCTAATCATTTCTATAAATTTGCCTTACATTTCTTTTTATTATCTGAAGAAGCTTTTTATCGTCTGTGTAACAGATGTCTTGACAAGTTAATGTATGAGTAGACTATTTTTTAAAGTACTGCATAAATACATCATATATTGATATTTATTTGTTTCCTTTAACAAAATTTCACCACAGGGAGTGGGGTGGAAATAAATTTCAGGAAATTCTATTCTTCAGTTTTTTAAGTACATACTATTTTTAAATATTTATAGAAATTGTTGTGTAAATCAATAGAAAGAACGTACATTTGAGTAGTCGAACAATTAGATTCTATACAGTAGTATGAACCGAGTGTGTTAACACATATTTTTCCATCATCACAATGAAAACTTTTCTCCAAACATTCATCTATGTCTATAAATAGTAAAAAGTATGCGAAAAACGTCAAGCTTTGTTTTGTATAAAGTTTTCGTTTGAATTTACAATAATAGATGATCTGAAAGTGGTGCATGTGTTTAAATGATTTTAGAATGCCGAAGTATGATTTCTAACAGATGACGCTAATTTCCGAAATCCAAACAATGATATAAACTTGAATTGGCTCATATAACATTTCACGAATGATTATATTAATTGAAGAATAGTTTGTGATATACCACTGCCTTTAAAGTTTACGATACGCAGCTAAAAAATGCGTAGCTAAATGAATCTTTTCAAAATCATTATTAAATGATTTCACTGTTGTACTATAACGAAAGTGGTCGGTATGAGTAACGAATATGGTTTCATAAAATCTGACAGTGAATTTTTTATAACCATGCAGGGAGGGGAATGCGGTTGTGTAGAAGAGAAATTTAATGACAAGATAAAATACCCGATCCAATCAGCATATAGTAAAGTCAAGATTATTTATTAATTGACTGTGAAGTCAGGTGTAAATAATTTCCCAATTAGTAAATCTAGTCACAGTCAGAGGCCTTAAGGTGATTGAATCATTGTTCAGAGGTAATCAATATTGCGACCTTTAATGAACAAATAAACTTATTATTGAATCGATTTGTTATCACTTCAAGATAGTTGATTGAAGATTTGTCGGAACCTAATGAGGGAACAGACATATCGTCGGATCACTTCACTTACATTAATATACAGTTAATTGAAACATTGTCAGTTCACTAAAATCTTTCTAGATCCGAAACCTGGAATGTCCAATGACGTCAGACGTGAACTTAATGCTAGAATACAAGAAATATGTCCAGTAGAAGAGTTATATGGATGTATCACCCGATGAAGCTATTTCAAAAAATTAATATAATTGACCGGGTAAGTCAGCCCCTTAACCATTCCAAAAATGATGCAAGAGCCAAATGAGGTATCTACTATAATTACTACAATTATTCACATCAGTGCTGAATTATTGTTCTAATAAACATTCAAGCAGCAAAGCTGCTATTCATGATCAAATATACCCTCTTTGTGTATGTGCATGTAAATTTTATAATGAAAGCTGGAAGAGATAGATATTTTTAGGAAAAATTGCTTTAAAGTAAACAAGAACTAAGTCTCAGAGTCAAAATGCGTCAGTAACGAAAATTGGTAAAGAATCATCTGGATTATTTAAGTATATGAAATTAACAATTTGTAGCAACAGTGTTAGATGGAGTGCAAGCTCAGAGCAACGAAGTATCATTCTAATAGTACATAAAGTTCCTAAAATGTTTGTGGTAGAAATTATCAGTAGGTTATTAACTATTGTATGGTGGCTATGCATTTTCCTATAGCTGAGTAAAATTGTAGTTATGAAAGATAACAGACAAATCTAAGTCAAATCTGAAGAGGCCCTTGTTCAAACGCCATAATTTATATCACTTTTAGGAAAGGGACGTGATAGACTGACTGAGTTAGCAACAATGACCTGCTTTTAGAACTGTTTTCCAGTGGTTTATTTCATATCTTTTGATTAAATATTCACTGAACGTTTTATTTTTATCATTGGTATATTTCCCAATGAAATTCAGATAACTCTGGCGTTGTGAGACAAGTCAAAATTCTGAATTATCCAAGTTCGAAAAAGCTACCTGCTTACTACCAAACAATTAACTCGAATATTTAAAAAGCCAAGTATATGTGGTTTCGATTAGGTAGAATAAAACAAGTTTATTGCATTATTTTCAAGAAAATTCCTTTAAATTTATCGAAACTAACTCATATGCAAATCATGTTAATACTGATAGATTGTTTGACAGGTAATCTAGTGGATTATTGTATATCCAATAGCAGCGCAGAAGCTGTATGAAATCATTTGGATACTTATGCAAAGTTTCGAAAGAATCTGAATGGTAATGGATATTCAACTAAATGAGTACCTGTTTATGATGAAAATACTTTTACTTCAAGATTTAGTAATGTATAATAAATCTTAATGAACTCATTAGATATATAAAAGATTTTTTACAATTTGGGAGTGCATTTTCATTCCGATCCATCTGCGTACAGATTGGCTGATAAGTCACAAACGCTTATATATCATCATAAGAGTCCATTGAGTTCCTTAATAAAGTACTGTAACACCGTATCATTGAGGCACTAATAACGATGCTTACATTCAGACTTTACACATATATTCGTTTATAGATCATGAAGAATATTACTAGTTAGTGTTAAAGAGATAATTGTCTACTACTTACACATTGCTGCGATAAATAATAATGTAGGTCATGATACTACAGATTTTATCTTGTTTATTTAACTTACCTATACATTCAGTGCCATTTGAATTAATTCGTGTACCATGTTGACAGTTAAGTTTAGCTTCACATAAAAAGAAGCCACGTTCATTAACACACTTCTCCCAAGATCTACATTTATTTGGCTGCTGACATTCGTCAATATCTAATTAAAAGGTAAGTTAATTGAAATTAAATCAGAAAACAACTCATATTTATCACGCTAAGTAAAATGAATATCATTTTATTCCAGGTAAAATAGTGTAGCAGCATCAGATTTGATAAGTGAAGTTACCTGTCACAATTATGTTAGTTTTTTGTGCGTTACTACACACACAGGTTGTCTAGGAGTATCGGACTACGACTGAATAACTTTTTAATGCTACTTAACCGAGAAGTAAGACACAATTAGTAATGTAGTCTGGAAATATATTCCGATTCTGAAACAAATTATTTAATGCGTTATGTATGCATCAGTATCTTTCTTTTCACTCTATTAGTTATCTGAATTTATGTCTAACTTTTGTGATTCATAAATAAATAGTTCTAACAAATGAATACTTTACAGGCATAAAAAATTTGATTCATACTAAAACTAAACATTAACCTCAAAAGTGTATGTATCAAAAATTGATGCTTCGATAGGTCAGCAGTTTAATTAATAATGATGCTGCAATATATAAAACATATAATTCCAATTTTGCGTATTTGAGAAATAAATAAGACATAATGTTACATCATATACTGGTTTATAGTCCAAACAGTACATGTTTTTATATAAATTAGATCAAAGATTATATTAAGGTTTGTTAAAGCCTTATTCATCCAATAGTTCAAACCTTTTTTATGAGTAGAAAAACAATTTGTACCTATTAAATCTTTCCCGATCATATTTAAATTATATCCAGAGTGAAGTACAATTCACATCGTTTACCTAATTATCTTTATTTCCTTATCTTAAAATTTGTTTAGTTTGACCTCACATAAATGTTTTAACAATATTATTACTATCAGATCATTGGACGTGTATTCTTTAAACACATCGCATAACTCTGATACACTTCGTTTTCTCGTCGCATTACTCAGACTAATCATAAGGACAAATTGTTTTAAATTGGCCACACCTCCATTTTCAGAAGTCTGTCAGCTTTAAAGAATCAGTTAAAAGTATACTTTCATTAGAACTGTTAGAGCACAAATCAATTAGATGGTTATCAACTCCTTTTATCGAAATTCCTGTGATTTGTAAATTATTTTTGTGAGTGCCGTTAAAAGCACTTTAATGTATGAATTCTAAAAGTGTTCTTCTTGACACTAAAATATTTTTTCCAGTGTTACATTATTATCAGTTGATTATCAGTTTAATTATTTGGCTTTTTTAAGACGACATAAACTCTTCGCTTGTTTACTTTTGATCTATGAAAGGGTCAAAAAGTTTAGAGTTAAATTATTTATCTGATCACAAACCATTAATTATTTCTAATTTGTTGTACTTTTAAGTTGCTTAAAAATAATTTCTTTCCGCTAAAGTGGTATTGAGGTGTTCAGACTAAGGTCAGAATTACTATTGGCAAAATTAAAAGTGAAGTATCAGTTCATAGATTTTAACAAAAAATCAAAAAATCTTGCATATAACTAAAAACTACATAAATATTCCCTACTAAAACACTGAAATACTTTTAAGCATCATAAAGGATTAAACATAACAAATAATTAATTAGTGTTTACTTGCATAATTTTATGATACTTTTGTGCAATTTAAATATAAATTTTATCAAAACCTGTTATCATTTAGAGAACCACCATTATTAAGAATCACTAGTTAGTCATTACCTAGTTGTTTACGATTCACCAGTTACATACGCTAACGTTGTTTCATGTAACATAACGCAGAAACAATGGGTTTTATAGGTAGATACTACAATTTACTAAAAAATTTATAACTTTCTTAATCGGATTTTTTAATTGAATTCTAGTATCATCCTCCGCTTACTTGAACTTATAGAATGAAATTTCTCTGTAGAAGTTAGAGAAATCAATGTTTAGATGAATAAACAATTATTAACTGCTATAACATTTTGCCGTTTGAAATGATGTTCGATGGAAATCAGTTGTAAATTTTTTTGGAAATAAGTAACGTATATAATTCTCTAGTTTAGTCTCATTATTTGTAACTTTATATGTATCGCTACATTAAATTTATTAGTTACAAGAAGGTTCAAGGAAAACGGTTTAGATTAGAATTAATTTTAAATATTATGAACTGTCAACAATCTGTAAATAATTGAAAATAATAGGAGTATCAATAGCTATTTAATCTTCATGATCAAGTCACTGGGTATGTACACTCTAAGTCTGACACAATATTGAAATAATTGACTTTGGGTCTCTTACCAATGTTCTCTAGTCTTTCATTAACCTTGATACGTAAAAACATTACTTTCCGATTTCAGTGAATTTAAACTACCGATTTGTGAATAAGACATACAAATAAGAAAGGTAATGTGTATGATATAATTAATGAAAAGTAGGAATAATCATCCTTCAGTAATTTTTTTCTGAATAATTGATGAAAAAAATGGTAACTACCAGTTACATGTGTTTATTCTAAGCAGCAGAAAAATATTTCAGTAAAAGAAATTTTCCTTTCCATTATATCATTTCTCTGTAAGACTGTTTTCACTTTGAACAATTGTGCAATGGGTTTCTTTCTATGTTTATTTTATTTGACAAAATAATTATTAGATAAATATCACGTGATATATGGTGAAATATGAATTATTTAAGTGTGTTAATAACCATGTATACGGAGTGCTTGAAATATTGGGCTACCATTTTCCAAATATCTCAGTAAATTATTTTTTCATTTTTTACTATGTTTTGATAACTCATGCTCCAACATCGTATTGTTAAATCACATATATATATTAGAAGTCTGCAGCCTATCTTCATTAATACAGTGAAATATAAGCATTGACATCACGGTGACTTGCAACACGCCTTAAGAAGAACCAATTTTCACCAGATGTCTATTCCTGAAATTCTTAGACTTAACTACAGATCCTTTATTGGAATAGTGGACTATCGACAATTTCTCCTTGGTCTAAATATATACCGTAACTGTAGTTTCATCTTAGTTCAAGAATCTTGGCTATATTACCTGTATCGCTTAGATATTTCCTAGGTATTTGGTCAGGATCGTTCTGTCATCAAGTAAAAGTGTTACAAAATCGCTACTTTCGTGAATACGAATTAGTATATGTAAACGGAAAACAGTAACTTGTTGAAACATATGCTGAAAATTCATATTGTACTAAGCATATTAATAAATGAAGCGATTATTATTATTATTAAAAAAAATTAAAAAAGAAGTACAATCGACATTCGGGAAGAAACACTCTATATTCTCTGAGAAAAACTAATCATACGATCTACTGACCATAATAAAATCCTAAAAATGTACTTTATCCCAATTACTCTATTAACTCATTTCATGTTTATATTTCATCTACACAGTAGAATCCTTTTTTATATTTTCTTTTTTAATTGCCAAAACAAACTATTTGTTAAGAGTTCCGCTTTGTTGAGTGTTTATGCCGACATTTATTGTAATTCACAAAAAATGAACTAGTAGGTTATAACATCGTCTACCTACTATCGTGTTTTTTTTTAATCTTTACGTTTGTTTTTCACTATATGAATGAATTAGCAGTAAATCAAAATAACTTATTTATCTTTTTGTAATCTTGTTTCGGCTTTATTCAGAAATGGAATAAACGAATAATAACAATAATAATCTAAGTAATGGAATAATCAGAAACCGTAAAATCATTAATAAAATAAGAAAATCTTATCGATTGAAACCGAATTACATAATCAAATCTTTTTATATCGCAATAAAGAATTAGCATACCAAACAATTTCTCTGGTCAGATATATGCATATGTGCATACCAAGTGTTAACACCTCAGTATAAATGCATATTTGTTAATAATAATGATTATTAAACGTAGCACAGCTTTTCTTGATATACCTAGTATGCAAAATTTAGATTTATTCTGTTTAAATAAGTTATGATAATGAAAATAGATGTCGACGTCCAGATAGATGCAATATTCTAACTAGTATACAGAAACGAATTCTCGCAGACTGAAAAGTACTAGTATTAAAATAATCTTTAATTGTTAGGATTAATCTGTATATACTTAGTTCGAGTTCCTTGATTAGGAATAAAGTATGTAGATCAAATGGATGAAATTAAATATTTTTGATTTTTAATTTAAACTTTAAATTGTGGGATATAAATATATGTGTAGATATATGTTCATATATTGCTTATATAGTCATTCAATACTGTAAGGATTGATATAAGTTACCACATTAATTCAACACATTTAGATATATTTGATAAGCTTCAAATGGAAGGACTATAAACAATATTAGTATCAGTGATACTATGATAGTCTAGAAATATGCAGAAACTGAATATTTATGAAAGGATAAACAAATGAGTGTATTTGCATCACTATGGCTAGTATGAAGCAATCATCAATGATCTACAAGTATTGATTACGATAGCTTCTTATATATTTTAACCAGGGGGACTTCGCTAGCCAATAATGTCAGATCAATTGTCGAAGACTGAATGAACTGACGTTATGTTTTAATTTAGTCGTAAATAATCTGCTTTCAACGGACCCTCACAGTAACAATGGAGTATTTGTTTATTTAGTTATTTTTATGAAAGTTTGAATCAGAGGACAGTTTCATTAGAACTTCGCATTCATCGGTAGCAACACCTGCTATTCTTTGTATTTTTTTTAAAGTAAATAAATTATGCTTATTTGTTTTTCATAGAATATCATTGTTAAGCTACCTCATTGAATTTCAGTGTAACGTTCCTCTACATATTGTTTAAAAAATCAGTTTCGATGAATCTATGATGGAGAGTTGTTGTTAATAATGTCAGTTATTTCCTGTACATTACAAAGCAATGCAGTTAATATGCACTACTTATTGGTCATTGCACCTGTATATACGACACAAAATAACTCTATTGCTATCGATTATTTGCAAAATGAATGAAAACATACCATCACATATTCCACTTGAAACGTTGTACACGTATCCTGTAGGACATGGGACACAATCACCAACTTTGTTTCGTCTGGATCAAAGTTTTATCAGAAAAGAACAAATTATCAATGACTAAATTAATGCGTAATCAAGAATAGACTCATTTAAATGGGGTTTTTTAAAAATTTTGCATTTAAGAAATTTTTAAAAGACCTGTAGGTGTTTATTAAACATTTTAACAAAGGAATTACATATCATTTTATCAAAACATATTTTTTTATATTTTAGAATAACCTCTTATTAAACAGACATTTCAGTACATTATGTTTCAGTAAAGTTACACAGTAACAACCCAACTATGGACACACCGTATAATATGCAATCATATAATAAAAATGACAGGATTACTACGGTTGGTCATGTGTTATTCTTATTTGCTGTTAAGCCAAATACACAACTAGTATTCCACACAAGTACATGATAATCTTGTTTGAGATTTTTGTCCCCTTGTTAGTTTCCAGTTTTATCATAACCACTGTTTCAGAACCTCTGTGTAAAAAGTTAAACATCTGACCACAGTCTTATCAATATGAAATTTAAATTAGCAAACCCACAAAAATTATTTTTACCACACAACAATATGCATGTATGTACATTAACCTACTTCGCATTTCCAGGGCAATGGTAATCTACACATTTATGACCTCCACGAACATTGATACATGCCATACCTTTGCCACAAATTAGTGGATCAATTTTGCATTCATCGACATCTAGGATGAAGAATATTTAAAAATGTAAAATCAATGAAAATAGATCATTCTAATGAGAGATTATAAAAAATTGATGATAGAAAACAGTATTTGAATAGGATATTTTCTGGTAACTTTCCTCATTGAAGATATTTTTCGAAATTTGATCTCAGACAAGGATGTGAATCATCACTGTTTGTTACCCTTCCTAAAGCATAGGTCTACGAACTGCATACTCCAGCCAACCCTGCCTTTGGCTCTTCTTTCCAGTTCTTCCCGAGGACTGTTCGTTCTTGTAGCATCTACCTACGATTCTTAGCTCAATGTATTCTTAAGCCTTCCTCTTTTCTTTTGGCTTTAAATATTTCAAGTTTGGTGCTTACCTTGTCACGCAGTTTGATATGTTCTATCTGCCTCCAGCATGTTTTCCTAATTTGAATACATACCACTAATTAACTGAAAACCAATATATATTGCTTTCTTATGCATCCTGTTAATGTTGAAAGGTTTTATTAACAGCCTTAATTTTTTACTAGCCTCATGAACGTTTTACGATAGTTGATGAATTGTATTTTCTTGCTACTAATGTTGAACACTGATTGGACTAACCTTTGATGACACTACTCAATCTTTTGATTAGTATGTCGACACCAGTTTCATTTTTTTATATTGTGACTGAATAGTGGCTATAAATTAAATATGGAAGGTATATGTAACTATATTTGAGACCCTAATGTTTCATTTTGGCGCAAACGTTTACAATGAGAATAAGACTCAGCACGCAAATAGCTTCTGTTATTTACCGTAGTTCAATCAGATTGCAAAAGAATAAAGAAACAAGGCATTCATTCAATCGGACCATGAAACGAATCGACATTAATTCTGAATACGAACAGATAGTCAAGTTACCCTCCTAATATAATTAATAAATATCTTCCTTTGTCAGTTGTAGCTTATTATCTAGGTGGGTTACATATGAAACAAATGTTTAAGTCTATATTTCCGTAGAATCGTAGATAAAGGTTCATTAAACAGACAATTAAAAAACGTGATAAATGTCGTGTCCTGGATTACAGTCTAAAACAAGTTTATTTCTTTTTGTAAATACTGTGTATACGTTCGACTACTCATATTAATTAGGTAAATTATGAAATGAAAATATTCATTTTCATAAACTAGAAACAAAGTCAGTAGGACTGAACCATGGTGGCAGACCAACAAGAAGTGGAGGGTAATCTTCCAACATCGTGAATCATAGCTGATGCTATTTCTAAAGATTTTTTTTGGAATCCAGATGAAATAGCAATAACAACCCATCTCCAAAATAATGAAATGTTAAAGACGACATGTTTAGCAGCTGTGTACTTAAAATTTATGATGTAAAATAAAAATAGATACGTGATAAACAAATAATTAGCTGTTTCATATGATGTTGTAGAAAGTCATTTACAACTGAATCATTTTACAACAAACCAAAAAGTACCCTGATACAAACTATATATCGGGTAGTGTGCTGACTGGCAGAAGTAACAGCAATAGACGTAATTCCATTGTATGGTCAGTAAAGTGATATTTATCTAGCGGTAGGAATGTTGCAAAAATATGTACTCTGAAATAATACTAAGGTACAGTGCATCATCTAGTAGTGTTTGTCAGATAGTTGTGAAGGCTGTGACGTAAAGTGAAAAGTTCTTGAGACGATATCTAGAAATTTGTAGACAAATGTTAAAAAGTCATATGAATGAATTTTCATATCGTTCATTCTTTAAATTTAAGGATATGGAACCACTAAATATCCACTAATCGCTTATGAATCACGTAAATTTAATTCTATCCAGTGTAATTCTTTTTGTTTATACGTGTTCTTAATAACACCAGCTAATTGTTAACATATGGAGATTCCTAGTTGACTTAAGGTAATTTTTAGAGTACCACTATGGTTTAGTTCTACCCTAAAGTTTTTTGATTCATTAGGTTCATAATAAATTACAAGGAAAATGGCACGGGAACATTTAAACAGATTTCATTTCAATTAAATGCATAGAATGAAACATTTAAAAATAAATAAAATGAATTGTCTTTACATTTATCGTAAAAAAGACTGAATAATGAGATTTCATTCGTATATTCCATCATAAAAATACGTTTAGACATGTACAGCAAGCGAAATTACATGGGAAGTATATGTTTAAAAAAATATTATTTTCATTTTACCTTCACATTGTTGAGTTCTAGGATTCAGCACATAACCATAACCACATGGGACTTCACGCAGACATTGATATGAACCAATTAGATTTCGACACTGTTGACCAACAGCACATGGATTATACGATGATGTGCATTCGTTAATGTCTAGTTTGATTTAAGAATAAAAATTACACTTTCTTATGAAAACAATGGCAAAAGCATTAACGTACCATGTCATAGACACATAAGTAAAACTATAAATTCTACTTTATCTATGTCAGGCAGTCGGAATCCAGGATTACAAAGCAATAGCGCTTACTGGTATAATCTTTTTACTTTTAGGAGACATGACTTTTAACTAGACGTTTATGAAGTTCACATAACAAGTGGTCGCTATTACGCTTTTAACTACCAGGTAATGCTTTGTCCATGCGTATCTACAAATGTAGCTGCTCTGTGGAGAAACCTTTATTGGGCTTACAACCAGACAACTTAGTCAACGAGTCAGCAAGCATCTATTGTTTTTATTAGGCAAAGGTTTGGTTAAATCTATGAGTTAGCATTCTGTCCCAGTATAAGTTTCATCGGCACAGACTACACACAATACTTCCACCCCTCCAGTGAATCGACCCCACTACTTCCAGGTTTTGTTGCGAACACCGAAGTAATAATTTCCGCTTTGGTCAATTTGTGATATAAGGTAGCGATTACTACCCTGATTGTTACTATTACTATATCGCCGTTGTTTCAACAAGGTTAATTTCTCGAGTTTCAACCTACTTCTTGCATTGAAATGTTGTCATTATTCTTTTTATTATATGTTAAAAATAAGTATTTATGCTGTAATTAATATCATGATTATTAGCATACATGAATTTATTCACTTATCATGATTATTTATGTACGACATCTAATTCATCGTTACTATTGATTTAGAAATTGTCTTCATCTGCTAAACATAATTGCATATAAACACTATTATGTATTATTACCTGTTAAAGAACTACTTGAAAACACTACTATTCACTCAAACGTGTTGTTCTAGTATTTCAATAATTAAGTAGTTTCATTATATACTCAGTTATGTTTGAGTAATTCCTGGATAAATGAGCATGTATTATTTCTCCTAGTACATTGATTGTCACGAACGAAAAATACTATATATTTCAGTAGTCTGTTACAGTTATTAAACTTATGAATATAATCTTTAAGGACTTCATAAGTATATAAATTTAAACATTTATAGATGTTACTTCTAAAAAAATATTAACATATATATACATCTGGTATCTTGCAGAAATATGCTGCAGTATTGAAACACAATGTATTACGTAATAGTAACAAATCGTGAAAAATGGAATAAATGGGCATTCAATGAACATTTATACATATTTCTTGTGTTCTATCTCATGATAAGGACAACACTACGCTTCGGTACATTAAACCGTAACTTAAATCTTCAAGTAAAATATAGTGTCAAATCACTCAGTTGCAACATTCTATTAATCTAGTCTGTGAAGATTATTGACTCTAATTCATAGTGAAATATGAAAATCTTAAAATTTTTTTTAAATACTTATAATACTAAAAAGAATGCAATTATTAGAACGCCATTAGTTATAAGTTGAAGGTTACTAGAATAAGAACTAACTTCAGTTATTTTATTTATCATCTGATACTATTTAAGCTTTGAACGTTTACTTGGACAAAATATAACCAATTTTTGAAAGATTTTCTTTTCTAGTACTTGATTCAAGGAATTGAATGACTTCCATTCACTAATGAATTAGAATCATAACGTCAACCCAAAAGTAAAATTATCCTCTTGATAGCGTAATTTAATCTGTTTTTACAATACACGTATTCGTCAAATTGCAAATGTATAAATAAATAGAGAGAGATATGAAGAACAGAAAGCAAGATTTTGTCAGTATGCCATTCCTGCATAACATGATCTGTTTATTATAAAACTGTCAAAATGGACGAAAATTTGACAGCTGAACTACAAATGTAACCCTGTCATTTTATACTTTTATCTTACACTATGAAATTTTAAGGGTTAATTTGAATGTAGACTTCTGAAAGACCATATAGTCGACTTGAAAATTATTTTGTCATAACGTAAAACTATTTAATTCAAATTATCCACATTCAGTATTTGTTTAATTTAAACGAGTAGATATTTCAAGTTTTTAAATGAATTACATATTTATTTACTATGTAACACTCTATATTGATCATTGAGTTTGCATTAAATATCACAAAGAATTAATACTGATGGTAACCAGTGTGCTGTTTGACATATTTTGAATATTATTTTAGAATAGCTAACTGAATGTTAATTTGTGTGGAAATTCAAATTTCTTGCCATTTTGTTTATAGGTTGATATATATTGTCTCAGAAAATAACTAATATGGTTCATTGAGGCAAAGATAAAAAATAAGTATCATGTTGTATTTCTTGATAAAGTTGCATAAAAGGTTCTCCCAGAATACATAAAATCACCCTAATATATATATATACATATATATATATATAGCAAGATTTGAAGATAATTTTGATAGGGAGAATATGTACTATATAATAGTACAACACTTTCAGAAGCTAGAAGATTATAGGCAGCAGTGATCAGCTGGATATCAGCTATGCCAAAGATAATAGAAAATTTAAATGGAACACAATTTAAATCTGTTGTGATAGGCAAAATAATTTAAAATGCATTGCTCAAAGATGTATGAAAGATTATACAAATAGTTAGAAATTGATTGAGGAAGAAACTATAATGTTAAAGTATAATATAGCATACCTTACAGCAACCAACTACCAACCTCATATACAGGCGTCAAAAAGTATATATTTGGCTAATTACATAAACTAACAGTTCAAACATCAATGTAAGTTTAAAAGGCACCTGGTTATAAGAATGATTTTTTAGAACAACACGTTATTAAAAGTGCATTCAATTCCTATTCTTTAGTAGAAAGAAAATAATAATATTTTTTTATTCGGTTACTCATTTTACAAAATAGAAGTTAAAACATGAAACAACAAATTGGAAAATCTTAACCTGAATCTACATATAAGGATGTCATAATAACTAAATTAGATTAATCAAAAGAGGTGTTTGGAAGATGTAACCAAAGTTTTTGTCAATTTTTGGCTAACATAACTATTCATTATCCATAGATAAAAACGAAACGATAGATTTTCAATGGTATGTTATTTTTGTTACAAAAGATTCAAATGAAAAATTGTTATCATTGCCAGAATGAGTATTCATATTGTGAAGATTAATTAAACACATTTCTACTTGAAATATTATTAATAATAAAACAATAATTCATACTGTAAAAGAATATTGATACATTAAGTAGTAAACTCTCAAAAGTTCATTGTGTCATCTTTTAAGACTTAATGATATATCGCATTTTCGTTACGTTAACTATACTCATTTAAGAAAGTATTCATTTCAGAGGTAAACATCTTACAGTTTAATAACTTCATAATACATTTCTTTAACTTCAGATAATCATTTGGTAGTTATGATTCATTTATACTTAACCTTAAACACTACTATACTCTCTTTAACAGCTATATTATCCGTGTTACCTAACTATTAAAAAAGTGATGTGAAGTTAACACTTATTAATTCATTCAAAAGTGCATTTTATATCGACTGTCTACTTATTTTCTCAAAAACATTAAAGCCTGAAGAGTTTCAGTTCCAGTTAGTTACACTTGATTGTAGATGTCTTTTATCTTAGACAAATATCAACTCAACAAACTGTTATAAGCCGTTCAGTAATGAACAACTATTTTACCTCACGTTATGATAGCTTCTAATGGGATCAAATCTTGGGTTATTAGGTACTATAAGGAGTAAATCATCATTATTTCATAGAGTTGGATTCTAATAGTTATTAGTAAGTTACTGTCCCTATGTTATATTTGTCAGTTTTAAAAATTACAGCTTTACACTATAAATTTAATCAGGATTTAGAGTTCCAATAGTTACTACATGTTTTTGTTATTAAAACTTAATAATGTATAGAATTTGTCATAGAAAGCTGCTAAAAGCTTTATTCCCATAAAAAGTTAAATATCAATTTTTTTAATAGACAATAAGTTTGACATACCTACGCAAGTTCCATCTGAAGCCAGTGAAAATCCAGAATTACAAGAACAGTTATACGACCCTGGTTGATTTTCACATGTCATTCCCTCACCTTCACAAGCTGATCTCCCTGAGCTTAGACCCTCAATGCATTCGTTGATATCTATTCAAATAATGTTATAATTATTGCACAATATGTGTTTTATGAATACTTTATAGGGTAATTAATAAAATATGATAATTTAATAGACCGAAATAGTGACTAATTCAAAAGATCTCTGTTTATCTGTCATTAAAAACATGCTCATATATCAAACGTGAAATCAGTAGAGATAAACCTAGTGAATGTTTAAACCATAGGCTAATAAAAACCATAAGGACCATATTGATGATGGTGACTATGTCAGGATACTTGTCACTAAATAATTAATTTACACAATACTTTCATACCATACGTAACAAGTAAGTAACATGGCCACTAGTCAAAAATAAGTTGTTTTCATTACGGCTGAAAAATCTTTGGGGAATTAAAGTGTATCCGTACAGTTCAAACCCTCTTGTCAATAAACAATGTAAGTTTACAAAATGTTATATTTCATTTCTTACCTTCACATTCATCTCGTGTATTAGATAACCTGTAACCTGTAGGGCAGTCTGATTTTTCAGTTGATTCAAGAACACACTTTTTTGTTTTTTTATTAAGGTACATTCCTATTGGACATGAAAACACCATTCGAACACATAGTTGCTGATCATTATCCCAGACGAAATTTTCCTGGCATTGTATTGTTTGAAAATGACTGGTAACTTTTAAGCCAGTAGTGGTTGTTTTATCTGAAGCATTATCAGTTGGAGTAGTTGGATGGATAGTTGTAGTGGAAGTGGTAGCATCCGTCGTGGTAGTCGGGGTGGTAGTAGCAGTGGTCGTTTCTGTTGACATTAAAGCTGGAAAAGTACTGGTGTGGACAATAGTTGAAGTATCGATCGTTGATGGAAGACTAACGGAAGGAATGGTCGATGTTACTATATCACTTACATAGTTATCAACAGTTTCTTTGGTTGTTGAAGCTTTATCGGCATCTATTTCCTCCCAAATATCTGGTAAATCAATGCCACCAACAAGATTAAAGGAAAAATCATCTTCCTGGTCTTCTAATTGTGCTTTTGATGTGGTTGATTTTATAGTCGTTGCTACTGATTTTTTCTGTGTAACTGGAATAAGTGTAGTAGTTACCAACTGTTCCTCTCCTTTAATCGTTGTCAAATAATCCGTAATAGCCTGGTTGACATTTGGATCATCAGACATTATCATTGTTGATTTCGGTAGAGAGGTTGAATTACCGTCTATTAACACTAAGTATTCATTTAAAACAAGACATAAAGGGAATTTAAAGTAAATAATACCTAACACATTCAATAAATTAAACCCTAAGAAGTATTACATTAGTATTGCCAGTTGTATATTGACGTGTGACTGCCATTTAAATGAATGCCTCTAAACCTATTAATAAATATAAATCGATAAAGTTCACGTTTATCTGGAATGAGAGAAATATTATTTTCAAAATTAGATGATTGCAGAAACAATATAATAAATTGAATGACAGTAACTATGTAAGACTTGTGATTCTAATTCAGTAGTTTAGTTGAATTGTACTAACAAAAAATACAGTGGTTATTGTTTCTCATATAGGGTCGAAGATTTACTCTGTTGATGAGTTCAAAGGTAAAATAAAACTGTTGTATTTGATAACTCTGAATGAGTGAATTAGTAAGGAATATGCCTTCTAGTTTTCAGCTGTTATAAATCATCATTCACTTTTATAACATTTCATAAATCTAATGCTTAATAAAATTTCCAACTTTAACCTCTAATATATTTTACTTTGATTGGAAATGAAACTGATAGATTGTTACATTGGCTACTAAACTAACTGGTTATAATCAAATAAACAACATTCATATAAAACAATTTGACCAACTTATTAAAGTCTTAATAAAGATAGATTAGTTGTGTTTCAACAAAAATATCACATACAAAAATTTCTTGTAACTGTATGCAAAATCTCAAAATTTTGTAGAATGCATTTATTTAATTCAACATGAGAATTAAAACCTTATACAACTGTTATTTAATTAGGGATGAAGGAGATGTTGATGGTGCCTATTTATTTCTTCTGATTTCTCTCGATAGAAGATTCTTTCCTTCATGACTAAGTTAGAATGATTAGACAATTTATTTATAAGAAATACTTATACAGTTAAACTGTTTGCTAAATCTATGGAAGAAGTTAAGGTGCTTGTAGCGTTATCATTTGTCGTGTTTACTCTCATTCAAATAATAAATATACTAAAGTATATTATTTATAAAACACATAATATATCGGCAGCTTGATTAATTCTGTTTTAATGTATATCTATTGAATAATTAAATTAGATTCGTATGCTTTATGACAAATTGAAGCATCTTTATGATTGGTATGTTGGATGTAAGATATACTACTTTAATGCTTCTAGTGCAAATCATAAATACACTTGCAAGCAACTTTTTTCACATTCCCATTCATCAAAAAAACATAAAGCTTTTAAAGGCGCTAGTATTACTAGATGATTTGGACCAGATCATCACTGAAAATCGAAAAGTACTTGATATTATTTACATTCTACTTTAGAACACGACATCAGTGTGAGTTCTCGACTGAAGTTAGTTTGATATGTGAATTGTCTTCAAACTAAACAATTTTAGTGAAAATGTAGATTAGATGCATTAATGTATTCAGCAATATAGAAATATTTACCCTAACAGGATAATAATAATGACAGTTTTAGATGAAATTTACTGATTTTGTTGCTATCGAATGCTTTGAAAATAAGAATACTTTATTTTTTGTAAATGTAGTGTATTCTTTTATTGCAAATTTACAGGTGATTAACAGATTTATACAAAATTATTTCTCAAGTGACAGTGTAAAAAGGACTATGATGTTACTTAAAAAGAATTCATTCAAAATATTAATTACGATTATCTATCACTGGAATTCAATATGAATATATCTTTTTTCCGTTTACCACTATGTTGAACTGTGTTTTTGTTAGATTTCATGATTATTGAAGCTGTAAACTGGATTCTATAAATTTTCATCAGCTTTGTGTTCTTTTTCAGGACTTGTAAGCTGGATGTACTTACATCCCAGTGTTGAAATCAACACTAAGATTTAAACCCAGTTTGTCCGTGACTGATGATAATAATGAAAATATTTAGACAAGTCAAATTTAAGTTATGGAAGTAATAAAACCCACATCCAGCTAACACATCCCAAGCAGGACAAAACGCGCGTGCTAGATTCCAATCGCCAGGCACAATTCAATTCAAACAATTACAAGGGAAGGTTAAACGTTAACTGGTCAAAATATAAGTGATCAATTTCACTCTACAGCAGCATCAATTAGAAGATGCAAATATTTCCAGGTTGTAAATAAAAACACTTTGATGTATCAGTTGCATGATATGGGGTTCTAGGCTCTAGATGAACTTTTCTGGGAAGCCCAAATAATTGATGAAAGCTCCCTGTCAATGTTTCGTGGTTTCTAGTAATTAGTCAGCTGTCATAGGACTGTAACTACAGTTGTCTAAAACAGTTTCTTCTAAGGAAATGTCATAATAATCGACACATGAATTCACTTCGGTTTGGTGATTTGATGTTACAGACCGATATAAAATAAGTACACTTATGCTATTGCTTACGAAACTTGTAATTATTTTACTCATCCTCCTAGCTCATCTTCAGAAAATGCTATAATCTTAGAATGTTCATAATATGTACTACAATGAAGTGAAAGGAAAGTGACAACTTATGCAAGAACAGGATAGCATAAAAGTAGGTGGGTAACACTAAAAAAATGTTTAGAAACTAGTGTTGCGATTAATGTTGTATGTGTATTTACAAACAAACAGCATTTTCTATCTGACATCACAAAGTAAGTGAATCAAAATCACTTATTGTGTAACAAAATATTTTCAAATTAACTGACCTAAGCTATAGTGCAATCAATTCTTAAAAGTTTATTGAGAAAAGCCTACAGTTTAATTAGTAGCAAACTTACTCTGATTAAGTAAATTGCAACAATTTCCATCGGGGCAAACACTTTGTACAGATTCCTTCTTATCAGTTTTGTTTTGTAAACTCTTACTCCATATTAACTGACATAGACAACATTCCTATAATATAAAAGTATATCATTATTCAATCAATTAGATAAATATGCATAACTTTAAACATATCAGTGTTCAATAAATTGTTACTACTATGTTTGCAAATTTTTACTATTCATGTTAAAATTTTGTATACTTTAAGCCTACATTATATATAAGTATGCAGCAGATTCATTATACGAAAGTATTCATCCTTGATGACATTCTACAACAGGTTACCTATAATAATTAGCTACGTGGTTGTGAAGTAGTAAGTATTCATTAATTACACACTGACCATTATTTTTTAATAGTTATTTCAAGAAAATATGATTATGAGTTGTAGATTGTAGAAATGATTTGGTAATTCAGAAATAGTTTTCATTAGTTTTTGTGATTCATGAGTATTTCATTTGATTTCATAATTTCTAAGCTGTGCATTATTTCATACTCAGGTTTAACAACGCTAACTTTATGTTTCATCAAGCATTAAATAAAGAAACATCTGTTATACTCATTTATAATTCAGTGTTATCATGTAATATACATTTCCGGAAATGTAAATTAACAGTTGGTTTGATGTATTCTATGAGCTAGTTGATTAAATTGCAGAGCTTCCGTTGTCATTCTGGACAACATCTGTGCTAATTTTAAAGTAGTAAGTGTAGTACAATAAATTTTAAAACAAAATAAATGTGAACTAAATCGTAAGAACTTTTTTGAGCAAATCTAAAATGTTTTGAAGTTTTTAGTCTAATAGACAATAAAGTGGTTGTGTTTAGTCAATCACAGTGATTATTTCTAATGTTGGCTAGCCTTTATAATTAGGAAAATCATTAAAATTTATTTTTCCTTATCTCCTACTGCATTGATAAAGTGTAAATAATTTAGGTGCTTATGCTTTGATGTTAGGTGGCTGAAAGTAATCGGAGGAAAACTTTAAACGCAGGTTTCTTTCTAGTTGGCATTTATGAGAGGTGAGGAGTGTGACTGAAAAGATCTAATGCATTCAAATTCACTCTAACACACGAGATCTAAGTCGCTATAGCTGATTTATTCTGGGCGCGACTTACACCTGATAAAACTGAGATATTTACGGTGATGTGTAATTCTAAATGTTGATGGAAATATGTCAATCAAGGCACAATGAGGCTTCATTGCAATGTGGCAAGACAATGCCAATCATTAACACTAGTTTGATATGTGAATACTAATAGTTCTACTTGAGTATATATTAAATTTTCGCTAATTTTTTCATAAAGAGTCATAAATATTTGAAAGTTGAAAATGCTCTACTAAAAAATTTATTATAAGGCAATCATTGTTAGCAATCATATATAATTCCACGTTCAAAAACTGTAGTATTGATGCGTACAAATAAGAATAAATTAATCTTTTGAAAATTTAATGCGAAACGTTTAACTTACCCGAGCGATTGGTGTTAATCTCTTATCGATTAAGTTAGTAAATTCACCAGATGAACAATTTTTAGCATTATACTTAACGATATGATCTGAACCAATTCGACAAGCTTTTAATCTTCTAGCTGATAAACAACACAAATGTTGTACACGTTCACACCAAAAATGATCGGATGATAATCTTTCATTATCCTAGTTTGTTTAAAGTGAATACAAAATGATCATCATTACTAATAAAAATTATAATCTTGTTTACAATAGTTATTCGAATGGCCTAACTAATCTGTTATTACTTCAGCCTATTATAATGGTATCACTGAAAACTCTCTAAAGTTATTACATTTAACATTCCACATCTTTAACTATTAAATAGCAGTTTAAATGCTAATGACGCTTTGTAGACACTTTTTCAGAGATTTGTACCAGATACTGGCAAATATATAATCAACTATTTGTTAGCTGATTAGTAACAATGGATAAAGAAACTTGTATTAAGGATCTATACTTGATGTTATGCGTCTTCGTTTCTTGAACCATTTGGTCACCTTAATAAGAAGTACAAGGAGAATCACTCAACTAGTTTTCGTAATACAATTTATCATTCTTATAATTGTATTGCTTCCTAAATTACATTCTATCATGAAAACAGCATTTAGCGTCAATTTTGAACACGTCCAGAAAGATATTGATTAGATCACTGAATAGTATTTCATCATAATTCCTTTACCCAAAATTTGTTATTAATGAAATTCTGCTAAATGAAAGTTAAAACATGGTTAGAAGAACACTAGCATTTATTCATAACAGCTAGAAGTTAAAAATTGATATTCATGTAAATTATTTGGTAAAAATTGAAAAATCTAAAACTAAAACCTTATAAAACTCAATCAAATTAGTACAAATTAATGTTTTATTCACAAAAAATTCACTAGTCAGTATTATTAGTGAGTTAAGAACTCAGTTGAATGCATTCATTTTTACTGATAGTCAATTTTAGGCTAGTTTGTTAAGAATAGTGTTATTTGGTCTTCCAGTATAGTTCATATTCGATGAAAATCACATCTGCGTTAGTTGAACGTTTATTTCTTTAACATGTCATAATTCTACAATTGCCAATATGATTGAATTGTAGAAATAATTTGTATTTAAAGTATGAATTTATCTCATTTTGTCATAGTTTCATTTGTTTTTTTTTATGAGTAATTTAAAGTATAATAATAAATAAAATAAACTAGATTTTCTTTGGTAAAGATGCTTTCACAGGCACCTGTTTATTTATACATTTTATATACTAATAACTATAAACAATGACTGACCTCTAAGAAGTTAGTAATGTTTTATTTGCCTATACCTTAATGTTGACTGAATTCTATTGACTAATTTACCGCTTATCTCAGTGTCTTGAAATCCTCAACCTATGATTTGAGGCTGAACGCTTGAAAGTAGTCAGTACAAACTATAGATCTGAATCTTCTTGTTAGTTATCAATTGTCAATAAGATGTAGCTGTAATCCTGAGTGAGTTGATGTTCTCTGTGGTGTTGATGGTTATATTATAATTGCATTTATGAAATCCTTAACGGTATTAATAACTACAGATACATCACACTGGTCATTATTCTGTAATTAATCGATACAGATATCTCACTCTTACAAGAGATAAATCGGGACTAAAATGGCTCAGTGATAACAATCCGGAATATAAAATTAAATGATGTGAATTTGATTTCAATAGAGAGATTAAGTTCTCGTAAGACTTCAGGTACATTTACTTGACGACCGTTAACTAACATGATAATTAGGTCTATAGTTATATACTGACTTATTCAAACAGCTCAAGATTGTTAGCCTTTTATAACCAGATCATCATCTAGCTGTGCGTGATGTCGTACTATAGGTTTCAAGGATATTTATAGTAAATAACCCGAATGAAGCAATCCAGTCATTTAAAGTCATATCACAATTCATTGAATTTTGACTAAGTCTTACGAATTTGCAATAAACAAAAGTGTAGAGAAAAATTGTATTTAGCTGCATGGCAATAATAAATCATCAACTGTATTCCATACAGACGAATAACTACCTTGTATTTTATGTTCAATGAAGTAATTTATATACAGTTTTTCATTTCGTTAACATTAATGCACAGAGCAATCCCCAATCAACCAATTAGTCATAAAGTGAGATGTATTTATTTAATATAATGATACAAATAAAATAAAGTGCATATTGTAAAAAAATGTCGCCAGGTAAAACATTCAAAGAAATTACTTACATCTTCAACTACAGATGTTCCAAATTGTAAAATTTCTGCACATGTTTCATTACTAGGTCCATTAGACTGACTTGATAATATTGGTAAATCTAAACTGTGAGCAGCAATTAATCCATCATTACAACAAAGTTTAAATTGATTCAATGTGTTTTGGGACACTTTTAATTTTGTTGATTTAGGCACATCGGAACATAATAATAATAAGGAGTTTGGTAATAAATCAAAGCTAACTAGAACTAGAAGTAAAATAACATTTAAATTTACGTAAACAGACATCTTGTGAATAGTAGCTAAATAATGTTTGCTTTTTATTGTGACATCGAACATTGAATCAATATGATTTCATATTTTTCATATTTCATTGCATAAAATAGGACAGGAGATTGGTGAAAAATAATCTAAGAGTTCTGAAATATACAGAAACATAAAACAGTATGATGATTGACTAAATGTCAGCGTGCAATACACAGATTCTTGGAAAAAAACAAGTTAAAAATGATAAAAATAAACATTCAGTCAAATTATCATATTTATGCATTTTTTTTAGCTACATATGTACAAACAACCAGAGAGAGTGAAAAATATATTGCAATGTTTCGTCAGACAATATGGTCTAGGCTCTATCGGAAGAAAAAAACCAAGTTTGAACAGGGTTGACAAATGGAAAGACAGATATTATTCTTGAATCACTAAGAATTGTTAATTGTAGCTTAAATCTGAAGTCTTCTATACACTTGACACTCAGTTTTTGTAAAATTATCGGTGTACATGTAGATGAATGTTCATATAAAGCGTGTACAAAGTTACAAAGTAAATGACAAATTTAGTTAACACTGAACCAATGTCATTTTTTATTAACATGATCACTGAGGTTTCGAATAGGATAAATAATATCCCGTGCACTATTTACGTAGTACTGTATTGTGAACGATGGGTCAAAACTGATTTAAAGTTGTACAAATTTACTAACACAAAAGTTTCATTAAAATGTTTATAAGTGCATAATTTCGTAGTTTGTTAAACTGTGTTTTTTCTTTATCATAAAAAATACTATTGAGAAACATTATGCGAAAATTGAAATCAGCTAAAGAACAAATCATCACATTATCGATGTGTCATTAGCAGATTCATTGTTTACGTTAAGGATTTCGGCATAACATTATTTTGGTGGGTTTCAATAAAGTTCCAAAATTTGTAGCTTGGATGTGCCATACAATATTTTAACTCAATACTTTACAGCAATAAAGAAAAGATTTTCAATATGTAATGGAAATTTAATATTTCACGGTATTCGTTTACAGTGATTTACTCTTAACGGATATTGAGTATAATAAACAGCAACATTTCGAAATGAAGCGTTAACTACACGAAAACAACGTTATTTACATCTCGCTTTAACGATAGCTTATAAAGGAAATTTTCTTGCAGTCTTTGTTATTTACTATGACTGCACAGTTGTTTGTATAGTGCTCTTCTACAAAATATTAGGCTGATAAAAAACGTAAAGAGATAGAAACCTAAAGATTTTCGAAAATCTCAAGTATTAGTAGAATCACGACTAAGTTACGTGGTAGACCAAGAGATAAAATGATGTTCAAAGATTAAACTAGTTTACAGAACGAAAGTATGCGATAGATAAAGAAGTGAACAAACACTTGTAGAATTTGAGAGAAAGCAACAAAAGAGCTTAAAAAGGTGTTCTAGATAAAGTTAAGTTAAAAATTGTAAGTGTTTCTTTTGTACGCAATTATAAGAAATAAAATTTAGACACTCCCAAATTAACATAATAAAATGGCTTGACGACATTCCAGACAAATAAAACTGGCAACCAGTTTGTGTCAGATAAACTGTTTTGAACTGGCTGATATAAAAAATATGTTTATTTTATCGACATCTGCTTGAATAATTTAAACCGTACATCTATTCTAAATCTGAAGTATCCAGATGTTAAAAATTTAGAAAACATTTTTAATTCAGATTTTGAAATTATATATACATATATACAACCCCTAAAATGGATTTTGTTGAAATCATTAATTTGTTCACTAAAGAGGACTGCGTACTGTACTTTAACTAGGCTCAGTCTTGTTCTAATGCGTAATCAAATACATATTCGATATATTTAGAATGAATCTGATATTGTTATTAGGTTATCAGTTAATGTGATTCCGTTACAATCTCGTCGATTTATTCACCCCTAAGTAATCATGTGGCTCATTATTAAGACAATATGAAATAAACTTCATATTAAGGTTGCGCAGAAAACGTATGTAAACAATGTAATTTAAGTTCGTACAGTTTATAAATTACTATGAACATCTGTTTAAGCAATTCAAAAATGTCAAGTTAGCTAATCGAAAGTCTTCAAAGTAAGTAAACACCAAGAACAACATTCCAAAGACTACAAGCACTTATTATAACCAAATAAGATAGTTAATAAATTAACGAGGGGAAGGAGGAAGTCTAATAATATGTTCTGTTAAGAAACTGATAAAACCACCCTGTGACTTTTTCCACTGTTTAGAAATATACGATAGATGTTCACAGAGCATCGGAAGTATTGAAACGTGATCAATATTTGATTTTAATACTACACAGTATATGAAATGAAACGAATTCAGCACGAATAGGAGAAATGGAGTTGATGATACTGAAATTACAAAATAATGCAAAGAGTAATAATACAGTGATTTGAGATTGATGATGATAAATTAAGATATTTGGACAAAGTAAATGTGAGTGATCTTAACTGCCATGGTCTTTGACAATGCACCTGATTAACTATTCCGAATGATGTTCACGATCACAAAGGGATAAATTTCTTGAGCGTCTGCCTACGTGATTTGCCTTATAACAGTAATTAACGCTATAAATACGAAAGAAGTACTTAGTCCAAGTTATTTATCTTTCAGTTTCAATGTGAGAGTTGGGTGGGCTGAAATGATTTGATTTTAATATTTCTGAGATGACTGTTTTCTGGACGGTTTCGTGTAACCTCAGCATTAATATTTCGTTATATGTGTCATCTTTAAATGACAGCCGTGCAAACGGTAAACTTTATGTGTTGTTCTGTCCAGGTACTTTTCTTGCTTAGGCTCTTTCTTAATGAAACATCTGCTTTTGTAAGTAGATCACTAAGAAACGATACTTATCCTTCAGTTTCTTTGTATGAAAACTTAGTGGTATAGTTGACTCTGGTAAACTGCCTGAGAATTATCGATTGATGATTCTCATGTTTACAGAGGAAAAATCTATCATCCACATATTAAGTTGAATCCATCAAACTGAGAGTAAAATAAGTATGCTAGTATTATTCAACATCTATCTTCTTTACACTTATTAATACTTAGGTTATTCTTAAAAGTAACAACTAATAAAATGTCAACTTTATCTATGAAATATGTGATTCTTTTAAGGCTAGAAGTTAACCAAATATTTATTCTGTCAAACAGTTTAATTAATAATAGTGGCTTAATTAATATGTGATTGTCACATATTGTATATGTTTGCCTAATAAAAGTACTAATAAAACTTATTATGGTATGTAATTACATATCTATAAGATTAGCGTAGAAATGCTTTTCATTACACTAATAAGGTAAACTAATCATTAATAACAGTATTTGATTAAACATGACCATAGTTAGTCATTAAGGAAATAATTCCAACAATATAATAACCACAAAATAAATACACTGAAATCAAAATTGTACATTTAGTAATGGCGATTTTTAAAAAAATTCAATTTGTACACATATGTATACATTAACACGTTATTCGTAATATGATAAGAAAACTGAAGTCGTAAAAGATCTTGGATAAAATAAATGTTAATTTTACCAATTATACTTGATACCCCTAAATACTTTTCACGCTGCTGGTAATGTATACAATTGGAATAATAGCGTATGCTCTTCGGTTATTAACACAAAATATGTAATTCATTATTCTACTTTAAAAGGCTACAACAAATGTTTTTGGATATATGAAGTGCTTTAAATGAAATAACTAATCGTCAGTTAATCGACTTAGTTTTCGTCATGAGTTTCCAGGTAGCTAATTACGCTCCTATCAATAAAGAATTCTCTGTAGGAATTATTGTTGTTTAAAGATCACTTCGAAGTTGCTTAAGAACTTTCCGTAAAAAGTATGTATATATTGAAAAGACTAAACTTTATATTAAAGATCATATTCAGCAAAAATATTGAGTTATTACCCAGTGGTTGATAAACATTTTAAGAATACCCAGATAAATTTTGCTTGTAATGCCGTTTCATTCTGTAACATGTAGTAAACTAAAGGAAACTGACCATGAAGTTCTACAAATACTGGTTATCAACTAACTCTGTATAGTCTTATTGTATGGATACCCTCAAATATGTCGGTTTCCCGGTAAATTAGTGCTTAAAAAATAATATATCAAAGACAACTAATTCACACGTGTACCTACATTATTTTCTAATAAAATTTGTGCCTAAACTAAATAAAGTGTGTTTATACTTTGTAAAATAGTATATTAAAGGTACATGTAGATAGATAGGTTGGTAGGTCGTTGGTTAGTTATTAAAAGACAAAGTTATTTATTGGTAAATTATTTGGGAAGTCTTTATAACACTTCTTTAATAACAGAAGCTTCTATATGAATGTTTTAACATATGTTTCAATTCACCAATAGTTTTATAAATACACTGAGTGGTTCTGTAATATAGTTAATATAATTAAGTTACTTTTGTCACAGACCAATATTACTATAAGAATTCTTGAAAACCAATGAACACTGGAGAGCTGTTTCGTTCATGTATATACATTTTAAGAAATAAACGTAAATCGGTAGCATTAGGAAGAATGTATAGTTCACTATCCTTACTGTATAGCCTACAAATTTTGAGCTTTGACTTATTAAGTGTCGATAAACAGAGCTACAGACAAATCTTAAGTTAGAACAGGACAGCCAATCAATATTCTTTGATTTACAGTGCTTCAGTAGATTTTTTTGAGTTCTGACTGCGCGATTAAGAAGTTTATTGTAAACAGCATATGAGAATCATTTACTGGATTCATTATCATAATGCGATGTATTGTAAATGCTTAATAAGCGGAAAACGCAGGAATAAACAACATAACCTTAGTCACTTAACATTAATAATGTAGCCAGCCATTTCATTAAAATGTCATAAATAAATGTAGGCGTGAAATCCAGTCAGTTGTAATATATATATATATATATATATATATATATATATATATATATATACTTAATATAGGGAAGTACAATATCAAACAGAAATTTAAACAATAAATAAAACCCCAACACTGCAAAATGCGAACTATAAAATGTTACTGATGACTAATTCACACCCACATTAATACATACCTTTCAAGTACCAGAATAATAAGTTCAGAAAAAAAACTGTTTTCTAACCAATCGAGTGCATAAGTAATTTATCGACATTGCTATTGTTTATTGAAAGAAAACATGTTAAATAATCAAATTCAGTGTTTTCAATTAAATTTTACTTCGTAAATCAACTATTTCAGTAGTAAAGTATTTGTTATTTTAAAAGATACATCGAAAATTTAAAAAAGGTTGAAGTGACTTCTTAAAGAAAAGATCTGAATGTAATAAACGTGTACTGTTATGCGAAAAAACGCTTGGTCATTACTTGTATGTAGTGTCCTGTTGAAAGATCCAAGGTGGTCGATAACTACCTATGAATTTAAACTTTACGACCACTGATAGTATCTATCCTAATGAGTAAGAATTAAGTTTAACAATCAAGTCTCTGTATATGGACAAGTGAATGGCCCACAAAACTTAGTTCCTCGTGTTATTTGCGATGTTTGTTTATCCCTATGTTTCAGCTAATATTTCATATGTACGCATGTTATATTAACTTCGCCCTTCTGGAGTTAATACTAGTTCCAAGCTCAAATAAAAGAGGAGGGTTGGGAATGAGCTAGCGACGCCATCACACAGAAAACAACCTTGGTATAAAACGCTAACCAGAACAAGTCTTCTAAACCATTACAACTCTGCACCAGGAGTTGGTTGGTCTTCATTTCGAAGAGTTATAACACCTCATGGTGAAGGCCAAGTTTCTTCGAAAGTCACGAGGCCGATGCCCATTCCGACAACTAAAGCAAAATTATTATACGTACACGGAATGTCCTCACGATGTGCAGACTGAAAAAACCATTGACGTTGTTAACGTAGTAAAAAGACAACCAGGAGATAATTGAAATAAGTGAAGTGTATTGGTTACAATCTGAACAGAGAAGGCCAACATCAGAAAATATAGTGTTTTACGCCTGCCATAAAGAAGGAAATGCCTTACACATACAAGAATTTGCGACGATGTTGTCCAAAGAAGGACAGAAAGTACTTATAATATGGGAATCTCATAGAGTAGAAGAAAGAAACGACAACATAGAAAGAATCACAAATCTGTGTGCCTTCAACGAAGAAGTTATAGGTGGCACCATATTCCACCCACAGTTGGATGCGCAAAGCTACATGGGTTTCGTTGAACCACGCTAACAAGAACCGAATCGGTTACATCTGCATCAAGAAAAAGTTCAGAAGGATAATTGAAGATGTAAGAATAAAGTGAAGAGCTACGTAGCTATAGGTAACCAAGATGAAAAAGAAGCTAAAGAAGCACTTGACAACCTCAGTAACAGTATCTCAAAAATTTAATACGGCCATTTTTGGAATACTAACATACTCAACAAACTCAAAATACCTTTCAGCAATAAGTTTCATGCCCAACAATATCTATTTGAAAAAGAAAAAACTAAAATAAAAGGTAACTGAAAACTGGTAAACGAATTTATAACTTCAAAATGTAACGGGGGGAGGGTTCAGCTGCAAGAGGCAGCACCATAAGAAGTGAAGAATATAGAAATTATCGTATTATAGGATATTCATATTTCCTTTCAGCAATATACTGATGAATCAGTGTGTCACAATGAAATATTTATCGTAATTGTCACAGTTTATCGTGCAGTAAATGAATTCCAGTTTTTGTTATGATGTCACTCTAGTGAACACTTTAAAATGGATCTGTTTAAGATTTATCTGTTGCCACAACTCATTTGCATACCAGGTTAGTATTTTACAGGTATCTGGTGAAGATTTGTAAACAAGTAAAAGTCACCTTGTCAATGATAACACTTAAACATTCACCATTTAAATGCTTAAACTAGTTATAATACTATTTATAATGAGTCTACTGTTAACTTTATACTAGATCTCATAATTTACTATCGAGATAAAATAAGGATAAGCTTGTAGTGCTGCAAACATATTCACTGAATTAATGACACGATACCATGGCTAAAACTAAACTTGCAAGTAGAATGCTTATTACACAAACCGTCTCTCATTTTTTGACTACGGTATTTCTGACTAAAGTTGGAATATTATGAAATTGAAAAACAACCAATTGTAATAAAATGTTCATTATGTATAATCATAACTCCTATACCTCAAGCTTCACGTCGATTGAAACTAGCCATTTTTGTGTTTATATGAGTTGTTTCTAATGAGTCCTGAAACTGACATTTGTTGTGTTTACAAATTGAGATTTCATGCCAGAATGGATTATTTAGAATGAACACTTTCACACAAGAAATTTTTCTCAGTCCACCAGTTTTTAGTAATTAATTATAGTTTCATAGAAATATGTCTGGAGATATAAGTATTAATGAGTATTTTATTACATTTAAAACTGCTTTGAAATCAATAGAAAATTGTTCAGATCTTATACGAGGGACTTCAACTGATCGGCTTTCATTAGCATAAGAACTTACTACACGGATTGGCTAATTACTGTCATTTACTTGCAAGCTGTTTAGTGAATATGGATTGTAGCTGGCATGTTTAATCCTATTTGAAACCATAGTTTGATACTTGACAAATCCGTCATATGTCTAGATTATTAGTATATTATAACTAGAAAACGTTTATTTCCTTATCTTATGAACAATTTAGTCAGACCTTCATTTCGTGTAAATTTACTTATGCACTATAAAATACATTAGACATAATTTTCTAAAAAAAAATGTTTTTTTTTGTATTTTAGGTGTTATTTTTTAAATTATCACGTTCAACTAGCTGTTTATTACATGTGATTTATGATGTACGTATTTTAAGACAAGGGACTTTCTACAAAAATAACCTTATAATATGGAGAATTTTCTTGAACCTATCACTCCAGGAGTGAATTGAAAATGAAAAATTATTTAGAAATTGAATGAAGATTATTTCAATATTCACTGCTAAATTAATTTTTATACGTCAGTGTTAGATTTTGTAATATCAGTTATACTTTTGTTTATAGAGTCAGTAATCTGCTGATAAGAGGATTAAAATATTCGAAAAGTCTCCAATAAAGATATTATATCCCTATGACAATATTTTATTGGCGTAAAGTTGCCTAGAACCCCTTCAGATTACAGAAACTGTAAAATTACCCTAAGGAATCAGCACTAACTTTACATATTTTTAAGAATAAAGCTCTCTAACAAAGATTGTCAACAGTTTTATACTGGAGCATGTGTTAACTAGTGACTAGCTTTGAAATCAATTTCCTAAATTTCTCATAAAATTTTTCAACCAGCAGAGTGAAGCAACTGAAGTATAAAGGGTGAAAGTGTTGACCAATCAGTGGTATTACATCACAATTATACTGTAGGTAAAATTTGACTTTTTATATTCCAACTGTGTTTGAATAGCAAATTGATCACAATCTATTATGATTTGTAAATGTTTATTGTTGAAATGTCTCACTAAACAATCAAGTTTTTATCTAGTTTCATTACTCTCCTAAAAAATACTAGCCAGTTCATAATAGAACCTACCGTTTAATTAATATATTCAGTTAGTAGTTGTAAACTGAGGAGAATAATCTGTGTTATTTCAAGAAAGTTAACTAGGAAGTAAAACCTTTCAAATCTTTTTAGTAAGGTTATGATACAAATAATATATTTACATAACGAAATTCCATTGATTAATATTAGAACTAAATAAAGTTCTAATTTATTTGGTGCTGCTATTTCCAAAACAATCAATACCACTTTCAATGGTAATGGTGGTAGTCATATTCCTTTCTGACAATTTTACTGTTAGAAACATATTTTACAAAAACATGTTATTGCTATGAAACTGTATGACAAAATAATCACCTACCAAATATCAATACTCGATGTATCATATCATCTTCCGTATACGAATCAGTGAATGTATGTTTACTTCGCCGTCATTTCTGAGTTATGTTTATACTTATTAAGGAAAATCTATTAAATATCAGTTGGATGACCCAAGCATAAGTAATTTGTTTACGAAGGGCATACAATATAAGTTTTTCAGCTGACATTATAATTATTAAAGTTTCAAAAGAATATTTGTCAAGGTGTTCATAAATACCTTAACTTCATATTTTTCTGCAATACATTTGTTGTAATTGATGACTTGAAATTTAAATTTGTCTACATTATGTGGACGATCAGTCACTTTAATGAGTAGATGCTGGGAAAGGATTAGAACTTAGAAAATAATTGGATTGTGGTAATTATTCGATTAGTGCTTACTCTGTTATTATATTACGAAAATAAGTGAAGCATTGGGCTTCCAATAAGCTATTCCTTCTTACAAAACATTCAAAGTGTGAAATTAACGTCCTTCTACATTGACATTTTTCATTAAAATAAAATAACCCGACAAACCTAGAATACGTTTCGTGAAAGAAGATTATTAAAGTGGTTTCATTATTTATGAAATGAAACATCTCAGTATACTTTTAATTGGATACAGTTAACCCCTTTTTATTATTTTAAGAGTTTGATTTAATCTGATTATCTTTATAAAGCAAATTTGTGTACGATCCGAATATTTTTTTTATACGACAAGAAACTGTTATTTATAATCCTTCAATTTGTTACCAGAAATTGTAATTCGATGTCGTCTTCTTTAACTTTTTTTATTAATGTACAAGATTCTAGTCATAAATAGCAATTTATGTGTAATAGCTAAGTTTAGTTTAACGAATATGCCTATAATATAGACATTCAGAGATTATCTTCAGTAACAATGAGTTAACATAGAAATTCTTTGTGAAGCTTAAGTTTACACAAAAGCCGATAAATGTTATAATAATAATTAGTGTAATCCGATTGGGTATTGTTGGGGTTACTAAATTCGACTCTGAAATTATGAATTGGTCTGAGTTAGAGATCCACTGAAAACCAGGAAGCACATGATGAGGATCCACGATCGCATCATGGAATCAAACCTAGGATTTTCAGTGGTTGTACAACTCAAACAAATTTGTGGTACAAAATTCAAATAACTGTATTAAGAGTATTGTTTAGTTATAGGATTTTGACACTTGAATAATTTACAATCACAATTCAGCAGATTTTTTTGAATAATTCTTATTACTTAAATACTATGTAATAGTGTTCATCTTACTTGTTTCAAACTCAGAAACGCTGAATTGTATGCGTGTAATAAGGCTATTTAGGTTCTCACTAAAAATTCTTCATTCTATACCTTTTATTATTGAGTCATTTTATGACATAACTAATGAACATGATAACATAATTTTACTTCTCAATTTCTCAAATAGTTTTTCTTATTTACTAATGTTTTCATTTCATTATTAAACTTTGGTAAATAGTTTTACCAATATAAATGAAGTCAAGAGCTATGGTAATGAAACCTACATTCTCCTTCAATTATAAGTTACCCTACTTTTAATTTATTTTTAATTAGTTCCTCATCAGATCTCTATAATAATGTGTAAATATTTTACAATAATAATAAATTCGATGCCAATCAATCTATGGTGTGTCAAATTATGACATAACAAGTACTAAGGTAGTTACGGAAATAACTGCCGATAATAAACGAAAAGATGAGGTTAGCGAAGTGATTGCTAATTAAGAGTCATAAATAATAGGTGGATGAATTAGGGCACGTACATGTTAAATTGACGCATTATATAGCATCATATAAGTGAATTGACAAAAACTTCTTTATGAGAGATCTACTATTAATGTCAAATAAGTAAAGGTAGAGAGTATATCATAAATCTGCATATACGGAAACGATAGATAGGTTTCGAGGAAATGAAATATTGAAAAATCTGATATTAATATTGAGTCATTTATCCAGAACAAATCCTTGTCATTTGTCATACTTGGCATTGTGTAATCCGCGCTGGTGTCAATGACTGAGGAGGTCGTACATATCCATTACTGAAAAGTACCATACTAGGTGAAACAGACTCCCTTTGCCGATTGATTGGTGTTGATTTGGCCTATATATATATAAGTGTAGAACCTTTTTAAAAAAGCTGCATAACCAGGAGTTTCTTCCTTTCCTTCTATTCTTAATAAATGTCTTAGTCTGAATTTTAACAATGATGAAGCTTACTTTTCATAATAATTTCAATAATACGAAGATAACGATAATTAAGTATATACACATATACGTAGTTTCATAAATAATACTTTCATGTATATTATACCCTCCCAATTCGCCTTGTAATTATGTAAAGAATGTTTTTAAACATGATATCAGTAAAACAATCTCTTTAGGAAATTAAGATAACCGTTTTCATAGTTATAAGTTAGGTAAGTAGTCATACATTGACTTGACGAATAAGCAGAAGGATTACATGATATTGCAAATTAAGTAATTCGAGAAAATGTAAATCGATCTGTTCAATATTAATTGCTTATTGACATAGTGATCGTTGTAAAAAAGAATCATAGTTTTTTGTAGAATCATAACAGCTGACTAGTAAAATATCCCTATTTATGACGATATAACATCACAGTTCTCATTTTCTTTTTAGTTTTAGGTTTCCTACTAACTAATATAAGTTGCTGATTGGAGTTTCCTTTAAAGTGACGACAATATGGACAATATTATTTCTATGATTTTCTGCAAATAAATAAAATAAAGACAAGAAAATCACTTTTCTTGTCCTGTATATTACAATGACAATTTATGTCCATCTTCAAAGTTTGATAACACTTTAGAAATACGTTCGTTCAGGGCTAAATAAATCATAGCTTCAGTTGGCTACTTTCTATTATGATAAACTGTCTGTAGTACAAGTTGACTTAAAAATTTATATTTACTCATTGATTAAGGTCATCTCTAATTCAGCCTTTATGGTACATTTAAGAATTCAGTCTTCATTAAAGAATTAAAATCAAAACAGTGAAATCTGAAATCACTACATTGTTATAATTTTATTTCTTTTGTTTCAGGAATGAGTAACAAGAAACTTACCTTTTAAACCAAATGCAAAGTAGAGTGATTTGTTCTATTCATTTTAATCCATCCCATAGTTTTCGATATTTTTACTCAATAATTTTTACATGAAATAACAATTTCTTACTATACCTTTTGTATAAACTGTGTTTTATTTGACATAAAATGGTGTAATTACACAAAATTACTACAAGATAATCATTTAAGCAATTCAGGTTATTTCTATTATTATCTAGTCTTGTAAATAGGCTATAACAAAAATAAATCTATGCACAAATGTTGACGCAAAATATTCGAGAACAATGTGAAAATAAACAAAAAAATGTTGACCAAATGAATGTATTGAGATAAAAATATGTTTAGTACTATTAGTTAAATATAACTAAATAGAATGAATCTCAGTACAATCCAGTTCACTGATTGCAAATTAACATAGTCAACTAGAAATAGGATGATTACAAAGTCGATTCATGAATACATTATTACATTCTATAACATCATCTGAACATTATTATTTGATAAAATTAACATGTAGTTCACTACATGATTAATACCATCATTTAGCCTAAGTTAGTGTAAAATATCGATTTAATGACTGAGGAAGGTCTTGTTGGAAACATATGACAAATCAATCTAAATATAATCTTGTTTAATCTTAAGATCTGGAAGACAGAAGTTAATTGATTGATTATTGATACACCTGATATTTCAGTGTTGTAATATATTGGAATAGGTAATAAAGGAAAAACAATAAAATAACAATAAATGGTTAGCTTAAACTTTCTTCGTTTTAATGGAATATTAGTTATCTTTCACTTTAAATTTGCCAGTAATTATGTTTTTCATCAATATTCAGACTATTCTAGTTTGTGGTGTGACATGGCATGACATTAAGAGGTTCATTGGGTCATTTTCTAGGCGACATTTTTGTGGTAAATCCTGAAAAAACCAAACTTAAAAAAAACCATCACTTTAATAACGTATCATTCAAGGTATGTTGATGTTTCCTTTATAGTGTCTAATAATCAACAACTGGCAACCAATCTCCCACAAATTTTCAACATGGTGCACAAAATTATAAAGTTTACTGTGTGCTAAGAAAATGACGATAATTTCCATTTTCAATATTTTTAATGCAATGGATAGAGGATAGGACTATTCATCGGTTAATTAATTGTAGGAATATACAAAATGGAATTTATCTGAATTTTTATATTTCTCATGCTATCAGCTACAAGAAGGAATTGTTCATTACACTATTTCACAGTATAAATTAACATGGATTGTCAACAAGCTTAAAAACAAACTCGTGTATGTTAAGAGAATGAGTAAGAAGCAGTGGATATTCACAGAAATGTGTTGACAAAATGCTATAAAAGAAAAGGTAGAAGTCAAAAGATAATATTATAAACAAAAAAAGCTAGGTTTAGTCAACTTTGAGTCATAGGTAGTGACTATCCGTGAACAATCAGTAGATGACTAAGATCCTCATTACTCGGAACATATCTCGCTATCAATTTTGTCATTCTGTACAAAACATCATGCTCCTTAGTGCCATCTTAGGTCACTAAGTATCCCTTTTACGTTACTGCCAACTGCAGATATAAATTTACACGTATCTACCACAGTAGTTAATTTGGTAAGGCATATAGAATTGTCTGTTTATATCACAAAATATTTCGTATCAGTCAGGTCATAAACTTGATCAGCGCAACAGTGAAATATTTGGTTGACAAAGAACATGTAGTTGACACCATGAAATCTTTCAGAGATGAATAATTAACAATCAAACTATGTTCTTCTTAAATTGACTAAGATAATCGCAATCAAACTTTTAGACCAAATTCATGTATTTAAAAAGAAAGAATGGTAAATCTCGTCTTATCATGGTAATTTTCCAATTATTACATCATTTCAATTATTACGATTGTATAATTTTGTTTTTCTTTAGTGACCGATCTTAATTCATATTATCCTTAGTTGCTCGTTATTCAGTTATCCTCAGCTGTTCCATAAGGTATTGAGTTAATCCCGTAGTTATATGACTTTTCGTTATTAACTCAATTATTCGAGTCTCCACTTACACAGTGCATTTATATACATCAAATCAATTTTACTCGAACCATTGTTTCACTATGATTCTATACTACTATCTCTAAACAGTGTCACTTATAAAGTGTGTTAACTTTTATGTATAATGTTGATTATGAAATATATTATAGGTTGTACGCAGATGATAAGAGCCTGAAGAAGTTAAATTGATTCATCTTATTCCGCCGAATTCTTCACTCCTGCTCTCCTAAAACTAATGAACGTAACTATATGTATAAAATATATACTTGAACCAGAACTATTCGTGAGATGTAAGTGTACTATGAGGTTTCTTAAGTCAGTGGATTCATACACATACCAAGTATTGATAAGTAAATTGACTAGTTGAACTTATCAAATAAGATCAGTGATGAAAGCTATTAAGCATAATTTAAAGGCATAAAGATATTTGTAATTGAGTGTATTTTTTCAATCCTTTAACTTGAATCTTTAATTTATTTTGTTTTAAATTATTATTATATATACATTTACATGGAAGAATGACGGTTAATTGATAATATTTAATTGATCGTCAGGGTCATCTAATAATGAATAGACTTAAGTAAACATATAAACATAATATGTTTCAATAAATTCATTAGTCTTGAACAATTAATAATCATATCTTATGTCTAAACTAAGGTATTCGAAGATATTTGATTCACCATCTGAAGTCAGTCTGTTATGAACACTTACTCTAACATTACTCCACACCACTCTACACAAATAATTGTCAAGAATATATTAATCGTTTCTTATTGATATTTCTATACAAGTTAATAAAGGGTTGTAAACATTTTGATTAGATATAATTAGAAAACTCTATGAAAAAACCGCTAATCTGCAAAATCCCAGAAGTTCAATGTAATAATCAAAACAGACTAGAACTATTTACTTCTGAAGCAATCAACGACAGAAAATGTATCATAGTAAATGAGTGAGTCAAGCTTTAATCGTTTTTACTATTTAGGTAATCCTTAAAATAATTAAAAAAAGGTAAAGTCCTAATACAAGAATCAACTTACCCACTATAAACTGAATTAAAATAATTACTTACGTAACACTTGATAACAACAATCATTTTCTAAACTGTTAATCATATATGTTCACCACTTGTTTAATGAAGAAATCTGAACAAATAGTCTTAATTAATGTATAGCTAACACTTCCGTTCAAATCCAAAATACTACCATTATACGCTGAATAACATCAAGCCTTGAATGCACTTTTAACAATAATACTAATAGCATTATCAATTATATAAATACTTATTGAACCTACCTACTGGTCAATTTTAGTATACCGCTGTTTCAGTTGCTCAACTGCTCTATTTCTGAGAATAATTGAAATAATAGTAGTCGTTAGAATACTTATATTGTACTAAATATTAATAAATTTGAATCAATTACATGGTAGTTATAAAAATAACACTAATGAATGAAAATGTAGTTGTATAAATTGGCCTTAGCATTATCAAGAACACTTACCTTATTTTCTTTGAAATTTCACCGCTAATTGTAAATTTGGAAGAGTTTATTTAATTGCAATTCCTAGAGTCTGTTTATTCCTATCGTCACTGAGTTTTGTATAGTTTATAATATTTGAAAAATTAGTAGAAATTAGTAAGTATTTTAGTTTTTAAACAAATACTTAAACAAGTACTTTTACGTAAATAAACTTTTACAGTTCAAACTATTTTTATGATCAGTAGAGTGATTGTAATGATGTGGTGTAGTATCGCTTCGTTTTGTTTACTTATATGTTACATTTTGTACGAGTTATGGATATATACTAACAAAGAAAGAGGAACAGATAGATAACCAATCGAAAGCACTTGATCTAATCTGTTGATTTATATTATATGTTCACATACATTCCTTAAGGTATGTATGTGTATGTGTGTTGGTAGGTGTTCACACAACTTTATTATACCAAGGTACTATGTATGTAGTATCAATACAGAGATATAAATCTATGTCGATCTAATGATTTGGCTTCATTCGCTTAATTGAAAGGCACAGTTGACTTTTTTCAGTTTGTACATTGTATTTGTTTAAATATTTAGTGGTTAAATAGGTAAACATATGTTTTCTATGTATTCCGCAGTATTAAGAAATATTTTTTGCTGATTTCTGCAGTCAGTATTTTTTACTAGTCGAGTTGATTGCAATGACTTCTTATATTTCAATAACAGTCAAACTGGATAGACTTGTAGATTAATTTCTCTGCTAAATTATTCGCACTTCATGTATATTATTTGATAAAATAATAGTTAATAAGTTTCGTTCTACAAAGGTGTAAAGGCATAAATTTAAAACAGAACTAACTTAATGAATAAGACTGATCTTCAGTTTCATATGCCATACATCCAGTATTAATTAGATTGAAAGACTGAAATCATATTAATTAGTTGATTAAAACCACACTAAAAATAACTTAATTAATAATTTCTTGGGACATACAGTTACGGATGAAGATTTCGAAAATATTGCTTACTCTGTGCTAAATGATTTTGTCGTAAAGCCTTCATCATCTTACGCCACACGCTCATCAACTATTAGAATATCTTCAGAATTAATCAATGGTTTTGAAGTGTACCCGGAAATATGACTAAGTTACGCTTGTCGTATAACCAAAGCCACTTCAATCGAATGGACCCCACTCTTACGAATGAGAAATCAGAAGGCACTGTAGGATGGAAGCGAAATTATATTTGATCGTATATAGAGCTTTGATGGGATAGCAACGTCTAGGCTGGCAAACTAGAGAGAGATGCTACCTACGGTGGTTCGAGTCGTGATCTGGTGAAGATGCGTGACCGCGCGCCTTCAACTAATATTGTCCGCTAAAACAAATTTAGTCAGCATCAATGTCAGGAGCCTATGCAACTATTTATTTTGGAAATTACTAACCGCTACAGTTTGTTATCGTGATCCGTAATTTAAATGACTGGTAATTGTGTATGTATAACGACTTGTTTAGATGATAGACATAATAAAGTATTACTAAGATACCTGAAATATGACGTATTACAGCTGCCATGACAAACAGACTATCTATCGCCATTGCGATTTAATGTAGGACAATACAAAAAGAATACCTTGTAAATTCAAACCAAAATCCATATGACAGACATGACATTTAACCTAAATGAACTTGCCATCTAATTACATACCTACTTACTTACTTCTGTAACCCCTCTCGGAGGAGCATAGGCCGCTCACCAGTATTCTCCATTCAACTCTGTCCTGAACAATCCCTTCCAGCTGTCTCCAGTTGCTGCTCATCCTTTTAATGTCTGCTTCCAGCTCTCAACGCAGTGTGCTCTTTGGCCTTCCTCTTTTCCGTTTTCCGACAGGGTTCCAAGTTAGTACTTGCCTCGTAATGCAGTCAGATGATTTCCGCAATGTATGTCCTATCCATTTCCAACGTCGTTTCCTGATTTCCTCTTCAGCTGGAAGTTGGTTTGTTCTCTTCCATAGTAGGTTGTTGCTGATGGTTTCCGGCCAACAGACATTCAATATCTTGCGTAGACAATTGTTTATAAACACCTGTACCCTCCTGAGGATGTTTGAAGTAGTTCTACACGTTTCAGCTCCATACAGCAGAACTGTCTTGACGTTTAAATTGAGTTGTCTGGCTTTGAGGTTGGTTGACAGTTCTTATGAGTCCCATATGTTCTTCAACTGTAGGAATGCTACCCTTGCCTTGCCGATCCTTGCCCATACATCTGCATTGGATCCTCCTTGTTCGTCGATGATGCTCCCCAGGTATGTAAAGGTATCCACTTCTTCCAGAGTTTCACCATCAAGTTCAATTGGGTCGGTGCTCTATGTGTTGAATTTGAGGATCTTGCTATTTCCCTTATGTATGTTCAGGCTTATTGATGCTGAGGTTGCTGCTACGTTGGTTGTCTTCACTTGCATTTGCTGGTCTGTATGGGTTAAAAGAGCTAGATCATCCGCGAAGTCCAGATCATCGAGTTGCATCCTACTTGTCCACTGAAATGCGTGCTTTCCCTCAGATGTGGAGGTTTTCATGATCCAATCAACCACTAGAAGGAAGGGGAAAGATGAGAGTAAACAGCCTTGTCTGACACCGGATCTCACTGGGAATGCATCTGTCAGCTGTCCTCCATGCACGATTTTGCACTGTTGTCCATCGTAAGAATTCCGGATGATGTTGACGAGTTTTTCTGGTATACCGTAGTGTCGAAGAGGTTTTCATAGTGATCTCTTGTCTACGCCGTCAAACGCCTTCTCATAGTCAATTAAGTTGGTGTACAGTGACGAGTTCCAATCAATTGATTGTTCGACAATGATCCGTAGTGTTGCAATTTGGTCTGTGCACGACCGATCCTTACGGAAACCAGCCTGTTGATCTCGAAGTTGAGCATCCACTGAGTCTTTCATTCTGTTCAACAACACTCTGTTGAAGACTTTTCCTGGTTCTGACAACAGTGTGATCCGTCTGTAGTTCTCACATTTGCTCAAATCTTCTTTGTTTGGTATCTTGATAAGGTATCCTTCTTTCCAGTCTGCCGGCACATGTTTATCCTCCCTGATCCTCTTGAATAAAACGTGAAGCATCCTTGCTGTTATGTCTATGTCTGACTTGAGTGCTTCGGCTGGTATATTGTCAGGTCCTGTTGCTTTCTCACTTTTGATTTATCCGATGGCTATCTTTATTTCTTCCATCGTTGGTGGATTGACATCTATCGGGAGGTCTGTAGATGCTGCTTCGATGTGTTGTGGGTTCGGTAGAGCTGGTCTATTCAAGAGTTCCTCAAAATGTTCTACCCATCTGTCTCTTTGTCCTTGAATCTCGGTGATTAGCTTGCCTTCTTTGTTCCTGACTGGTCGCTTTGGTTTACTATATCTTCCTGCCAGTTTCTTCGTTGTGTCATGTAGCTGTTTCATATTTCCTTCTCTTGCAGCTTTTTCTGCCGCCGTTGCAAGGCTTTCGATATACTTCCGTTTGTCAAATCTAATGCTCTTCTTTACCTGCATATTGGCTTCTGTAAATTCACTTTGAGCCATGATTTTCTCTTCTCTTGTTCGGCTGTTGTTGATGTCTGTCTTCTTGTTCCTCATTTCCTGAATTTTTTTTAGGGTCTCTATGGAAATTCACTCCTTATAATAGTGTGTTTCTTGCGTCCAAGAGCCTCTTTCCAATTTGAAGTTAGTGCCTCTTTGATTCCTTTCCAGTTGTCATCCATAGTGGTTTCTTCCTCGTTCAGCAGATCTTGTAACGTTTGGAACCTGTTGTTGTAAGTTAACTTGAATTCCTTGAGTTTGTCAGTATCTCGAAGAGAAGCTGTATCGAACCGTTGTAATGCTGTTACTCCAGTTATCTATCACTTCTCTAGCTTCAGTTTAATTTTGGCAACCACTAGGTGATGATCTGAAGCTTGATCAGCTCCTCTCCTAGTTCTCACATCTTCCATTGATATTCTGAATTATTTATTGATGCATATATGATCGATTTGACAATCTGTAGTATGATCCGATGAAACCCATGTAACGTTTGGCATGCGTTTCTGGGGAAATGCTGTACCACCTACAACCATTTTGTTGAAAGCACATATATTTGTAAATCTTCCATCACTCTCATTTCCTTCTCCCAGTCAATGTCGTTCCATGATGTTTTCACATCCGGTATTGTCCACTCTGACCTCGGCGTTTAGGTCCCCCATCAGGAATGTCATATCCTTTCCTGGACACTTCGCTATAATTGACTGCAGCCTATCACAAAACTGATCTTTGTCCGCGTAGTTGCCGTCGTTGGTGGGTGCATAACATTGGATAATATTGATTGTAATCCCCTTCTCTATTGTCTTGTAAGATAATTTGATGATCCTGGGTCCATGTGGTTCCCATCCTACAAGTGCATTGCGCGCTTTCTTGGACAGCATCAGAGCAACTCCTAGGGTGTGTGGAGCATTTCCCTTTTCGTGCCCGGAGTATATTAGCACCTCTCCCGTAGCTACTGTTTTCTGTTCAGTTTGAGTTCAATAGGTTTCGCTGATTCCAAGCACTGTCAAGTTGTATCTCTTCATTTCTGCTGCTATCTGGGGGATCTTCCCAATCTCACACATTGTCAGAACATTCCATGTACCAATACAACGTTTTGCTCTGGTTGTTAGAAGGGTGGGGAATCATCCTCATGACTTACGAAGAATTTCGGCTTTCATCATGAAGCGTCATAGACATTCCTTCCTATGTCAGGGCAGAGTTTAAATGGTTTGGCTTGTTTAATCTGGTTGGCGTTTTTTGGCAAGCTTGTGTTTTACGGAATGGGGATGATAGCCTTTTGCCCAAGCCTCCTCATTTACCCGGGCTGGGGACCGGCAGCAACCCTAGAAGAGCTTCGGGCGTAGTTTGCCATTCAATAGTGAAATATATATGCCTGGTTTTATACTTCTTAAGCAAAAATGAACTTATTTAAAGAATCATTTGAAATGAAATATTTTACTGACTATTATTAAAATGATACATTACATTTTTCATTGGTACTAAATGCAGAATTAGCCCCATCATTTAATGAGAATTTTATGTTCTAGTTAATATTCTATCGATTGAAACAGTTAATGTTTGAATACGAACACCAAACCGGACTTTGTGCTGCAGCCCTAAATTTAGAAAACATGAAATTGTAATACAGTTTAGTCACTTTGTTCCCATTCGCTAGACATGTAATTGATTGTGACTCGATCTAAAAATACGAGAATTTCGAAATGTAGTAGTAGCTGTTTTGTCCGCCGGGTTGACACAGAATCCTGTAAAGACTGTTTCAATTTATTGCGAATCTTAGAGCACAGGATTTAACTCAAAGAACCTTTGAAAAATAATTCTACCACTTACTTCTCGTTATCTATTGGATATTGTTCGTTGATTGAAGATGAACGTTTTGAGCCAGTCTTTGGGCTTTAAAAATTCTAGGTCGAAACGATAATTTACAACGTACCTGTGACCTGTGACCTTACGACTAAAGGCAACCGAACCAGCCAGTCTGTCACAGTATGATCTCAAAACTCGGTTACCGTATAAAAGAAACGGACTTCCATATTGTCTAGGATAGGGTGGAAATTCGAAGTATAAGTTGTTTGATTCTAATAAGTTATGAAGATTTTTAATCATTATTAAAATACAGGCATGTCCATTTTTAAAAGTATGATGCTAAAGTATAAAAGAAAAAAATTAGATAAATAAAATCACTCTAACTATAAAAATGAACAAGCTGAGGAAGGATTCAAATGAACACGAGATTATGTAGGATTCTTGGCAAAAAGTACTTTTGATGATATCATGATTTGCATGCTGACCTTACAGAGTAGTCTTCAACAATCAAGCACATAAGCAATAAAAATGCGAAGGACAACAGTGAATAAGGAAAAAAAATATATTTGATCGTGGACAGAAGGTCAGCGTATATATTTGCTGTCTAGAAATGGCGTTACTTTCTATTTAGTGATGTGTAGTGATCTGTTGGTGATCCATAAGCGAGCACCTCTAGTTACTAGTGTCTACCAAAACAAACAAGGTCAGCATCAACTACGAAAGCCAACATAACAATTTATTTTGAAAAATTATTTTGCTACTACAGACCTTAAACTAATAATAAGGCAGAATATGAACTGTATGTTAAATTATAGATGTATTTCAGTTTAGCTGTTATGTGCGTAAAATGTTAAGAAATTACTGTTTAATTTTGAAAAAAATATTTGAAAAAATTAATAAGTTGTAATTCTAAAATTATAGTGAGTCGAGATGTAAACATGCTGTTTAAAGGTTTCTATTATTTTTTTCTTTTAAAAGTTTAATTCCAAAGTAAATTGTTTCAACGGTTCACCAAGTTTCAGTATACAAACTGCATTTCAGCTTAAGTCCGGTTTGGTGTTCGTATTCAAACATTAACTGTTTCAATCGATAGAATATTAACTAGAACATAAAATTCTCATTAAATGATGGGGCTAATTCTGCATTTAGTACCAATGAAAAATGTAATGTATCATTTTAATAATAGTCAGTAAAATATTTCATTTCAAATGATTCTTTAAATAAGTTCATTTTTGCTTAAGAAGTATAAAACCAGGCATATATATTTCACTATTGAATGGCAAACTACGCCCGAAGCTCTTCTAGGGTTGCTGCCGGTCCCCAGCCCGGGTAAATGAGGAGGCTTGGGCAAAAGGCTATCATCCCCATTCCGTAAAACACAAGCTTGCCAAAAAACGCCAACCAGATTAAACAAGCCAAACCATTTAAACTCTGCCCTGACATAGGAAGGAATGTCTATGACGCTTCATGATGAAAGCCGAAATTCTTCGTAAGTCATGAGGATGATTCCCCACCCTTCTAACAACCAGAGCAAAACGTTGTATTGGTACATGGAATGTTCTGACAATGTGTGAGATTGGGAAGATCCCCCAGATAGCAGCAGAAATGAAGAGATACAACTTGACAGTGCTTGGAATCAGCGAAACCTATTGAACTCAAACTGAACAGAAAACAGTAGCTACGGGAGAGGTGCTAATATACTCCGGGCACGAAAAGGGAAATGCTCCACACACCCTAGGAGTTGCTCTGATGCTGTCCAAGAAAGCGCGCAATGCACTTGTAGGATGGGAACCACATGGACCCAGGATCATCAAATTATCTTACAAGACAATAGAGAAGGGGATTACAATCAATATTATCCAATGTTATGCACCCACCAACGACGGCAACTACGCGGACAAAGATCAGTTTTGTGATAGGCTGCAGTCAATTATAGCGAAGTGTCCAGAAAAGGATATGACATTCCTGATGGGGGACCTAAACGCCGAGGTCAGAGTGGACAATACCGGATGTGAAAACATCATGGAACGACATTGACTGGGAGAAGGAAATGAGAGTGATGGAAGATTTACAAATATATGTGCTTTCAACAAAATGGTTGTAGGTGGTACAGCATTTCCCCAGAAACGCATGCCAAACGTTACATGGGTTTCATCGGATCATACTACAGATTGTCAAATCGATCATATATGCATCAATAAATAATTCAGAATATCAATGGAAGATGTGAGAACTAGGAGAGGAGCTGATCAAGCTTCAGATCATCACCTAGTGGTTGCCAAAATTAAACTGAAGCTAGAGAAGTGATAGATAACTGGAGTAACAGCATTACAACGGTTCGATACAGCTTCTCTTCGAGATACTGACAAACTCAAGGAATTCAAGTTAACTTACAACAACAGGTTCCAAACGTTACAAGATCTGCTGAACGAGGAAGAAACCACTATGGATGACAACTGGAAAGGAATCAAAGAGGCACTAACTTCAAATTGGAAAGAGGCTCTTGGACGCAAGAAACACACTATTATAAGGAGTGAATTTCCACAGAGACCCTAAAAAAAATTCAGGAAATGAGGAACAAGAAGACAGACATCAACAACAGCCGAACAAGAGAAGAGAAAATCATGGCTCAAAGTGAATTTACAGAAGCCAATATGCAGGTAAAGAAGAGCATTAGATTTGACAAACGGAAGTATATCGAAAGCCTTGCAACGGCGGCAGAAAAAGCTGCAAGAGAAGGAAATATGAAACAGCTACATGACACAACGAAGAAACTGGCAGGAAGATATAGTAAACCAAAGCGACCAGTCAGGAACAAAGAAGGCAAGCTAATCACCGAGATTCAAGGACAAAGAGACAGATGGGTAGAACATTTTGAGGAACTCTTGAATAGACCAGCTCTACCGAACCCACAACACATCGAAGCAGCATCTACAGACCTCCCGATAGATGTCAATCCACCAACGATGGAAGAAATAAAGATAGCCATCGGATAAATCAAAAGTGAGAAAGCAACAGGACCTGACAATATACCAGCCGAAGCACTCAAGTCAGACATAGACATAACAGCAAGGATGCTTCACGTTTTATTCAAGAGGATCAGGGAGGATAAACATGTGCCGGCAGACTGGAAAGAAGGATACCTTATCAAGATACCAAACAAAGAAGATTTGAGCAAATGTGAGAACTACAGACGGATCACACTGTTGTCAGAACCAGGAAAAGTCTTCAACAGAGTGTTGTTGAACAGAATGAAAGACTCAGTGGATGCTCAACTTCGAGATCAACAGGCTGGTTTCCGTAAGGATCGGTCGTGCACAGACCAAATTGCAACACTACGGATCATTGTCGAACAATCAATTGATTGGAACTCGTCACTGTACACCAACTTAATTGACTATGAGAAGGCGTTTGACGGCGTAGACAAGAGATCACTATGAAAACCTCTTCGACACTACGGTATACCAGAAAAACTCGTCAACATCATCCGGAATTCTTACGATGGACAACAGTGCAAAATCGTGCATGGAGGACAGCTGACAGATGCATTCCCAGTGAGATCCGGTGTCAGACAAGGCTGTTTACTCTCATCTTTCCCCTTCCTTCTAGTGGTTGATTGGATCATGAAAACCTCCACATCTGAGGGAAAGCACGCATTTCAGTGGACAAGTAGGATGCAACTCGATGATCTGGACTTCGCGGATGATCTAGCTCTTTTAACCCATACAGACCAGCAAATGCAAGTGAAGACAACCAACGTAGCAGCAACCTCAGCATCAATAAGCCTGAACATACATAAGGGAAATAGCAAGATCCTCAAATTCAACACATAGAGCACCGACCCAATTGAACTTGATGGTGAAACTCTGGAAGAAGTGGATACCTTTACATACCTGGGGAGCATCATCGACGAACAAGGAGGATCCAATGCAGATGTATGGGCAAGGATCGGCAAGGCAAGGGTAGCATTCCTACAGTTGAAGAACATATGGGACTCATAAGAACTGTCAACCAACCTCAAAGCCAGACAACTCAATTTAAACGTCAAGACAGTTCTGCTGTATGGAGCTGAAACGTGTAGAACTACTTCAAACATCCTCAGGAGGGTACAGGTGTTTATAAACAATTGTCTACGCAAGATATTGAATGTCTGTTGGCCGGAAACCATCAGCAACAACCTACTATGGAAGAGAACAAACCAACTTCCAGCTGAAGAGGAAATCAGGAAACGACGTTGGAAATGGATAGGACATACATTGCGGAAATCATCTGACTGCATTACGAGGCAAGTACTAACTTGGAACCCTGTCGGAAAACGGAAAAGAGGAAGGCCAAAGAGCACACTGCGTTGAGAGCTGGAAGCAGACATTAAAAGGATGAGCAGCAACTGGAGACAGCTGGAAGGGATTGTTCAGGACAGAGTTGAATGGAGAATACTGGTGAGCGGCCTATGCTCCTCCGAGAGGGGTTACAGAAGTAAGTAAGTAGGTATGTAATTAGATGGCAAGTTCATTTAGGTTAAATGTCATGTCTGTCATATGGATTTTGGTTTGAATTTACAAGGTATTCTTTTTGTATTGTCCTACATTAAATCGCAATTGCGATGGATAATCTGGTTATCTTTTCCGAATTTCTTGCTCTACTGGAAGTTTATTTGTCCTCTGTCAAAGGAAGTTATTGTTGATGGTATCCGGCCAACGGATCTGAAGTTTCCTACGAGACAATTGTTTTTAAATACTTGTATCTAATGAAGGATGTTTTTCGTAGATCTCAATGTTTCGGCTACATACAACAGAACTGTCTTCACATTTGTATTGAAAATTCTAACTTTAATGTTGGATATATGTAATAATACGGCATAAAATATAATATACAAAACATTCAACGCAAAACTGTGTGTCATATTTCAAGAGATCAGGTAAAATACATTCATATTGTAATATATTATAATCTGACAGCCCACTAACAAAAACAATTGCAGTTCTATCGACAACTGACATTTAAAAGTCACCTGCCTTCATAAGTATCAAATCATTTCCCACCTGTTTTGTATAACCAGTGGAAGCGTACTACAAGGTCTTCAGGAGGATTCTGCTATTATTTACCTTTATTATGGGTTCTATACGCATTGTTCTGTAATAATTAAAGTAAGATAGTATCGGACTAGTACTAGAACATTTTTAGTACCTTTTCATTACTCGTCAGTAACTCTGTTAAGAACATTCCCTCCCTTAACCGTCCCGAGAATAATGCAGTATTTAGAATAATAATTTCAATATTTGTCATCGTTTTTACTGTAGTCTCACTAATTTATTTATATAAGTTCTGTGCTTAGCAGAAACTTCATTAGCTTGACCACCACTGGTAATAACAAAATCTGCCAGTACTGGTTGAAACGTAAATTAGTTAAAGATTAGCTACAGGTTAAAAATGTGTACAGATAATTTCAGTGGTTCATAATTTGCTTACTACAAAATCAAAATGATACAGATCATAAAAGAATGAAAATCATTTTAATACATCTTAAATTATCATAATGGTCCAGGTCAAAGTAATCACACCACAGCTTGTACAAATGTAGTTATTGTCCTGAGTAGAACTTAAAATAACATATTTTAGTACAAATAACAACACTAAAACTATAACTTCAAAAGAAATAAGCTATATGATTCTGCGGTATTTACTGCATTTAATGCAGTTAGTAGATTTTAACATCGATGTGGAGTCAAAATATTAAAAAAATTATGTATTGGGAATTCAAGCAAATATTAATTTCTGATAATTTCAGTAAAATCTCAATAACTGATAACTATTTCAAAAAAAAACAAGTACAATAGACTATTAGCAATTTTGTTATTTTAGCAAAGCTGATGTTCGAATTATGACCTTGAGGGTGGTTATTATGATTATTAGAGTTACAACGTGCTGAAATGTCGTGGTTGTTTGGTTTTGGCAAGCAAACGTCAAAAGATTTTGATATTCCAAATGATACGCCACCACCACCACCAATGCCACCTGTGGGTTTGCAAGATAAAAAGCACTCTAAAGATACATCATCTGCTTACAGATTTGATTCAGCAGCACTTGAAAGAGCTGCCAAAGCAGCAAGAGAACTTGAATCGTCCAGTAGGTGTCAGCTACGTTATCTACAATATTTCAGAGCACGCAAAAGAGGCTTTTGATCTGTCCCAGAAGCATGAACAAACTTTACAGATGGAATACCAGTCAAAAATGAAGGTTTAGACTCTTTTAAGTAAAGCATAGCTTTCATTTTTTAAATCCAGGAGTATGAACTTGGATTAGAACAAATAAAGATACAGCAATACAGAGCTCAACAGGAGGAACGGAGAAAAACTCTGGAGGAGGAAGCCAAAATACAAAAGCAGCGCGCTGATTATCAAGATATGCTTGCTCGCAAACGTCAGGAAGATCAAATAGCCTTACAGGTTCACTACTTAAGTATACTTAGTAATTATTAGGCTAAAGCTCAAGCCGAAAATCTCAGGAAGCAAGAGGAATCCGTCCAGAGACAAGAATCAATGCGAAGAGGTACTTGTGTTTCTATTATTAAATAATAATTACAGCAACGATTGAATTTGAATCCGATCTACGCCATAAAAACGAAATGAAACAGATAGAAGCAAAAATCAGAGGTGAAGCTCAAGTCGAACGGGAGAATCGTGAGATACGCCTCGAACGTGCCCGTGTTGAAGCCCGAGAGTACCGCCAGACGGTTTTAGAATCCATAACAACTGCTGGCTCTGTCATTGGCAATGGTGTCAGCAGTTTTCTTTCTGAACCTGACAAAGTGGCCACTGTTGTTGGTTCGTTGACGCTGTTGGCTGGCGGTATATATGGGGCTAAGTATGGAATTGGGACATTCACCAGAATCGTAGAGTCTCGTATTGGAAAACCAGCCCTTGTTCGTGAAACTTCCAGACTAAACATAGTAGATACATGTCGTCATCCTATCATGGTTTGTACCCTTGATTTAGTACATTCAGTTTCAGACAACCAAAAGGATTTTTCAGCGTCCATCAGATCCACTAGACGGCATAATATTGCGAGTACGTTTTCATTTCAATCCCTTGTAGTTGGTTCAACTGTTATATTTCGTTTAACTAAATAGTATACTTCTGCTTTGTAATGCTAGGCTATAAATGCCCTCTACTAAAGTCGCAATTCGGAACATACTATTAGTCTATATTAATTGATCGTGATTACTTTGATCTCTGAAATTTAGTTTTGAATACATTTTGTAACAAAGTTGCCACTGTTGGGAAGAAACCATGAATACAACCAAATATGTGATACTTTTGGACCTCGTGTACATTCTAAGTTCATAGTGTTAAACCATATCACAATAACGTTCATTAATTTATATTCCAATCTTTGACTGCTGGTTTAAATTGCAATCACCAAAAATGATTAGTGAACATCTGGCAAAATAAGCTTTTAGAAGCCTATGTTTTTCTAGATTTTAAACTGTCATTTAAGTCACCTGCCTCCATAAGTATCATATCAGTTCCCACCTGTAATTATAACCAGTTGATGCGCACTACGAGATCTTCAGGGGGATCATCCTATTAATTACTTTTATTCTGGATTCTATACGCATTTTTTGTAATAAATGAAATAAGATAGTATCGGACTAGTTTTTTTTATAAATGACAATTAGTGCGACTCCCCTGATGAGTCAGTCAGTCATGCATAACGTAGAACTCGGCTTATATGTGCATCGATCCAAGTTGCTACCTCTTATTAACAGTTTGATTAGCATTCAAAAGCAGCTTGACCTGCTGTGTTATAAAGTCTTGATTTTACATATCATTAATATTCCAGTTTTTGTCTTAAAATGTAAATTAAAACTACCAATTGGAAATATTAGAATCTTTAGAAAATGTAATATTCGCGTATGAATAACTTGACTCCCACTCCATGCTTTTCTGCTTTTTATATTTCTATCCTTAAATTCGGTGTCCTACTTGCTTATTAGATCGGTGTTATTTAAAAATTAATGTATGGCGATTTTGAACTAGTACACTGTTTTGAGTGGTCACTATATTGATGCCTGTTTCTTTCGAGATGTTTACATCACCGTGAAACTGCTTTTTTCTAGGTAATTTTAGTTATACTATTTCAGTGTGCTTGCTTTTTAGTGGGAATTTTTACAATAATTTTTATAAAATCCTTTATGTGATCTTGCCATCCATACAGCCGGAGTTAGAAGCATCTCTGAGAAAAATTGCTATCGCGACAAGACATACCAAAGCAAATAACGGCTTTTACCGAAATATCCTGATGGCAGGCCCCCCTGGTACTGGTAAAACTATGTTCGCAAAGGTGAATTTTGATTGATTATATATTTTTTAAAGTTCTTTGTAGTCAGTTTAGAGGTAGTCATATATTTTTCAGGCTAATTTGGACTTTACAACATTAAAGCAAGAGAAAAAACTTATAATATGGAAAGGTAAAGCGTTCAACTATAAGAAACTAAGCCTTAAGATTGTACTTCAAATAAACGAACGATACCAGTGAAAAAAAAGCGTAAATATTACTTAAAACTGTGATACAAAGTGTGTTGTGACTGTCTTTGTATCGCTCTGTAAAATCAGCAGCATATTTGTGACAAGTTGTATGCTTGGGTATCTCTATTTTAACTCAGATCCGTAGTGTCGGAGTGTTATTAAATCTGATTTATCAAACCTTGTTCCTTAGAGTTTCTGTACATATTATTATTAAATAGAAGTGGTGGCCATACAAATTAAAAGGTAATATAATGGCTTTGTTCAGCGCATAGGTTGTGACTCACAATCTTTTTTAAGCCTACGGACGCTACGTGGTTGCTCAAGCTGATGTCAGAAGTGATTAAAGTGGTTTTGTTCCTTGGTTCATATGCTACCCACTGACATCAATCTGTGATGATAACAAACAACAAAAATGAGTTAAATCAGTGACTCCAATGGGTACATATAAATTTCCCACAAAATACCATACATTATATCTGTCAACCTGTTTCATCATGCACTAACATTTTACTTGATTCTTAATTCTGTCAGTGCATAAAGTCGAGCTAAAGCAAAGAATTTAACCTAAACTTTTATGATGACTTAATCTTAGGTTATTTTAACGTATTCTTTTTATACAAACCCTGCATAGTTTTACGTACTAAAAACTCTACGTACTCTAAACTTACATTTTAGAATTTGTATTGCTTTAATATTTTTTCGAAGTCCACTAAAGACAAATTTACATAATTTCCTGTTTCATTCTCTCAACTGATAGAGTTTAGCTATGCATTCTGGTATGGATTATGCTATTTTAACTGGTGGAGACATTGCACCTATGGGCAATGAAGGAGTTACTGCAGTACATAAAGTTTTTGAGTGGGCTAAAACTAGTCGTAAAGGGTAAGTTCTTATGATCCTTTTTCCGCGCGTCTATTCAATAAAATTGGAACAACGAAAAGTTAACCAACGAGATGAGATATTCCTAATTACTCGTCCTAATACTAAGATAAACGAGTGGAAACTTTTCAGTGCTAGCTAATATGACCTACAGAATTCATTGTTCGTAGTTAGCAATTTTTAGAAGTTCGAAAATCACATGCTTATTACTTAGTTATTTAATATAAATAAGGTTACAAAAATAACCGATATTACTTAGTTATTCAGCACTTCGTAATTAGAAGTTTAACCCATTCTAAGTGACTTGACAATTCAGTTGTGATTATTATGACCAATTGTTTTTGAAAGTTTTTTTCGGACTCATTTTGATGTGGAGATCCATCTGAATATTTTACCTCTTACTAAGTACCCAAGCTTTTATTTTTAAAACGTTATTACAACACATCAACATCTACTTTCACACAGTCATTTGCGATCTAAGATTTCCACATTTTGAAAGGATAGTTCATAAAAGCAAGTCATTAAGTAAAATAAGAGTGCAGCAAACAGAAAGATGGGGCATATGCGGCTATTTCGATTCTCTTTATCCATTTCGTAGAACCTACCTGTAAGTTAGATAATGTCTGAACGATTAGTCGATGTTACTAACCTCAGTATACTATATATAGCACACTGAGTAGATGTGATTGTCCACAAGAATCTGGGAAAATATAACGTGCCCAAATTAAAGAGCTATTTTGTTTTCCGGTCGTTGACAAGTGTCCACTTTTGGTTGTGGAGTGCTAAAAACAATCGGCTGTTTTCGACTGTAATCAAATGGAACAAATGCTAATTTGGAAATGACTTTGAAAACCTATCAGAACAGGTTCGTTATTTAAAAATTGACAGTTTTAAATGTTACCTGTCAAATCTAGTCACACACTAACGCCAGTCGGTAATATTTAACTTTAGCCTTACTACTTTTTCGTTATTTTTAGAGTTTTACTGTTTGTTGATGAAGCTGATGCATTTCTTCGTAAAAGAGACCAAGAACGTATAAGCGAAGGAATCCGAGCAACTTTAAACGCATTCTTGTACAGAACCGGTGAACAATCTAAAAAGTAAGCTACAACTTCCTAAATGTTTTGATATACGACTGGCCAAATATGGAATTAGTGTTTGCGTTTGGCTGTAAAGTTGCTTTAAAGTTTTCGTACTTACAGTAATCTTGTTAACTACATTGTCCATCAAGTTTGATGTCTGACTACTACAGTCCACTTTATCTGGTATTTGATATGCTAATCGTCAATGGCTGTGTATCACCAAAAGACAGCGTTCCAGCCGTCTCACTTAAAGTTGTGAACTAGGATCTTCAGATGAACAATTTTTAGATATAATTTCCCCAAGTTCTGTAAGAATCTTCGATTAGCACAATCATCGTATCACAAACATTAACTAATAATTCTTATCTGAGTATTACTGAAATGCAAATACCGTATCAGCACTGATGTATTCTGTGAATATTTATTTTGAAGATCCTGTTAGATAAAATAAAAGTTTATCATGTAGTATTTGTTCAACAAACAAACTGTAAACTGACACTGTAAATTAAACAAGCAGCATACTTGAAATTTCTCATTTTGAAGCAAGATGATAGTAATTGCTTCTGTTCTGTATTCCCTCCTATGCTAGTGAAAAAAATTTATCTATATAAATTGTAAGGAACTAGATCGATGTTTTTTAAGTAAATGTCACAGGTTTAATAACTGGGCTTCACTTTCATTCAGAATAAAGATAAACCTATTTAACGCACCAAAATATACTACAGTTTTCGTGCAACAGTTTGCAGTTCGTAAAACAAACGAACCTTCCTTACTGATGTGATTTAGCCTCTTGCTGTAGTGATTAGAATCCCACACAAGCTTACTTTTCTAAAAATGTACAAGAATAAGTCGAAAATTCCTGTTCGCATGTGGAGTAAATAGTTTCGTTAAGGAATTAGCTTCAGCTTGACTATGCAGTAACCAAAAGAAAATGAGAAAAACGTTGTTTAAAAAGTTTGGCAGCTTGCTATGATGGCTTTTTTATAAGCTAAAGTTTCGATTGCTATGCTGATGGAAACATATAGGTCTTTACTGAGTATAAAATACAAAAGGTTTTCCTAGCATAAACAGCGTGGTCGAATACTACTTCTTTATGAATTAATAAAGTTTAATGATCGCATAAACTGATACTTTAGCAATAAAGTTTAGCTTGTCGCATCACCGTAAATACTTTAATCACTGAAAAGAGATTTAATGGAAAAGTTCAGCAATCAAAGCAATGATGCATGTCTTTGTAGTAATAGTGGCTATTAAACAGTCCGTAAATACCTGAACTGAATATAGGGAGTGAAGTAGTTGATCTCACCGACTGATTCACTTATCTCGTTAGCCTGATCAGCCTTGATGAGTTGATATCTGAAGAAATCTTTATAAAAATTCGAAAGGCTCGCTTAGCTTTACCCAATTTACGTCACTTAGTGCGAAGAAGAGATATCCGTCTACTAATTAGAGGACGAATGTACTGCACAACAATCCGTTCTGTTTTACTGTATGGAAGTAAATCTTGGCATTTCAAACTAGATAACATTCTCAAGCTGTTGATTTTTAGTCGCTTCTATTTGTTAGGACCATCTGGCAAGTAATGATGAAGTTAGATGCAGCGTATTACGGAACGATGACGAATCAGTTGATAAAGTTGTGAGTTCTTATCAAGTGAGGTGGTTGAGACTTCTATTGCACATACCTAACCACCGACTGATGTTTAGGGATGATGAAAGAAAACTAGAAGCAACCAGAGTAGTATTTACGGTCAATTCGTTGTATGGATAGGATTAAAAGTTAGAATTAGAGTTGTAACTCCAGATATATAGAAACAATAATTAAGAATGATAGTCAATATTGATGTATGGAACTAAATCTATGTATCGATTTTTATATCACTAAAGAAATAAGACTCATATTATGCATCCTATACGGAAACAATTAGTAGGACAAAATTTATTGTAAGAACTATATGTAGTCTAGGGTTGTAATCAATATTATGTATCCATTTGTGGGCACATCTTTACCTTTTCGCAAAGGTTTCTGTGGGAGGGGACGTATTATACTGAGTCTTTAATTTATAATCTTCAGAAATTCTCCAGAATTCTAGAAATTCATTATGGTTTTGCTGTATTTTGATTAGTGTGTATGAATTAATACATATCAATTTTACTTTTAGAATCGCACAAGTTCCGTTGTATATATCTTGTCTACTTTAAAAGTATAACTTCTAATTAATTAACACACTTTGTTCACCTGACAACTTTAAAACATCCTGTTTCTCAAAGTTGATTTCAACTTAGGGACACTACATGTGTTTTCGTAACAGAAATATAGATAGGAAATGCCTAAAGATCTGGTTAAGCATGAGGAAACGTATTCTAAAATGTAATTTACTAACCTTTTTTTATCTTAACCAATCATGAAGTGTTTAAAAATACCAGGTTTTACGATATAAATGTTATTACAAATAGTTGACACTTATAATAGTTCCAGTACAAGGATTAAAGTACATATCTTGTTTATTTGCCGATATAAACCAAAACATTCGTTTATGACATCTTTGAGCTACGTTTTATAGAATAGATCTCTACACTACGTTGTTATGTAGCTTGGATATGACTCATATTAGGCAAACAATTTCGGGAATGTTCGTACAATAGATTGGATGCAGTTTGAAACATGGTGAATCGAGCCATTAGAAATCGCACTTGTTTGTATTTTGTTACCCACGATAAATCTCATAATACATGATGGAAGTTTGTACTGGTTAACTGTAGTATTTAAACTGTTCACCACTTCACTAAATCTAAGCTCAGCATAGTCACTTAACTCCTAATTTGTGCTTCTGATAATTATGAACATTTTTTGTAGATTTATGCTAGTTCTAGCTAGTAACCAACCTGAACAGTTTGATTGGGCAATCAATGACCGTATGGATGAGATAGTTCATTTCACATTACCTGGTTTGGAAGAACGTGAGAGACTAGTTAGACATTATTTCGATTTCTTCCTTCTTCAACCTTCATTAACCAAAAGTCATCGTATTCGGTTAGCTGAGAACATTAATTATGCTGTAAAATGTGCAGAGATAGCCAAAAGGACTACTGGTCTCTCTGGACGTGAGATTTCTAAGATTGCGGTTGGCTGGCAGGTACGCAGATCAAGATTTCGACATAATTTTAATTGTATTCGGTTATTTTTATAAAATAGCAAAAGTATAGGCTTTATGCGTTTAAGGATGATTACTACACAAATCAAAGTTACCGCTTCATCAGTATTTTGTGACTGCTAACTTTGCTGAACATTTTATTTCAATTTCAAAATATCAAGCTGGATATGTAGAACTTATAAAAGGGAGAAACAGACTTTAAGTCTTAGCATAGTTTAAAAAGAGTATTCCGTGCATCAAGTGACTACAATATGAAACTAGTTTTCCACGATCTGTTCGGACCTAGTCCATATTGCTGTTTTATGTAAAGATATTGGAATTACATCTTATTCTGACTCATCTATCCGTGCTTATATTGTGCAAATGGTCGTTTTAAATAATCGTTAGTACTGAGTGACTTTTCTTGTTAGTTTTACGTAGTTCAATATAATAATACAACATTTATTGGTACTGACTTGATGTCTCGATTTGAACTGATCGTTTCCTTAAAGACAATTAAAAAGCTTCCTCTATGTTCTACAAAACTTAGCCTAGAGTCAACTTAGGTTTTTGTGTTTGGGCCAGAAAAACTTCGCTAAAATTGATTGCACTGTTCATTTAGCAGCTTTCTCTCAACTTCACGTATCTCTATAGCTTACTTTAAAAAATATTGTCTTGATTTGACAAATCAATTGTAGTCTAGTCACCTATTTCTAGAGCTAATATTCGTGATTGTGTTTATTTGTGTACTAACACTTTCTAATATATTAAAGACCGCTGCATATTCAAGTGAAGACGGTGTTTTGACAGAAAGTATGATGGATGCTGTCGTCGACAGTGCTATTGCAGCTAATCGTCAAAAGCAAGAATGGAGACATTACAAACTTCCTGACACAGTAGAAGCTGTTCCAAACTAGTATCCTTAATAACAATGGGATTATTATCATTCACATTACATTTTCCTATTAACTGTTCCTTTATATATATGATTCCCTATGTACCTATCCATTAGTCATTTTGAAGTGAAATCAAGTAGCTTTTCCTGTACAATCGAATTGTCTGATATATCATAATATCGTTAACTAAATTTGTCATTTCACTTAAGATCTTGTTGTTTCTCGACATGTGATAACCTCTCAAATAGGCCACCTTTATAGATTTGCTTAATGGCTAAAGAAACGTTTCAGTGGTATTTTACTGTGTATGCTAATGCAATTATATTGTGATCAATTCACACTATGTTTAGTCTAGGATATGACTTAATTATTCATCATTCAGATATTATTCAGTGTCAATAAAACAAAAAAATTTCCAGAAAAGGATAAGTTCAATCTTGACAAAAGGTGACTATCCTTTGATAAAAAGCTGTATTTAACATAAAATGTCTAACACTTTTCTTTGAAAGCTTTCCCGATAATTTTATCCAGATTACAGATAAATAAACTAATTTACAGTGATAACTTCGTTTTTACGATGGTTATAAGCGAATTCTACAGTTTTCGGATGATAGTTTCCCTATAAATTAATAATGATATATTTCCATTCTCTCTTTAATAAATTTGGATAGCGTAAGAAGAACAAGGCCTACAGAATAAGGTGAACTCATCAAACAGTCTAGAATTACAAGGAATAATATAGAGCTAAATATTTCACATGCCGTTTATTGAGGTTAAGACGTATGTTCGGGATGAGAATCAAAATCACAATGATTCGGATAAAATACGAGATGTGCCGGTAAACGTAACTAAATTTGATGTGTATTCATATTAGAAAACTGTAAAGTGGATAGATGAGGATATAGTTAATAGAAAGTAATCATATAATTGCAGTAAAATTAGTAAAAAGAGTATAACATAGTCGCAAGGAAATTAAAATAGATCACGCAATCACTTGACACGATTCTGAACGATAGCTGATTTGTGAAAATCAAAATAAAGACAAAGACTCGTCCTGCTTTCTTCTGGAAACGTTTGTCAGCGATTTACTTCCGCGAAACTTAACAAGGGCGTTAATAATTCTGAATGTGTTAATGGGATATAGACTGGATTAGAGCAGTTTCTGTACATGATCGTGATGGCGCACGCTGATTAGCTATTTCTAAACCAGTCGGCTCTAAGGGATTATTGGAGAACACTCTAGAAGCTTCTTATATAAATACTATAAATATATTAACGTTTCTATAACTATGAATTCCTACTTCTGTCTATCCTTGTTATTTAGAATACAATTCGTCCCTGTTTAAGCATGTTATGATTTGGGGTCGTGTCGAGTGTCCAGTGTCTAAGAATACTAAGCAATAGGGGAAGCTGGGTTGTTATTAGCGAGAAATACAACAGTGGCGACGGGGAAAAAGGAAAAATACATTCGAAATGCCGATATCAGATGATTAGCTCAATCGAATACTACAACAGCAGCTAGTCAGTTACAACATAGAACTTGGTACATGCGTACATCAGTTCAGGTTGCCATGCCCCAGTTAGCAGATAAAGATTAAATCGTCGGACCGAATCCCAGAGTAGGGGAGGTAGTAACAGAGTAAGTACTAAAGGAAGGGTGTAGACATCAGAGATAAGATTGGAAACAAAAAGAGGGTGATTCAGCAAAGAGAAAATTGTGATATGCTCAAAAACGTAGAATTTGAAATAAGACAAGGAGTGAATGCACCTGCGCCATTGCCAACGATTTTGAGCCATATCACCCAGTCTCTAACCATTTGTTACGATCATCGTGTGGGCCCCAACCATGTAGTCTGCATCTATTAACATGGCTCAGCCCGATTATCAATGACTTCATGGATTGGTGCCATGTTTTCGTTTGGTCGCCCCTAGCTTTCTTTCAGCCTACTCCCACACCAGACAACATTGCTCGTCGAGGTAGACAGTGGTCATGCATACGTAACACATGTCTCAACCACCTCAGCTGGTGAAGATTCACTACTTTGTCAACAGACTTACCGTGTTACCTAGTACTCTATTCCTAACCCACGAACTGTTTACTCGGTGGTCCCAGCAAACACGAGCAATGCTTTGAAAACATCTATGATCAAATACTGGAAGCCTACGAATATCCTCTATCTTTAATGGCCATGTTTCACATCCATAAAGTAAAACTGTTCTGACTGCTGCGTAGTAAACGCGTCCTTTCGTCAGTAAACGAATGTCTCGCCTACGCCACGTGTGACGCAAATTGGCAAAAGGCATTCGGGCCTTATATATACGAGCCGAGATTTTATCAGACACCAGACCGTCAGGACTAATGAAGCTCCCAACAAAAGTAAAGTGGTTAACACGTTAAATTGCTTCGCTCCGTATTACTAACTGCGGTGCCGAATTAAGCCAGTCCTGAAGCAGTATTTTGCATTTGTATGGGGAGAATCGCATCCCAAACATGCTTACATTCATGTTTAAGGTTGTCAAAAAATTCTGCATTCTACCAGCATCTTCACCCAATAGAACTATATAATCTGCGAATTCTAAGTCAGTAAGTTTACCTCCTGGAAGGAGGTTAACCCCAGAGAAATTAGATAATGACAATGTTAACTCTAAAAGTATGTCCATGATAAAATTAAATAAAAATGGGGAAAGCGGACAACCTTGACGGACACCACTAGAGGTGATATATTCCCACGACAATCCGCTATAAGCTCTGACTTGACATGTGGTGTTCGAATAGAGAGCTCGTAAAGGGTTAATGTACTCCTCTAGTACGCCTTTCAGTGATAGACATTGCCACATAAACTTACGATAGATAAAGTCGAACACCGTCTTAGGGTCAAGGAATACAGCTATTGTTGGGCGTCTGAAAGAGTGCTTATGTTCCACGACCTGCCCAAGTGTGGATATTTTGTCTATACAACCACGTCCGGGTCTGAAACCACCTTGGTTTTCTCCAGTTTACTCTTCACGAGCTTTAGTTAAACGTCGAAGTGTTATTGAGGCCAATATTTTAGACACTATATTCGTTAAACTGATTCCTTGGTAATTGTCACATGAGGACTTCTGTCCTTTCTTATAGATCGGGACGATTAGTGTTCGAGACCAGTCAGATGGGATTACGTCTAGTTCCCAAATTCTAGCCAAGATCTCAGTTAATCTGGCAGCTAAAACTGGACCACTGTACATAAATATCTCAGGGGTTAATCCATCAGGTCCTGCTGCTCTAACTCGCTTTAAGTTCCCTATAGCCTTCCCAACCTCAGAGACTTGGGGGACCAATGTTAATTTGCTATTCAGATTATTTGGGGATGATGGGCAACAGGGATGACGCTGAGGGCCAGTTGAACTGTTCCCTAAAATGTTGTGCCCATCGGTCTAATCTTCTGGACTGACAGTGAATAGTGGTCCCATCTTTTTCGAAAATAGTTTTACTTACAGTAGGATTTCTGATACCGATTTCCTTGATAAGTCTGTACAGTTGCCTACTGTTACCTATTGCCGCTGCCTTTTCCATCTCTTTAGCTTTTGCTACCCACCACTGCTCACGACCATTGCGTAAGCTTTTAATCAGTTTGTGTTTAAGTTGCCTTCGTTCCTCATCATGTTCAGAACCAGATGGGATGTGTTGCCGAGCATCTATCAGTTCAGTAAATGCAGCTGAAATCCACTGAGTTTTCCTAACCTTTTGGTCTAGTTTATTAGTAGATATTACTGCTCTCTCAACAGCTTTTTGGATATTATTCCAAGCTAACTCTGGATGAGTACATTTTACGCAGTTGACTAATTGGTCTTTTAGTTGTTCTTGAAATGTATTCTTGACATTTTCATCAATAAGTTTAACTCTGAGAGGAATCCTTGTCGTGGATCTTTTACGTCCAGTGAGACGCAGACTAATACGCGCTCGCATTAAGGCATGATCTGAGTCTAAACATGTGCTCCAAAATGAGTAGCAGTCTTCTATCGAGCCTCTCCAACGGTGACTGATAGCAATGTGGTCTATTTGAGTCCAGCGTTGAGTTGATTTTGGGGGCCACCATGTCAACCGATGTCTTTCCTTATGCTTAAAGTTGGTGTTTGCAAGAAATAAACGGTTGTCTGAACATAGTTGTAGTAAACGGTCGCCATTGTCTGTTTGGTGAGCCTTAACACCGTAGGATCCACCTAGGTGCCTTTCGGTTTCATCTAGTCTACCTATTTGGGCATTAAAACCACCAGCCACTATTACTACATCAGTACGCTTAGCTTTACGAAAAAGGTCAGAAAACTTTCTGTAAAATCAATCTTTTACTTCATCTGAGCTGCAATCAGTGGGATCGTAGGCAGAGACAACAAAGAAGCAATGGCGTGTGTCCCTATCTCCCTGAGTCCTTACCATCCCGCTCAGACGGACAGCGCACAAGCGACTGTCTATTGGAATCCAGTCGAGGAGATCCTGATCATCTTTTGAACTTAGTGCTATACCCACGCCAGCAAGGCCTCGAGTGGTAGCGGTGAGGTCTCCGGGAAGACGAAGAGTGAACCAAACCGGTTCCTTATTTTCACAAGGTGAGATCAAGCGAATGACTATGCTTGGATCCTGTATACGCGTTTCAGAGATGCAGCAGACATCGATGGAGCGGGATTCTAGAGTCATAGCTAAGGAAGCCATAACAGCAGCAAGCACAACTTGATGCGCAAATGCGGTTGTTAGAAACTCTGATGCAACAGCTGAACATCCACTGCTCGAGTGTATATGCTGTTTCAAGCACTTCTTGTGATGCAGTTGCCAGCAGCATACCAGAATTCTGTTATGACTCCGAAAATGGAAACACCTCCATGTGATTCAAGCGTTGGGAAGATACATTTAGAATTAAATTCTGTAAACAAGACGACTCATGGAGGACTCGATTGTTGATGCGTAAGCTGGGAAGTAATAAATATGCACGCTTTACTGATAATATATTGCCAAAGTTACCTCGAGAGCTCAGTTTCGAGGAGACCGTAGCTCAATTATCTGAGATATTCGGCGAATCATCCTCATTGTTTAATATTCATTATCAGTGTCTTAATTTGGTGAAAAGCGAAGCCGATAAATATGGTGCTCTAGCAGACATCGTCGGCAGAGTGTAAACGGTCCAAGTTACGCTCATAGACAGAAGACCAATTTAAATGCCTTATATTCATCAAAACCCTTCAATCACTACAAGATGTTGAGATTAGAACTAGACTCTTAACTCGACTGGATCAAGATCCTAACATCACACTCAGAACATTGACAGATGAGTGTAGGCAGCTACAAAACATCAAACACGACTATCAGTTAATTGAACAGGTAAATCCTAATTTAACATACAGTAGTGTCAATGCTATTACTAGGTTAAAAGCTCAAAAACCGAGAACAAGTGATAGTAAACCGACGACTGCATGTTGGTTATGTGGTGATTGGCACTATGTACGATTATGCCTGTTCATGAAGCATGAATGTCAGGTAGGCAAGAAACGTGGACATAAAGAAGATCATTGTCCACCGAATCGTACGTCCCAGCCCAAGAAGAAGCGTAAACGTCCTCGACACATAGTGAAGTCAGTTGAATCTCAATCGCTTTCCCTGATAGCAGCCTTTCAAACAGATCACGACATTCGGAGGAAGTATGTTACTATCCAGATTAACGGCATATCCGCTCGTCTGCAAATCGACAGCATCCAATATCACCTTAGTGTCTAGAGAAACGTATAATCTGCTTGGGGACCGCCGACAAAGCCATCTGAGAAAATTTCTAAAAACGCATCACGAGGAGTTCTGAAACTGGTTGGCGAATTACAGTGTGAATTTTCCTTCAATGGAAATAGCTGTAAAGGAATATGCTATCTAACAGAATCACCATATCCTGATCTTCTTGGTCTAGATATGCTAGAAAAACTTGGAATAATGGATACGCCCATCAACTGTTTGTAACTTATCATGTCCATCATTAGACACTCCTATACGTGTGAAAAAGACAGATGAAAGTTACTGGGAAATCTGAAGAGAAAGTTTGCATTTGTTTTTCAGAATAGCCTTGGTCACTGCACCAAAATGAAAGCTCATTTACCCGCGAAACCAGATGCTAAACCTACTTTTCGTCCGAGACGTCCTGTACCATATGCTGCTCTGAAACTAGTCGATCAGGAATTTAATCGTTTGCAGCAAGCTGGTGTAATCCAACTAGTCAACTACTCTGCATGGGCCGCGCCGATCGTAGTGATTAGAAAGCTAAATGGAACTATACGCATTTGTGCTGATTCCTCAACTGGTTTAAACGATGTATTGGATGTATATCAATATCCGTTACCAATTCCTGAAGACCTGTTTGCTAAGCTAAATGGTGGAACATGTTTCGCGAAAATAGACTTCTCCGATGCCTATCTGCAAGTGGAAGTAGATGATAATAGTAAAGAGCTTCTGACTATCAACATTCATCGAGGGTTATTCCAATACAGCCGCCTACCGTTTGGCATTGAGACTGCACCTGCCATCTTTCAGAAAATAATGGATACGATGCTAACAGGTATACCTGGTACAGCAGCTTATCTAGATGATATCATAGGTTCCACTAACAGTGATAGACTACATCAAGTCCTTAACCGAGTGTTGGAGTATGGTTTCCAACTACGTGAAGAAAAGTGTATCTTCTTCATGCATTCGATCAAATACCTTGGTTTCATCCTAGATAAGAGCGGTTGCAGACCAGATCCTGCTAGTGTAGAAACCATTCAGAAAATGCCTGTACCAACTGATGTCTTTTAATTAAGATCCTTCTTGGGATTAGTTAGTCATTACAGCACATTTTTGCCTGAAATTCATCGAGTGAGAGGTCCTTTGAATGAATAACTACCTAAAGATAAACCTTGGCAGTGGTCAGCAGAATGTCAAGCATCGTTCGACAAAGTCAAGTCAATGCTCAGCTCGAAACTTCTGCTAACACACTTCGATCCCAGCTTGGAAATTGTTGTTGCATCTGATCCCTCTAGCCATTGAGTTGGAGCAGTGATATCTCACGTGTTTCCAGATAAATCAGGAAAGACCATTGCCCATGCTGCTAGATCACTCACCCCAGCCGAGCGAAACTACAGTCGAATTGAAAAGGAAGCTCTTGCAATCATTTTTGCTATTAAAAGATTTCATAAAATGCTATATGGCCCTAAGTTTACCCTGCTGACAGATCACAAACCATTGATTTCAATTTTCAGTCCTAAAAAGGAATCCCTGTCTATACGGCTAATAGACTTCAACGCTGGGCGAAAATGCTTCTGAGCTATGACTTCAATATAAAGTATCAGTCAACAAATACTATCGATCAAGCCGATTTCCTCTCATGACTGATCGCAGTTCAACACACTGGACCGGAGGACATGATCATCGCCTCCATATCAGTTGATCCAGAAATATGGAATGTAGTAGCAGATGCCATTCGAAACACTCCGGTGTCGTCAGATGAAGTCAGAGAAGAGACTCTTCAAGGCCTAGTTCTACAAGAAGTTAGGAAGTTCCACCTAGAAGGGTGGTCCTTGAAGATCAGCTCCATAGAGCTTCAGCAGTTTTACCAGCGCAGATTGTCTCTCTCAATCATTGACGATTGTCTTCTATTCGCCGAACGTGTTATAATTCCAAAGAAGCTGTAACCAGCAGTGCTCGAACAGCTGTACTCAGGACATCTGCGAATAAATTGCCTGAAGGCGCTAGCACGAAGTTATGTATACTGGCCGCAATTAGACATTCAACTTGAGCAGCTATCCCGTTCGTGTACTGAATGTGCATTAGTAATAAAAGCACCACAGAAGGCAGAGTTACAATTATGGCGAATAACACAGTCACTGTGGTAGCGTATACACTTGGACTTTGCTGGTCCATTTCATAAATAAACTTACCTTCTGGTAGTTGATGCATACAGCAAGTGGACAGAAGTTTTCCTCATGTAACATCCAACTGCAAGCTGCATAGTTAGAAAACTACGCCAGTCGTTTCGGGGTTCCAGAGCAAAGTCAGCAACAACGGAACACGGTTTACGTCTTCTAAATTCTCAGAATTTTGTCGGCAGAACGGAATCATGCATGTCCGAACACCTCCATTACATCCCCCAATCAAATGGCCAAGTAGAACGCCTTGTTGATACATTTAAAGATGCCCTGAAAAACTCAAGAGGGGAGGAGACCACCGAAGAGATCTTAGAGAGATTCTTGCTTATCTACCGTTCCACACCGAACCATCGGACAAATAATGGAGTCTCTCCAGCGGAAGCGTTGCTGGGCAGAAATATACGGACACATTTCCATAGCATTCGTCCGACGCCAGCTCTCAAGCTGCAACGAGACATAACGATGAAGAAGCAGTTTAATCGTTGTCATGGAGCACAAAGACGATTATTCACTGTGGGTCAAAAGGTACTTGCAATGGACCATCGAGGTAAACATCCTACATGGTCAGCTGGTCGGATCGTGCAAAAGAAAGGAAGTGTGGTTTACGAGGTGTCCGTTGGCTCAGAAGTCTGGATACGTCATGCGAACCAACTGAAATCAACCTGGATCACCAACAACGTATTGCGGCATAGATTACCTCTCGATGTTCTGCTAGACATATTTGAGATCAACACCTGAAACAGACGGAGCAGTTGCTGTGCAAACGAAGGAAGGGAAGCTGGGTTGTTATTAGCGAGTAATACAACAGAATGCTTCAGGAAAATTCGCACTACGTTCACTATCCAAGATATGTCTGGCGATTGCACTTGCGAAAAATCTACTGCTTCTCAAACACACTTAGGAGAATTAGCGGATACCTTCCCTACAGGTCTGCTACCATGAATATATGTGAATTTCTAATTACAACTTGAGGAAACATGTAGAGACTAGTGACCTATTCTTGAGTGGTCTAACGAGCATCTGGTGCTGTGTGAAGAAATCAACTGAGCCACAGTAAAGATTATTTATAGTGCTGTGCCGATATTTCTCGAAATCTCATCTCTCCTCGATGCAAGGCATATAGACTCATTCTTCCAGTCGAATGTGTATGGTTATTAGGCTACTCCATTCCACATTTCCTAATAAACTTCAGGTCTGTAAGGTTCTTTTCGATTATCGCCGGTCCTTTACTCATTTTTTCATCTAATCATAGCATTACCGCTCTGTTCAAAACCGTTTTTAACTAACCCTACCTGTAACTGGTAAGATAGCTGTTATATTTTAAATATTGTTCTGTCCATGTATTTTTAGTGTGGATGCATCTCCCAACTATTCCACCATGCTCGTTTTATATTGTAAACGGTGTTTTTATGAAGACTTGAAGAGATGAAGCATGCGAAGAGCTCGACTCATGTCATTACAAATAAGCTTACGTTAGCTTAATTAGAAACATATTTTTAGTGAAAAATGGATCTACAATCGCTTAATAAACTATATTATGAAGTGGGATTAGAACCGCTTACAGTATGTGAATATGAATGATAAAACAGAGGATACTCTTAACGACGGCATACATTGAGTTCAGGTGATAATAGAATATAAACCACTGAATAAGCTGATCAAAATGTAGACGAAAGAAATATCCTTCCTCTTTTTTAACCTGTAGTGGGAAAGAATCATTTTAAATCTTTTGGAATGTCACCAGATGTTTCTCCGTTACGGGGGACCGATCATCCGAAAAGCTTGTTAATTCACGTACTTAGTACATAGTACAAATCAGTTGATAAGTTACCGTCTACTGGCTTGGATTCTTGTGGAACTTTATGTATCTTCCGCTGTCTGTTTTTCTCTACCAAACAGATTGTCGAAGTTCATTTATAGTGTACAGTTAGCTTTAGATATATAATAACCGCGAAAGGTATCCTACAAATAATAACATAGTACTTACTAGCAAAAGAATAAGAAACATCACAAACTTATTTATTAAATTTTTAGACACTTACAATCCATAAGTAAGTGTTATTATAAATGTACAATGGATATTCAAATTTTCGAGACGTTTTATTGTTTTGTTAAAATAAGCGATTTCAGGTCCTTAAAACATACGTCCACCATATCCGTAGGTTTGCTTTAGTGCGGAAAGAAAAATAGTATGCCATCCGTTACGTGTATTTTCTAAATCATAAGCGGGAACATTTGTTTGTGTTAGAAGTAGGCGTGTCCCACCCTCAAAAGCATTCATTTCCAAAGTCAGTAAACTATAATGGTTTTCAGGCCATTCGCGTTTACGCCACTTCATCTGAATTGTTTTACCAGGAACCTAAAAATTTTGAGGCCAACGAAGTGATAAACGTTAATCCGAACTTCTGGAACTTAAATTACAAAAACGCTGACAGACAACGCCTAGCGGGATTATATTAATTGGGTTTTTAAGAATGTGTCCTTAGTGGTTGCTATATATAAACAGTTATTCAATACATTAAGTGATAGGATCAAAGGTGGTAATTTTAGTACTGATAAAATGAGAAAAATATGATGTAGAAATACGAAAGTTCTGTATGAGAGCTTTGTTGCGTAGTTATAAATTTACCATTCAAGCCCTCAAAAAAAAAAATTAAGGTTATGAATGTTGTCTTCATAAAATATAGTTTTTTTTTACTTCATTAGCATCGTCTTTCAAAGCAACCATATAACCATCTAAAGCAAAGATTATCTGCCCACTTTAAAGTGAGAAGAAACAGTGGTTTATAGAATAATCAGAAAGCGCACTTCTACAAGTAGTAGATGCTGATGTCAAAATCAGAGAACATATCACCTGATGTCTAAGACGATCGAAAGTATCAAAATGAATGAATTTTAGTTCTAGCAAAATGCTTACTTTTTGAGGTATCTGCATATAACTGACAAGCACTAGTTCACTCTAACGTAAGCAGTTTACTAACGAACGGATAAGAAAATATTGGATGAATTTGTCATAAAACCAGAGTGCATCAATATTTTTGATTATTAAATGTTGAGGATACGATGATTTTCATGTGTGACAAGCTAAAAGGTTTATTAAGATTTTGTAATGTTGAAAGGATAACACACGTTGGTAATCATTTGAATCTATGAGACTGGTCAAGTAGATGGCAAAACATAACAACCAAAGAGATGCCACATAGTTCTAACTTAATAGCTCCTGCAAAAATCTTGAATTTATAGGATCATAGTAGGAAGTTGTTTTTTCGTAGTGTCTCTTGCCAAACGGAGAAATTTTCAGTTAGACTATATTTGATTTTCTCTACTTATTCCAAAAGATTTCTTTTGTTGTTGAGAAATATGCAGCCACGCGTGAAAATTAGTGACCGTATTCAAATGAATCTGCTTTACACTAAGCCAATGCTTTTTCAGGAAATTACATAGAACAATGATTGATAAAACTTACTAGTACGTCGAAAATTCCTGTAATATTGCCACTGAAGACGGAATATGTTCCACCAACAACTGAATCCACAAGTGCTTCAGATCGTGTGAAAGCTTGAACTAACTAAAATTAAAAAGATTCCGTAACATCATAATTTGAAACTCTGGATTTTAGTTTGTATTATCTCTACTTACTGAGAATATACCCCTTTTTAGTGCTATAATCAAAGCGTGACATTCCCTTAAGTAACACATCACTCGAGTATTAACTCAACAGTTTGCAAGAGAATATTCTGCAAGATTTAGTATTACACAAGTATATGGAGTATTATTAAGAGACTGGGTTTGATATCCATTTTAACGAATTCACACGAGTGCTATAGGATCTGACACTCACATGAGTTATGAAGATTTCATCTCATGTGTTCTAAATATCAAATATTAAGAAATTACACTACAGATTTTGTTTTATCACTGATTAAAAGTAAAATGAAAGAAATATTTGACAGGTTATGCAAGTAACTGCATTACTACAGTCCTGGAAAAAAATCCCAAAAACTATTTTGATCTGTCTACCAACTAGTGAATTATGTTCAAATGCAAGAACCAAAAGGCGGGTGGGATGTTTGATTCATCCGTTTACTGGTAAATAAGTAATAAAGTATACTAACGTAGTTAGATACTTAAGTTTCAAAAGCAAGAGTTGGAGCTCACAACTCCGCCCCAATGGATAGCAGCGAAGGTTTTGCTTAAGACAAAACTACTAGAATATTTACCGTAAAAATCTAGGAACGAGGATGCACTGTTTTCAGAATGATTCGCATAGAAACTAGTATAGTAATCCAGATTATAGGGATGAGTACAGACTAAATTACCACCCTCTGTTTGACATTATTCGACCACTGTGCATTTTACTTGTCTTAACAAAAACAAGTAGAAGAAAGGTGTAACATATATTCTAGAGAACAGGAATAATGTGCTGTCACAAAAAAGTGAGTTTATATTGACTCCTACTCTTGATTCATCCAATAACGCTAATTGATTTTTTTTTTAAAGACCAACAAGGTTATGATTTGAGCTTACTCTCAATATGCAAACGTGTATATCCTACCATGCCAATAAGACTGAGTTGAAAGTAACGTATTCACCTTGGGAATTACAAAAAACATGTCATAAACTACATAAGTCAATTGTACAAACGTTATAATGCAAGTAAGTAAAAAGCTTCTTACCTCTTTAGTAGTGAAAACTCTGTAAAGGTCATCCGGAGTGCAGAAAAATTCATCTGTGATTGAGAGATCTCTGTTTGACAAATCTCTAGGTCCTTTGACTTCGTCGGGAGTACTGGTTGCTTTGTTGGTAGGTTTATTTAGAGCTGCACCAGACTGCGTTGTATTTGTGGACTTTCCGTTAGCATCGTTTTTTGTCGGGAGGATGAGATCTTGAGCATATTCTGTTACAGTAAATTCATAACCACGTGCTCACATACTAACCTTCTTTGAGTTGTCTGAGGTATTCCCTTAACTTGGACTTGATAAAGTCAACACCAAATGACTTCATAAAATTCCCAACTAAGTCACCATCATCACTGGAAGAAGTCCAACTAGTTTCAGTTTCAAGTTCATCCACGGTGTATTCATCACTTAGATTTAAAACTTCCACCTTTCCTTTAAATTTCGTTTTGTTATCTGAACCTTTAATAATTCCTGTTTAAAAAGTCAGTGACAAGATCTAATATCATCAAATGAGTGAAATACACAATCAGCAATATGAATCAAAGTGGTATAATATTAGTCATTACTGCTTAACTGTGCAAAAAATTAAATCTAAACCTCTACGATTCGGAAACCAACTAAGAAAACATCCTTGCGGTTAGGTAGACTTTGGAAAATGACCACTACATGGGAAACTTAAGAATTTTTTCATTTTTAAAAGATATACTTACTAGTGCATCCTAAGGAAAACCAAACAACAATATATTTCATTAAAAAAAGAAGATAGCACATGTACTTTGTTGGGACTAGCTCAATAGTTGCAACTTATCATTCATTTCTCTCTAAATCCGCAGTTGTATCATCCACACTATTTCGAATCTTGATTTTACCTTTTCTATGAAGTATACTTCATTCATAGCGATGAGAATACTAAGAACGAACGCCAATGACAAAGAGGTGTAATATTAAATAATTCAGGGCGATACAAAAGATGACAGTGGATCGTCACTTCTTTGATCGGCTAAGTAGCTAGTTTTAATAGAACTAAACGATAGTCCCGCTGCTGAGCGATCACGAGAGTGACTCCAAGGTGACTCAAGCCAAAGAGAAAGCGGCACATGTTGATGGTAAGGATTCGCCACTGAAAGTTGTTAATAGAAAAATCTAACTTTATGTAATTGATGTGCTTTATGTGGTTACTGGGTGTTTCGGCCCTTAGATATCAGGAATGAAGGAATAAAAATCTACCTGTGACTGGATAATATTTTCAGCGGTGATCCATAAAAGGATCTGAGACACTTTCTTAGTCTATCACATCCCTTCAACAATGTTCGTATGGACTTGTCACAGGTTTCACGAAATGATATGGATGTCTGATTACGTCATGTTCATGTCCAGGATGGTGAAGACATGTATACGAATTTCAGCTATCTGTACAGGTAGTTATTTTGGGTAAAAACATATCAAAATCAAATTACCCATTGTCTTTACACTTTTCTGTTTTTATCGATGATACAGAGGAACAATCCTGACGTCACATTTCAAGTCACATATAACGAAAAATTATCCTACCGAGTATTTTGAGAGACGTTAGCACAATTTCAAATTACGAAGTACTACCTAGAACCAATATTACTATACCTACAATGAGCCGCGACCCTGAAAATTGGCTGTGAACTTCCATTAGCCTGGCTTCAGAGTTTACAACTTTCTCAGTTTCATATTACTAACACTAAGCAACTGAAGAATCTGAAAATTTACACCATACCACAATGCTTAAACTATCCTGGTGATCTCAGTGACACACTAAACAGCCGTGGATTTGGAAATAACTTTACAAGTTCAGTACACATCACGGAAATCTCTGACCTTGGTCCTTATATGCTAAAATATAGTAACAGCAACTGTATGGGTGTATTGTCGTACACATCATTATCTTCGGCGTCTAGGTACTTAGACAATCGATTAAACCAAGTAACGACACCACTTGGCAAAAGCATTATTCCAAACATAGAAGTTAAGTGTTGTGACAGGTCAGCTGGGATACATTCACTGGCATAGTACTTACCCTCCCAGTCAATAGTAATCTGCCATTCGTAAAAGTAAATTAACTTCCCCTTTCGAACATGAACGTTAGCCTCCCCTTCACATTTCGACACCTCAGCGATTTTGCAAGTATCTTTAAAGTATGTAGACAATTAATAAATAGGTCTGAGTTGCTTACATAGATCATTTTCGATGATAGACCCTTGCAACAGCTGTTTTATTGTTTTTATTGACCAGTTAGTGGCATCTTTATCTGACCAGTGCCAGTTGTTAACATTTTTTGCATCCGCTCTTTCTTCAACGATCCACCTTGGATCACCTTCTCCCCATTTCGCCATGTCAACGACCGCTAGGAACAGACTAGTAGAGAATGATCGCGAACCCAAAAACGGCTTACCAAGGTCACGTGGAACTCAACTGTCCAATTCTCAATACTTAAAAATGTATCATCCAATAACTTTGCAATGATCGACTGAATACCAGTTAATTTCACTGTGCCCGTATTTCAACGTTGAGGTGAGGTTTATGGTTCTCTGTAATATTCATTTTGAGAGTTTAAGCTTCTCAAATGTTCGATGCAGTCGAGTGTATCAGAAGAATTGTGGGTTGATATCACTTGAAAGTGAATGAATCTATATCTTGAAGTAATAAGTTTGTAACTGCTAACCGCTACTTTTTTGCTGTGAAGTGAGTTAGATGGTTTTGAGGTCGTAAGATTATAGTGAGAAGTCATAGAGATATGTAAATATTTAGACTATTAGGGGTTAGGGTTAGGGGAATACAACCTACCATAATAAACTATTTGGAAATCAGACACAAAACGTGTTTCGAGCTTTGTTAACTTGATTTGTCAACTTTCATTATATTAATTTTCATTCAATGTGAGTTGTACCACAGATTACATTCGATGACCTAAAAGTTTATGAATAAAATGTTCCAATTTTTGTACACCTGTTATATTTAGTTGATGATTCATACAAACTGTAATTAAACTGATATAGAGATAAATTTGTTAGAGTAAAGTTGGTCAGCGTTGACTGCTCAATATACAAGCTTTCTTCTTTTCACTAGTTTAGGGCTCAAGATCAGACCAGAAATATCTGGTAGTACGTATTTTGGTCACCCTGTTCGAAAAAAACGGAATAGCAGAAAACATCCTAAGTCAGCAATTAGATAAAACCTCCCCTAGGCCACAACAATTAAATGATAAAATTATTGATAAAAATGGAGGGTAGTAGGTCAAAAGTTAGAAAGAGAAGATATGTGTTGATGAATTTGATTAATTGACGATGGTGGTATATGCTACAGTTATAGGTGTGGGGTAAGAGGAGAGCTAACTTAGCATAATACAACTTTGCTTGGAGAACTAAACAAATTATTGTCCATCTACATCCTAGAAGAACTTTATATGAATAATGAGGTCGTGGAACTAAGTAGCATATCCAAGTCCTGGCAGACCTTAAGAGATAAATGTGCCTGACCAAAGTGTTTATTCGTCAGTGTACCATTCTGTCTGAATTGATTCTTTGCAGTTCTTGAAAAACCCTATGTAGTAATACCTAAGAGTGTAAAGTAGGCTTTTTGCTGCATCCCCACTGATAGTTATCACTCGTATAAAATGTGAGACTGAAATCTCGTTTAGTTGTAGTGTCAGAGTGTTACTTTAAGCAAAGATAATAATGCTGTCTACTCTCCAATAGGATGTCAAATTCAATGACGAGGGATTTCTGGGTGCTGAACTTCAGGTCAGTGAACAGAGTTAAAGCTGAAGTAGGTCTCACTTCAATGACTGGACATCACATAAAGGAAATTATTTGCACTGTGTACATGCTTTTCATGTACCGTAGACTTCAGACACTTTTAAGATGGAAAACTTGCCCATTGTTATTGCCATATTTTACGAAGATACGCAGTGCCCTTGATAACTGGTAACAGTGCACGAACACTTCTGCCCCGAGACTACCTTTTGTCATGGATCTATTTATACTTTACGCATATTATTCACTAAACTGACTAGGTAGTGCAACCAAAAGTATAGAAGCAACCCATTCGGGAGTGCTTGGTCGATTTTTCTGTGTTCACTGTTAGCTATCATTTTGGAAGCGGAAGCACATTGAATATTTTTCCTAATTCATATGTTAAACAATGTTTGTCGCGAAAAAGACCCTTACTCCAACCTATTTTGTCACTCACGAATGCTGCACAAATATATATAAACATGTTTGCCGTGAGCTGTAACGTCTGCGCTTTCTATCAGAAAATTTAGGATAATAATAACGTTGATTGGTGCTTGTTCATACTATCATGTTCTGATAGACGATTCAGATTCTGCTTCTGGGTTAGCTGTAGGACTTGCGTGGTAATGTGAGTATCACTACACATTCAGAAGTGTAAAAAGTGTCTGCTAACTTGTTATTTTATGTTTGTTTATATCTTATCAAAGTTGCTGAGCTCTATGTTAGCATTAAATTCATTGTATTATCAAGTGGTTGATCAAACTAATTAACTAACGTTCATAGGCAAAAGTTTTGTTGTTATGAACATGGCTACTGTAATCAAAATAACTAAGTCGCATCGAAACATACAGACAAAAATAAGTGGTTCGCAAGCTGTAACTAAAATCTACCATTTTAGGAAATCAGTTGACATCTGTGTGTTTCTAAGCAGATTAGAAATCATTTACCAAAAAGTGAAAATACAGCGAAACAAATCTTATTTATGTTGTCAATAAGGTGACGCAAATAGCGAATAATAATTTTTTGACAAACAAAATGTGGCACATACAAGTCAACGATATCCTTTCAACAAAATCCTTAGCCTGAGTATGGACTTATCATAAATCTTAATTCATACCGTCGGTAATCTACCATTAACGCAACTATTAATCGAAACCGAAGTTGACCTAAGGTTGTCTAAAAACTACATAGGTTTTAATAAAAGGTTTTGTAATACGATTAATACATAGTTACGGAATGAGTTAAGATGTCGTCATTTAATTTATTTACAAACAAAAGACCACAGAAGCTGTTGCATCTAAGCAGGAATAGCCGATATTATCGATTCTGTTATATGCAGTGGAAATGTCTTACAGCTAGCACCCAGCCTTGCCTTTTTATGTTGCTTAGGCACGATCGTCCTACTGAATTATCAAGAAGCCAACTAGCCACTCACACGCATATATTACAACAACAATAAACCAATGATACACAATATATATGTATGCATATATATAAGGTTTAGCTTTTGGCTCATGTCTGTTACACTATATTAAGCAATCACACGTCTTCTTCCAGATATGTCGAAAGCCGAAATAATTAGATTGGTATTAGTATTTCTGTATGTTGATTCAAGTACTATGTTAGTGCTATATAATTGTAACAATGAGTGCAAATCATGTCAGTTATGATAATAATGTACTTTGTTTTATGTTTGATAAGTGAGTTTCGTAGAGGCACTATGTTGTATTATGTGGAGGTACAGTGGTACTTAAGTGTAAAACATTAGATGTAATCTTTAAAATAAAGTTTGGAGAAATATATGATGATGTTCATCAAGTATTGTGATATTCAAAAAATATCACCAGACTGCTGAAAAGCGTTGATGCTCAATACTCTTTCATTGAAAACATAAAGACGACTGAAAAATGGAGTGTTTTGCGAAGGTTTCAAAATATGACTATGGTAACAACCAAACTCCGATGATTAGTATCAGACTATAATAATAGTAGAACCGAGATAACAATTCTAGCCAATAACTTTCGCCCTTCTTCTGCATAGTATAATCAATTTACTTCAGTGACTCGTAAATACTCTGAAAGTTGTTTAAACACAAAATACAGATGATAACTATAGTTCTACATTAATGTATAACGTGAATAAAAATTTTACAAACCTCAGTAGTTGAAGCATACTATACAGTCAGCACTAGTGTCCCAAAGAAGCATTACTATCTACAGTAATAAACACACCATTCTGAGACTTAAGTGGTAAACCGCTTAATGTGAGCTTAAGATTGGCCTTATTTGGCTACGATCAAACTACTGATTGGTTTCTGTTATTTGACAAGTCTATCAATGTATGTTTTGCAGGGTTAGCTGCATTATGAGTAGTATGTTTATGAAACATTATCTCATGCTTTTGTAACGTTAACAGTTTTGAGAGGTGTGTTTTTTATCTAGTAAATAATTGTTGGAAGCTTCTAGGTGGGGTTTCAATAGTTAATTGGATCGAAGAACATTTGTACTCAATACGAGACAATTTATTTACACATGTTTCCGAAAATGTCGCTTTCATTATTTTTGACAAAAAATTTGATTTTTTTGCAACGATAAAAAACCCTTTAACAAAATGAGTTAGATAAGGAACTTAAGATACTTATAGAACTACTTTCATTCTTATGTGACATTGAAATAAGTATTTCGATTTTATGAATTCGTTGTCTTTCGTCATCATATTGATTAATATGATGATATCAATATGAGGGAAGATAGCAGTGTTTTTCATACGCTAGATTAAGTAACCGACATCCGAAGTGTACCAAATTTGAACAATTTATTCTCATGACGATTGTATTTGTTGTTATTTAATTCCACACACCTTTTCATGCCTAACTTGCCAAAACATCAATTTATGAAAGTTCTATTGAGTAGATATTGTATATATTGTATATTATAACTGCACTTAATCGTATATAGTAAGCAAACGAAGCATTCTACAATTCAGTTGAGATGATATTGTCACTCAGAGATTCCCTCGAAACATAAAAGACGAAGTATGTAGGCTTTATTAGAGAAGCTTTTTTTCCTCAAGTACTTTTTTATGTTGATGGTATCTGCAGAAGGATAACTGACATTCTAAAGTTCGAGTTTCACATTTTGAGCCTTTACATAAAAACTTGAAGAGTGAGACATGTTATACGAAATCAGTTTAACACGCCAATAATATCAAGTTTACTCTTATACACTTTTAGAAATTGACAGGAACTACCACTGTTTCTCACAGCAAAACAACGTTTATGTGGATTAGCATCTCGTTCTTCAAAAAATTACTGTTATTTCCTTTTCATATTTATGCACTTTTTATTTGCGTTTGAGCGAACCTATAGGCAATACACTAAACTTTACTTTAAAGATTCTCAATGTCGCGCAAACCAACAAACGAAAAGACAAATATTCAGCACAAAAATTTAGAAATGAAGCATTAAAACATACGAACATTTTGACATTAAGATGCGTAGAAGTATAATGCGAAACAGAGACTAGAATCCACAGGTATGTGAGAGCATTGTTGTGCTCATTAGGCTTTTAGTGGCGACGAAACACTATCGACTTAATGACGCCTTATAAACAGTCACAAATGTAATAAACACTACATTGACAGTTGATATAAATACATATAATAAGTGCAACGTCTATCGGAATTTAGTTTACTTGAATTAACAGCAATGTTCGAGGCGATAAATGTGCTCTCCAGGTGACCAGCACACGTATGTAGAAATCCAATTGTTCAGGGTAGATTCATTCTAATCAATTCAGATGAAATGAGCGGCAGTGACATTGAGTATCTACTTCAATTATTAGCCCAAGCAATCAGTGAATGAAACTCAATTCGGAACGAATAACGTTATGGTGACAGTGTATTTACGCTTCAGACAGCATAAGGCACAAGGAGACAAGGGCAAAGTGTGTGTGCCATCATGTCAATGATACATTTAAGCAATATTAGAAGAGTATATATTAGTAACGTGTTGATACAATAACTTATTATATACATAACACTGATAAACTTTTACAAAATATTGTCTTCAACTTAGATACAGCTGGCTCAAAAGACCTGGAGAAACAAAAAGCAATCGAAAAGTGCGATAAAATGGAAACTGTTGAAAAAATTTGTTTCATCATGTATTTTTTTATAAAATTAATTTAATTAGAGCCAAATAGCTATGTTAGATAGTTTAAAAGAATTAAAACCATAATTCTAATATGAGATAACAATTGATAAATTGTGATGCACTCGTGGAAAGCTGCGATTTACAATACTATTTTAAGCGCTTTGACTAACGTCATCAATTTAACAAGATTGGTGTACATGTAATGGGATGATGTGTTTGTTTTTACTAATAAATTGTACAATAGAAGTACACTAGTTGCTCAAGGTGGTAAATCTAAAATGACTTCTAATCCGTACGAATGCCTAGCAAATGAGAGCAAAATTATAGAGAAACACACAGAACAAAGGATACAAAATGATCACCGAATGGACAATTTTATTCTTTTAGTATATGTTGTTCTCCTATCTCTTTCTGTCATAACGATTTGGGCTTTTAAACATAGACGTTTTCGATATATTCACGAGACAGGTCTTTCAGTTGTGTACGGTAAGTTATATGAAACGAAAATCTATTTTCAGGACTTATCGTTGGCCTTATATTTAGATATGCTATCAAGTCTCCAAATTATTCAGTAGAGTCACACGTATTTCCACGAAAAAGTGACGAAGCGTGTGGGGGTCGCTTACCTCCAGAAAGACTGATAGTCGAATTTCCTGTCCGTGACCAGCATGGAAAGTTTAATTTAAGCATGTCGTTTCGGTACAAATTTGAGCAGCAGTCAGATTTCGACTCTCTTATCAACAACAAGGTATCTTCGTTTAATTTCTTATTTGCAGGCTACGTTCGACCCCGAATTCTTCTTTAATGTTTTACTTCCCCCCATAATTTTCTCAGCTGGATATAGCATGAAACGCGTATGTTTTCTTTGAATTCACAGTAATTTGTAGGGTTATTTTTTCAAAAATATTGGAGCTGTCCTTACGTACGCATTTTGCGGTACGTTATTATCCGCTCTTGTTGTCGGGTATGTTACAACATTGTATTAATTTTTTCAGCATTATCTGCTATGGGTTTACTCGTGGAATAACTTCATTGTCACAAACATTGCTTCTATCGGACTGTCTTTTGTTTGGAGCTATAATATCTGCTACTGATCCTGGTAAGAATCTGTTACTAATTATGATTGTCTAAGTGACTGTTTTGGCCATCTTTAGTGACCTGAAAGTAGATGTCAATCTGTATGCACTTGTTTTCGGAGAAAGCGTGCTTAATGATGCTTTAGCAATCGCTCTAGCTCAGTAAGTTGTATCTCATGAATCTATTTTTTTAACGTCATTATGTCTTGAAATCTAATATCCATAACTTTACCTAGTTTTCTATTCAATTCTTAGCATTATTAAGAGAAAATGAATTTTCTTTTTATAGATCGATTGAGAAATATGGGTCACTCTCTGTTGGTAATTTTGACAGTCAAGCCTTCTTGTCTTCTGTCTTAAATTTTTTTGTGATGTTTGGAGGCTCTTTTGCGATTGGAGTTTTTATCGGCTGTGTAACTTCGCTTCTTACAAAGTTTACGCATATCAAAGAGCATCCTCTTTTGGAAACAACTTTATTCGTTTTAATGTCTTATAGTACATTTCTTTTTGCCGAAGCTGTTGGATTTACAGGTTAGTCACATATATAGTGTATATTATTGTTTCATATAATCATATCGTTTTGGCTGGCTCGGTTAATTCTTTTGTCAATTTTCAGTCATCGTGAAGATATTTGCCAGGAGTTAGCTCACATCGATCGTAAACGTTTTAGCTAAGCACTTAAAATTTATTAAAATTGGAGACATTTATACATAATCAATTGTCATATAACTATATGATATATATATTTTCTGTTCAAGCGTCTTTAATATTCTTTTTGAAAGCTGTGTTCATTTAATTATTGTGCTGACTAAAATTTGAAGTACAAAAGATAGCTTCATGGAACTAGAGGGACATTTTCGGCTACAATTGAATGTTTCATTATGGCATTATCCCATTATTTAGTGTGTAGTTCTTATTTTAATTATCAATTTCTACACCAAAATGCGGTACATTTTCTGTGTTTCTATATCTGTACCAATCTGTATTTACTAATTTTAGCCACTAAAGTATGTAGAGTAAACTAAGGTAGCATGATTAGCATTTCGACTGTGAAGCTACGGTTTAGTAAAGGGGATTCAGCTTTCAAACATTGTGCTGCAAGTTTTTATATCTCTACTATATATAATTTAATTTACGCAGACAAGTATCATTAACTCTAAAGTTGCCTAAGGCGTTTTGCTGGCTAACGTTTTATGACGGTTTGTACTGATGCATGTATGTACCAGATTCCAGGTTGTTTTTTACCAACCGATTATAACAAAATCGCTATCAATCTTATCAAGTAAGGTACTCTTCTATTTAATCTCCATTAACATCAACAAAACAATATTTAAACTAGGGATCTTTTGATTTGCTTGGGACATAATAGCTCATCTACGATTTCATATTGTATTATAATATATGATTATTAGTACTCGTTAAGCTAACTGTACACTCTGTTTCATAGACTGACAACGCAAATTGTGTTGTAGTCCTGATAAATAATGAAATATCTATTCGGTCCCAGTTCCTTTTAAAATATTTTTTGTAAACAGAAGTTTTAGAAACAGAAATTAATGTATTTTACACCTCTGTTATTAGTTATTTCGGTTGATTGTGCAATCCATGAGTACTATTTTGTTAACCAAGCACTTACCGTGTATAACTGAACTAACCAAATTATCTGCATTTCATGGGGGAATTCCATACATCCTCACAGGCGCATGTGCTAATCGTAAGGTTTTATACCTAAGTTCATAAAGGGTTTTCCTGTTTAGCCATGTAAGTTTTGCCTTCGTTTGCACTCGAAATCCAGTTCGTGGTGAATATTACGAATGTACCATAGAAACGCTATTGTATGGTGTTTTTAGTTTACGCACCCTTCTTTAGGTAATTGTTCTCATTTATTAGGTGTTTAGTTGTGTTTTACTTAACTTAGCTTGACGAGTCAGTAAATATTTTTTAATCCCTACTGCTGCATACAGTAATCAACATCCTAAGTAAATTAAGTTAAGCTCGTTGTTTATGTAAAATGGTTAAATTACCCAACTATTGTCTCGCACAAATTATAAATACTCCTACATAACCGTCTTTAAAAGCCATGCAACTACAAGATATTATTTATCGAATCAAAATTCGAATTAATTAATATTGTATGCAGTCGTCTTTTGTTCGGATAAAGGTGCTCTAAAATATTTGATAAGGACATTAGCATTTTGTTCCAGGTTGGCTAATTACAGTAAAACCTTACTTAAATTCTAAAACGTTATTTTTACAGGTGTTTTAACATGTACTTTCCATGCGGAAAGCTTCATACAATCCACTTTTTTAATTTGATGTCACAAATCGGTCTAAATTAGACATCCAGTGTTTCCTTGTTGTCAGTGGTCGTCTGATTTAGATTTATTCATGATATTAAATTAACATTCAACACAACGCTCAATTGTAATCCGCTATTAGTTTAATGTTCTTTTGTTTTAAATTGACTATTTTATCCAGTATATACCAACGTTAAGTTTATTGTTAGTGTACTGCTTTCGGTCTGGGAACATTTGTCTGTTTCGTTCTGTAAATAGTGAACATTATTATTATTGATTCAGTGTTCAAAACAAGCTTTTAGTGCTGTTTTTAATTTATACATGTAATACTTGTGTTCCTCAGACAGTCAATATGATCTTACGACAAGAGACTTCTAATAAATGGATGTTTCAAGTTGTCTGTAACGATATTTAAAATAATCATTGCTTGTGGTGACCAGATCATACCTCACCTTGATTCATCATGCATCTAAGTTTCCTTGATTATGTAATTATCAATAACTTTGAGTTATTTTTTGAAGTATCTTTTTGAAAACCCTCCACAATATTTTAATATCGATAAAATAGTAGATATTATTCAACTCAGAAGCGTGAAAAGTATTGACTCCGATCGGCTAGATTATTCCTTCAAACAGTACATTTTAAATTACTTTCCAGTAAAGTGAAAATTATTTAATAGGGTTTACTTTTAACTTCGTATTTTTGACTGTTTACCTCTGTAAAGTCTGTCAATATCTGACCTAAATTACGGAGTAACCAAATCCATCCAAACTGATTTTTTTGAGGCTTCTTGTATTTTGAAATTTTTTGGTATAGATTTGCTACTTACTCGTTTTCGCCAATTTGAATGCTCTTAATACGTTTAATGTCTCACAATTTTCCGAATGCTGTTAATATTAGTTTTGATCTACTATATACTTTATTAGGTTGCTATGCCTAATCCTTGTTTTTAAGTTGTTTTTCCATTTAGTCTTTTATGGTCACTGATGATGCCTTTTCATATAATTATATCAGTGTTAGTAATTCTTTGAACGATATCTTAGTTCTGATAAGGACATTTGTTTGCTACCTTTTGAAGTTTAATGCATCCATCAGTTTTCTCTACTTCTTGTTGTTTCCACAGAGTACTACAAGAATCAAATAACGGCTAGTCGACTACCTTGAAAAAATGCTTTAATCTTTAGCAAATCATATTTACTTGGTGTGAAACCTGTCGTTCCTTGTGGTACTCGGTTATCCCATATTCTTTAAGAGTTAGGTGCTCACTCAGTGAAAACATTATCACTATAAATTTAAATCCATCGAACTTGATCTTAATCATTCGGTCTCAACTGAAATTTCTGCTGTTCTCACATCGACAGCATACTTGGAAAGCATAAAATTATCAAATTAGTTTTATGTGTACAAATAAAGCTTCAATGCAGTTACTTTTAAAGCTATTTCATGGTGACTTATCGGCGCTTTTTGTTTTATCATTTATTTCCAGTTTTCTCAGAAAGTCTTGTTATATTATTAGCAAAATAAATAAATATGCAGTAATTTTGAAATTGCAATAATGGGGCACTTTTGACGTGGATTCGTTTGGTATTGGTTACAAGCTCACATTAATATGGTAAAATAGGGACGTATAAATTCTAAGCACCGTAAAAGTGGCTGACCATATTTAATGAAATAAGCGATAATTAAACGTTTCTTGAGTGCTGTATAATCAGAATACTTGACATAGGTTGCTAATATGGCTTTTTGAAATTAATGAACATATAATTTTATATCCTTTAAACAATTTATATATTAATCCAGGACATTAAAAAAATTTTCAGGTATCGTCTCCGTTTTGTTCTGTGGTATTACTCAAGCACACTACACTTATAACAATCTATCCAATGAATCTAAAGTGTGGACAAAATCTGTAAGTATGTTTCCCTGAATTGGATAGTTTTATATGAAAGCATACGAAATACTTTTTGAAATTGATTACCGTGGTACAACTGAGTATTCAGTTTGCATAAATCGTCTAAATGTAATATAACTATAATTTGGCTATTTATTTCCTTTTCATTGTATTCCATTAGAGGGCGTATCTTAAAAGTACTTAAACCTCATGAAGGCTCTACTTGAATATGACTGGTCGAGCTACGGCTCATGGCCAACTGTCATCAGAATTATAAACTTCAAGTGATGTTCGTCAGGGTTGCCCGTTACCCACCTTTTCGATTAATTTCATCAAAGGTGTTCTCCCAGAATTCATGCTTTCTTCATTTTATTCATCAGGAATCAACTTCCTTTCGAGAAGCCTACTTGTCGACTAAGAATACACTGACGATATAGTTCTCTTCAGTGAAGACGCTGACAATATTCAGTCTCCTAAATACCTTGAGTGACAATGCAAGCTTATTCAATATGAGTTTCTTTCCACCTAAATGCGAAATACTACTTCAGAACTGGTCTGTATCACCGCCTAAATAAGTTGTAGGGAATGAAGTAATTTAGTGAAATACATAGGATTCAAGTCAGTGATCATAAAAGTCTTCGAAGCATCGCCTGTATATCATGGATTAATTAAGTGAGCAATACTCGCATTAGATATCTGGTGCTAAAAATAAAGGCAAATCAGTTGATGAAGTTGTAAATTCTCATCGGTTGAGGTGGTTGAAACATGTGTTACGTATGCCCAGCCGCCTACTTTGTCGTGCAACATTGGCTGGAAACGCTGGGTGACATGGCTCAGAATCGGTCACTGGTGCAAATGTACCCACTCTCAATCTTCATCTAGATCTTAGGTTGTATTAGTCTTTCATACACACATTTACTTTATTCTACCCCACTATTCCATTATCATGTTATTCTTGCAATTTTGATCTCGTCGTGCTAATGTGGTATGGTAACTTGAACCTGTGTGCTTAAATCCTAGGTTCTACGTTGTTAATGACTGATTACATTGTAGTCATGAATGCCGATCGTGATAAACCAATCGGTATATAGTAGCTAGGACAGTTATTCCTTTTGGTTCTAACATGCCACACAGGTCTGTTGTAGAAAGGCAAGCCCAAGTTCAGAGAGCAGAATCGAACTACCAGCTGCACGAAGGTATAACTTCAGCAAATTGTTTTATTTAGACAACCAAAATTACGGCGATAATGCCTTATAACAACGAAAGGACAGTTTACAAGGGTCAGTCCTAAAATATACACGTCATGCTATTCAGATTTCCTTACCTAGTGGTAAGGCCTTCACAAGATCGGAACTAATACATCAAAAACTATTCAACAGAGCAGCGTGTGACTTGCTTGATGCAGATGTCTCTTAATCACTGCGGGTGTGTTCCTAATTCATTAAGACCACCTCTAACCGAGTTTCCTTTTCAGGTACTTGACTAAAAACTCTCTCACCATACGGGTTATGGGTAAATGATAACTGTCCTAACAGCACTTGAGATCACTATGTTCACGACTAAACCCTTCCTCCCTCTGATACTTTTTCTTCTTTAACTTATAACCGTTCCATTCCTTCTCCCAAACGACCACTAGTGTTATTAGTTCAAGTACACGAGGTGATAACCCACGTCTATTGGGACTCCGTTCGAAACTACAAACTGAAGCCTTTAATGTAATAGCCGTGTGTCAAACAAGGCATCAAGCCGCACAAGCGAAAACACTAGGATTTCATGCCATGGATGTATATTGAATCTTCGATAGATGCATACGAGATCCTAAAATGGCTATTCACTCGACTTAATCTAGCCAGTATGGAGACCAACGTAATATAACTTTTGAAATGGCAAAATTAAGTTTTACATTGAAATAACACCCAAGGTTGTTTCTACAATAACTAACAGCTTTGCATACTTCAAACTTGAAAATGGTTGGGATTACATCCTTTGTTGTCATTATAATATTTATGCTAGATAAGATAACCCAAAATACTTCTATAGTTTTGCGTAATTAAGAGTTTGTGTTCTCATGTCTTAATATACGAGACAATTTCTAACAGGGGGTGTTAAAGCTAGACACGTAGTTCTCCATAAATTACCAGCTAGCAGCATCCTTATTATTCCCTACTGTTGTAAGTTCGAGGTGATATCAGGTGCTGTTATGGATATGAGGGAGTTCATCGTCTTCTGGTTGCCGACGCCATATAAGGGTTCTTTTACTTTATGTGTCTAAAAAACAATTCGGGTTAGGGTCGGTATTAAACCCCATTCGCCTTTCAAAACTCTTCATGAGCCCTAATTCGACCAATCGTGTTCGAGTACAGAGCCTTCATGCACCTTATAATATGCCTTTTAATGACAGACACTGTCACAGGACTTCACGATCTACGGAGTCAAAAGCTATCTTCAAGTCAAGGAATACCATTAATGTTGGACGTTGACAGGTAAGTCTATGTTCTACAATTTGACGCAGAGTGAATATCCGATCAACACATCCTCGCCCAGGTCTGAAGCCAGCCTGATTTTCTCAAGTTTATCGTTCTCTAACATCAGATAAACGTCGGTTTATAGTTCAGATATTACTTTATTCAAAATTATTCCTGTGTTGCTGTCACAAGATTTATCTCCCTTATTGTAAACTTGAACAGTCAGCGATCGAGACCGGCTAGGTTCGATTCCTAGACTTTAGCTAATATATTAATTAACCTATCTACTACAAGTGAAATTTCATCCTTAAAGATATCTGCAGTCAACCTATCAGGTCTAGCTGCTCTACCTTGCTTCAATTATTTATAACCTTTTCAACTTTACTCAGGGTTGCGAAGGAAGACATTTCTCAATTTTCCATCAAGATTGTTTGAGGATACCTATTAAGCGGAGAGTAGTTGGAGACCAGTTGAACGGTCCTTCGAAGTGTTTCGCCCATAGGTTCAATCTCCTAGACTGAGAGTGGATCACAGGCCTATAGTTTTGGGGAATAGTCTCACTAATAGCCGACTCCCTAATATCAGTTCCCTTGATAAATCGGAACAGTTGTCTAGTATTGTCTACTGTCACTGCCGCTTTTGCTTTTGTTGCCCACCACTGCTCGCGGTATTTCCACAGACTCTCTGCTAGTCGTCGTCGTTCTTCATCATTCTGAGAGCCGAAATGAGTTTTCGAGCCTCTATCAGATTACTAGAATCTCCTGAGATCCATTGGTCTTTGTTTATCTTTGGATTTAGGTTGAATACACATATCACTGTTGCATTTACAGCTGCTTTAAAATTGTCCCAAGCTTCTTTGGCGTGAATCTGTTATTTATGAACAACTAGGTGCTAAGCTAAACCTCCTCTTAGTGAGTGTATTCTTAGCCTTTTCAGTTTGAATCGACATCTAAGGGGTTTATCTGTTATGATATCTCGATGTTCAGCAAAGTGCATGGAAATACGTGCTCTCACCACGGCGTGGTCAGAACTCAAACACGTTTTCCAGAATAAGTAGCAGTCTTCTACAGGACCTTCAATAATGGTTTATGTCGGTGTCAGTCAGTTAGTTACAACGTAGAACTTGGTACGTGCGTACATCAGTTCAAGTCTCCATGCCTCAATCAGCCGATAGAGATTAAATTGTTGGACCAAATCTCATAGTATTGGAGGCAGTAACAGCGTTAGTATTAATGGAGAGGATTAGAAGTCGAAGATAGAATTTAAGAGTATATAATTCAGTAAACAGAAAATCATGATGAATTTAGAAGCTTATAATTTGGAGGAGGAAAGGAATGGAGGAACCTGCGCGATTGCAAACGTCTTTGAGCCATGTCACCTAAAGTCTCAAACCATTGGTTACAATCAACAGGCGGACTTCAACCAAGTAGTCTGAACCTGTTAACATGGCTCATCCCAATTGTCAATAACTTGATAGACTGATGCTATGTTTTGGTTTGGTCGCCCATAGCTTTTTTCCAGTCTACTCCTACACCAGACAGCATTGCTAGTCGAGGTAGGCAGTGTTCGGGCATACGTAACACATATCCTAACCACCAAATCTGATAAAGATTCACTACTTCGTCAATTGATTCACCATTTTTACATAGTACTCTATTCCTAATCTACGTATTGCTTGCTCAGTGGTCTCAGAAAACACGAACAATGCTTCAAAGATATCTATTATCGAATACTAATAAACTACGGATATCGTCTATACTTAATGCGCATGTTTCACATGATGTCGGTGTGGTCTATTTGTGTCCATCGTTATGTTGATGTTGGAGGTCCTTAGGTTAAAAGATGTTTGTTCTTATGTCTAAAGTTTGTGCTAGCTAAAAGTAAGTGATAGTTTGAATATAATGAAATCAGACAGTTTCCATTATCCATTCGTTGGACTGAGATGCCGAGTGAGCCACCTAAGTGTTTTACAGCTTGGTTAAGCCCACCGACTTGAACATTAAAATTTCCTCTTATAATTACTATAACTAAGTGCTTAGCTTCCTGAAAGATGATAGAGTGCTTCATGTAGAACTCGTCTTTCAATTCATCTGTGTTGTAGTCAGTGGAGAGGTGCATAGGCAGAAACGACAAAAAAGTATCCTGTCTTTCAGAGTTTCTACTGTACTATTTAAATAGACAACACATGAAAGACTGTTGATAGGAATCCACACTAGAAATGCCTGTTCTTTCAGCACATTTTGTGTTATGCCTGCAAGGCCACGAGAACTTGCTATCGGGTCCCCAGATAAACAAAGTGTTAATTGCACTGTTTTCCCGTTAACTAGGTGAAGTCAATTGAATAGCTATACTGGAGCCCTGTATGCGTAGTCCGGTGATACATCATTTAACAATCCCAAGAGATTCTGGAGTTCTAGCTATCGAGATTTGTTGATCGACTGGACACATTGTTCACACATTCAAAGCTCTAACATGAATTCAAAAGCGCGATTTCAGGAAACCTCTACTAATGTTTTGAAAACTTGAATAACTAGTACCTGTGGTACGCATCTAAAAGGTTGTGGTAGTATGTTGGTGGGGGGGGGCGCAAAGAGAAGGTAGTAGAAATTTAGAGAGGACTTTAGGCTTAATCGTGAACAGGGTGGTCTCAGGTTTTATAGGCATAAGGGCGGTTATCACTCCCTGGTTACTCACACTGTGGAAGAAACCACAATGTAGTAGCTGAAGTTAATGCAACAATAATAGCTTTATTAAATATCGTAAGTTTAGAGACAACTGTTTGCATATTATATAGTACTTAGTAAACTGACCAGTAATAATTGAATTATTAATATACATCCATTTACTTAAGCGCTTTATCAAAAGCAGTTTTATGAGACCATCAGTACCAATCTTAAAACTTCATCGAAAGGTAATTTCGTCCCGGGATTTCGACAACTGTGAATCCTCAAAACCCGACACATCGCTAACATGACTCGAGACATTAGTTTTCGACGATGTAAAAATCCTTATGCACATTTTTGTTTTGTTAGTTGAATTATTTGAATCAACTTACGAAGTGTTAATTTATTTTGACGACTGTTTTTATTTAGTTCTTTGAACTTCTAAATTTCTTGTCGGAGAACTTCGTATTTGCCTATATTGGTGTCTCAACATTTACTTTCCGTCATCATTATTGGGATGCACGATTTGTATTTATCGCTTTATTCTCATGCGTGATTGCTCGGGCAGTCAGTGTATATCCACTTACAGCCTTCATCAACTTTTGTCGGACGTATCACTGTTCCTGTTCTGCAAACTGTTTAAAGAAAAGGTTCGATTCTCATTCTCACCTGTCTTACTCTGCTGACAAAAGCATTATACCTGGATCATCATTTTTATCAAATTCAATGGAATCAGGTGACGTTATAGTTTCGTCAACTGGTGATAAGAGAAAAAGTGTATCTAACAAAATCACGTTAAATTTTCAACATATGATATTTTTCTCAGGCCTTCGAGGTGCCATGGCTTTTTCCTTAGCGATTCGCAATACAAGTTCTGAGATACGTCGAATGTTCTTCTCAACCGTTATTGTGATAGTTATGACTACAGTGTTACTGGGGGGTTGTTTTGCTATATCGTTACTTCATCGATTGAAGATACCGTAAGTTTTAAGTGTATCAATATTATTTAGAAAACATATTGGTATACTATAACCTCTATTGATTTTTATCAGCTGTTTAACTAACCTCATATGCAAGCGTTAACATGTTACTAAATTTGTAATGTATTGGATCATATAATCCGATAAAAAAATTGCGTGCCACCACTGCTTAGATATTTACTTTCCGAATTTCATCTAAAAGCTCGCTGATTGAACTCGGACAAAATATTCGTGTCTTTGATATCTATATTGTTGTGAATATTGTTATTCCAAATAGAAATCTGTGGTGTTATCAATTTCTTAAAGTGTGAAACTTTGATCCGCTTTAGTAAGACATTTTCAGTTCTACTACTAATCAAAACAAAATATAATTTCTCAGTTTGTTTTGTATTACCAGATGTCTTCTTAAATTGTAGTCGAAGTTATTCGAAGTTGTTTTGATAATTTTGTATTTCGTGATTATATTATGTTACCCTCTTTCATCTTGTCGTTTGTTCGGCAGAAACTTTCTTTACGTGTTTTGTCTACTATCTACAATAAATGATACGCCCAGATAATTTGTGCAGGGATCACTTCACTGCAACTCTCTAGTATTGTCAACTACTGATTTCTAGGTTAAGCTTTGTAACTGTGATTCATTGACTGGGATTTGTTTATAACGATAGTATATTTAGAAACTATGTGTGTAAAATAGGTATCACTAAACTAGTCAAATTCCTTTTATTGAAACAAGGATGATAACACTTGGACGACACTTTAAATTCAGTGTATTTCATTGCATTTCCATCGGCTATATGCTGTCTGTTGGTTTCAGATAGTACGAAACACTAATGCACAGGTGCAATGTGTATTACATTGTCTATCAGTTAGAAATAGATTTTTGGGAAGTAAAGTTACGAAAAAATCTTGTCTGCTATATGGTACTCAGTTGAACGCTTAGGTGTTGCCTCCATTTAGACCTAGATTCTTCTGAATATTTTCAGTAAATCGTGATGATGCTTATCTTTTTGTCCTTCTTATGTACTTGTTTTCGCAAATACTCGTAAAATAGTAAATACAATTGGAGGGGACATGTGACGTGTATTTATGCACTTTTGTCCGACTTATTGAACATATTCAACGGTAGTAGTTTGGCAGTAGAGAATATTTGTTTAACAGCTTTTTTGAGTCTTGGATCGTTTTTTCTGGTGGTCTGGTCGACTTTAAACACTTATTAAATCAATAAATGTTTCTTCTCGGGTTTCTCAAATTAAAACTTTTGGTTGTAATCATGTTTCCTAGTAACCATTTTTTCCAAGACATTCTATCATTATTACAATTCCATTATTAGTAGTGTACAATTATTTTGCTCTATAGTAAGGCGATTTCACTAAACCATATAGTTCACTGGATAAAAGCTATGAGAATGGAGGTATTGTCCATTCCATGTATCCTACTGCTATACGAGCTTTCGGAGTGTTCCATTATCCCTTCCTGAAATTCTTGGGTCTAAAAATTGAAATGTATTATCTTTTCCGTATTCTATTAAAAATTTTATATTAGAATAATATGTCATGTAATTTTGTTGCATGGTTTATGTCGTCGCATACAGTAAATGTATCATCAAACAACCTTCTATTTAATGTTTAATTGACAGCAGACATTGACTTTGTCTTTTCGAAGTTCACTATAAATACATCGGCAACAACTAGTCCAAAAGGGTTTTCCATGAGAACATCAGATTGACAGTATAATTTATTGTTAAATTGAAATTGCACACATTTTGTACACAATCGTAGCAGCTGTTTAAGTTGTGTTTTCGGCATAGGTAGACTTCCAGAATGTTGACTTATTGTGTTAATTATTTCTTTCAGTGGAATATTGGTAAATAATGCTGGTATATTATTTTGTCGTCCTTGTTTTATTCAAACTTTTGAAGGAAACAAATTTTCTATAATGAAATTATTTTAACATGTTCTCATTTAGGTACAGCATTCAAACTTTTTTCATACTATGTGGAAAATATGGCATCTTTTTTTCGATTAATTATTAGTTCATTTATAAAAAAGACAACATTTTTGTTTTAGGCTTTGCGAATTTGTTCAGGATATTGATTAAATTGTATTTTTCTTTGTTTATGATTAGGGTTGGTAGTGACTCCAACAATCAAAATCAAGTACGTTATGAAATGAATTTCCTGTTATTATTGCCTGTTCCCTAACTTAATATCTACATAGATCATATTGTATTAGAATTGATACTGAGAGCTACTGAAAGCATATAATATGAATAATCTTTAAATTTTATGAAAAGCTGATAGTTGGCAGTTCATTAAAATTATGATTAGTTGAACTACCATTAGCTACACAGTAATGTCGGGGGTGTAACATGTCAATTGGAAATAAACCTGTGTTTTAACCAATCGCTTAATAAGTAACTTTCATCCACCTTCAGTTCTAGGGTTATTGTGGTATTGGCCTTTTGTTAAATTTCTCGTATGTAAAGATATTTTTCTTAAAACATAAATACATTTGATGATTGTCGTATTAATTAAAATTCCTAATATTAATCTATCTGATAACTCGACATTATCATGGTTTCGAAACTAGTATCTATGAAATGTCTTTGGTCAACACTCGACATCGAATGGAGTAGAGCTAGGGTCTTATTACTGTCTCTGTTTGCTAAAAATGTACGACTTTAGGACATTATGATGTTAATTTTCGTAGTTGCGGATTTGTGGTTTGGACGTCATACTATTTCAAAAGCCATACTGATACTTTGTTAAACTTAAGATAGTTAAGAGGTATTCTAAACTTTTAGTTTACATCCATTTTGTAGCATTACATGCTTTTTTCGTTTTTATTATTGTATTAAAGTATGTATCATGGCTTTTCCTTTTAGCCACATGCAGAAACAAACGATTCTGTTGATGACCATAGTTTTTGTGGCTCTCGTTGGATGAGTTTCGACAAATTGTAAGCATGAATTCTAATGAATTGTCTTACTTTCATATCACAGGGGTTATTACACTAGTTAGCATCATTTTTGTTATAGCAGTGACATTTATTTTGGTCACTTCGAATAAAAAATAACTGAATATTGTGATCTTATCACCAGTCTAGTCTGCTTGTTTATAAGTTGGTTAGTTGCTTAGTGTTGAGTTCTGTAAATTGTTTTGTGTACTTCATTCGAAAAGATTGACTTCATTTACTTACTTTAATTGTTGTAGTATAGTGACCTTATAGGTTGATTCCTTTAAATATGCAAGTCAAGTCATTTTCTAAATTTCTACTCTAGTTAACATTATTTTGACGCTTTTTTGGTAAGGGAAATTCATATGGATTGTTCAAATAATGATAATTTATATTTCAGGTTAACTTCGGCCAAACAACTATTGAAAATCTGAGAGCATTAGTCAGTTGTTTCACCATACTATGGGACCTCCCAGAAGTGTACATCCACGAACCTGTCAGTAATCGTTCTGATGTCTTGTAGTTTTGTGTCGAAAACTCAATCTGTAACCTACTAGTTTTAAATAAATTGGTCCCATGATATAAAGTCTCTTCAGATGTATTAGCGTAATTAGTCTCCATTCTGCTAAATTGTTAAAAAAAATTTCGATATTAATCTCATGTCTTAATGTAATTTAACAGTTCATGGTTCATTGTATTCTGTTTAATGCTAAAGGTAACTTGTGAATAATGATTTTTTTTTCGACAGCTATTTAAAACCACTACTTACACATAGCACTCCACCATTAACTGAATCATTGCCATCGTGTTGTTATAAATTTGCTAAACTACTTACAACTTATGAACAAAGTAGTGAAACGTTTGCCAATAATGATGGGAATAATAGTTATTCTGGGGATTTTAAACGCGACAGTACCACCGTATTTTATTCTAACGAGAAAGCATCAATCAGTCCTATACTCAGTATGAATGCTGTCAGAGTACAACCTGTGCAAGTAAGCATGCTTATTTATAGTTTTATTTTGCAATAAAGTTTTACCAGTTTACCATTGAAACAGAATAACATCCGCTTAGATGATTTAGTCATTGGACGCAATGAAAATAAGTAGTTCCTTTTTTCTGTTAAATATTTGTTATTATTTACTAACTATTTTTACAATTCTACTTATGGGGAATTAAACAGATCTCCAATTATTCAAATCGAAATTTTATCATTCAAATGTTTCTGGGTAGAAAAACTTCAGTTACAAATGTATATGAACTAGGAGTTTCTCATTTCTGAATCCAGTGTGTCATTATACATGATACACCAAGGTACCTGAAAATTAATAAGATTTTGGATACAAGTTACTTACTTAAGCCACTTCTTGTTTACTAAAATAAAATTATGAGCTATTGTTATTACGAAACGATCCTCATTATAACATGCTTAAAACATGCTCACGAAGCTATGTTGTGATTGGTCCTTCCTTAACCAATCAAATACAACAAACAATCGAGAAGTTTCTAGAATATTCTTATACTGGTGATTGTGTAAACTCTAGTGTGATTATTAGCTTTTGCCTTGAGCTGTTCTTTTCTCAATACATTTTGCTACCTGCTGTACACTTATTCGGATTCGGGATCAAATCGCTGTCGTTGTCGAGGCATTAGTCACAACTTAACAGCTATATATATTGTTGTAATTGTAAACAACCCGATTTTGTTCATTTCCTCTAAAGTGTGTTATCCAAACAATCATTATGCTCAAATATATAAGTCGATGAGTCACTGGATTTAAATTAATTACCCTTACTCAAGATGATATTAACTGAAGCAATTGTAAAGTAACTTAATTTACAAGGATGATTATACTATTTTCACTTACCAAACTTCAAAAGCAATTCAACTCAGGTGTCGCTTCATCAGCTCTACCATTGACAATAGAAACATTTTTCATCATATCATGACGTAATAGTGACTCATTGACTAAAAAGAAATTGACAAACTATACACCTTATTATCCGATCTAATTAACGCTACTGTTAGATTAGTTTACTCTCTTTAAGTAAAGTTTGAATAAATAGTTTACAGTTGAAAATAAAATGATTTGGTTTTATACAATAAAGTTAATCATGAGCATGATACGTGTTAACATTATCAGTTTTTTTTTTACCGCATATGAACAAAGTTGCTGTTAAAAGTAGGTGCTTTAAATTATAGAGTAATTCTTTGCATGTTTTATTTCTATATGATAGTAAAAAATATCTAATTAACTATTTTCTGTGTATAAGCATCGAACTGTTGTCAGAACATTAGACATTGTTTGATTGGTGCGTTTATATTTATATTAAGCATATTGATTGGACTTGTAACAATTTTTAACTCTCGACCTCACGTTCGATAGCTGTTACATTAATAAATATTCCATCTACTCTTCGTTCTTACTTTTAATATACATCGATTGTGTTCGTGCTTTGTCGATGTTAGTCAATGGAATAATGAAGCATTGAATAATTGGAATATTGTACTCGAATCACAGCCTTCTCTGAATAGTGACATTCAAGAACTCTTGTCCGCCCATTCGACTAAGCTGGTTAGCCGATCCAAATACTGCAACTGTCGTGGATATATCTAACTGTGTATACCAACTAACCGCATTGTTCCTGTTTTGCCACACAATATATCATGTTATTTGGAACTTATACATTAACTGAAACTTGAGCATATACAGTCGTATCCTCTACTGCATCATGTTTAGATTTATTTATTTATTTAACATTTGCTGACTGCATCAACACTCCTATTCGTGGATCTAATTATATATATGTATATTAAACATTTTATGTGGATGTATATTTCATCCTTTCAACCTGCTCAGTCCTGACAAAGTGAGTCTGTTCCGATTACTTTCTTAACCAAGCGTCACATTACATTAGTATTGTTTTTCTATCTTACCGGTTATTTTGGACACATTTTCATTGTTCACAACATTTATACATTAATATGTCTCCTAACAACGACATTTTCACTTATTTTGACAACCATCCTGTCTCTAATATCAACCTTTCGGTTCTACCTTTTAAGTCTACTGACCCAGTGTTATGGTTTGGACGTTTACAAAATTACTTTACTACAAACAACATAACATCGCAAAAACGAATGTTTGGTTGTGCTAGTACTAGTCTCCCAGAAGAGGTAGCAGATCAGGCGCGTCAAATACTGTCACCTCCTGACGATGCTCCTTATGATCACTTAAAACAAGCGGTAATTAAAGTAATGTCACTGTCAGATTACCAAACTATCGAACACCTGTTTAGTAACGTGCAGTTAGGGGACAGAACCTCGTTGCAGCTGAAAAAACACATGTGAACGATGTTAGGTGATAGAAATGTTGATAAAAGGTTATTTTACCAGCTATGGCTTTGCAAGTTACCACTGAGCATACAGCAGATTTTAGCCATCGGGGATAGTACTGCCAGCATGGATGAGCTCGTGACGATAGCGGATCGTAAATATAAACGCACTTATTGCCAGGCAGTAGCAACTATCGACAAGCCACCAATGATGGACAGGTGTGATTTATTGGAAAGGGAGATCGACGCATTATGAAAGGAAATACACCCCATGAGAGTGCGACACGATTCATCGTGACGATGGAGAAGTAAATTCGCAGGATGATGCCAGTATACGTTATTTCTTTGTCATAACTGTGATGACCTATCACAATCTATATTAGCAGGTTTAAAGTTGATCGATAATAATCTTGAAAGAGCATCCGCGACCTTTTTCACACCTGTCCATCATTGGTGGCTTGTCGATAGTTGCTACTGCCTGGCAATAAGTGCGTTTATATTTACGATCCGCTATCGTCACGAGCTCATCCATGCTGGCAGTACTATCCCCGATGGCTAAAATCTGCTGTATGCTCAGTGGTAACTTGCAAAGCCATAGCTGGTAAAATAACCTTTTATCAACATTTCTATCACCTAACATCGTTCACATGTGTTTTTTCAGCTGCAACGAGGTTCTGTCCCCTAACTGCACGTTACTAAACAGGTGTTCGATAGTTTGGTAATCTGACAGTGACATTACTTTAATTACCGCTTGTTTTAAGTGATCATAAGGAGCATCGTCAGGAGGTGACAGTATTTGACGCGCCTGATCTGCTACCTCTTCTGGGAGACTAGTACTAGCACAACCAAACATTCGTTTTTGCGATGTTATGTTGTTTGTAGTAAAGTAATTTTGTAAACGTCCAAACCATAACACTGGGTCAGTAGACTTAAAAGGTAGAACCGAAAGGTTGATATTAGAGACAGGATGGTTGTCAAAATAAGTGAAAATGTCGTTGTTAGGAGACATATTAATGTATAAATGTTGTGAACAATGAAAATGTGTCCAAAATAACCGGTAAGATAGAAAAACAATACTAATGTAATGTGACGCTTGGTTAAGAAAGTAATCGGAACAGACTCACTTTGTCAGGACTGAGCAGGTTGAAAGGATGAAATATACATCCACATAAAATGTTTAATATACATATATATAATTAGATCCACGAATAGGAGTGTTGATGCAGTCAGCAAATGTTAAATAAATAAATAAATCTAAACATGATGCAGTAGAGGATACGACTGTATATGCTCAAGTTTCAGTTAATGTATAAGTTCCAAATAACATGATATATTGTGTGGCAAAACAGGAACAATGCGGTTAGTTGGTATACACAGTTAGATATATCCACGACAGTTGCAGTATTTGGATCGGCTAACCAGCTTAGTCGAATGGGCGGACAAGAGTTCTTGAATGTCACTATTCAGAGAAGGCTGTGATTCGAGTACAATATTCCAATTATTCAATGCTTCATTATTCCATTGACTAACATCGACAAAGCACGAACACAATCGATGTATATTAAAAGTAAGAACGAAGAGTAGATGGAATATTTATTAATGTAACAGCTATCGAACGTGAGGTCGAGAGTTAAAAATTGTTACAAGTCCAATCAATATGCTTAATATAAATATAAATGACAGACAGATACAACGTAGGACCAGGCACATACGTGCATCGGTCCAAGTTGCCACGCCTCAACAGCATAGCAAGATGATCACCGAATTCATAGAATCAGTTACTTTAATGTTGGTAATATATAAAAGGAAGATTGCATAGAAGGATATAGTATGTAGAGAGAGCAAGAAAAAAATTAGTTTGTTGAACGAAAGGTAGAGTAATTTTAGTCTCATGGTGTACGTGAAGACAAAGAATGTATACACCTACGCAATTGTGATCGATTTTGAGCCATGTCACCAAGAGTCTCCAACCACTGGGTACGGCAGTCACGCGGACCCCAACCAGGTAGTCGACATCTAGCAATGTGGCTCAGACCAGAAGTTAGTGACTTCAATGACTGATGCCACGTTGTTGTTTGGCCGCCCCTAACTCTTTTCCAACCCACCCCAATACTAGTCATTATTGAGCGACGTGGTAACCGGTGTTCGGACATACGTAACACATGCCCCAACCATCTCAGTCGATGAAGTTTCATAGCCTCATCAACAGATTTACCATTATTCCGTAATACCCTTCGTCTAACCTCATTATTAGTTACCCGGAGATCCCAGCAGGTACGAGATATATTTCTAAGACATCTGTGATCAAATGCTAGTAACCTACGAGTGTCTTCTACCCTTAATGGCCATGTTTCACAGCCGTAAAGTAGAACAGGACGAACTGATGTGCAATATACTCGTCCTTTAGTTGATAGACGGATATCACGCCTACGCCATAGATGACGTAAGTTGGCAAAAGCCAAACGAGCCTGTCGAATTCGTGCAGAAATTTCCTCAGACACCAACCCATTAGGGCTGATCAGACTTCCAAGATAAGTGAAGTTATCAACGCATTCAACTTCTTCACTCCCTATCCTTAGTTCAGGGGTTGTCGCAGGCCAGGCCTGAAGTAACAATTTACACTTGAGGGTGGAGAAACGCATCCCAAACATCCTGGCATTGTTGCTCAGTGCGACCAGAAGACTCTGCATATTATCAGTGTCTTCACCAAACAGGACTATGTCGTCTGCGTATTCTAAGTCGATGAGTGGACCTCCTGGAAGGAGATCAATCTCAGAAAATTCAGCTGAAGAAAGCGTTACTTCTAGTAGCACGTCTATGATAAAATTAAACAAAAACGGAGATAGTGGGCAGCCTTGACGGACACCACTTGAGGTCGCAAAGTCAGATGACAGTTCGCCATAAGCTCTGACTCGACTGGTAGTGTTCAAGTAAAGAGCCTTCACAAGGTTTATGTACTTCTGAGGTACACCTTTTAATGACAGACACTGCCACAGAACCTCACAGTCAACTGAGTCGAATGCTGCCTTTAAGTCGAGGAAAACCACCATTGTAGGACACCGGTAGGCGTGCCTGTGTACTAAAACCTGACGAATGTTGAATATGTGGTCGATGCAACCACGACCAGGTCTGAAGCCAGCCTGGTTTTCTCGTGTTTGTAGTTCACGAGTCTTTGTTAAACGTCCGATAATTATTGAGGCTAGTATTTTAGATGCTATATTAGTCAAACTAATCCCTCTATGGTTATCACAAGATGATTTTGGTCCTTTCTTATATATTGGGACTATTAGTGATTTAGACCAGTCGGATGGAATTTTATCTAGTTCCCAGACTTTAGCTAAAATACTAGTCAACCTAATCGCCAAGACTGGACCACCATCTTTGAAAACCTCTGGGGTTAGCCCATCTGGACCAGCTGCTCTTCCTCGTTTCAGGTTAGATATAGCTTTTTGAACTTCAGCTAGTGTCGGGGGGCCTACTTCAATGTTCCATCTAGCTTGAGTGGAAAAGCTGGGTAATTGTAGAGTAGCTGAAGGCCAGCTAAACTGTTCCTTGAAGTGTTCGGCCCATCGTTCTAAACGTCTGGGTTGAGAGCAGATAACAGTATCATCTTTCTCGGAGATAGTTTCACTTATCCTTGACTTCTTAATTCCGGTTTCCCTGATTAGTCTATAAAGCTGCCTAGTGTTGCCTAAAGCCGCTGCCTTTTTCATCTCTTTTGCTTTCGTTGCCCACCACTGCTCACGATCGTTTCGTAAACTTCTACTTAATTTAGACTTGATTTGTTTTCGCTCTTCATCGTGTTCAGAGCCTGACGGGATTAGTTGGCGAGAGCTCATCAGTGCCATAGATGTCGCAGAAATCCACTGGTTTTTCGTGCTCCTTCTGTTCAAATTACTAGTAGATGACGCTGCTGTTTCTACAGCTGTTTTTAGATCATTCCAGGCAACATCAGGATCAGCCTGGTTTCCAGAGTTACCTAATTGTGACCCTAACTGTTCTTGAAATTTACTTTTGACCTTCTCGTCGCTCAGATCAGTTCTAATGGGTTTCTCTAATGTGGCCTTTCTACGTCCAGTGAGGTGCAAGCAAATGCGTGCTCGTACTAGAGCATGATCAGAGTCTAAACATGTACTCCAGAACGAGCGGCAATCTTCTATCGAGCCTCTCCAACGATGACTGATGGCAATATGGTCTATCTGAGTCCATCGTTGTCTTGGTGAAGGGGGTCGCCACGTTAGGCGATGTCTCTCCTTATGCCTAAAATTAGTATTCGCTAAGAATAAACGATTGTCTGAGCAAAGTTGCAGCAGACGGTCACCATTATCTGTTCTCTGAGCTGGAACACTAAAATACCCGCCTAAATGTCTTTCTGTTTGGTCTAAACTACCTATTTGGGCATTAAAGTCACCTGCGACGACTACTATATCTGAGTGCTTGGCTTTTTGAAGAAGTTCACAAAGGTTTCTGTAAAATTCATCCTTCAGTTTGTCTGGGCTGCAGTCAGTGGGAGCGTAGGCGGAAACGACGAAAAGACAACGACGAGTGTCCCTATTCCTTCGAGTCCTTACAGAGCCGTTTAGTTGAACAGCACATAGGCGACTATTAACAGGGATCCATTCTAATAGTGCTTGTTCTGCTCTCATGCCTAGCGCTATGCCCACACCCGCCAGTCCACGAGAGCTGGCTATCGAGTCGCCAGATAAACAGAGAGTGTATCTTGTCGCCTCGCCGTTTTGGCGAGGTGAGGTCAAGTGAATGACCACGCTAGGATCTTGTATGCGTGTTTCGGAGACACAGCACACATCAATCATATGAGATTCCAGGGTTTTAGCTAAGGAGGCCTGCTGACCGATTTGACATAGGGTGCGTACGTTGAAAGCGCCAATGTGTAGTTTGGAGCGGGGTTTCAGTAGACCTGGGACATTACTTCGAGTGCTAGAATCGTCGGACGTGGTGACACTTGAAGAGAAAGTTAGAAGAGGAAGTTCAGAGTTGATAGTCAAGGTAGGAGCAATGATAGGGATTGAAGAGAGTAAATGATTTTGAATACGGTGGTCTTGAGTGCTGTCAGAGGTATGAGGGCAGTTATCAAATCCGGTTGCCCACACCGTGGAAGGGTTCTTCTGGAGGTACCTAAAAAGGAAATTGGATTAGAGCGTGACTGCAGTGCCCAAGGGACAACTGCTTGAGGCCGGTCACACACGACCTTTTGGTGAGTAGTTTTAGTGTTGGCTTCGTACTTGTTGAAGACCTTATCGCCGGAGACGGAAATCCGTAGGATAAGGCGAGGTGTGCATTTTTAGGGTCAACCTTTTCTAACCCCACTCCTCCTTGTGGGAAGGCAGCATCGCTGTTATGCTGGTTGTCCGAGGGAAACACCTTACTGCCGTCATACCTCTGTACAGTCGGCAGTACCACTTTGCCCTCAGACCTTGGATCTGCTGCTTTTAGTCTTACCGCTCTTCAACCGACCTGCCTGGCATGGTAGGACCTTGAGGAACTATTGTTCCAGCCAGTATAGCTCGACTGGTTCATCACGATAGGCAAGCCCGACCACCACGTCAAGGTAGCAGCAACGGCCGGGATATAAATATAAATGCAACAATTAAACAATGTCTAATGTTCTGACAACAGTTCGATGCTTATACACAGAAAATAGTTAATTAGATATTTGTTACTATCACATTGAAATAAAACAAGCAAGCATTGACTGTACAGTTTTCTACTGTATAAAGTACTTTTAATGGTTTCATAACTACTTACTTAGAAGGTATTGTTAATTTTTTTTGCAATTTATTTCTTTGCACTTCAAACTTTCATTGTTACTGTGCTCTGTAGCCTGATTATTTTGGTCTCAATCATCGAATTAGAAATGACTACGCTTTGTAATACGAGAAAATGTTAGTAGTCCCTAGCCTTTAGTTGCATTTTAACCCTGATCATTTCGTGATATTGAATTCAAACTTTTAGAATTACCGAAAGGTAACGTGTACGTCAGTCAGGCAATGATATTGTTTTTGTTCAGGACGTCAATATAATCTTCGTAATTAAACTGTCTAGATTATAAATCGACACTGCCTTTATAGTTTTCCTTACCTGCAAATTTATATTTTTTATATAATTCAGATACTTATGTAAGGAAATAAGGTTGACTCAATCGTATTGTAACTTTTTTTCTTTTTCTATTTAATGTTTTTTCTTTGCAAGTGTGCACAGCTTATTGTACTCGATAGTGATAGTGATGATGGTGAAAATAATACTAATACTAATAATAATAAGTATAAGTATAAGGTTAGTTCCATGCTCTAAAAAGCACTGCAAAACCTTTTTTGTTCAAAAATGCTTCTTTCATTTATTAAAGTGCAGTCTTTTCTTTATTTAATATTATCACTTGTTGCACTTATCTTAAGCTAGCCGCCGTTAGAGTATTCTCGTGTACTTTTTCCACTTCTACACAATTCCATTTTTAAACTGGCAGTGAATTATATTATATTACTGTGTGGATAAGGGGAACTTTTTATTTAGAACCTCATTGTTCTCTTCGATTTGTTTGGTTTTATCTTATCAGTAATGTTGCTCTTTATTATGCACACATTTATTTTCCGTTTCTCACTATTGTCATATTCCCTTTGTTTACTTATTCGTTTATTTTTTATAATACATTGTGATTTACTTTTATGGAGCAACTATTATATCGAATATTTGAATCTAAATTTATGTATCTGGAACAGAAAGATACTTTGTTTTTCCTTGCTGATATAATGTCGTTAAAAATCTTTTACGTATTTATACAATTTTGTCAGTATTATTGTTCAACAATGAAACAGTAATCAAAATTTAAGCTAATCATAATTCATTTTTGAGTATGAACAACGAAATAATTAAAACTAATACCGATGGTCATATATATATATATTATGTCCATTGAAAAAGTTTGAGGTTATCGAAATTCAGAAGCTTAGCGGAGGGTACTCAGTTCCAGTCTCAGCACGGTTATCTACGTTAGTGTGCGAATACATCCAGCTGAAGAGTTTCAAATAAAGCGAAATATTTGTCCCGAGCTCCACTGATAACTACAATTATTTTATTCCAATATGATATTTCTTCTAATTGCCTGAGTATTGACTCTGTTTACCTTGTTTATAGTAATCCGAACAGGTGGAGATAACAATCCATGTTTTCAGCCTTGCATAGTATTCTCTGTTTACCGATTATTCGTTTTAAGCAAATTATTTAACATGGTGTTTATTCAACTATAGGCGCGTTAGTAGTGTGCGTTAATATTAACAGCATTTGGTAGTGTGGCCACTTTAAATCTATGCACTTATTATACCAACAATAACAGAAATTATCTTTAAGTTTTTGTATTTTAAGTAGAGCTAATAATAATATTTAATGGTTTATCGATTGAAAAAAGTTGATAATTGTTAATTCAGCCTACTTAAAGTCTTCGTGATCAGAAAGTTTGTCAGTAACTTGGAAGTACATTATCCTAACTAATTTATTATTTACCTCCGGTTTCTTGTTATTCTACTTCTAATTATCGGTTATCTTGCCTTAATGGTTCTCGTTGCATTTTGAATTTTTTTTTATTTCTTTATGACGTTTAAACTAATTGCAAGTTTAATTTTAACACATCTGAACTACTTAAATGTGAAGCGGTAGCCGAATAGCTAAAGCGTTCAACTTTCAGCCAGTATGCTCTAGGTTCCAATTTATCCGTCTGCTTCATCTTTAGAATCCGAATAATACCATTAACCTTCACACTAAAAGTATGGCTTACAATTAAGTTCACAAATCTGTACACAGTTATTCTGTTATCAAGTGCATAGTATGAGTACCTTTTAGTTACCTACTATTTTATCTTCACTACAATATTTAATGATTTATAATTATTTTATTAATCAACTATAGTAAGTAGAGTTGTAGGCTTGAAATTTTGTTTAATTCATGTAACTAATGACTTTATTATCAACTGTAGTTGAGACATGAATATTTCAGGATAATTGGTATCCCAAGATCGTTTGTCCCAGTTAATGAATTCATTTTTCATTATTATTATTATTATTATTATTATTATTATTATTATTATTATTATTATTATTATTATTATTCCTGCTCTTACAGACAACGCCCATCTGAACGAATGTAGAATAAATTATCTTTCTCAACATTAATAATCGATAAACAAAACTAGTCTTTAAGCAGGTGAAAAGTATGTGATTCGCTGCTTGCATCAAATTCAAACATGTAACGACTCAGGAATTGGATATTATCATGAAATTACAGAACAAATAATCGATTAAATCCTGTTGGTTTATAGGCAGGAAGGTTATCCTCTTGTTAATTAATAAAGCTGCGTCATCTGTTGGATAAGAAACAGAATATGTTATCATTTTTTTTAATTAGAAAGAACAGATTGTAAATTGTCACATTATGTCAATTAATAATCATTTTAGGTCCTTATTTTTGTTACAATTTATTTGCCGCCAATAAAATTTGGAAGATAGATCTCATACTATCCATTACCCTATTGACTGGATTTAATCGTAACTCTCTAATAATGGCAGTCTCTATTACACCACTCAAAATTTGTAGTATAAATGCACAAAGTACTAGTTACCAACTCTATTGCTATATGTTTGAATAGATGTATTTGTATGGTTCTATTATAGTTTAGTTAAAAATCTGTTAGCATTTGATATGCTTTCTGTTTAGATTCCGACCTTTGATTATGAAAATGTTTTTTGTTTTCGTGTTAAATAAATATATTCATTACCAAAAAAACAGGAATCAATTAAACTAGAATAAATCCATCTAAGTATTATGACTTATTGTTGTTTCAATGACATTTTTTCGTCTAAAAAACTTATTTTACTGAATAAAATTAATTATTTTATAGGGTTAAAAAAAATTAAATGGTGTTTCTTTATATTTGTCTATTCGCTTGTTGTTTATCCAAATATAATTTTAAAATAAAACTTTGTAAACTATATTTGTATGTTATATATTTAACCTATGTTGGTTTATACATTTAATTATAAGCTACATCATCTGTTTAATAAACAGTAATCCTACCCAATTGCCTAAATCAACTTTGGTAGTGCAGAATCAAAACCTACAATCTACTAATTGATAGCTCGAGGGTTAAACAGTTAAGCCACCACTCCACACTTTTACGTGTTGGTGTTTACATCATAACCATGTGTGGGATAAACCAAAATTATATCTACTGTAAAGTGTTTCATAGATACTATTCAGAAGTGTACAAGAAGTTACAGAAAACACTAGTAAAGAATAAGATTTTCATTGGTATAAGATGTAGATGTTTACGCCAATAACGATCGGTTATTGACTGTGACACTGTGCTTTCAATTCTGATCTACCTACTTCGGTTCGGATACCTAGATAGTGTCACTGGTTTTCATAAGTAAAACGTGTACTTCAAGGCCTCCATGTGATTGTTATGTTAACAAAATACTCAGTCTATTTCTGATTGTTGCAAAGATAAGTTAATGGTTGTAAATGTATGTTTTAACGTGATGCATTAAATAATGAATTTTAATTTAAGCAACTTCGATTGTTTATCTTGTATACATAAATGTAGCTTTTTTTGTTTGTTTGTTGCGTTAAAAGTTTGGAGCATATAGCTTATCATAAACCATTTTTGTGAATGGTATTCCTTGTAACTCAACTTTAATATATTCATCACATGCTATTCTTATATGTTTCTTTTATCTAGTAACCTTGAAAATTTGGTTTCATTTCTGTCCTTAATTTTAAACCTTTGCCAGTAAACTTCAATTGACTGAAATTTTGAGGGTTTTTATTGGGTTTTATTTACATAGTTTGTTGTAATGAACAATATTTTCACAATTATGCTTAGAATTGAGTTTCTTTTTCTTTTAGTTCAAGTGGGATTTCGGTTTTTCAATCCTTTCAAATTGTATTTTCGTTCTCTAGCCTCTGAGAAATTTGATTTAACACTATTTCCTCCTAATTTTGTAAATTTACCTAGAATTTTATTGCTGATTCTTTGACTATTTTTATCACTTGTTAGTTCCTTAGTTGTTTGCTTAAAAGTAAACAGAACAACAAACAAGCATGTTGATAATGTTACTGAACCTTATTTATGATTTCTTGATAAAATACATATGTCTTTGAATTTTTACTTCATCTGAATTTTTTGTGGACACCATTTAGTAGTTACGTAACGTGTAAATTTCTCGTTTTTACTGGAATCTTATCAGGAATATGCACGTAACATGATTTGACTCTGTAACTGATTTGCAATGTCTAATCTAGACATTTTTTAATTTTAATTGATTTTCAGTTTTATGAATAAGTAACCATCTTTGCTTTAAACATTGTTATTTCTCTAACATTCTCATTTTTTTGTAAAATGGTTGCATAGGAACTCTATTATTACCTGTGTTTGCTAATGTGTATTCATCATTACTTCTGTTACACAAACACAATCGTTTAGCGCAAAAGTTAATCAACTCGATTATAGAAAGATATATCAAGCCTGTTTTGTAAATTGTTTTGTGGGATGATCATGATACAATTGGTAAAGATTTGCTAACATTGTATACTTCTCTGTAAACACAACAAAAAGTGATTTCTTACTTTTTTTTAGTACTGCCTTTTTATTTTCAGCTACCAAATTTCCGTAATTTCATACGTCAAACTTTTATTTATCCCTTGTTTCTTAATTATTGAATCCTAAGTTCGACTCTTGTTTCTTTTTCTCGATTAAGGTACTAGAATAATATTTACATATTTTCTAAAATAGATCGAAATTGAACACATCAATGTGTATTTGATTAATGTGTTCCATTTTATGTTTTTCTAGATTTAGGCGTTTTTTGCAGTGAATGTTCATTACTCGTACGTAACACTTTATATTGTTACAATTTTAAAATATGGACATTATTATGTCATTTTTGTTTGATTTTTTTTTAACTAGTTTGTATAATATATTATAATAAATTCCCTTCTAATTTGATTGAATTATATACGCTATGCTGTAATGAAAGTCTCTGCATATTAAGTATAAGCGATATTAATGTCTAAACAATTTCATTATTTTTTTATGGCCAATTGTGTGTGCAATAAATAGTTGGTATATTTATCTTTAATCTAGTGTGTAAGTTATCTTGTTTACTTGATCGTCCATACGCATTATTTACTCCTTATTTCTTTCTATTTCAGCTTGATGTTGCAAAGAATTTTCACGATCCACTTTACTTCAACGAAGTTATGTGAATTGCACTCAATGAATTAAGAACAGCAAACAATTTTATTTGAATCATTATCATAATCATCATCACTTAATAGGGAAATACTTGTTATCAATAATGCATTTCTTGTTTTGCTTCGTATTCATTTAGATTTTCATACCCATGACGGAAAAAAGAATAAATGTATACGTTTATTATATGAGTAAAAGGGGATATATTATTATTATTGAAGTTTTGACTGCACATTTTGATAAAGATTAATTTTAACTAGTAGATTAATCCATGAATAATCGTTTTGTATTAATTTCGTACTTTTGTTATTATCATTTCTTGTGTTTCGTTTTTATCCTCTTTCTTGTACATGCTTTTACTGTGAACTATTGTCCAATATTTGCATCTATTCTCCGGAGGAATATTTATTTTAAAAGGATTTATACCATTTTTTTACATTTAGTTATTCTGTGATTTATTCGTCCCATTCCGTAGATTAGAATAAGCTTAATTAATTAAGGCATGGTATATTTTTTCTTGTTTGATTCTATACACCGTGTAAATACTATTGTTGCTTTGTTCTCACTAGTAGTACATTACATATTGCTGCATTCTTTTTTATGTACTATTTTTGTATATTTTACAAACTTATCTGTCAACTTGTTCAACTCCGTTGAATCCATTACTACTGTTGAATGTTTCATTTATTATTCTCATGTGCTGTGAAAATAAGATTCCTTCGTCTTTTTAACTTCGTATTCACATGTATATCCATGTTATATATATATATATATATATATATATATATATATATATATATATATATATATATATATATACCATTTACTAAATATTAACTTAATATTTCGTGTACTTAAGTTAGTCATTTATGAGCAACATAGAATGTGGCGCATGGGTCTTACTTGCTATTACCAGCTTAGCACGATGAGATCAAATTTGCGAAAATAGTAAGATACTTGAATACAAAAAGGGGGTGGAACGAAACAAAGGTAAGCGCGGATAAAATGAGTTTATGATCTAAACAAAGATTAAGAGTGAGTGCACTGTACCAGTGTGATAAATTTTGAGCCATGTCGCCTTGTGTCTTCAGCTACTGATCTCGATTATTACGAGGACTCCAATCAAGTAGTCTGCATCTATCAACACAGCTTAGACCAATAGTTGACTTCATGAACCGATGTCATGTTTTGGATTGGTCGCCTCTAGCTTTCTTCCATTCTATGACAGCTGACATCATGAGGTGACCGGGCATATGTAACACGTCCTAACCATCGCAGTCGATGATGGTTTACGACCTCTTCAACTGATCCGCCATTTTTCCTTGTATGCTGTATCTAACCTTCATATTGTTTTTTTTTACATCAATCCATGGTATACGGACGATACTGAAGATAATTACATTTAGCTGTCTCCATTTTCAGTATTAGTGGAAACGACAAAAATGAATTGGCATTTCGAGTTCTTATTCTATTCCACTTATTCAGAAAGCTCATAAGATCCATTTAGAAAGTGCCTATTCTGCTAGCAATCTTAATGTTACATCTACATCAACAAGTCTACTAGAGCTTGCTTTTCAGTGCACAGTTTAATTAAGAGTGTATCGCGCTGGTTTTTGGAACTTTTTAGGTGACGTCAATTGAATGACCACGCTGGAGTCTTGTATACATGTCTTGACGATATAGTATGCATCAGTTAGAGATTCTAAAGTTCTAGCTAGCGATGCTTGTTAACCGACTTGACACAGTGTTCACATAATACACATGTATTAGCTTCAGGAAATCTAGAATAACGCTCCAAGGAATCGATTCACTTGATACGTGTGGAAGAAAGATGAGGGTTGGAAGTAAGAGAATTACTAGGAGTAGTAGGGATTTGATTGTAAAAATGGCGCTCTTAAGTGTTGTTAGTGGCATTGGGAAATTTCTACTACCCTATTGTTCATGCCCTAGAAAGTTTTTTGATATACCTGAAAAGCAAATCTGTTTAGGGTTGGTGTTAAAGACCTCGGAGCCTAACTGCACTGCTCAAGAAACAACCGCTTGAGGTCAGCCACTCAGTGCTTTTTTGAGAAAGGTTTTCGTTTTGTTAACTTCGTACTTATTAAGGCCTTTCAACCGGAAACAAAGATCTATGGAGTAAGGTGTGGTGTGCATTTTGAGGGTCGACCTTTTCTAAATCCGCCCTTCCTCTGTGGGAAAGCAGCATCGCTGTCATCCTGTCTGTCTGACTTAAACACCTGACTACCATCACACCTCTGTACAGCCGGTAATATGACTTGACCTCCATACCTTATATTTACTGATTTTAATCTTGCTGCTTTTCAACCGATCTTGTCTTGGTTGGACCTTGGATGGGGTACGATTGTCTCCATCTTGTGTAACCCGACAGCTTCAGCACAGTAGACAAACCCGATCATCACTCCACGGTAGTGCTAACGGTCAGTTTCCAAATAGTATATTCAGAATACATTGATTGTAAAATGTTCCTTTATTAATTACTGAATAATTTATAAGTCCCAGCAATCTATCCTACTAATTCACTTTATGTGCACTAACAATCGATATACTGTAACATTTCTAGATACCTCGTGAATTAATTAGTTATATACTCTTCGTAGTTATAATTTGAAGTCCGGACCTGTCAAGTCGTTAATATTGTTCACTTCGTATTAGATGAACTAGCACTATTTTTGCAAAGTAAGAATAATACACACCTAACGAATGAATTTTCACTTGATTTGTACATGTTCAAAAGATAATGGATTATAATACTTTTGTAAGTTAAATAAATCGTCTATCTTTCGACAAAGTAATAATTCATTGTCAAATGCTTACATTTACATTCATCTTTAGACTATCTATGTCTGGAAACAATTAATATATCAGAGAATAAGCCAGGAATTTATCTAAATAGTGAAAATAGTGTTCACACAATAACATTGTATTGGAAAATAAACAATGAGTATAAATTATAAGAAACAAACGAAATTATCTCACAAATACAAAGTCAACTAATCTTTGCAGTTGCTTTCATACGCATTGTAGGTATTAAGTTAATTATTGCTAACTACTATTTTCGTATGTGGTACCAGATGAAACAATATAACAGAATTGCCAGAAACTGTATTTTTCTAATCACATACATACTGAATTTTTGGTAAATTAATCAATAATTTGTCAGATAAACAAGAAACCACTACAAAATCACTGTTGTGTGGCCAAAACATAGAGAATAAGATAGCCTGTTATATAGTGTACAATAGTAATAACCTTCAGTCAAAATGTGAGGTCCAGAGACCTATTTAAAGATTATTTTATATAAATACCATGTTTACTTTAGGCTTTAATATTCTATGATTAAAAAAATATGATTAAAAATCTCAAGTTAATTCTCTCTTTGTGAATGCACAGAAGGTTATTCATCTTCGGTTTTATATGATAAAATTGTATGCAGTTTATACCAATGATGACAACTGAACTCCAATTGATCTGATAAAAACAGCCTTAATTGTATAACACCAGTAATTAATTAGACAGTCAGAATTGAATACCACAGCGTTTATTATCATTTTCAACCTATTGTTTGTCGATTAAACTCCTATGAGGTAGACCAGATATTTCTCACTGTTAACATTTTCACTGTGTATGGACTGTTACGTATGGCATAATTATACTTCTTTTTTCATCTTACTATTACTATCCATGTTGCTGGTAGGTATACCGGTGTAGTGATTCCTTTCCACTCAAAAGCAGCTTAAACTCTGTAGACCAAAAGGTTTTATGACAGTGTCTGTCATTAAAATATGTACTTCAGAAATGAGAGCTCTTTATGCGAGTGCGATTATTCGAATCTGAGCTTATGGCGAACTATCATCTGAATTTACAACTACAAGTGATTTATATCAAAGCTCTTTACTATCCTCATTTTTTTAATTCCACAACATACCTAATGACTCTTTTCTTGTCTAAATTATCAGGATTTGATTTGTTACAAGAATTTCTAGTTACTGAATTTGAATACACAGATGACACTGTCCTGTTTGTCGAAAATGCTAACTAAAAGCAGAGGCCACTGAATTCGATTGAGCAACCATCCATGATTATTTGGGATGCGTTTTTCCCCCTTCTTAATGCAAAACTATTGATTTAGGACTGATGTGCAATTTCTTGATCTAATGTAGTGAGTAACGTAGTTAAATTCATCGACTCTTCATATATTTTGGAATTCTGGTTAGCCCTTATGGGCTTATGTTGGATGAAATCTTAGCCAGGATTCGTAAAGCTGTAGTGTAGGCGGGATATCAGTTTCCTAGTATAAGAATCCCGTTTGTTTAACCTTAAGGATATAAAACGTGGTCGTTAAAGGCAGATAACATTAGTAAGCTTTTGGTATTTTATCACAGATGTCTTTGAAAGTTGTTACTGTTTGTTGGGGAAACTGGGTATGCAGTAATGAGGTAAAACTATTAGAATTAAGGAAAAATACTAAATTAGTTGACGCAATTGTGAATTTCCATCAACTGACGTGATTGAGATATGTATCCAGCATACACAACCACCTACCACTTCTACTTGGAATGCTGACTGATACTGGAACAGCATAGAACGAAGGTAGGTGTGATAAAACCGAAATGTAGTATATATATATATATATATATATATATATATATATATATCGTTGACTGCTTGTCTGAGCCATGTTGACAGACTCGGACTACTTGGTTGGATTCTTCACAAATGCTTAGATACTCTAGGTGACATGAATGAAAATCGGTTACTGTCGTTCAGGTGTATTTGCTCTGAACTTTTTTTTAAATCGTGAGTTTAAAAGAGTTTGATACCTTCCAATGATTTAATTTTTAATTCCATTATCATATTTTTACATTTAATCTTTTTTACTACCACTGATGTTACTATCGCTTTTTCTAAAATGATATTCATTTCAGTGTATTTATGGGATTGGTTAAAGTAAACCTATGAAAATATGTGTTAGGTTCTACGCTTCGTTATGACTAAGTGTTTGATGCTTTAATAAATGCATATTCTTTTTAAGAAGTTAATTTTGTATTTTTGTGTGACAGATTTTTGTCAGTGTTTAAAAGTCTTTTTCAGTTAGATTTTGTCATTAAACTTTGATCAATGATTTGCATGCACTAGAAAAATTGCTTAACTGATTTTGTTTTACTTGATTAAATGTGTTCTAGATACAGGATACCACTGAAGACCAGGGAGCACTAAACACCAGTTTCTTTATAGCTTGGAACTCCTCAGCAGTGCGCACCCCAGATTCCGCACCAGGGACTTCAGGTTGACGAACACCTAACCATCTTCACCAATGGGTCGACATCCGTTGGTAGAATTTCCACTCTCATCATTTGTGATATATAGAATGATCATTCATTGTCGTTGGCGATAATTGTCTCATGCCCAACATGATTGAACTCCATCAGTCACGACTTCTGTTTTGTTAGAATTTTCATTCTAATACTTTGACGAAATTCAAATATACAGTTATTTTTTCATTTAATATAGACGGATTCGTTTTAATCCATCTAATGTTATGCAAGAAGTCCGTAGGCTTCAAGGTTTACTTTTCAAAATATTTAATAAATGTTATGTTTTATAAAATAAAAAGAAGTTGAACGTCTCTGAGATAATGCAATTTTTGACATTTAAGCCATGATAAAATAAACCTTGTTGCTGAAGATATTTTCTTGATTGGAACCTGTCACCGAATAGTTGAATTGTTAAGTGCTTTAGCCATCAAACTGACACCTTAAGTGAACATTTGAACAATATTAATTACCTGTAAACCAACCTAAGTGTTGTTACTTAATCTGGGAGTATTTGTATTCTTCGAAGAAATCATACATACAATATTTGTTTAATCTCCAATATAATTTCATGAAAAATGAATTTATTTCAAGAGAACACGAAAGTCATCATAGGCATGATAATCAAACAGCATTCAAATGTCACTATATATGTTATGAATCTCATCTTCCTTTATGTAATCTATATATCACGGAAATGTTTTTCTTTCATCGTAATTTCAAAGTATTTGCGAATTTATGTTGTATTTCAGTCTCAAATAATGTCAGATTTTCTATTTTTGTGCAAACTAATAATGTAAATGAATATGTTCTTATTTTCGAAATGATACGGGATTTAAAATGGTGAAACTCAAATTTTATATGTTTTATTAAAATTAAAGAACATTTTGTACCAGATTCATTTTTCTATTGTTTGAATAGAATCTGTATAATTAACTGTTTAGAGGGAATAATGTTTCGCACTTCTATTCTATCATGCAGTGGATTAATTTGATAAAAGAATATTGAAACGCTGAGGAACTTATAACACTAATGTGTGAGGTCACCGTCGACTGACTGAATCTATTATTGATGACTCCAAATGATTCTGTTCAAAATCAAATGCATCAGGACAAATCCATTATCAAAGGTTATCTGTACTACTCTCGGTAACCGCTAAATTTTCAATTCCTTTATCGAATGAGTGGTACATTTAGTTAGCTGAGCGGACAACTTAGGAATCACTTATTTTGATGTCATTTTTACTACTTATCTCTATTTGCTTTTCCATTTCGGGTTAGTATCGGAGACTACTTTTCGTTTAGCTTGTTATATAAGGTGGCTAACTTTTCGGTATTACCCAACGGTTGCTAATACAATTTGTAAATCAATGCATATTACTTATTATTCAAAACTTAGCCACATTATATGTCCCTGAACTTTTGCGGGAAGATTACACTATATTAAGTAAGCTTTTATTGTTACTATTAGAAGTAATAGATAAAAGAATGTTATTATCACAGTTTGCAAACTCTTGGATCCTTGTAAGCTACCGACAGGTGTTATTTTACCAAATGCAAATTACCTACTTCGTTAAATCCTTTCATTTTGTACATCTAGTAGGATAAGATTCATAATCACTGTAAAGAGATGACAGTACAATACCTTATTTAGCACTATGCTACGGAAATGTACTACGGTCCCCTCTAACTGAAAATTATGCTCTTAAGCAAAAGCCTAATTTCATACAATTCAAATTGCATATATATGTACATATGTAATTGTAAATTGACAGGAAATTTAAAACAATCGGTCAACATATCCCATTCTGAAAATTTCTTAGTGAATTAAACATTAAGAATTGAATAAGGTATTCAGTATTATATATTATCTACATGGATATATCATCGACAATTTAGCATGTCAATACTTTTATTTATCTTATCTATGTCAATATAACTTTAACAAATCATTATAAATGAAAAATCATAAGTGAATGACAAATGACATATTTTTTGTTAAGTTAATATTTAATAAATGAACACTTCACTTTATTAATTTGCATATATTAATTACCAGTGTTTAGTTACATGAATAAAAATGAAATCTATTTTAAATTTAACGTATTTCACAAATGTTTTCATTTGATTCATTTGAACTTTTTTTAAAAATGTAGTGCACCCAATTCAAATTGTAGTATGAAGTAGCAATAATTCGTCTTCTGTGACTAAAGGTTGTCTTAAGTAATAAAAATACTGTGCACAGTATGCATTATTTTTTACAGGATAAACTATAAATATGATATAGTTGTAATTAATTATTTTGATGTTGTCAGAGTTACATCACGTATGAAGGATTATAGCCTATTTAGATCAATTTTTCAAGGAATACTGGATCATTGTCCTAAATAACCTGGAAATTTTACCATTTTCGTCATTTGTTTTACGAAAATTTAATTTGACACTTTTTGCTTCGAAAATTTTCATATTGATAGTTGTTCATTTTTTCGGCTCAAAGAACCCTAATACAGTATCTATGTCGATGCTGTGGATACATTTATGCACTGGAGTTTTGTGTGTACATGAACATGTGTACACTTTTTCTTCTGAAAAATTGATAGAATAAATTTGGTTAATAAGTTTGAATTTATGCCTTCAGTTGATCGGTAATGGAGCAGTGGATACGAAACAATCTCATTATTTGTTGTTGAATTCGGAGTTGGAAACTGCCAATTTGATGCAACGACTCCGAAGACTTTAGTTTAAAAGCCAGTATCCAACGCCTTTGAGCTTTTTCCTAATTTTTAACAAGATGTATGTGTCGGTACATGTATAACTTAAAGTGTTCTATTGTTAGTCATTGAGAATTTCACTTATAAAAAATTTAATTAGAATTAGAGGATCATTTTACAAAACACCTAACATTTCTTTATCTACAAAAAATGATCAAAATCAACCTTAATTTGAACTTATACGCTGTTCTGTATTAAATATATTTTAGGAAAATAAGGAGTAATAAATTATTCCTGTACAAATTATTTGATGTTTAAGGATAAAAATATTAAGATACTTGAACAACTAAAAATTGGAAAACATGATTAATTAAACGATTCTGTGATTTTATTGTGTGGATTCAAATATGAACAAAATATACAGATCTTGGTACAGTACTTTAACCCCAATGTCACTGTGAGTGGATTCTGTTTCCTAACAACCTGGTTTATGTAAAATTTGAAACAGTAGATTTAGTCCTCTTCTTGATTGTGAAGTTATGTGCATATTTGAGCATATTTGTTTTCTCTCAACAATAAACAGTTTACGTTACAAAACCAATGAAACTTTGTATGTTAAAAATTCTCTTTTCTAAAATACGATACTATCTTAATCTCCTTAGTAATGTTCAACACCATGAAGGATGTTTTTATTGTGCTTCTTACGATAAATCTTAAAATATTGACACAATTAAAAAAAAACACTTTTGACTTTAGTATTTAAATAATAAATATGTCTGATGTTAATGGTTGATAGGTAGTAATAGATTTCACTGTTCATACATTACATACAATATAACTTGATGAGTGAGTTGAAAATCTGATTTATCATTAAAATTGGTATATATAGTAAAGATACCATTCTAAAAAAATAACTAAACGTTCTTGATTTGCCCGATAAATAAACAAAAGTGTTGAATATGAGACACAATGTTTACATATCCATAAGGTAACATATACTCAAAGTGACTAAATGAATACGCCTGTTACTTGATTATAATTTGTTAGCCTTTTACTAGACGGCCATACTAAGGATATTTTAAAATCAGTAATCTTGATTATATACTCTATCATTTTAATAAATTTCGATTAAAAATTACTGCATAAATGTTACTTAGTCTCTTCTTCTTGGCTGGAGGTAATCATTTGTTAGGTGATTACATACAATGTCACTTTGATAAGCCTTATCTGATATCAAAATACAACCCGATATATGAAGTTGAAATCAAAATTTAATATCGGTACGATTATTAAAATAATTGGCTTGCTTTGAATCAACGTTATTGAAATTGATACGGTTATTTTTGTGGAGATTGGTTATTTAGTTAACTGAATAAGTCATAGATTGATGTTGGCAGAGTACCATTGTAAACCAGGGAATTTGTTAAACATTGTTAGTGTTATTTGCTAAGTTTTCTACCAAACAATTGATCATGTGATTAAACATTAACAATAAAAAGATACATTTTATGTTTAAACGTATTTTATAAATTTAAATTTATTTATTTATTTCTATTATAAAACACAAATTGTTATATAAACGTGTATAAACAAGACCTTTAATTTTATTATAAAAGTTTGTAGTTTCAAATAACGCATATAAATTATCTACCATTTACTGTCAGTTAAATAATCAATATATATATATATATATATATATATGTATTGATTATTTAACTCATCTAATTAACTGTGTGATTGATACACATTAGGCAACCATACTTTTACAGTTTACAATCAATTAAAGATACACGTATATAATATTGTTATTGAGTTACGGTGTCTAAGTGAATTTTGTTTTTATCATTTTAATTTTTAGAATTTTATTAGTATGAAGAAATATTTCCACCTATGAAATATTAAGCAAAAACAGGTACCTACCTAAATTCCTATCAAAACATGTGTCTGAAAGTAAAAATTGAATTTAAACTACCAAAAGTACAAAAAAATCTTTCGTAAATCTGCAGTTTGAAGGAAATGTAGTTATTGAAAGTGATGTCCGTTGAATAGTGGGTTTAAAAATGCATTGGACACTGCTTGATTAGTCACTTTGTGTTTTAGCTTTCCAATTTTAATGTCACCAAATATGGATACAGTGCCTATGTCTGAAACCTAAATGTGTATTTATTAATGTAACTGCTCATGTGGAGGCAGTTATATTGAATGCATAGCTGGGTAAACCCATCATCGCTTATTCAAGTATTATCCTTCTTGGTTTACTAAAGAACAAAAAAAGATTATAATTAGTTTATTCCTCATACAATTAGTTGATATAGGTAATGGACTCATGTGAACACAACCTTCGAAATAATATAGAGAATCCTAACCAATTTATCTTTCACCTCTAAATGTAGACTATTGGAAACAACTGAGGCCATAAGCATTCAATCTAATCAACCAAACTTTTGCATCCAAAATGTTCTCTCTCTCTCTCCCTTGGCCATCAAGCTAATTCTGAATGTGTGTTTATTTCTTATTCTTTATTTTAATTCTATGATTCCATTATTGAATCACAATCAGCCGATTATTATAAACACCAAGTGATCTCCAAACCTAATTTCACGTGTTTTCAATTTTCAGTAATACATAATCATCATTAAACAATTAATTTGGTTTAATAATTAACAGACAATTACGTAATTCCATTTTGCACATTCATTCATTCATTATGTAATTAGTCTTGATTGGCAACTAACTTGTATTCTGTTTTATAATGATTACTACTATTAATATTACTAATGTTATTTTACCACCACTATTTATTGGTGCTGATTTTTAATAAAAATGTGAAATTATGTGATAGTGTTGAACTTTAAGAAGGAATTAATTGAGAAGAAATACTTCCTCGTTCAATTTGCTTCTCTTAATGTATTTATGGATTGTTTAATACATTTTTATAATAAGTTATTAAATTATGGAGCAATCTAATGGATCAATTTGATGTTTTATTGATGTTGTGTTCTTTATGTTAAGTATTTTACATGAAAAAACTTATCAGCTTCATAGTAATTTTATATTTAAGTAACTATACTGTTTCAGATTTATTGAATGAAATATAATTCATGTACGATTAACATAACTTAACTGATGATAGTAAGGAAAATAACTACAACTATGTTAATTTATTTTGAATAATATACTTAATGATGCATAGGTGTTACATTGAACTGCAGAAGAAAAACAAAGTAGTTAAATATGATCTCTGTATTCAAAAATAGTCAGTGATTAATTATCAACTGCCATAATAGAAAAAAACATATTTCTTTAGTAGACGGGAAGTTGGATTGGTAAGCAGAGAAGTATATATAGAGAACTTCATTGTAAATCGATACACTTCTGTAGTTTTACATCGATCCGGAGCAAAAAAGTCCTGTCAATCGTTTTACGAGAACTACGAAACATGTGTACTCACAGAACATCTTAAAGTTCGTCCATAATACACTGAATGAACCACGGCACTAGAAAGCTTTCTTAAAGAAGTGCATGAATGTAGAGAGCAAACTGTCTGTGATGTGGACCACCGTCAAGAAATCCCTATTTTTTAAACTAAAATACAGCGTTCTTTATGGTGAAACAGTAAGAGAGGTATAAACGACCTTTACACGGAAAAATTCCCAGTCGACCCAAAAGCTTCATCCAGACGAAGAGTAAGTTATCAGAATTCCCTTTCACATGAATGTACCTATTCAGCTTCTTCTGTGGAGGAAGCCTCATGGGACGTACCGCCAGGGAGCTTAATCAACGAATGAATATTTTGCATCGTGATTCCGTAAAACCAGACAAAGTGTATATGAAGTTTCAAACTACTTTATTTGATAGATAGCGGCTACATAAATGAGGAAACCAAATCATTTAAAACAATTCACAGTATAATATCACAACTTCTTAATTGGGTCCGAACGCGTCTGTTAAACATACTTGAGACTGTAGAGATTAGAACCAACAACGCTAGCTAAAGTTTTTGAAAGAAATTCGTACCATCTGAATCTCCTCCTTGGCCATATAATTCCCATCAAGCAATTCCATATATTCTGCCCATGTGTGATTGGTTTTGTTTATTCGTCACCCAACAACTTCTTTTTATTGTTTTCATTACCTATTTGCTTAGAACTTTACCTTCCATTACACCCTATTACGTAATCTTTAACAATTGATATTTCAGCGTGAAACTCCTCAGTAGAACACACCACAGATTCCGCACCAGGGGCTTTAGGTTGGTGAACACCTAACCCTCTACACTACTGGTGGGCATCAGATGGTAGAATCTCCACTTCCATCAACTTATTCCACACTAGAACGAAACGGCTGCCCAGTGCTCCCTGGTTTTCAACGGTACCCTGCCAGAGTTAATCTGTGACATATTCAATCAACTAAAATTGCTATTTCAGTTTAAATAAACCCATAGAATCATAGAACGGATGTTTTCAACAAATTCATTATCAAGTTGTTTAATTATATGATAAGTTTTAGACTAATATTTAATTATAAAATTTTGATTAGTTTCCATACAAAATTTTTCAACATAATCGTTTTCATTCTTCATCGTTGTTTATTTAAACTGCTAGATACTTAGCTTTAGCATTTAATTAATGTTCTGTAAACTGACACTTTGTCATGAAATTTCAGTGATTCGTCGATAAGGTAGTCAAAATAGTTTGGCGATCTTGTGTAAATGTCGAAGAACTACAAACCCCGAATATACAGAGCGTATACAGAATTACTGATACACCTTGGTTCACCTGAAAGTCGTCTAGTGTCTTACTACATATCGATACGATAAAGAAGTGAACGTGAAGTTTTCTTGTTATAATAATGAGTGTAATAATATAAACTATGTTAATAAATTTTGTCACATTAACAAAATTCCAAGGTTATATTAATGAGCGAGTCTTATTCATTCTGTTTAGGTTTTAATGGTTTAAATAGTCTGTTTCACAAACTACGTCTTACGTTATATTTCATTAAACTAACAGACAAACCCCTTGTTTCATATTGACGTAAATGTTTACAAGATAACTATTAATCAAATCATTTGACATAAATTCATGAACTCGTTAGGGTAGAGATATACAATAAAGCTCACTTAATAACTCCTTAGAGGAATAAAATAATGGGATAATATTGCTGGTAAGTGTATATATTCCACTAAACAAATATTAGTACTTTCATTTCAACAAATTCATAGCTATTTAAAATGTCTACCTTATTTGTTTATCATAAAATGGCTTCTCATTTGCTTACAATTTACTCAGCTAACGACTTACTACTACAGACATAAAATATGAAGTAAATATCGCATAAAACATTAACTTCCATGTTAATGAGATTAATATTATTAGTGATATTGTCATCATTTTTACCTTTTCATTCACATTAAGTAAGCAGGTTCAAATTCTCCTGCTTTTTATATTCATTTACATAACTTGGTTTAATGAGCACATGACTGACCATACTTTATAAATCAACCACTAATCGTTTTATGCGTCATATAAACATTATATTATTTCCAGTAGTTTGGCATAAAGTTGATTATTATGGGATTCCTATAATACAACTGTATTTTGTTTGAAATCAATTTTATGCAACTTGCCATCTTCATTTATTATTCATTGATGATAGTTAACATGAAATTTTTTTCTTTTTTAGGCTAAAACATCCAGAAAAGTTTTCTTTAAATTGGTTTATTGTGCAAATTCGATAAAAGTTTACAACCAATATGAAGCAGATACCATTTCACTTAATCAGATTGCAACAAGAGATGATTTCAGGGGACGAAAATTGAGTACAATTTCAGGGTTAAAATTTTCTCCTTTCCAGATGTCAACCAATCACAACTTAATTAAAATATAATGCCTGACGCTAGCTACGTTTTAAATAATCAGTTAGTAACTGGTGGAGAAGATTTGTAAAACTTGCAAATGTTGTGATCAGTAAGGTGGAAACAGTAATTATGATTGTCGTTAGGTTAGGGTGACGATGTGCGAATGAAAATAGAGAAAATCTGAATGGTGACAGTCTACGTAATAACCAGTGATAATAGCTATAATAATATTAGTGATTGAAATGAGAAGAGACGAAAAAGTAAAACCAAATAAGTTAATAAGTCAGATAAAATGAAGTGTAAGTGAATTAAGGTCACGGTGAAGAAAGCGACTTCACGAATCACTTTTGTATGCACAACTCAGGCTTCAAATTGTGGATAGCTAAAGCTTTTACAATATAAAGTAGATTTAGATATGGGTCTTTCAGTATATTTGTATAATTGCAGTTCATGTGTCTAATAGGAGGTTAGGACGATTCATATACACCTAAAAAAATGAAATAGTTCTGTGAAAAGCCCGATTTATCAATTATATAAGTGATAGAAAATTAAATATCAAAAATTAATCTATTGGTAAAAGAAACTTGATTTGAGAATTGAATAACAAAATGACTTGTGTTATTCGATCGCTCTTCAATGAGCATCAATATCTTTAAAATAAATCACATAACAAATAAGAGAACTATTGAAAAAGTACAGATATTTTGTACTTATTTTACTGATTAAAATATTTTAGTTAAGTTAAACATTTTCTTTAAACTATATTATCAAGATCAATAAGAGCAACATTCTAAGAAAATAGCTTATTCTTAAGATAAAGATTAATTAACTTACCAAGAAAGAACGAAGAAATTTCCTGTTGCAATAAATGAATCGCAACATTTTTAAGTTTGTATCAGGTAGAAGTGTAGAAAACTAAACTTAGGTAAGTCTACAAATGAAATAAACATTACTATTTGCTATAAACAGGCAAGGAATCGATCTGTAAAGGATATTCTTCATGATATCGGGACCTTTACTTGTACATTACATTTGAATATTTAGTAACCATGCTATCTGTATTACTTAAATTGTAGGCTTTCTTAAACTCATCGACTGTCGTCATATAATTGGATCTTCTCATTGATTTTTCAGCTTCAAGTATGGCTGACTGGACTCAGTAGGCTAGTGGTGAACACAATGGCGCTTGGCACGGAATGGACTGAGTTTCAATCCCAGTGTGAACATCAACACTGGAATACAGACACATTCAGCCGATAAGTCCCAATTAAGGTGAAACGCATCTTCTGGATTCCGCTTGCCAGCCACAAACCAACTCGAACAATATTTGTTGTCATAAATGTTTCTTCCTTGGTTTTTTGTAACCTTATTATGACATTATCCCGATTTATGAACACATCTCCTCTAGTCAAATGTTTAATGCATTTTTTTTACTGTTTGGTCTAGCATACAATATACAAAAGCCATTGTTTTCATTCAATAAATGATTAGGTCTTAGCTTTCAGTCGTTGGTGCTTATTCTCTCTATTCATATCCCTGGCACAGGCTTTGATCGTTTAGGCATAGTGCCAACCAATCGATGTTCCCTAAGTCTGCCAGTTCATATTCATAACGCAAGTTTCATTGGCTAGCTTCCTCCAGGCAATCATTAGCAAGGTTATTACACCGTTCTACATCGATACAGAAACTTCCTGACTATTAAAAGAACGTAAGTACGTGAATATAGACTTCCAGTCTAGAATCTCCAAGATAACCCTAATCTATGTTTGAAGACTTCGAGCTACATGACTGAAAAATCGATTACAGCAGCACTTAAATTCATCATTTATTTCTATATCGTCTGCAGTTTTTGTTACTCCATACTTTTCTTTCTCGACCCAGTTTATTTTTTTTAAAACTATATCTCTCAGTAAGTAAATAAATAACTATTTTTTTACTTCGATATGATGAAGTTAGATTTAGCAACTAAGTCGAATGTATTATTGCACCAAATTGTTCAATACCTACAATGATTACAAGAAAGTTAATTTTTTCCTTTTATTCTACCCAAATGATTAGCTCTGATACGCTGATAATAGATTTGATTTGAGTAGTCTACTATTACTTAAATCCAGTGAGTATGATTGAAAATCTTTATGCATTTCTTTGATTTCAGTTTTATTTAAAGGTGAGTCCACCAAAACACTGTTATTTATTATTAAATGCAGCTTAAAATCAAATACTACGCCATTGCAGAAACAGAAATGCTGTTGAACAAGTGATTACATTCAACCAACTTAACTGATAACAGTGGTAGTAATATACTTAAACTAGTTTCACTAGTCAAAAATACTTATAATAATTTGCTCATTTTTATCACTCATTTTAACAGTTTAACATGCGAGTAGGTTTTCGGCATAAATGATTAGCGTACATTATATTATTGTATCTAATGGTCACAGATTCATCTTGGTTGGGTGAAGAGACATATAAATACAAAATCTGTAACCAATTAACTTATAGAAATTCGAGTAATCAAAATATTTTTTTGTATATCCTTAGTTTAGTCCACTTCAAATGATATAAAATGTTTGTGCTAAGACAAAGATTAGAAAATGAATATTCGCCATGTAGAGGTCAAATACAGAGACAACTTACATGCTTAAACCTTTAAAAACGATAATTTTGAGTCTTTTAAAAGAGTATTCTGTGGATGCAACCGGACAGTCTTGTTTATTATTAGACAGTGTAAAAGGACAGTAAGATACATCTTTCAGTTCTTTTGATTTAGATCTGTCATCTCACTCGGTTATTTCAAATAAAAACATATTAGCTGATATTAAAACCAAGTTTGTCAATATATTTTGCAATACTGAACAATATGATTGACTAATGAAAATATAAACATTGTTAATAATTTAAATTTCAAACACTTTGTAGTTTGAAGTTTCTCGGTTACACCTGAAAACCTATTTAAAACAGATTTTTGTGCCAAACTTAAGGAATAGGTATACGCTATTATTAATGTATTAACATTAGCCCTGATCTCTGTGAAAAGGAACACTTGTTCAGTCCTTAGTCGTACGTAGGTAGCAGTTTTATCTTTCCAGTGTTATTCGCAATTTTCAAGTAATTCAGTCTTTCATAATATTTTTGATATGTCATAGTGTTAGCTCACTATACCTTTAATTATGCACTACTGAGTTTTACTTTTCATTTCAAGCAGAACAATACTGATTCGCATCGCAATTGCAGTGGATCATGTGTTTTCAGTTTATTTGTCTGGAAATGTAAAATTTATTTTAATATCTGGAAAATGATTTTGTGGACAACGAAATATGCTTTGCTTTTGTACTTTTGTTTCAATTAACTACAGTGTTTAAAAACTTCTTTTTCAGTTTGTTGTTTTAACTGAAACATAGTAAGAATTATTGCGCAACAGATTGACCAAATGTACATCCTATCTGTAATCGATGCTAGGATACAGTTGATTACCTTTCTGGATTATAGAATTTTAGTGTACGAGTAACTGTATCAATTAGCGTCGTTCAAAATATGTAAATAGTAGACATTGCAACTCATTACTTTGTCGAATTGTGGCCAATTCATATTATACTGAAATTTCTAATAAATGGAAGGATTCGAACATGCTATTATAAACAAGATCGTAAACTTTCTACAGTCAAATAATTGTCTTTAAAAAATCAGGACTGAGTGAAACCAAGACGTTATTATACCTAAATTTGTCGCTACTAGGAAATTAAGAAAAAAGTTTACAAGCTATGATGCTACATACTACGTCGACATTCTCTAAGGTATTTAGAATATCGCAAAGTAAAACCATAATCAAAACTAGATTACTCGGTTTTGGTTTTGAAATGTTCGATAGACAGCTAACTAAAAAATACACAAATAATGTATAGCGTATCATGCCATTCAAAATATCCTGTTACATTATTTCACGTGTTATTAAAGACCTGCGACAACATACAATTAAAAGAACACTTTAAAGTTTCTTATTTTGCTAAACTGATAGTTCAAGAAGCAATTTATAAAGGGATCTTAACAGATGATATTTTGCGGTTGGTGTGAACACATCTAAGCTCAAGGAAAATACACTGCACATATTGATCATTGAACTTCGGATGAATAATTCCATTTCACCAAGTTTAACGCCGTTCACGTGCACAATCGGGATTAGAAGTAGGCACGGCGTTTATTGTGGCGTGGTCGTAATCCATTTTGTGTAACTTTTCTCTCACTTTATGTAGCGTATTCTTGCTTGGTAAAACCGACTGTTATGTGACAATTATCAAAGGAACAGGAAAGCCTAGTCATCGCGGTGAGTGTGAGCCAGGTTACAGAGTCATTGGAAGGTGCAGTCTCAGTGTAAGTCCATGTAAGTTAGGCAACTACATTATCCCAATTGAATAAAGAGGCGCCGGACCATTATTCGATGTCAGTCCACCATCGACAATATAAGTAGTGCTCAGACCTTATTCATCTTTCAAAAAGCAATAAATTTAAACACCTTTAACAATTGCTGGGTTTATCGGATTAAAACTATAGGTCATTATTGTAAATAAAATATAATTATATTATTGCGTACACAAATTATGATTAATTACCGAATAATGCAAAAATATACTACTAAGATAGCAAGTGTATTCCTGTTTATTTCAAGGACTTGAACTACTATCACATACATGAAACGAATAACACAATTACTATACTAAATGCCAATAAAAAATAACTTACGGAAAATATACATCATGTGTACCCTAAAAGGACTTAAGCTACTAAGTGAACCCATCAATAAAAATATTTTTTAACCTGTGTTTTCAAAGTGTTTATCTTGTATCGATTGAAATAACAAGAAGCTTACTTTAGGTAAACTATCAGTTATTAGAAAAAAGAAAATTTTCTAAATTAAAGCCTACCTTATAAAATCACCTAAGGTCTAAAAAAAGTAACTATTTACTTTCAACGAATAATATCCTAATCATATCTTACAATACAATCAGTCATGAAAACTTTGGTATGTAAATAAGCAAGGCAGAAATATATAACCACTGTACATACATATGGAGGTAGCCATAAAAACGACATTTTTTCTATCTATAAAAAAACTAACGTAAAATTTATCCAACATCCATCTATTTTTCGTATAGGTTAGCATTTTAACTCTTTGGGTACAAGTAAGTTACACAGATAGGTAAGAAGGTATTTTAGGTTTCACAAACAAAACAGTCCCAAAGAGATGATACGTCACCGTTGAGTCTTAACAGGTTTGTTGTGAGGTTTAGTGGTTGAGCGGACACGTTAAACTGATAAAATACTTACTTAAGCTACGAGCCAACAGGCAATTTCTCGGTGAGTTCACTACATTTATAATAAAGGATGTTAACTGCTGTTATTACTGTCTTGCTCAATTATTAGTGAGCTGTTAATAGCCACTTTATTAACCAAAAACACATTTACTTAGTGCTTTCAAACATTGTCTTTTCTTAGGAAATCCCATGAAGTATGAGGATTTCTCGGAACTAGGTATATCCATTATTATTGTTTCTTGCAACTTTAATATTTACTCACTACAAAGTTTATATCTAGTTTTTAGGTTGGTTCTCTATGATTGTGCATCACTGAGCCTAACATGAAACTAGTCAATAACACTCAAATCTCGGCAACCGCTTAACCATCAACACCTATGAGCAGGTGTCAACGATTCGCCTAGAAATCTCAATATTATGTGATCGATTCCCAGGTGAGATAATGGTGAGCACGTTTAAATTACCCTACTAGGATGAAACTGGTATGTTGTATTTCTTTTGCTTGCAACAGTACTCAACTGATATTAATCAGCGAAGAATATAGACGAAAGTGAGCCTAAATTTTAACTTGTTGGGTTTTTTTATTAAAAGGTCTTCCATATAAAATTTTGGAATAGGAGAACAGAATTAATTTTTCTGGAAAATATTAAAGAATGAACACAAACTTGATTATATTGAAACTAACTGGGGGTGCAATACCAAACAAATATATATTCTTCTATTAAACTAGTTCCAATAGTTAACTCTGTCTTTTCCGGTCTTTTAAAAATGACTTGCCAAACTTTGAGCTCAACATCATTTGAAGATGATGTGCTTAACTAATTTTTTCGGTTGTACCAATATAGAACGCATGAAATTTAAGAAAAACTAAATCAGGCGAGAATTGCGTCGATTGTCGCATGTAATGGAACATGTAACAATTTTGACAAAGAACCTGAGACAATGAAGATGACTGTGAAGAATTATCCCCATTTAATAAACATCAGACAAGACAGACAGCGTCCAGTTAAACATAGTTGGAATGAAAAATGGGTTTGATTGAATACAGAAATACGACATTTGGTTAATTCATCATACAGAATACAAAAATCTTTGTAACACATGAGTGTAATTTAATTCACCATACTTAGCTTCATCACTCAATCAGCAATTCATATTGTTTTGCTATGTATATAAAAGTTTAATGTCATTATAGCGAGACCTATGAAGCTAACTCTTCTGAAATCAGAAAAGCCACATCTTGAAAAATGTGTACCTAAATCAGGATTTCCTTAATTTTCAGGCAATCATTAGAAACCTCCTTCATAACGATGTCTCATTTATGCTGTTGATGTGGTATTGTAGCGATGAGTCAGAAAACATAACAGCCTTACATGAAAAAAGTGATTTAACTACTTTGAAATCTATTTCTACAACCAAAATCAACATTAATTTGTGACTTTAATACGTATACAAGATTTTAATAAGATATTCTTCTTAAACCCTATAATCATACTAGTCAAAGCCTAATTTTGTATGATTTATTTTAGAATCTTAGTGTTACATTACCTTTATAAATTTTTTAACAGTGAAAGTCATATATTATGAATTTCAAATTTTCTAAAGCAAACAAAATAAAAAGCCACCTACAGTTAAAGTATTCGTCAAAAAACTATACGCAATAAACAAACATCCTATATGATAGTCCCATTTAACTGTTATGTGCTCATATACTAGTTAACTATGTTAGCGTCTAAATAATTTATTTTATAACTGTGAATACTCGTATCAGTTAATGTGGACAAGCAGTTTCATCTAAGAAAGCTCACTGTAATCATTAAAGCCACTGGTATGCCATTCAGATGTACGTACATTTCTCACACACTTTGATAAAGTCTGAAATTTATGCAGCTCCTTCAGTAAACTGGTTATCGGGATAACATTTTTAGATCGCTTAGCAGTATGTCTAACAATTTTGGGAGTTTTGTTCTCCACCAACTTTAATCCTGGATAAGTGAATAGGCTTTCGATTTTGTCTTTTGCTTTGTTTTGTGAGTATGGGTTATTAAAAAAATTAGGATGATTATAACAGGTGAACTGATGACCACGCGTATTCGCGTTGCGACACTTGTTTTGCACCTTGTATTCATTAGTACGACTGATTTTTTCATTTTTTCTCTGTTTAATGAGTGCATTTGCATCAGCCATGTTAGTGGTTTGTTCACCATCATTTTTTTCATATTTCTGGTTCTCTGGCATAACTAATCGCCTATAAACCATAATATCGTATCCCAAAATGTTATATATAGTAAAATCGATTTCACGAGACAACAAATTTAGTTCAAATTCACTTCTACAATTTGGTAAGAATGATTCATCATAATATGCTTGTAGTTGAAAAGTCGACTTCATGTCAAAAATAACAGTTGTTACAGTTTTATGCAAATTAACAAGCGTTTAGTGCACAATATCGGTGCAACAAGCTGGTTTGAACAACCTGATATTTGTAAGCTAAAATTATATTGTTGAAGTGTGATTCCCAGTCTCTACTAACGTTTGATGTAAGCATTCAAGCCTATTGCCTATACAACATGTTCCTATAAGGCAGTTATATTAGTGGAGTTCGTGTGACCTGCGAGTTAGTGGATGAGTATGTCCATTTCGAGGCGATGGGACTACTAGAATTAGAAAATATTACATGACTGGACAATATTTTGTTCGAGAGTAAGATAAGAAATGTGGAATTACAGTGTAAGCAGACGGAATATGAGAGTAATATACAATATCTTTATGACGCGCTAAAATAAGTCCGTAAATAAACCCACATAAATAGTTTTATAGGTTCTGGTTATTGATGCCGACCATGATTGTTATAGCAGACACGACTAGTTGAAGGCGCCTGGTCAGGTATCACAACCAGGTCACGATATAACACGACGTGTAAAGCAACTAGATCTCTCAATAGTCAGCCTAAACGTTGCCATCCCATTAGAGCTCCATCACGATCAAATATAATCTATCCTCCACCCCTTACTGTCTTTTAATTTGTTCTTATTCACACATGTGAGTTTATTCACCTACCGGTGTTCAAATAATACGACGTCATATATTGGGTGCACTGCAAACTAATTGATTTAATGGTACTCATCTCGAATTGTTCAACGTACGCTATTAATTTATGAGATTTATCTGCGAAAGTCGTCTGTTGATATTTTGAGGATTTTTACAATAATCAGTTAATAACAACTATACCACCAAGTTAACTTATAACCTAGTGACACCGTGTTTGACAGACTTATTAATTCTCAATTTCGCATCAGTAATTAAACTTCCCAAAATATCCAATAGAGATTACACATCTACGTCACAGAACGGTAGCATCAATAAGGTCAAATGTGAACTACATCATCTAACTCTGCAGCTAATAAAAATGCGTTCTCAAATGAAATCATTGTCACTTATAGTAAGTGGCATTGGACATGAACTTAACACACTCTTACCCTTCTAATTGCTACTGGCCAAAAGTACAAGTTCACCTGTACTGGAAAACATTACGAAGGTTGAAACTGAAATCGATTTCATTGCTACAAAAGTAACTAAGCGTATGATATCTTGTCAGAACGTAATTGTCTACAATATACTGGATAAAGCACCACTGAGAACTGTTAGGTATTCTATATAAAGAGCAGCTAATCTTTCAGGTTGTTCTTGTCAATACCTCCGCCTTATCAAGAGACATCGGAATAACTTATGACATATTCTTTTCCGATTTGATTCTCAATCGGTAGCAGATTGGTTAAAGCTAGTTAAACAACTAATAACTGTATCTACCAATTCGAAAAATGCCCGTGTTGTCTAGGATAAGACTGCAGTTCAAAGACATAAAAGACTAGGAACTTCAGACTTAGGCATAACTAAGCAGAATACCAATAATTTAAATTGCCTAACTGCACCACTTAGTACTGCTACAGTATTCTCTGACGATACTACTAATAAGCAAACAAGTGTTATGCGACAAGACGTACAAATTGTAAGTCGAAACTCTGATAACCACCTTCCTTTCCCCCTTAAGTGATGTAGATTTTGACCACTCAACCTCCAGTAATAATACCTTTTGTTCTTCATTAGATGAGAAAACGCAAACTCCCAAAGTGCAGGTAAATGCCATGGTTAGCCCGTTAAACAATTAAAGTATGATGAAAAGCGAGACAAGAAGAGCATCGAATTTACAGGTAAGCTCCAAGCAAGTTTTCATCACCTCATCTTCAAAAAGAGGGCATGATATCACTTTGCCTAACACGTCGTTATATTGCAAGGCCGGTCATGAGGTTTCACATTTTAAGGGTAATCGACTCGGTAGCAATCAAGCTCGTAATCACTCGCAGGCTCTACTTAATCAATCAAAGCATAGCTCACTTAACTACCATTATAAATCAAGTGGTTAACATGTACATAACGCTTCCTACTATTTCGACGCAAATAACTCTGTAAGAAACTCTACGGCGCCAAATACACATCAGTATGCACTAAGCCTTGGTAATCCTACATCATACCCAACCTACTCAGGTCCCATGAGCGGTTTTACTCTTCCTTCTCCTTTTTATAATTACACTCCTGATTGGTTATCAGGATATCCTCCATTTTCTCACATCGTCAAATGGCTGCTATGTCGCCTAACTTAAATTGTTCTGAACATCCTGATATCTCTGACTACTATAATATTTTTGGGGATTAGGCAGCCACTAGTCGCCTTAGTAATACAGCTTGCCCCTACATGAGCTCAAACGGTCAAATAGCTCTTTTAAATCAACATTTAGTTATATCAAACACAAACGACTTAGATAAAGAATCTATTCAGTTCTTCACCATTCACTCTTCATTTCTGAACTTTTTAGTGATTAATGCCTGTTCACTTCTCTATAAAATATCAACGTTTAAAACTTGAGCCTTTCAAACCAATCCGTCTTTAATATTCGCAGCAGAAATATTGTGTTTCCCCCTGCTAAATGACTCAGACAGAGCCATTCAAAGTTATAAGCTATATCGCGACGATAGAGAATATAAACAGAGTGGCGGCTGTCTAACATACGCAACTAATTTTCTCTTTTAATACATTTATAAGCTGAAGTGGTCAGTCGTGTTTTTTATTTCCTGTATGAACACTTATTTTTGCCCATTCATCTTAGGACACCAGTGCTGTTGTTTTGGGTTCTTTCTGCTTTCATCTTCTATTTAGTTGTAGATGATAATATTTAAGGCAAATACGGAACCTACTGGCACAGTACTAATGGCTTCACTTCTACGCTTAAGATCCAAGTTCTCTTAGTCTTATACGGTATCTGGGCACGCACAACGATCCGTTTTGCTCACTTCGCTGTTTGCCGTAATCGTAACGTTCAATTAAAGAAGTGCGTCGCTGTTAGTCATATATGCACCATGATACAATGTGTATTCTAGGTGTATTTGTACTGTAAACTTTCATGCTGTTGGTTTGATTTTAAACTCATCTCTTTATATGTTATGAATGTCCTGACAGTGACTCTTTATCGAAATATTTGTATGTATGTAAACCCATATCATTCTGATCATGCTCGCAAACTTGAATGCTCTCATTTACAAAATGATGTTCTAGAATAAAAGCTATTTATTTATCTATTATTATTTCTTCCGTTAATACCGTGGTGTCTGTGGCGTATTGGTTAGTTACCATGATAGCATTGTTACAGTTAGGCCATACGGAGTGCAAAGAGGGGTTCACTGTAACAACTATTTTCATTAATCGATCATCACAAACAGGCCTACGAATAGCAGACTGAAACATTTTGGTAATAACTAGTCTCGCATTGCGATGGCTATACACCTGTTTTTCGTCAGCATACAGGAGATAGATGTTTCGTACTTGTACTACACACTCATTGTACAAAACAAGTCTTTCGTTAATTTTCAGAAATCAAGGTTGGCTCTGTGTAGAGCCGATAAGTTCCTCAATCACGCACAAATCCACAAGAGTTTAAGTTACTGTATGATTACTTGGTGCAGACGTGGTACTATATTTAACAATTGACACAGTACACAAACTTTAAAATTCCCTCTTCCTATACATTCAAAGGGTTCTAAGCAATTAGTGCAAATAATCTATCACATAAATATATTTAAGTTGGATTGTGACTGGCAAGTGGAATCCAGGACGCGCGTTTCGTCCTATTTGGGACTCGTCGGCTGGATGTACCTGCATCCCAATGTTGATGTTCACACTGAGATTCGAACTCAGTCCGCTTCGTGTCAAACGCCACCGCGTTCACCACTAGGCTACTGTGTCCAGACAGTCACGCTTGTGCAACGGGTACATACCTAATTCAGAATAGGCTTGTATCTTCCCGTTGATTTGTAATGGACTGAAACTGGTCAGCCTCTGTTGCCATATGTGCATCCTGAGCGGATCGTCTCTATATAGTGGTATTACACAAGTTATATTTAAGTTGGACAAGCGTGACTGTCTGGACACAGTAGCCTAGTGGTGAACGCGGGGGCGTTTGACACGAAGCGGACTGAGTTCGAATCTCAGTGTGAACATCAACATTGGGATGCAGGTATATCCAGCTGACGAGTCCCAAATAGGACGAAACGCGCGTCCTGGATTCCACTTGCCAGTCACAATCCAACTTAAATATAACTTATGTAATACCGCTATATAGAGGCAATCCGCTCAGGATGCACATATGGCAACAGAGGCTGACCAGTTTCAGTCCATTACAAATCAACGGGAAGATAGAAGCCTATTCTGTTTCACATAAATAGATTGTAAAAGACATTAGTGTAGTTAGTTGCCTTAAAACAAGTGTTTCTAACAAGTAAAGAAATCAGATTTTATCTGAAACTAACTCAATTAAATCACCCAGGTACAGACAACCATAAAACTGACCCAACATAGCTTTCTATAAGACGTAGAAATCCAGAAAAAAACCTGAAGACATCGATTGTGAGTAGCATTTAACGACAAAAACACACATATGAACTTAATTGTGAACAATAATTCGATAACTGCTATAATAAATAAGGAGACTGACAGAGATAAACTCTGTTACAGAGTTAGAACTAAATAACGTGACAAAATTAAGATAAAAGGGAACTTTTAAAAATGCTAAAAATGTAAGACTATTCACACAATCAAACTTGATTTTGCACATGCTCACAGCATATGTGCTTTGCCCGAAACACAATATAAGAACAACTTTAGGCGATTATGACTCTACATTTATTTATACGTCCAAGGAAGACCTGAACGATAACATATCAACCGTGGAGAACTGCTATATTACAAAATGCAGAAATAAGAAGTGGGATATTACCAATGTTCGTAATACTTGTCATTCAGTATTGAGGAACTTCGAGTTTGTATTGAAATGCAGCTTCTGCTGCGGATGGGTTGGTTGTGTCTGCTATATTGAATTTTCAAACGGTGTATCAGTCCAGAATATGGATTCACGGTTTTCGTCGCACTGTGCGTATCAAATATAAGAAGGCCATCTACTCTATTGGGAAACCCGGGTTAGGAAATCACCAAGAATGATCATCGATGGCAAGCAACGAATTTGCTGACAAGCTCAGTCAAACTTCGTCATTTTATCAGTAGCTTTAGATCCCGGTGAAGACGTTGCCTACGTACACGTTGTTTTCACCCATCAACCTCCATTTAGGAGCCTATCAGGCGACATCTTCAGGAACCGAGAACTGTTACAATACAAAAAACCTAGCTAGTTACTATGAAACTGGCCATCACTTCTACCAACAGATCGTGAATATACGACTCCAGATAGCTTCTTTGAAATCGAACCCAGCCTGGTGTGTTTACATGCCATTATATAAACGCTAATTAATTAAAAGGTCATGTAGGCGTACGTAGTCACACGTAAGCTCACCTATGACTTCATAATTTTGTCATTTTGGAAACAATTTTACAACCAGGCGTTACAGACGGAGATGCCTGCGCAAATAACAGGGTTGTGATAAACATGACAAACTTTGTGACACCATTCCTTCTCACTACGTCTTTTCAATCTCTCAGAGTTTGTCAAGTACTACTTAAGACTAAACACCATAAAATACATAGTTCTCTCTTCCTACTAGTAAGATTAGGCGGCAATAACAATCGCTTAGTTGTGCTAAAACAATACACTAAGGCTATACATGAACGCTTGTATGCAACTTATTTTGATATATTTGGGTAGAGAACGAATTCTAAGGAAGTTGGAAAGAGCCATTCGTTACATAATACTTTTGGGAAAATATAGCAAACGCCAACTTATAATAGACCAATTAGCTTGCTTTCAGTACTGTCAAAAAATCGATAACTATTCTACAGAGCAAGAAATCTACACCATAGTTTGTTGAGTGAGGTCAGCCAGGCAGAAAAGCATCGGACGAATCATCACTGGCCCATCCTGCTTCTCCTTATTTTGGGTGACGACTTTCTAAATAGTTAATGCTGTTGTTACTTATCTACTCGGCTAATAAATAAAATAAGATGAGCCAAGCCCTTAGACAGTGTTGTTTGGGCGATACAACAAGATCTGCTTTAATATGAACGCTGATCATAAGTCACAGACCGGTGACCGAGAAGTGCTGAACCATTCATTTCGATACACTCTTTCCAAGAGAAGCACAAACAGCATTAATATAATGTATAGAGTGTCTGCGATAGTACAACAAGTTAAGATTCAGATCTCATATCAACCAATTCACTTGATATGAGCGAAAATTATCAAAGTGTTGCAGTCAAAGCCTATACTAAGGCATTACTTCATTCTGTTTTTCACAGTCTAAAGCCAGTTAAATAATAATTTATTTCCTGATATTAGGAGTAAGTCACTTTTACAGCTAAAATCAACAAAAACATATGACTATAATAGTGTTTAATTGTTGCAGACTGTTTATACTGTGATATATATAAAGAGATAATGAAATAGCAAACGTTTTAAATTGTTTATTTATGTAGCGTTCACAACAAACTAAACCTTTGAAAGACGTTGTGACATAGGAAACTTATAGGGTGGGTTAAGATCACCATATCGAAAGATAGTGTTATGACAGGAAAGACAAATATTCAACGATCTGCGTAGTTTGAAGTGATTTCAAAGTGTTAAAAAAAGAGGAGAAAATCAGCCTAATGGGACAGCAGTATTATGATAGCTATACTTTCCTGATTATTTTAGCGATTGGAAGATTATAAATGTATAGATTGGTGATTTCAGAATAAAAGTTTATTTGGAAAGAATTAATCCGTTACATTTAATTGGCTGACTATCACGGAAGGTTAAAGTAGTAGTGTCCAAATTTGGTTTCTTAGTAAGGTGAGGCTTAATAAAGAGTTGATCTTGTGAGCTTACAGTAGTTATAAAGGCAACTTGATGGCTATTAATTTAGCCTACATTGTGGCACTATATGCAACAATTGGTTGTGTGCTTCGTAATTAATTTTTTTATTACTCTTAACTCACTAGATATCAGCATCATAGTCTTTAGCGTATAGGTCGGGTTTAACTCACGGTAGGGTTGCCTGGTAAATTGATACTGCTAATTACACATTATATGTGAGTCCAAGTAATATGTATTTGAGCATTTAAAACATCATTACTGAGTGCTTGCCCTTGTCAGAACCGTAGTACGTAATCTTAAACAGATTTCTCTCTACAGACAAGGCTAGCCTGAAATTATTTCCCACACTATCGTTAGTTCTGGCCGAAAGCTCCACCGTCTATCCTTTTATGATGTAAGGCTCATAAGTTAGCTGATTCAATGGAGATTGTATTGTTATACTCGATGCTCAACGATACAAGTTCTGTTTCGGTCAAGCTTATCTAAGCAGGCATACTGTTACAGGTTAGGCTGCAAACTAGAAACTGTATACCGATTATTGCACTGTTTTGACTGGGATAAGTTGTGAGAAGAACAAATTAGCTTTGGGAAAGAGTATAGTGTCTGGTGGTTAGACAAGTGATTACTAGAAACTTGCATAATGTTAGTAGGTATTAGGAGACCAGTTAGTTATTCGAGAAGTAGGTTTGAATGGTATGTAAGTGATATAGTGGTATATATAAGACTGACTAAAGGTGGGTGGGAAGTAAAACTTGTAAACTCACTCTAGGTTCTTGTCACTTATGGACTTCAGTAGTAAGATACTAGGTTAGGCTGACATCTATCGTGAGGCACTGCTGTTTGTGCATGGTTAACAATCAGGTAAACACGTATCTGTGCTATGTATTCTGAACCAGGAACATATATTGTAGGTTGTGGTCACTGATGCACCTAAGTAGTAAGATATTAGGTTCTGTGGACATTTATCATGGGGTAATTTGGTTTGTGCCATATTTATTGCATCGAGTAAATATGTCTACATTGCTCATAAATAGAGAATGAAGAGAAAGGAAATTTTTTCACGTGTAATGTACGGGCATAAGGATGGTCGCTTATTAGGCTAGTGAGGGTAGAAAAGCTGCGTAAGTTGTTAACAATATAAAGGCCTGCGATGTGAGTTGTAAACTTGTATGCTAGATCTGAGGTGGTCCGTGTTTTATAGTGTCTGGATTTTCCCATAGTTCAGTAAACAGTTGCTGGGTCCAATTGGTATCGAGGAATAAGTTTACCATGAGCTAAAATTTTTAGTAAATTACCACAGGAGCGGATAGAAAGTGGTAACCTATTCCATAGTAGATCGTAGAGTCATTAAAAAGTTATTTCCTAATTGGCGTTCGTTTTTTTCGGTATACAGTGTTCGAACCAGCTTCCTTAGATTATATTTGGATGCTGTCTTCCCAAAGGGAGAAGAGGTTGAGAAAGCAAGACAGTGAATTATTTTATGAAAAAAATTAGGTTAGCTTTTAAATAACTTCTTGATAGGGTTTTAGAAATAGCAACCTACATCTTGGTGTATAAGTTACATTACGGTTATAATCTAGTAATTATCAAATGAAAGTTCTCTAGAGATTCTCAATTCATATGGTATCTGTGTAATTCGTACAAGGGAAGACAAGCGAGCAGCATTCTAAGGTTGGACGTACACATATCCTATATATTGCAAGCCTCGAACACTTTAGTCAAGTCACCCATCTCTGAGCTTCTCGCCACTCACATGACCTACACTTCATCATATCCCAAAGCACATGACATAGTTGTTTCTCCTTCCCTCCCCACCGAAATAAAATGCAAAATTGTTGGAAAAAACCTGCAGAGATGAGTTGTGAACGCAGGTTACATGACTCAGACTAGATAAGTACAAGGTCTGGTTACTCCTGAATGGCTTATACTCACAAACCTATAGAAGAGAGAGGGGATTTAATAACTGTGTGCAGATTCCTTCATAGTCCAGTCCATTTGTTAATGTTAATGCTATCCTGACGTTTCCACACTGTACAAACGAGCTATCTGCAAAGAATCTAACACAGAAAATCGGACACTCAGGCCTGTTCGTGTCTTTTCTTACCTAATATCTTTTCATCCTGAAAAGTTCTACTCGCTGCAGGGAGCGGTTAGACGAACATTTATGCGTACACTCGGGGCTCTGTTCACCTTAAAGAGAGAAGGCTGATCACGATTTATTAGCTCAGCACACAACGCACACTTATTACTGTCTCATATAGCACCACTGTAAATTCATCTAACTTCAAACAGATGTTTCCAAAATTATTGATACATTTATTTTCTCGTTTTAATTTTATAACATGCCACATCCTTATCATCTAACTGTTTCTATATCTCCATGACTTCGGATTATGATCACACAAATCCTGCGCCACATATAACTAAAAGACTGTCCGGCAAGATAGTTTATGGTTATCGCAAATTCACTTCTCTACGACACAGACCCATCCATTTTTAAGCAAAGTCAGTCCACAAACCAACTGCTAAAATAGGTAGATAATACCCGGTGAAGCAGCTAGCGATTTTACACTGGATGTCACAAAAATCCTCAGTATCAAGAGGGAAATGGAAAGGATTCAATATGTTTAATCCATTTCGTAAAAGCCTATGGATATTAGATCATCGATAACAATCTGTTCATTTATGACTTTACCAAGACCAGCTAATATAATCGGCTATGCAACTCCCGTAAACAACACCGAAAATACAGATTTGAACCAGAAACATCAAGTAGTGAGTGCTGAGTAACGACTGTACAATATTTGCTTCTCCCAACTGCATTATAAATTCGAAACATCTGAATGCTCGACTTTTAAATTGATTAGTACCTCAAGGTTACTACATAATTCGTATGAAATTATTGGTAGGGCTAGACTATCGTGCCTCTTCTTAGCGCTTTCTACAGTAACCTTAACTTGTCACATTTGTCCCAGCATCAGATTTAAGCCATTTGTAGTCTGAAACTTTGGAAAACTGAGCTACAAAGCATTTCCTTTACCCCAAAGACACGTTATTAATGCAAACTTACCTATATTAGGAATTATATTTTGTAAAACTACTACAGTTATTCCGATTATTTGCTACGACCTTTCGAATCGATTTTAAAATGCATTGGTATAGTACTATAATTTTGACTCAACAAATTTACTTCTCCTTCGGTGCACCCAGTCGTGTGCTTATTCGAAGTGGCATAGCGTTTTTACTTTTAGATCAAAGCAGGTAGTCTTTTTGTGGAGAGTCTATTAAGCTTCTCGAGAATTCTGTGGAAATACTTGGGAATCTAGAGGGAATAATTTTTTCATTCCGTCTAAACTTGGGAAAGATTATGCACCTATAGATTTCAATTGTTTAGCAGGTGTCTCCTAAAAATTTTACTTGTTAATATAAAGTGAATATTTCTTTACGCTTTTTGGTCTGATTAGTTGTGCGTATCTCTGCAGCTAGTCAGTACGGCGAAAGCACGAATTACTCTTCGTTTATCTGGTGACCCGATTGCAAGTTCTCGTGGCCTTGCAGGCATAACACCAAGTTTGCTGACAGAACAGGTATTGCTTGTGTGAATTCCTATCAACAGTTTTTTCATGTATTGTCCATCTATAAAGACAGGATACTCTTATCGTTTCTGCCTATGCACCCTTCTACTGACTACAACACAGACGAGTTTTACATGAAGTACTCTATCATCTTTCAGGAAGCTAAGCACTTAGTTATAGTAATTATAAGAGGAAATTTTAATGTTAAAGTCGGTGGGCTTAACCAAGCTGTAAAACACTTAGGTGGCTCACTCGGCATCTCAGTCCAACGAATGGATAATGGAAACTGTCTGATTTCATTATATTCAAACTATCACTTACTTTTAGCTAGCACAAACTTTAGACATAAGAACAAACATCTTTTAACCTAAGGACCTCCAACATCAACATAACGATGGACACAAATAGACCACACCGACATCATGTAAAACATGGACATTAAGTATAGACGATATCCGTAGTTTATTAGTATTCGATAATAGATATCTTTGAAGCATTGTTCGTGTTTTCTGAGACCACTGAGCAAGCAATACGTAGATTAGGAATAGAGTACTATGTAAAAATGGTGAATCAATTGACGAAGTAGTGAATCTTTATCAGATTTGGTGGTTAGGATATGTGTTACGTATGCCCGAACACTGCCTACCTCGACTAGCAATGCTGTCTGGTGTAGGAGTAGACTGGAAAAAAGCTATGGGCGACCAAACCAAAACATAGCATCAGTCTATCAAGTTATTGACAATTGGGATGAGCCATGTTAACAGGTTCAGACTACTTGATTGGATTCCGCCTGTTGATTGTAACCAATGGTTTGAGACTTTAGATGACATGGCTCAAAGACGTTGATAGATACTTGGCAACACATCCCATCTGGTTCTGAACATGATGAGCAACGTAGACAACTTAAACACAAACTAATAAAAAGCTTACGCAATGATCGTGAGCAGTGGTGGGTGGCGAAAGCTAAAGAGATGGAAAAGGCAGCGGCAATAGTTAACAGTATGCAACTGTTCAGACTTATCAAGGAAACGGGTATCAGGAACCCAACTGTACGTGAAACTATCTCCGAAAAAGATGGCTCCATTATTCACTGTCAATCCAGAGGATTAGACCGATGGGCAGAACACTTTAGGGAACAGTTCAACTGGCCCACGGCGTCATCCCTGCTGCCCACCATCCCCAAACAATCTGAATGGCAAATTAACATTGGTCTCCCAAGTCTCAGTGAGGTTGTGAAGGCTATTGGAAACTTAAAGCGAGGGAGAGCGGCAGGACCAGATGGATTGACCCCTGAGATATTTAAGGAAAGTGGTCCAGTCTTAGCTGCCAGATTAACTGAGATCTTGGCTAGAATTTGGGAACTAGATGTAATCCCATCTGACTGGTCTCGAACACTAACCATTCCGGTCTTTAAGAAAGGACAGAAGTCCTCGTGTGATAATTACCGAGGAATCACTTTAATGAATATAGTGTCTAAAATACTAGCTTCAATAATACTTCGACGTCTAACGAAAGCTCGTGAAGAGCAAACTCGAGAAAACCAAGGTGGTTTCAGACCCGGACGTGGTTGTATAGACCAAATATTCACACTTAGGCAGGTTCTGGAACATAGCCACGCTTTCAGACGCCCAACAATAGCTGTATTCCTTGACCTTAAGGCGGCGTTTGACTCTATTGATCGTAAGGTTATGTGGCAATGTCTATCAATGAAAGGCGTACCGGAGAAGTACATTAACCTTACACAAGCTCTCTACTCGAACACCACATGTCGTGTTAGAGCTTATGGCAGATTGTCTTCGGAATTGAGCACTTCTAGTGGTGTTCGTCAAGGTTGTCCGCTATCTCCATTTTTATTTAATTTTATCATTGACATACTTTTAGAGTTACCATTGTCATCGTCTGATTTCTCTGGGGTTGACCTCCTCCCAGGAGATAAACTTACTGACTTAGAATATGCCGATGATATAGTTCTACTGAGTGAAGATGCTGATAAAATGCAGAATTTTTTGACTACCTTAAACTTGAACGTAAGCATGTTTGGGATGCGATTCTCCCCCTCCAAATGTAAAATGTTACTTCAGGACTGGCTTAATTCGGCACCAAAGTTAGTGATAGGGGGTGAAACTATTGAATGCGTTAACCGTTTTACTTATCTAGGGAGCCTCATCAGTCCTAACGGTCTGGTGTCCGATGAAATCTCGGCTCGTATACATAAGGCCCGATCGGCTTTTGCCAACCTGCGTCACTTGTGGCGTAGGCGAGACATTCGTTTGATGACGAAAGGACGCGTTTACTGTGCAGCAGTCAGATCCGTTTTACTTTATGGATGTGAAACATGGCCTTTAAGGATAGAGGATATCCGTAGGCTCCTAGTATTCGATCATAGATGTCTCCGAAACATTGCTCGTGTTTGCTGGGACAACCGAGTAAGCGATGCATGGGTTAGGAATAGAGTACCAGGTAAATACGGTAAGCCTATTGATGAAGTAGTGAATCTTCACCGGCTGAGGTGGTTAGGACATGTGTTGCGTATGCCTGACCACCGTCTACCGAAACGAGCAATGTTGTCTAGTGTGGGAGTAGGCTGGAAGAAAGCTAGGGGTGGCCAAACAAAAACATGGCACCAATCCATGAAGTCATTGACAATTGGGCTGAGCCATGTTAGTAGATGTAGACTACCTTGTTGGGGCCCACGTGATGATCGTAACAAATGGTTAGAGACTTTAGGTGATATGGCTCAAAATCGTTGGCCATGGTGCGGGTGCATCCACTCCTTGTCTTCCTCCAAATTCTAATTTCTGAGCTTATTATAATTTTCTCTTTACTGAATCACTTTATATCTCAAATCTCATCTCTGATCTCTATGCCTTTCCATTAGTACTTACTCTATTACTACCTCCACTACTCTGGGATTTGGTCCGACAATTTAATCTTTATCTGCTAATTGAGGCATGGCAACTTGAACTGATGTACGCATGTACCAAGTTCTACGTTGTAACTGACTGACTGACTGCTCAAAGACGTTTGCAATCGCGCAGGTTCCTCCATTTCTTTCCTTCTCCAAATTATAAGCTTCTAAATTCATCATGATTTTCTGTTTACTGAATTATATACTCTTAAATTCTATCTTCGATTTCTAATCCTCTCCATTAATACTAACGCTGTTACTGCCTCCAATACTATGAGATTCGGTCCAACAATTTAATCTCTATCGGCTGATTGAGGCATGGAGACTTGAACTGATGTACGCACGTACCAAGTTCTACGTTGTAACTAACTGACTGACACCGACATAAACCATTATTGAAGGTCCTGTAGAAGACTGCTACTTATTCTGGAAAACGTGTTTGAGTTCTGACCACGCCGTGGTGAGAGCACGTATTTCCATGCACTTTGCTGAACATCGAGATATCATAACAGATAAACCCCTTAGATGTCGATTCAAACTGAAAAGGCTAAGAATACACTCACTAAGAGGAGGTTTAGCTTAGCACCTAGTTGTTCATAAATAACAGATTCACGCCAAAGAAGCTTGGGACAATTTTAAAGCAGCTGTAAATGCAACAGTGATATGTGTATTCAACCTAAATCCAAAGATAAACAAAGACCAATGGATCTCAGGAGATTCTAGTAATCTGATAGAGGCTCGAAAACTCATTTCGGCTCTCAGAATGATGAAGAACGACGACGACTAGCAGAGAGTCTGTGGAAATACCGCGAGCAGTGGTGGGCAACAAAAGCAAAAGCGGCAGTGACAGTAGACAATACTAGACAACTGTTCCGATTTATCAAGGGAACTGATATTAGGGAGTCGGCTATTAGTGAGACTATTCCCCAAAACTATAGGCCTGTGATCCACTCTCAGTCTAGGAGATTGAACCTATGGGCGAAACACTTCGAAGGACCGTTCAACTGGTCTCCAACTACTCTCCGCTTAATAGGTATCCTCAAACAATCTTGATGGAAAATTGAGAAATGTCTTCCTTCGCAACCCTGAGTAAAGTTGAAAAGGTTATAAATAATTGAAGCAAGGTAGAGCAGCTAGACCTGATAGGTTGACTGCAGATATCTTTAAGGATGAAATTTCACTTGTAGTAGATAGGTTAATTAATATATTAGCTAAAGTCTAGGAATCGAACCTAGCCGGTCTCGATCGCTGACTGTTCAAGTTTACAATAAGGGAGATAAATCTTGTGACAGCAACACAGGAATAATTTTGAATAAAGTAATATCTGAACTATAAACCGACGTTTATCTGATGTTAGAGAACGATAAACTTGAGAAAATCAGGCTGGCTTCAGACCTGGGCGAGGATGTGTTGATCGGATATTCACTCTGCGTCAAATTGTAGAACATAGACTTACCTGTCAACGTCCAACATTAATGGTATTCCTTGACTTGAAGATAGCTTTTGACTCCGTAGATCGTGAAGTCCTGTGACAGTGTCTGTCATTAAAAGGCATATTATAAGGTGCATGAAGGCTCTGTACTCGAACACGATTGGTCGAGTTAGAACTTATGGCAAGTTTTGCTTTTGTGTACCCATGCCTTAATATACACGTGACGATTGCTAACAGAGAAATTTAAAGCTGTGCAGGTAGTTTTCTATGAAACCCCAGCTAACAGCGTCCTTATTATTTTGCACTGTCGAAAATTGGAGGTTATTTCGATTACTGTTAGAGGTATGAGGGTGGTTGTCATTTCTTGATTGCCTATCTTATGTCGAGTTGTCATGAGTATCGTTAGCGTTAATTGGTTTTCGCTAGGGTTGTCAGTTATCGCTTTTTTAACCAATTTTGACACAGATATTCATTTAGAACTTACCCTCTTAATGTGACTTATTTTGTGATTGTTACTCTACATCCACATTTAAATGTCCTTAATCATATTCCAACGAAGCTACCTAACTGAACGTAACCTCCAGCGCTCGGTAAAACCCATTATTTCTATAAACAAATAATTTCCTACACACTCTAGCAATTCAAAACAGCTAAATACCGCCCAAGTATTTTGAAATTAGTTATTTTGTTATTATTGATAATAGTAGTTGTTTGTCTGGTAGACCAAAGAAAGCAAGTAGTCTATATTTTTCTGTTGTTTATATATATATATATATATATATATATATATATATAATTATTAAACGGAATGACTTATTTGCAGTGGCCTAAGTATATGCTTATTTTTACCGTAGGCTCTTCTAGGTTGCTGCTGATAGTAACGGTCAAAACATGTGAGTTACAGGCTTACTGCTTTGTTCTTTCAGAATGCTGCACTAATTTTGATTCAGTTGTTCATTCTTGGTTGTTAACTTACTGATAGTGCATACAATGTATTCCTATAAAGCATCTTTATTTAAATATCCGTTTAAAAAAAGGTAAAGTGTCTACGAATCTATTCCTCTAAAGCATTTCAAATCATTCCATTTATGGTCTCAATACATTCAAAATTAAAGCCTTATTTGTTAATAGGGCGCGTGCGAACAATTAGTTACCTAATAAATTAATGTGCCTTTGAAGTTGTTGAACCTACTTCATTCCCAGCCGGTGTAATTGATAATAATACTGTTGACATACAACGAGTTTATTTGGTTTTATGATTACTCGTGTCATTTCATCTTAAATAGAAGAACTTCGTAGACAAATGTGCTCAAAGAGTAATTTATCCTCTTATTAACAGGTATATTTATTCATTTTAATATTCATTCATCTCTATCGATTTGTTTCACACCTTGCTTTGAACTAGATCAACTAAGGTCTGAATATGTATTTTAGACTTTTCGGTATTATCTATCTGATAAATAAACTTGAGTGAGCATTTCGCTGTAATAAGTAGGTTTTTTTGGGCATTTTTGAACATTACTTCAATATACTTACAAAGTATTTTTACCAGTTATGAAGATTGAAAAATATTTGGGGGTCTTCAAAATTTTTTTGAAAGTAAAGATTCTGGTTTCTTATTTTCTTTTAGATATCTTATCTAAGAATACTTATAAATAGTCTTATGTCACTACATGGGTGTTATTTCTAACCCGGCTGTATTTAAAGATACGTCCATAAAGCGAAGTGCCTTTATCGTCAGTACTACCAACAAAGCCACTGAATTACAAGTTATCCATTATATTAAACCTGAAAGGACTGCGGATGATTTTCAGGTTATGGAGAGCTTTCTGGATTATGGGCTACCCATTTTCGTTTTTAATTGTGAGGGGTAATTCAACAACTCCTATCTCTAAAATCGTAAGTAAAATTACACTATCAATTTTTATTTTAAGATATCTAAAAAAAGCAAACTTGATGTGTGGGAAGGGATAACTGTTAAGGAACTATCGTTAGCTGCCAAAATATCTCCTAATGCAATCCTACAAACCCTGAACTCAGCTCTTGTTACGAAATACAAGGCTAATATTAATTCTAGTATGTTTTTTTTTAAAAGTTGGTTAAAGTTTAGAGTTGGAAGATAGAACGATTATCGAAGCCCTAGTGAAACTAATGGGATTCACACCAATGTTCAGGCGCCAGGTTATTCACGAAACAGTTGACTGTGATGCTTATCCAAGGTAATGAAATCCATTCGACTTTGATATGACAGTTTTTAAAACTTAAGTTAAATGATGCTTTGAATCCTCTGAGACCATAGGAAAACTAATAAATTTTAGAATCCTTTGTTTGTTGTTTCACCTTCTTTTATTCATGCATTGTTGGCTTTTGAAAATCGATGAACGCTATAAAACTTTCTCTAAATTTTCCCTTTTGTTATTATCACCTGTTATTCAAAATCATTACGTTTATCAATATTTGTTTTCGCACTATCGTACTGTTTAATGAAAGTTATGGATAATGTGCATTTTTATTTAAATCCAAGCTCACTAGTACAGTAGTAGTGTCGTTGTCAAAACTAGGTCCTGACTTTTGCCCGTAAAACTCATAATTATTTTCATCAGTTTAGCAGTATTGGACAGCTGGGGACTAAAGTGACCGCATAAACGTAGCCTTCCCATTTAGTAGCTCTATTTCAAATGAACCTTTTACAATGAACTAAATGAGAAAAGTGTCTTTTAAGGCAACAAATATAACTTCTGTATCAAAATGTTTAAAGAGCGTAGCGTAAGTTAAACTTCATCGATTCCTGGCTGTACCAAAGCATTTAAATGGATTGTCAAGTTATCAGTGCTTAGGTTATACTCGTATTCATAAATCAGTAAGTAAATGAATCAAGTGGATATAAACGTATGTTGTCTTCACTAACAGTTGAATAGGAACTGATTGTTAAGTTTTATGGTCTTCAGTAGTTGACTTAGATAATCAGTTGCTAACTGCCTTTCTTAAACTTATCGCACTAATTACAGCTTCGGGAAACTGAAATGTAAAACAACTCGAGCTCGTTTCTTGATTATACACTTTGTTTGAACTCTGACATAGAGCTGTTATGCATCCGTTTTAATAGTACTTTAGACAAATACAGTTTCATAAGTTTTCAGTATAGTTCTCTTTTTGTCAGTCTCCATAGTTAATTCACGTTGTTAGACTGCTTTTTGGTTGGAAATTCAATATATTTTCTTGAACTGTGGATCTTCCTGATTGAAACATTTTATCTGTTCCTAGTTGAGGGTTTATATTACGTATTGATTGGTTGTCTATGTTTATCGCTTTGTGTGCGTTATGTTATTGTTCCATATTACACATAAAAAATATGAACTACGATTAATTTTTTGTCTTTAAGGGGATGTTGATTAACGTATCCCTGGGATTTTATGGCGTTTTCTATATTAATCACTTTTGAGATTAGATTCACTCCATATGTAGAATATATCTTATTCAATAAGATAAACCCTCTAAAATCTGTTGTTTTAGTTCTCGACATTAAATAACAGTTTTACTTTTGTTCCGAATCTTTGTATTCGTAGTTTCATCTCCACATTAATAGAAATCTGGTGACATGATGTTTATACTTAGGCCTTATCAATTTTAAGTTGGTCATTATTTATTTTTATTTTTCCTTGATTCTTAAGACCAGATTGCCCTCCGGAAAAATGTGAGCCACGTCCTCCTGTTGTCGCCGTGTTGGGTCACGTGGACCATGGGAAAACAACCCTGTTAGATGCTTTACGATCCAGCAGAGTTGTAGATGAAGAATTCGGCGGCATAACTCAACATCTTGGTGCATTTACAGTATCCTTATCATCCATTAAACACAATGCCGGATATTCAGTTTCGAATCCCATATCATCTAGTAGCATCACATTTCTGGATACTCCAGGTCACGCAGCATTTTCTGGTATCCGTCTACGAAGTGCTAAAGCAACTGACATAATGCTTTTAGTGGTCGCTGCCGATGATGGAGTCAAACCGCAAACTGTTGAGGCGATTCGTTATGCTAAAGAAACGGACAGTAAGTTACTTTCATGTATCTGTCTTTGTTTAAGCACATTGAATAGTGTCGAATTCCACTTTATATGTAGACATATGGTGTTCGTTTCTTATTTAGAAACAGTTAAACAGTTTGAGTTATTACTTTTTACTGATGGGTATGTTAATTAGGAGTACTAAACCTAAGTAAAACAGTGGTGAAGCCTTGCACTATATGCACAAGATCAGACCGTATTTATGTTTCATTTGCCATCAGTGAAAATGATTCGTGTTTTAATTTCCGAGTTACCGTATTGTTCCGTTAATATTTTGATCTATATTCTATGGTACTGCTATAATATTGCGAATAAGTGTGAAATTCTGTGACTTTAGATTAAACGTATCGGCTAGTCCTGAACAGTAGCCGGTTTTATGTACTAATATTGAGACTGAAATCTGTCGATTCAAATAAACTTGCACTTATGAAGCATAGGATTTGAATATACATGGGATTTTCGTTAATATCCGGCACAAATATAGAAAACCTTTTCCCGATCACCGCAAATGCCCTCCAAGTTAGATCATCTTATTAAAATATAAAATGTATTTTGTACTTGTTTCTTTATTAACACAAATTAAAATAGTTTGTAATAAAAAGGCTATAATTGTGTCAGCATGGTAAACTAATTTCTACCGTATTCAGATGCATTTGCGAATTCAGATTGTGGCTATCATTGATATTGAGAGTTCCTACTACGCATGGCATTTTACATGGCTCCAACTCAGTTGTACTGTTTAGCTGCCTAAAGTTTACACAGAACCTGCACCCTCCATTAGACTTCACTAATAGGATGGTGAGGAAGTCATATTAACTATCTTTTCCTTCAATTATCCTATCCCGTAACACTTTTCGATCTATCGGTCTATGTCATTATCTGAATTAATGGGGGTCCTACACGGGGGAAATTTCGTCGTTTCACAACTGTTTATAGGGATTTCATGCGTCACTTTGTCACATTACTCATAGGGTTCTCTGTCTGGAGTAAATAGACCTCTATATTTTATTGCCAACTTATTATCTTGGGTTACGTTTAGTTTCTGTACTCCTATTACTTTCATTTATACAAAACTGTCGTTAACTGTGCTTGGTAGCCACTTTTCTTTTTTTCGTTTCACTTATCGCCTATGTTTCTTTTTCAATCATGTGTTTTGATTGTAGTCTACTGTTTATCTTTAATCATAGTAAATGGATACATCGTTGTACATTCACCCACCGTTTGTACTTCTAACCTACATAGTCCTCATAAGTACCATTCGCTTGGGTCCTCAAAGCCCTAATCTTTGCCTTTTGTTCTCGCAATCCTCATTGACCTCGAGCCACTGCAGAAAGATCTTGATCTTTTGCTCTTGAAAACCTGAGAGTGTCTCACCGTCATACTATTCCGAGACAGTGTCGCTAGTTGTGAAGAACAGCTCATTGAACTCAAGGAATCCTTTATGTAGTGTAGTCACAGATAAACTTAGTTAACATATACACTACATTCAATCATCTATTTGACTCTGTATATGTTATTTAATCCAGGTCGGTTCTACACCGGTTTCTATCACTTTTCTTATCTATATGCCTTCCAAATATACCCTCCTTCTTGCTCTCATGCACTTTCCCTTGTCAGCTGTCAGCTTTTGTAACTTTTCACATGACGCTTCGTCATACGATACTTAAGTAAAATCTTACAAATAGACCCTACCACTTCAGGACACACGTTTTGTTCTGTTAGATTAGTCAATTGAATGTTCCTGTATCCCACTGTTTATGTTTACATTTAGACTTCAGACTAACTCCTTTTACTTCAAACACTAACACCAAGTCTACTAAGCTGCTTAGTTTAGGTAGCTACTATCTTGCTCGATCAATAAGAGCTTGGAGATCAGGATTTATCAAACCCTTATCGAATCGTTATAAATGCAGTTGCTTGTAAGTTTTACTATCCCATTCTGCATGAACTAAAATTAATTAACTTTATCAATATAAATTTGATGCAATTTCAGGTTATACTTTACGGGTGTAGGAGATATTTGCACTAAAATATTACATGAACCAATGTAGATGAGTAGTTGAAAGCTTAGTTCGCTAAACACCAAATTATCATGTCGTTTAGACTTATATTTATCATAGTCTCGTTTTAAATACCATTTGATAGACGAATAACAAACGTCAAACGTGTTTTAGGTATTAGGAATTTTTCATGTCACTGTCTAAATGAATACTATTGTTCTCTACCTTTCAGCTCCTATAGTTGTGGCAATCAATAAAATTGATAAACGCGATGTTAATGTGGTAAGGAATAATAATATTTTTTTGTTTAGGATATTTACTAAACGCGAATACAAAGTAATCTTTAGATTTTAAAAAAGCGCGGTAGATTTTGTCATTTAGATGACTAATCGTCTCAGTTAATCAATTATACAAATTTGCATTGGTCCTCATTGCTGCGCTTCGCATAAGTACACTGGAAAATAAGATCAAACTCAAAGGTATTGCACTTATGATATCAATGATTGTTAAAGTCTAAACACAAAGCATACATACAGTGAGGAAAATAATTGAAAATGGGAGTAATATGTGTTGATGGAAATGTCAATGAGAACGCATACCTTATTTAGATGAAACAATAAGTGAACTAAATAAGTATCTTAATGAAAATGACAGTAGTTGTGTTAAGTGGATTAAGAAAATCCCTTTATCTTCGATAATTGTCAAGTCGTTTCCATCTTACGTAAGATTAATATCGACTTATGAAAAATTCACAACCTGTTTCACTGTGACCTATATAGGGGATTGTTTATAGCAATGTTAATAGTAATTTGTTACCATGCTTTTGTGGCTAGTAGGGAAAATATATGTGCTACGTAAGTACTGTGATCAGTTTCGTAAAATATTTCGAATAGTTTTTGACCTGGTATGATGGACAAAAGTTAAACTTAACAGTCAGGTCTTAATGCGTTAGAGAGTGGGTAGGTTAAAAAACTGATTTCTGTCAATAGGTGATGATGTCCATTTATGTTTGTCTTTTTGTCAACACTTTGTGCTTAAATATACTTCAGGTAGTAAACGTCTCCTCCTGGTCAGGGATCTTGTCTTTAATATTAGTTCATTTATAGGATTCAGTTAGCAATCCGGTCTCTGACAATGCCACATTGTATCATTTCATTTCATCGATCGATTGGTTTTTATTCCTTCTCCCTAACATATTACAAACCCTGTTCACATATCAAATCATCAGTAACACGTTTATCTGGGCATCAAGTGAATTATTTTACCAATCAATATTTTGTAAACGGTCTTGTTTTTCTGAAAAATAAAATTTTAATAATATGTTAATAGTAGTCTGTCCCATCAAACCATAAGCTAATAATGGTAGTTGATCTGAATAATACCTACCTCAAAATCTAGCCTAATTTTTCTCTTTTTATATTTTGTGATATGATATCTATAAATTTAAATAAACTAAAACTGTAAAATAAGAAAAAAAAGGCATTTACACATACATCTTTAACATATTCTTATTAAAATATTCATTTTGAATGTATATTTGTTCAGGATAATGTAGTTCAAGGCTTAGCTACTTATGAAGTTTTGACCGAACAGTTAGGTGGTGATATACAAGCTATCCCAATATCAGCATTGAAACGTATAAATCTTTCTGGTTTGTTAGAAGCTATTATTCTTCAAGCTGAAATAATGCAGTTAAGAGCAGATCATACTGGATTGGCTGAAGGTATTGTTTTAGAATCGGAAACACTTCATGGAATCGGGTAAATATAAGTTCGTATATTATGTTTCTGTACTTGTTTACATCCGTGTTTCTTTGGAATTTATTAATGCCTAATTCCTTACAATTAAAAAAATCATTCAAGATATAAGCGTGTATTTATATATTCTGTTGATTCTTGTTTGTATATTCAACCTACTCCACATAAGTAAAGCTTTGTTGAGCCGGAAACTGATGCATAAAACTAGTTACCTAGATAATAATGAATACTACGAACCTGCATTTGTAAGTGTACTTGAGACAAGTAATATTACTAATGCAGGTAGTAGTTTATATTTCGTTAATTACAACAAGGAATGACGTTTATAGGTTCATGGGTGCGCGCTCCTGAAAAGCTTTAAATTAATACAAAACAGCTGTCTAGTGCTCCCATACGTTTGTATGATTCATCAACTGATGCCATTTTGTAGTGAACAAAAATTTTCAGAATATTAGAAAATTTACACCAAATTACTTTTATGTATGTAGATTTATTGGATCTAAAGCTGTTTGATCGCAGATTAACATTTCACTAATTTTCTAATTTCTCTTACAGATTTTAGCTAATGATGTGAAGTTTTTTGTAGGATAAAACAATAATATTCTTTGATAGTTATACTTTACTTAACCTTCACTTAACATCTTTTGTGTTCTTTCGAAACAACAAGTATTTATTCCTTTTTATTTGTTTACAGCAAAACGGCTACTTGTCTTATCACTCGAGGGGTATTGCATAAAGCACCTAAGAGTGGTCCACTTATAGCTGGTGAAGCAATCTGCACCCCACGAATCTTGTTAAATGATTCAGGAAAACCCGTAGATTCTGTTAGTCCTGGATTTGTAGCACGAGTCGCAGGTTGGAAAGATCTTCCATCAGCGGGAGATCTCGTTTTAGAGTTGGAATCTATAGTAAGTTTTGTTTTTAATGTTTCTAAACATGACCTTTTTTCTTTGTTTACATCGGATGGGATTCTCAAGAGCTGAGTAAGTTAAAGTAAAGCATCTTTGCAAGCTAATATCACTCTCAGAGCTATTGCAGACTTATTTTCACATGGCTTTTGAATACTGACATATCTTTATATGTTAATAATTACAGTTTCTATCAGTTATTTTTATGGCTCTACTGTTAAAATGCTGAATAAAAGCAGATCAGTCGATCACTCTAGGTCGTACGATGTTGAGTGTTAGGAATGAGATATAAAATGTAAACACGACTAACTTGGAACAATAAATTATCAATAGAATATTACTTATAAATTTACCATGGAATTATTAAATTTTCAGCTGTTCGATTTTTGTATTTTCGTAATTAAAGGTTTCTACTCATCTACTAACCATACCTAACGATAGTTTTTTGGTCTTTTTACTCTAATTGCCTAATTTTGCGTAATATATAAATTCTTGTTTTGTTCTGCATCAACATCTGAGATATCGCTTATATAAGAGTGGAAATTATGAATAATAATCAATAGTCTAAGCTTGTCCATCTTTTGCATCCTGATTTATAGTGTGTATCTGGCGAGCTACGTGGACTAAAAGGTTCTAGGTTGTCACATGACGAGGATTGGTCATTCGGAAGACATCGCGTTATTGAACATGTCAAGGTTATCTTATGTTTTGGTCAACCAACAGTTATAACCCTACTAAACGATAACTGCTTGAAAGATTAGTTTGTTATAATCACAAATAATCTTCAGACTGAATACAATATAAAAAATTAGTTGGGTAATTACGCAAATGCATTTAGATTCTTCATTTTTTCCTTTTTTATTCACGGTGTAAGACTCAGTAAATTTGGTTGACAATTGGATTGACATGCAATAATACCCGAAGGTTATGGAACGCCTAATTTAATGTATGTATAATCAACATACAACATGGCACTTGTGTGCGTCGGTCTAAGTTGCCATGCCTCTAAAACCCACCAAGATTAGTATCACATTAGTAGAAGTAGAAGTTACATAAACGATAATAATAAAAACAAAGAACAGTGCACATATAGAACATGGTTCAAGGAGAAAGAAATGGATTGTGGGAAGAAAGTTATGAAATAATTTTAAGCTCACGATTTTAGGAAGGACAATGAGTTGGTACATCTGCACCACTGTGACCGATTCTGAGCCACATCACCCAACGTTTCCAACCACTGGTTATAGTACTTGCGAGGACCCCAATCAAGAAGTCTGCATCTACCAATACGACTCAAACCAGCAGTCAATGACTTCATGGACTGATGCCATGTTTTAATTTGGCGGCCCCTAACTCTCTGGTATCATGCTCCTATGTCAGCCAACATCGCGTGTCGAGGCAGATGTTGGTTGGACGTATGTAACACATGTCCTAACCACCTCGGTCGATGAAGATTCACAACCTCGTCGACTGACTTACCACCTTTCTCTAATACCCGTTTTCTAACCTCGTCATTACTTGTTGATCTCAGTTAATGCGAACAGTGTTTCGAAGACATCGATGGTCAAAAACTAATAACCTTCGAATGTTGTCTACCCTTAATGACCACGTTTAACATCTATGCAATGAGACAGAGCGAACTGTTTCTTAGTACACTCTTCCTTTAGTTGAGAGACGAATATCTCGCCTACGTCATAAATGACGTAAGTTGACAAAAACCAGACGAGCTTTTTGAATTCGCACTGAGATTTTGTCAGATGCCAAGCCATTAAGACTGATCAATCTTCCAAGATAAGTGAAGTGATCGATTAGCTCAACTACTTCATTCCATATTTTTAGCTCAGGTGTTGACAAAGACCAGTCCTAAGGCATTGGTTTACACTTAGAGGAGGTAAGACGCATTCCGAACATGTTTGCATTGGTGCTTATCGTTGTCAAAAGATTCCACATTTTATCAGCGTCTTCGCCAAACAGGACTATGTCATTAGCATATTCTAGATCAATAAATAGATTTCCTGGCAGGAGACCAATTCCTGAAAATTCAGACGACGTGAGTGTAATTCCCAACAGTAAATCTATTATGAAATTGAGATAATGGGCAGTCTTGAAGGGACACCACTTGTGGTTACAAGTTTAGATGACAGTTCGCCATGGGCTCTGACACGACTAATAATGTTTGAGTAAAGAGCCTTCACAACATTTATGTACTTCTGGAGTACGCCTTTTAATGAATGACATTGCCATAGAACTTCTCGGTCTACAGAGTCAAGTGCCACTCTTAAGTTAAGGAAAACCACCATTGTCAGACGCCGAAAAGTATGTCTATTTTTTAAAACCTGACGTATGGTGAATGTCTGGTCTATGAAACCAGCCTGGTTTTTCTCGTATTTGCAGATCACATTTTGTTGTTAAACGTCTGATAATTGTAGAAGTTAGTATTTTAGACGCTATATTAGTCAAACTAATCTCTCCACGGCTATCGCAGGACGATTTTGACCCTTTCTTGTATACTGGTATGATTAACGATCGATATCAGTCAGATGGAATTATGTCAAGTTTCCAAACTTTTATCAAAATATCAGTTAACCTAATCGTCCAAGTGAGACCGTCATTCTTAAAGACATCTGGAGTTAATCCATCCGGACTCGCTGCTCTATCTCGCCTCAGATTACCAATACCTTTTTCGTCTTCCAAAAGGATCGAGGGACCTAAGTCGACTTTCCATTCAGGCTGCCTTAAAATAGTGGGTAGTTCTAGAGCAGCTGTAGGCCAAATAAACTACTTCTTTAAGTGTTCAACCCATCGTTCTAAACGTCTGGACTGATAGCAGATAGGCGTAGTATCTTCTTCTGAGATTTCATCACCAACGCTCGAATTTTCAACCCTGGTTTCTTTTATTAACTTGGAAAGTTATCTAGTGTTACCTAACACCGCTGCCTTTCAATCACCTTTGCTTTCACTACTCACCACTGTTCACGATTGTTTCGCAAACTATTTATCCTGTTTATATCTGATTACTCTTCGCTCCTGAGCATGTTTGAAGCCATGACGGGATAAGTTTTCGGGAGTCCATCAATTCAACAGGAGATCTACTGATTTTTCTTGACATGTTGATTTAAGTTCTTGATAGATGTCACTGTAAATGCCACAGCTGCTTGGACATCTTGGCAAGCAGTATCTAGTTGAGTTGCATCTTTACAGTTGCCTAAGTGATTCCCCAATTGTTTCTGGAATTTATTCTTGGCTGTCTCGTTACTGAACTGAATTCTTGTGGGTTTTCCTGTAGTAGTTTATTTTTCGCCCAGTAAGATACAAGCAGATGCGTGCTTGTACAAGGGCGTTATCAGAATCTAAAGATGTGCTCCAGAGAGATCGGCAATCTTCTATCGAGCCCCTCCAATGGTGACTGATGGCGATATGGTCTGTTCGATTACACCGTTGAGTAGGTCCATGAGGTAGCCATGTTATGCGATGTCGCTATACTAGAATCAAACGGTTATTTGAGCATAATCCAAGCAGATGGTCACCGTTATCCGTTCTCTAAGCTGAAACATCCATCTAAATGTCTTTCAGATTGTTTCGAGCTGCCTACTTGGGCGTTGAAATCACCAGCAAGACATGGGCTATGAAAATGCAAAATATGAGAAGTTTTTAGGTCATCAGTCATCGAAGTATCGACTGCATATCATGGAATAACCAAGTAAGCAGTATTGACGTCGGACGAAGAGTACCATGGAAAGTGTCAAATCAGTAAATGAGGTTGAGAACCTTTATCAACTGAGATGATTGGTGCACTTATTATGTATGCCTAACCACTACCTGCCACGTCACACGATATCGGCTGAAGTAGGAATAGGATGGAAGAAAGCTTGGAGTGGCCAAAACAAAGCATGGTATCAGTCCATGAAGTCTTCGACTATTTGATTATGACAAGTTGGTAGATGGAGACTACCTGGTTGGGATCAGCGTGATGATCGCGATCGGTGACTGGGAACACTGAGTCACATGACTGAGTCAGTCACTGGCTTAGGTGTATTCACTCCTCATCAAGATCTTAAGGCCCATTATTCTTTTGAACACACCTTTACTTCATCCCCTCCTTTTGAATTGTAGTTGTATTAATTTTGTAAATTTCATCATGCTGCGCTAATATGTTATGGCAACTGAAAGCGCAGCTACTCGTGAGCTATGTTCATGGAATTTACAGACTAAAATTTACCCAGCTTTATTATATCTTTATCCACATTTTGATGGAATTAAATAGGAGATCGGAATAAATTAACTATGTGCAAGAATAATGCAGTACAACTACCAACAAAGAAGCCATAAGGCGTCACTGAAAAACTTGATGACTTATCATAAAGTATCACCTACGTTTGACAGATTCTCTTAATTATTACATAGCCTATGAGGTAGGACAGATACTTAAGATCAACACAACACTAAATGTAGCACTTTACACAAAATTATGACTTCGTATTGGGTCTTCAAAAGCCATCTACATTAAATTCGATATAACTATATATATATATATATATATATATATATATATATATATATATATATATATATATATATATATATATATATAACTATTTTAGTAATAGAAAACACTGGAATATGTTTGGGGTTTACGATCGACATGTATTGATGTATGTTTGGATAGGTGACTGACCCTAGTCAGTCAATTCACATGCTTATGAGCAACACTACATAGTTCGAAAGGAGCCGGAAACAGCAAGCACTAAGACGTCATCTAGTGTATGAAAGCTCATCCTAAGGATATTGGAATATATAGAAATTACGGAAAGGTAAAAACAAATGTTTAATAAACCAATTCGCTATTACCAACAGTTTTAAGTCAACTGTCATGTACTCTTAATTCACCGAAATAATGGTACTAAATTTACCTTCGTTTTTCAAAGTAAATTCTAATCCCAATGAAGTCTTTTCGATAATGATAGACACAAGTGTATCCATTTTTAGAAAATCAAGTTACTTTAACATGACAGTAATGTCCATTAGTGCAAAATTGTCTGTAAGCGTCAACGGAAAACAATTACTGTGGCATGTGCAAAATGAAACATACGAATTGAACAACCTGGTTGTTTATTATCACCTAAATTAATATTGGACTTTCAGTATCGATTTATTTATTGTATGCTGAAATGATACTAACTATTGACTTCAGTTCATTTGAATTCGGTGCACATAAATTAAGCACTTCCAATATTCAGTCATTAAAGTATACTAGTGTTCAATAATAATATAACACTCAAAATAATATTTCTTTTCAGGTGCATTTCATCTCAGTGGCATTCCCTGTCGATAACACAGTAATCTCTCAAAGTATTGATTTTCTGTTCACCTTACGTGTCCTTTTTTTCGATTCCTATCCTGTACTTTCCGTTCTGTACATAAATAACTTTTGATGCGTTATACATGTGTCTTTGATTTTATATCTGAAATAGCCCATAGCTCATGTACACTTTACCTGTTTCCTTTTCTCGCATTACACTAGAGGCGAGCAAATGAAGTTCAGCAATATCGACGGCGTGTAAGGATAAAAGACAAAACCAAAGAAGACCGTGATGCATATGATCTCCGAATGTCTCGTCATCGAGAATGTCGTGATGAATTCACACAAAAACGACTGAACCTTCCTCGTAAACATTGGCAAAAATTTCGGGTATATTTATCATTTGTTAGTTTACTGTTTATTAATTTAAACTGGCCACAAAGCATTTCCATACAGAATTGCCTATCCCAATAGGGAACGTTTTTCTATTATAAGTATTAATCGGGTATTCCTTTGTATGATTCATGTAATTACTTTAAACTGATGTACTTGACATTTTAGTGATCTTCCTGAACTCTATTCTTTACTCGTCTGGTATGTGATGAAAATTAAAGTTGTTGATAAATTCAGTTGATAAATTGATCACAACAATCGATGGCATTCATTCATGTACAATATAGAACCCGTCGCATATTCTCATGGGTCCAAGTTACCGACCCACATTAGCACGACGAGATCGAATTCACAAGATTAACAAAACAGTATAATTCAACAGAATGGAATTAAGCGAACGGAAGTAAAAAGAATAGTGCATCTTAGAATGCAACAGAACGTAACAAGTGAATACATTTACGCCACTGTGACCAATTTTGAGCTATTTCACCGAGCGTCTCTAAGCACTGATCGCCAACATTTTACTTCCTAAAACCTCTCTTCATTTCACAGTTGATTGGTTGCTACTTCAATATCATATTTGCTTATTTTAAATGGAGTTTTTGTTGATACAGTAACTCTTCTAATGATTCTTCTAAAGTAGAGTTCGTACATAACTGTTTTGGAGTTATTATTACTATTACCCTTTATTTAGAAATATAAGCACATCATAAATATCTGTAATACTATGAACACTGCCTATTCAGTCTCACTTGATATATCACAGATTTTTAACAAAAGGAACTCTAAATTTAGCTTCACAGGTCGGAGAGTCGTCACAATCTAGTTTATATTTCATTAAATCACTGGTATATCTTCCTATTCATCTTTTACTATTCAGTGTGATTATATATTGGTTAAAGCAATCAGCTTTCGACGATTGATCTATATGTCTGATCTCTGCTTCTGTTTGGTTGTTTAGGTAACGTAATTTGCCCACGCCACAAAGCTGTGGCTTGGAACTGACTTCATGAACGTATACTTGATTGCTAACCTGTTACACTGTACGTTTCTTATTTTTCACAATTCAACGAGTGTTGAGGATGCTTATGTCATGTTATTAAAAGTTGGCGTATATTATAGTCAAATCTTAATTTTTTGAAAATTAATTTAGAAAGAATATAATCCAACTGTCCATAGTTTTTGGGAGGGAAGTTCTGATGAGCTTTGTTTGCCGCTCGTTATCAAAAGTGATGTACAGGGTAGTTTGGAAGCGATAAAAACACTCCTTTCTACCTGTCCAGCAGATCAGTGCCAAATAGAATATTGTCTTACTGGTATTGGTCCACTAACCGAATCTGAAGTAGAAGCTGCAGCTGCAGTGAAAGGTTAGTCTCACTTCACTAAGCACTTTAATTTATTTATTTTTATCAAACAAAAATAAATGAATAAAGTATTTTATTCAAATAGAGTAACATTAAGAATGACCCATTAAATGACAACAATCGTTTTGTTCGATTCGTTGAGCAGAACTGTGCTCTGAAATAGTTTATTGAAGAGTTTATTTGAAAGTTTATTGACATCTTAATAGCTCTGCACACAATCATCTCAATCAGATTGATCATTGTTGTCATAAAAAATAGCTGTGTAGCCGCCACTGATTAGACAAGCTTTAAGCATTTAATTTTTAAGTATAGTCTTGATCCCCATAGTCTTATTAGGAGCTTTGTGACATATCCTTATATTTTCAGCATTTGTCCTACTGTTCAACATTCATGCCCTTCCGGAAGCAACAAACAAAGCTCAACAGAAATGTGTCCAAATTCAAGAGTTCAATATTATTTATCGGTTGGCCGAGAAAGTTAGAGAACTGGTCAACGAAAAGCTCCCATTAATATCAACCGAAAAGATAATTGGTTAGTTGATTTATTGGTTGCATCTGTTTAAAACAGTCTGCCATTTATTTATAATTTACTTTTTGCGACCCCAGTAGTCCAGTGGTGACATAAATCGTTAGACATTGAGAGCCATTTCCGTATCCCGCAGAGAATATCACTTACGTAGATTGCAGGTACGCCTTAGTGACGCTTGTCATCACGCACAAAACGTATTAGTTGCATTGACTTAGCTTTATATTTTGGCCAGAATTTTAAACCCTACAGCGATATTGGGTGAGTAGTGTGACCTACATTTCAATAGTAGCTCACTAATTGACATCACTAAAACAGCTCTTATAAAAAGCCATTTCTTTTTGAATTCTTAGTCGATTTCGTGAGAAACGGCTACTGTGATCAAGGGTGATTCTTCACGTACATCTCACAAATAGTTAATCAAATATTTTCATTTCAAATATATTCATTTATGAATGTCTGTAGAAATGATAAGTTCAAAGTAAATAGTTATTAGTTACATCAAAATAATAGTAATAATAATATTGAGATGATTTTCAACGGCCGCATAGATTACCTTGACACATTTTTATCCTTTATAAGTCTTATTTTTCAACAAACTTATGTTACTACAGTACCTACATTATTCGAGAAACGGTCTACGTTTAGGTCTGATTTTTATTCTCACAGTTTTCACAATATTTAAACGAAGGCTTCCCACGAAATCGTCTAAATATTATGAATACACGATCAAAAATCCACATAAATAATTGTCTCGATCTCATCAAGAACTAGTATGAAATGAACGTAGACTACTGTTCAGTTGTTTCTTAAATAAATGTTTGCAATACTTGTTTTTAATTTGTCACAAAAGTCTAGAAGTTGCTACCTCGATCCTAAGTGACTTGTCCTCATACTATACACTCACTAAAGATCTGGTGATAAATCCGTCTTATATTTGAAAAATTATCTTAAGGTCCCTAGAGTTCATTTAACATCACTAATAACAAATTAATTTTTGCTGCTAACAGAACAAGACCAACATACACATATTTTTCCATGTGTTCTTATAATCATATTTTTTGATTTATAACTCAACATACTTATTTGTTATATATTTTTGCGTTTATTTTAGGTGAAGCAGAAATTCTCCAACTGTTTGCCACTAAAGAATCTAAAAGTGTTGTGAAAAGTGGACGCTTACCAGTAGCTGGATGTAGATGTGTCAAAGGACACATTTTTACTAATGTTACTAAAATAGGTTCTATTCTCACAGATCTAGGTGAGATAATATAAGTCCTGCGTATGCTCCAAGTATCTACTGTATAATTTTTTTGTTAATAATTGCTTATAGTACTTTTCTACACTGCATATGATGCGCTGGCTGTGGTTAAATTAAATGATTTTCAATATATTTCAGATTCATTATTACTAATGGGTGTTTGCTAACATCTCAATGGGCATCAAGATTATGCATTTGCTGAAAAGTTTTACTCAAGGATAGTTTCGTTGATTATTAGCAAGTATTTATAATTAGCAGGTTTATAGGCACTTTTATAAATATTTCATGTAATTGTCAACTTACTGGGAGGATTGCTTCATTTTAAAAATTCATTTGCTAAAAGACTTAAATTGGTTTACATTGCTTAAAACGTTTAAATATATCCACCTTCAGCAAACATAAAAACAACCTGGATATATGCAGTGTTCTCAAAAGTGATTATATTGAAGGTGGTACTTACGTAAAAGGCACATTAGGCTTTTCAAATATATTAAAATAAAAATTAGTCTGAATTAGATAAACATTGACCATCAGGAAGCACTGGACAGCTTTTTTGTCTTCAGCACTTCACATTAACAACCCAACCTGAGATTGAACTCAGGACATTTTGGCCCTGCATTTAACGCCTTACCGTTAGACCATCTCTCGAAAAAATTCCTGAAGTCCTTTTGAGAAGATGTAACCAGTGGAGTTCAACTATGATGAGTGTGAGGCAGTTACCCACCGATGGCACTTGATAAGGTCGCGCAAACATATCGTGAATCAAGTGAGTTAGGTATATCAACCGTTGTGTGCCGGCTCAGAGGTCTAGTGAGTAAGCGTTCGCGGCGGAGTAAACAAGTCTTGGTCTCGACCCCCGGGGGGTCGTGGATGTGCACTGCCGCAGAGCTTTATACTAGGACGAAACAGTTGCCCAGTACTTCCAGGCAATCAATGATTGTCTAATTCAGACCAGTTTGTGATATCATATTGGGACTCAACAATCTCCGCAACACCCAATTACAATTAAAATTTGCGACAGTAAAAGGTAGCCTTTAATTAAACGCGTGTTTGATAACTTCGCTATATAGCTGCAATTAATTCTATGAGATAAGAAAAAACCAATTGGCTCTTAAAAATATAGCTTCTTGGTCTTTCTGTCCTGAATTATAAATATCACATTTTGTGGTTAGTGTACATGCAGAATGTCGTTGATCATACGATCCCACAACAACTTACTGTTACATATTGTTCATATGTAAAACTGCATTTATGTAAGTATTATAATTGTCTTTCAAAACCTTTTTGTCACTACACATTGGATACTAAGCTCTTAATCGAATACATATTTCCATAAAAATGTTTTTTCCTCGCAATAGTTAATTCTCTAAGAAATTCTTGATGGGAGATTTTTTGCCTTGTTAGTTTTATGCGGCCATATGTTACTGAATTAACTTCAATATCTTGATGATTCATACCATCTCTCTCATTCCTCTCAATATAAATACAAAACGGTATAATCTAAGCGTTAATTTCTGGTTATATAATATATTCTGTAATTTGTTTTTTGTCATCACTTTCTAGATATTGTGGGTGAACCAGTCGACCTTTTTTACCGTGTTATCCGTCCAGCTCATCATTCATCCTCTCTAGTCAATGGATATGAACAAAATCAAACTATTAATGAACATGATTTTTCTCATGCTGACAATATTATAGTGAGTCAAGCTGATTGCTACTCATTGCGCCATGAAAAGTCTGTTGTCGATAATATTCGGAAGGGAGTAGAGTGTGGTATTGTATTAGTGTCTCCTGAAGTTTTGGATACTTGTGACAAGAATCAAAATGCAACCACGAAAAGTTTTGTTTCTGATTGGAAAGTAGGAGATATAATTCAGTGTTATGTAATAATAAATCAGAAACCTTCAATTGATTGGGACTTTGAGACTGGTAATTCAGAAATACAAAGCAGTTAAATTAGTAAAGCTTGAATACATTTTTTTAAGAACACGGAAAAGCAGACCTGTAAATAATTTTCTCCAAACATTTGAGTTTTAAATTATCGCAAATACATTAATTCATAACATCAAAGAGAACTTAGATGCTACCCATTCAGAAGCATAATGTAGTGAACATAACAATATTCTCTGCTCTGGAAAGTTCAAGATTTCACCACTTTTTCGATAATTGCATTCCAAAATATCGATTGTTGAAGTGCGTTAGTGATGAAAATAATGCATACTGTAATGTTTATTTCGTTTTTTAAGACAATCAGTCTTACAGATTGATTTCAAATATTTGCACGGTTAATGATTTTCGTTAGAGACATCACTACTAATGCTTGTTAAAAGTAGCATGAAAAGAAATTATGTCTAGTAATGTGAGAAGGCCAACTAGGACAAGCAATTTATATTTGATAAAAACAGAGAACATCATAAAATATTATACATTACTTTTAATCATCAATTTGCACATCATTCGTGTTCTTTGATCCGTGTAGGTTGTAGGCTTGGTTGTCCTCGATTCTCTTATGTATTCTAATCATGCTTTGCTCCTTGCTACCCTGCAACTCACCTCATACGCTGTTTACTGATTCTTTCCAATTTCACGCGACGTTTCGCTACCTACTACTTATGGATGACCTTATGAATAGTATCCACCACAGTAACATGGTATTTATCTAAATGTTACATGTTTAGTATTATCAAGATTTTAATCTTACAAGTTTTATTGTAGAAGATTTGTTCATTCCAAATGGGCACAATTCTAATTATGTAAAATACTACTTATTAAATGGCTGTCAATCTACATTTTAGATCATTAGGTTGAGTTTGTATCTTCCCATTGATTAATCATTGACTGAAACTGGTCAGCTTGTTTGGTGTGATTTAGTCTATCTTAACAGCAGTCTTTAATTTGGGTATTGTTGAACTTTAAAATTTCTTTGTAAACATTTTAAATTTAGGGTTTTCTGAAGGTATGATCTTTATTTATAGACGTTTCACTTAACGCTTTCTGTTCTGTTGAAATCGAATTTGAAAAAATCGAATTTAAAAATATCTCACTTATAATTTTGATGAAAATATTTGATATGCAGATATCAATCTCACTATATTTAGTTGGTCTTCCGTCGAAACTCTACCGTAAAAGTATGAGTAGTGGTAGTTGTAGTGGTTTTCGTAGGCTCTAGGTACGTATAGGGGCTTGTTAGCCTCATTAAAAATGCTTGTTGAAAGACATAAGTTGAATCGAACCTTTCTTGTTTTAAAAGCAGTAATTTTAATTTTGTTTATTGCTACTGAGATTGGATGGGAGAAATATTTGCTGATATACGTTAGTGAATGTGAAAATTACCAGTGATCTATTTTTGCATAAAATTCCTGAATTACTTTACAAAGCGACTTGTGTGCACTAATGCGGTATATTTCGTATATTCATAAGATAAACTCATTTTAAAATTGTAGATCTAAATTAACAATTCAGGTGGAAAGTGTAAATAGCATCTTTTTTGCGAATCTTTATTTGAAGAAAAGTATAAATTATGTACACGTAATTAGGAGAAAAAACAGTTTCGATAGAATCCTAGGGTAATCTAATTATTCCTCTGAAAACGCCAAATCATATTACTTTTCGAGCGTACAACTAGGAATGGGATAGACAAATTTATGGATCACAAGGTGAAGTCAGTTGATTTATGTTGCTAATTGCTTTCAAAGGATCATCTTTATACAGCAGTAGATAACCTTGAACTTGTGCTGAACTCAAACGAGTATCCTTCAGGAGGCTTGCGAACTTTTGGGCTAAGTCATTTATATCCGATGACGTCCACTGAGGGTAGAAGCGACTAAACATTCGTGTCAGTTGAGATGAATCGCAAACATCAACTAGTATACGCATATCAACGCGACCAGGTCGTATTAAAGCAGGGTCAAGTCTATCAATAAAAAAAACAATGGTGATACTACAAGTTCATAAAGTTGTCGGTCGCGTCGTTTCATAATGAATAATACTATCGAAATAAAGGTCAATATAATGAGTGCAGTATTAACTTCGATTAGTTAATGTACAATCCTTACACTGGTGTTTAATTAAGAAAAAAAAGCGAATAATCACTTTGTGTGTAAATAAACGACCGCTTCGATCTATACGTAACGTACTGGTTAAGAAGAAGCGATTTGCACTAAGCCGCGAAACGTTAGAAATTTTAATTTCTACTCTTTGGAATTTTATAAATATATATCGCTCATTTTTATAATAACCTATCCAATTCTCGATTTATTTGAAATTATCAAATTTGACTTTGGTAATTATATATACGTACTGGCTAATGGTTTAAATCAGATGACAAAGCAATTATCGAGAGAAGCTTCAGCCTATTTACTTCCTAAATTGCTTATATGATCATTCAGAACTGTCTCGTAACTTTGGTATCAGGCACGTTTTCAATTTCTTCGAAGTTACCTGATTAAATTACGGACAATAATTCAAAAATTAGACCCTGTGTTTGGATATATTTCTGATATATCTTGCCTACGCGGATTATGATTGGTTAATGAAAGTGTAAGCAGATAGGTGGCGAATCACAACCAAGTAAATAGATAATTGTAACTAATATGTTTGCCTTCTCATTTTGTATGTGATTTCTCACTCAGGGTTGCTTATGTGTTGTGCCTAATTCATCCGGTTCTTGATTAACCAGTTGGATTTATGTCTGAGCAGAAGATTAAGTCAAGGCAGGCACTAGTTGTGAGTTGCCGTGTCGTGCGTAAAGTGATTCGGCCATCCTGTGCGTGTATAAACGTTCCGTATGTGGTAATTTTAAAGCATTCAATATTAAGCTTTATTGTCTGGTACTGAAACTGCATAGGAAAACCTTATATGATGCAATATGTGTTTTTCAAATATAAAACCAACACAAAGGCTATATTAAACACACGGTTGTGTAACCTTTTTTGTTCACAAAATATCTCTGAGTCAAAACAGTAATGTCTTACAAGCTAAGGCTATCTGCAATGTTTTTAATAAGTCTGCTTTATTCAGCACTTTCAGTTATTCTATTCATTTAGTAAACGGGTGCTTATTTGGATATAGATACCTTACAAGCAACGCTGGTGTATCGTAGAATGACGAATGAGAGATCCTGAGTCTAGACGCAGAGCATTAGGTTATGATGACCCCTTACCTCGTCACACGATGTTGGATGATCATTTAGAAATAAGTAAGACGAAAATTAAGGGCGGCTAAACCAAAGCATGACTGTTGGTCTAAGCCTTGTCTGATTAGGGTCAATGCCATAGTCGGGATTAGTGGTTATGAACATTGAGTAGCAGGGCTCAAAATTTGTCTGAGTGGCGCAGATGCATCCACTTTTTATATTACTGTGAGTCTTAACTTCCATCATTCTTCCGAACATACTTTCCTTTAACATTTACTAGTTGAACTATATTGTGGTATTAATCTTGATCATTTGACCTTGTCGAGCTAATTTAGTATGACACCTTGAGTTAGCACAAACATGTGCTACGCTCTGGAGTGTTGTTGCATTTAGACTGTAATTTTCGTCGAAGATTTGATTTCAAACGTCTGAAATTTTCTTTAACTGTTTACTGTAGACATTTCGGTGGAGCCCAGTTCGATACATAAGATGAAAAACTTACATTTACTAGAGGTTAGAACTTGTAAAGAAACACTCGAGATTATTGAATAAACTTTAGATCAACAGATCACAAGATGTATTCTTCCGGTATACAGTCTACTAAGACAATTACCACGTAAAACAAAATTAATGTTGTTCTTTGGGCGTACCATAGTTTCAATACGATATATTATGATTGATATCTGAGTATGAAAGAAACAAAACTTTTATATTAAGTGATTCATAGTTAACTCCGTTTTAATTATTATCAAATGTCAGTTGAGTCGACCTTGGTCACGATTACTAGCCACCAACACACTAATGAATAAAATGTATAATTATGAAATAGTCATTGTAAAATGCATAGTTTCACCGAGAATTAGTTTTATGTCAGGAAGAATCACTTTAACTGCTAATTACTCAAAGTTAGGTGCAAAATATGGCTGACGGAAAACATATATACACGAATACTCACCTATCAATGTAATTTGTGGTCATGAATATGATACGACCATCTGTAGAGGTCACACCATCCAATGCATTTAGCAATCCACTTAAAGTGAGTGTTGGCATACCTTCATACGCTAAACAAAGTTAATCGCATAATAAAAACTAACCTTTTCTATGAAGTAAATCATTATTTGGCTTATCACGATTATGCACTGCTGCGTCAATATCTTCAAGTAAGATGATCGTTTGAAGTGGTGCATGCGTTAATAAATGATCCAGTCGATCTGCTGTCATGCCGAATTCACTCAAATTCAATATACTTATGCTATAATCTAAATGACCTGAATAAGAGATTTCAGATATCGATTGATTTATTTTTATGGGTTACAGTAATCAAACTATCGTAAAACTCATACAAACTCCAGTTACATAATCCAACTAGTTTCAATTAACTTTAATAAAAGCAATATTAATCTTAATTGAAAACGTCTTAGTTGTTGCTATGGTCACAAATTTTCTTATTCTATATTCTTGAGTCATATATTTCAATGCTTAGTCATTCTCATTATCAAGACTTCTTTGTTTTTTATCTTGTTTATTTCATCTCACTGTACTGTGGTGAGGAAACGCACGTTTGTCCCAAGCTCTACGTTGTTTATCACTGACATAGCAGTGAAATACAATGAATTCATCATATTCTGCAAACATAAACGTTTTAAATTGAGGAACTTGCACGAAATATTTTACTTTCATTTAATCAGGACTGAACATTACTATTATTTTGAATAAATGACTGTTACATGTATTGAGAAATCAAAGGATAAGGAAAAAACATTTTTCACCTGATTTAAGTATGAATTTATTCCTGGTATAGTGAATTAAACAGTGATACAGAAACGGTATTTCATGTTAATGTTTACGCAAGTTATGCATTCTAGGGATCATATAGAGTTATTTCTAACAAAATGTCTTACATAATTCAGCGATAAATATTTTACAGCTATTAACAGTTCTTATATAGAGTTCACGTTATTCAGTTGTGGAATCACGCTGCTGATTTTACAATTAACCAAACTCATATACCCTGATTAATTGTCTAAATGTAATTTTTTTATAATACACAAATGACAGTCTTGAATAATGATCACGAAAACTACCAGGTGACAAGTAATATAAGTACTATATGCATAGCTGTTACCTGCTAAAGCTGTTATAAAGCTAGTCTTGCCACAACCTGGAGGTCCATGTAATAGGTAACCACGATGGTATGGTATTCCACGATCAGTATACCAGGACTGGTTATCTAGATAATATTAAAAGAAATAGAAGACGAAAAGTCAGCGTACGGAGTCATACAAAATGATGAATTTCCTACCAATAAGCACTACATATAGGGTGAATTTTATTAGTGAAAAGATTATCGAATGGTAATGTAAATTTTGAGTGACACCTATGTGACGGGCACGAGTATCTACTTACTAGTATTAAACACTGTCTTTAAATTTCCTTAGCTATCGACTCGCGATTTGTATAGGGAAACATAGATCACTCATTTAAATACTTGTTATTACTTGAAAATGATTTATTTGTATTCAGAGTATGGGAATCGAGATAAATATATCTGATACAATTTAAAAAATCTTATTATTGCCATATCAATTATGAAAACTATCATTATGTATGTCTAAACAAGCATAAAGGAAAAGGCTTAGTAAAATTCACATAAGTTTATGTAAATTGATAACGAGTTGGTTGGTGATTACGAAATGAACTCCTCATCATGATTAATAAAGTTTGACACATTGCTTTACCAATATTGGAATTTAAGATAAGATGTAAGCAGACCGAATTGAAAATGGCAATTATTCACACTGCTCTTGAATGCATCAATCGTTTTATCAGTGAGAATACTCATATCAAGACAGTCGTAATGAAAACTAATTCGAAGCACATAAATAAATAGAAGCGTTAACAATGCAGTCAAAATTTTTGCCTCAAGTTCATATAATTTTAACTATAAATAAAATACCTAATGTAGTAAAGAAGTAGAATAATAGTTAATATTTAACAAGATGAATTTACTAGTGATCCAAGTTTTCCACTGCTGTCTAACCAATCAACTTATGATACAAAACTTCAAAAACTACATTAAAAGGTATGTCTTCAAATTCATTACATGCCGGGAATCGCCTGAATTTCTTTCTGTATAAGACCTAGGAGGAAATGTACCTACATCATTAGTTGACTAACACATGAGTTACCCATTAATTTTTCCCATCTTCAGCATTAACAGTAATTATAACTAAATCTAACTATAAGAACTTTCTTTTGAAAAGCTTACCTACCAACAAATTCTTTGACATCTGCTACAATAGCTTCAGCTACACCCTCACGTAGTATAACAGAATCTAAAGGTCTGCGTGGACGTGGGTAACCGAACTGACGCCATTCTGATCCAACAGCCTAAAGTATCCAATAAGAAACAATCAAAGTCAGCCAATCAAGATATAAGATGATTTAACTAAAACAAATTTGATTAGTAATTACAGTGAAACAAGGTTTGAGACTAGTCATTTATTCACTAAGAACTGGAAAGTATTCTATATAAATTTGTGTTCTTTGAAGTACATAGATGCACTGAAAATACAAGACAAACAATTACAACCTTTACATACGACTGATATATCGCAATATGTCCAGTTAGCCAGTCCGTTTATGCTTGTCCAGATGCAAGTAGACATTCTGAACACAAGACATCAGTTAGAGTGAACTATAAAATTAAAAATGTTTGCATATCAATTACGTGCAAACGAACTTAGCCGACGATAATATATTTTGATCTTTTGCGAAGGATAATTGCTTACAATCAAATCACTCAGCGAACTAGGACTACATTTACGCAATCAACTGTGAAAAGCTGCGAGATTATTGCACTAAAAACTAGTTTAAATGATAATATCCATTTATGGCCCATTTGTTTACGGGATTAAACGCTCAGAACAAAACAGATGATAAATTACAAATAATCCACTGAATCGTCTAGACTATAAAACTGTATCGCTATAATTTTTGAGTGGTAAATAACAATAATAACCAATCAATGTAAATGAAATTGCGAAAAATAACACATCAATTCTATTAGAAACCTATTTAGTCAACTATCATTCGAAATATGCGACGTAATTCAAGTGTAATTTTTAAAATTTATGAATCTTGCTAATTTAATGTCTTCTTGATATTGTCAGTCAGTCAATCATATGCAGAAAAGAAACTCAAACTGAATATATTTACATTACTTCTCAGTCCTATCATAAAACTACATTTTGTCTTCGCGTCTTCGTCGAACAGGAGTACAACATGTCAGTATCGATGAGTAGGAAATCAATTCCTGAAAACCCAGAAAAAGAGATCTTTATTCCTAGTAGATCCGTTTTGAAGTTAAAAAAATGAGGACAGTTAGCAGCCTTGGTGGAAATCAATTGAAGCTGTATGTTCGCATGAGTAATACAAGCACACAACTAGTAGTGTTCGGGTAAAAATCCTTCACGAAGTTTATGTACTTCTGAGGCACTCCTTTCAACAAAAAATACTACCATAAAACCTGATGGTCTACAAAGTGAAATGCTGTTTTTAAGTCAAGAAAAACCGGTATTGTCGGACATCGATAAGTATGTCTATATTCTAAAACCTGACCACCGGTGAATATTTGGTTGACTAAGCCTTAAACCAGACTATTGTTTTCGTATTTGCAATTTACGAGTCACTGATAGGCGTCCGTAAATTATTGAAACTAATATTTTAGACACTATATAGGTACAACTAACTCCTATTTGATTGTCAAAAGATGATTTTAACCCTTCTTTATAAACTGGGACCATCAGTTATCAACACATCAGATGCGATTACGTTCAGCTCCCAAACTAGCTAAAATATCAGTCAACCTACTTGTTAAGATTGCACTACCATTCTTAAAGACCTCTGAAATTAACCCATCTTCTTCTCTACAACGCTTCAGATTACAGTTTTCAACTTTCGTAAGAGTGAGAGAGTAGACGTTGATTTTCCACTGAGGCTGTTTGGAACTAGTGAGTAGTTGTAAAATAGCTGAAGGCCAATTAAATTGTCCTTTGAAATGTTCCGCCCATCATTCTAAACGCTTAAGCTGAAAGCAGGTGAAAGTTCTATATTTTTCAGGGATTACTCCACTAACACTTGACTTTCTAATCCCGGTTCCTTTTACAAGTCTAACGAGATGTTTAGTGTTACCTATCGCCGCTGCTTTTCCAATCTCTTCTACGCTGCTCGCTATCGCTCAGAAATTTGCTTCAGTTTATATCTAGGCTGTCTTCGCTCCTAATCGTGTTTATAGGTTGTTGGGATAAGTTTATGAGAGTCCATCATTACAATAGACATCGCTGAAATCCACTAGTTTTTCCTAACCTTTCAGTTCAAGTTACTAATGGGTGTCACTACTGTTTCCACAATTTTTTGAATGTCCTCCCAAGCTACATCCAAGTGAGCATCGATTTCATAATTGCCTAATATGCCTTCAGTTGTTTAAGGAATTTATTCTTGGCTATCTGCTTGTTGAGCTCAACTCTAATGGTTTTTCCGGTTGATGTTCTTCTTCACTCATTCAGATACAAGTAAACGCGTGCTCCAGAAAAAGCCGCAGTCTTCCACCCAGCCTCTCTTACAACGACTAATAGTGATATGGTGTACTTGAGTCCATCGTTGGGTGAGTGCGGAATCGTCGTGTTAGACGATATCGTTTTTTGTGCTTAAAGTTCGTGATTGGTAGAAATAAACGATTATCTGAGCATATTTCAAGCAGACGGTCACTATTATCCATTCTCTGAAACGAAACACCAAAAGACTCACATGTGTTTCAATCGGGTCTAAGTTACCTATATGGGTAATAAAATTACCTGGTTAGAGTGTTAAATCTACGTTATTAGCTGTATGAAGAGGTTCAGAAAGCTTTCTGTAAAATTCATCGTTTATTTGATCCGGGCGGAAATGAGGAAAAGGCAATGAGTCGTGTTCCCGTCCTTTCGAGTTCTCACGAAAACAATTAGTCGGACAACACATATGCGACTATCGACAGGGATCCATTTAAGGAGTGCTTTCTGTGGGTCTGTACTTAGTCCAATATCTACACCAGCTCGCTCATGAGAAGTTGCCATTGGGCTGCCAAATAAACGTCGGTTCTCTATGTTAACTAGATGAGGTCAAGTGAATGACTACTCTAGGATCACGTATGCGAGTTCAAGAGCATACATCAATAGCACCAAATTCTAGGATCTTAGCCACTGCGACATTGAGTCTGATTGGACATAGAATCCGAGCACTGGAGGTTCCAATATGCAGTTCGGAGTGTGGTTTTAGTAGATCTGGGACAGTACTGCGTGAATTAGAATCGATGGCGTTGGTGGAGAAAGTTGAAGACATAAATTAACGGTTTATAGTCGAATTAGAAGTATTAGGAATCGAAAAAGAAATTTGACCATGAACAGTGATCTTGGTAGTTACTAGGGGTATAAAGGCAAATATCGCATCTCAGTTCCTTCTGAAGCATCTAAAAAAGAAGTCGGGTTAAGGCTAGTCTTAATGACCTAGGAGTAAGGTCGCAGCACCCACGAAACAAGTGTCGAACAAGACACACGATTATACGTAAGTAATTTATGATGTGTTAGCTTCGTGCTTATTAGCACACTACTATTGGAGATGGAAATTCCTGAAGTAAGGCGGGGCTTGCAGTTTGAGCATCAACCTTTACTAACTCCACTCTTCATTTTGTCGCAGAGTCGATGCTATGCTGGCTGGCTAAGGGAAACACCTGACTACCGCCACCTCTATACAGGTGACTACGAATTTATCCTCGAAACTTAGGTTTGTTGTTTCCAGTCTTGTGTCTTTAAATCGACTTGCTTGACATAGTGAGACCTTAAGGAGTGAGTATTCTAGGTAGTACAGCCCGACTGGTTTATCACAATAGGTAAGCCCGACCACCACGTCAAGGTAGCAGAAACGATCAAGTGCAATTATATAAATTAAACTTAAATGCATATATTTTAATGTCACATCGTCCAAGGTCCCATTATCACAATCTTTACATGCAAAATAAAATTCCTGATATCAAAGGTCTTGATTTTAACCACCATGAACTTTCAATTCCTGTGGAAGGCATAATTAGTCTCCATTACCCCAGTGTATGATGCTCAAAATAAATAACAAGGCGATAACATATTAGTAATAAGATAGAGCTGATATGCGATAGAGCAGACATTTAAGTTAATAAGGTATGCATTAGAATAAGAACATGAAGCTAGACAACTTTAAAAATGGAACATAAAAAAGACCATTTACATAATTACTTAAATTTACCTTGTAAACAACGGTCCAACCTTTGTCTCGTGCGACAGCTTTTTCTCTAGCTTCCTCGAGAAGATCAATAAAGAATCTAGCATCGCGACCAAATGTAGTAAGAGTAACACTCTCGAACGGAGCCATAGAAGCACCTTGTAAGGATTGTTGAGCACGAACGCGCTCAATGCGAATTAATTTCATTTGATAGAACATATAATGAACGCCAACGCTGGGCACGAAGCCGAATGCAGCTTTAATTCGACCACCTTCTGTACGTACTACACTGGTTTCAACACTTAAGTGCTGACTAGCACCACCAATACTGTTTTTCCCACCTTTGATTAAAGATCCACTAGATTTCATTGTAATCCAGTGCAAAACCCAAGGATAAGCTTTGTCGTGACTGGCTACTTCTAAAGTTAAGGTAAAATTACGGCGAACAAGAAGGTTTACGACTTGACTTATCCTTCTAAGAGCAGCCATTCCTATTCCAACTCCAAATAGTCCAGCACCCGCACTAAAGTATGGATTATCTTTTAAAGCAGAAGCTGCTAAATCTTGCATAGTTTCCATTGTTCTAAAACATGTTTAGATAAAAAGCATGTTATGGTTTATAAAGTTTAGAACTAGTCGACAACAGTGTCAGAGGAGAACAATAATCTTGAAAGCATATATCCCTCATATCAATGTACAGAAAGATTATAATTATAGAAATAACAAGGTGATAGTATTTGAGAATAACCAGTGGTCAAAAATTGATGAAGTCTAAGATGCTTATTCCTACTATGGGACTGCTTGTTCTTAATAGCTAAACAAAGAATCGAATTCATGTCAGCTTAACTAGCAGTTTTCACATTATATGGACAATAACACTAGTATGCCAAGTGGAGTTCATTGGGGAACAATGGATTATTAAAATAGGTTGTTTAGGGAAACAATATACTTATTACGAGCAGAAATAGAAATTTCTGGTGTTTTGCAGCTTAAAGTAAGCCGCTTCTTTAGAGATGTATGTTACGACTGTACCATATATTTTGGTTATTTATCCTTTGAAGAGGCTTACACCAAGCCCCGAAACGCTTAAAATTCCAATTACTACTCAATTAAATATAAAAAATACACTACTTATTTCCATGAGCAACCTACCCAATGCGTAACTTACTTGAAATTACTAAGCTTAATCGTGGCAATGTTACTGAATAATTATAACAATTGGTGTGAAATATTCCAAAAATTAGTAAGACGGAAAGCAGGAATTAATGTGAAGCTGAATAACTAGGAAAAACAATAGAAACAAAAATCAAGTATGACATACAAGGTTCAGCTAATCTATGTTATCACGATTAGGAGATATTTGAAGTCCAAAAGTATAATCAGCCTAGTTCACAAAGCAGAAGTAAATCAAGAGCTTCAGAATCATACTCACCATTAAAGAACTTCAAGAGCAGTAAACACCAGGTTCTATTATATGAAGTCCAGAAGATATCAAAAGTGTGATCAAACACAAACTTTGAGTGGTTTTCAATGTGGATACATTACTAACAACCTGGTAACTAAAATATTCAGTGATAAGCTACCCGTAATATGGTTCATATTCATCACTTTTTAATCGATTGAGCGAGAAGAACTAAAATTACTGGATTATCTTATAGGTTGACAAATTATGAATATAAAAAATTTAGCTTCATTCATATTAACATGATCTATAGGAAAAATGAAGTGTTATATTTTGATTGATTATATAACGAATTTACATGAAATGATCATACGAAAGTACCATTAGACAAAGATCAGATCAACAATCAGTGTTTAAGAAAGAGAAAGCGTAGATCAACACTGAATGCGAAATCGCAATTTTTTACTTAGGTTCTCAGTATACTTTAAAATAAAGGTTGCAGTGAAACTAATAGATACAACGTTCATAATGCAAGAGATCATAGACAATTAGACCAAGAAATTAGTAATCTGAGGAAACTTTAACATCTCTCATATACGTCGCTATAACTAAGTACGTACAGCAGTGGGTGGTAAACGTAAAATTATGATTACCAATTGACGATTTTTAAAATTATGGCATTCTGCTAGTAATAACCTGTACGAATTAATGATCGGATACGGAATTCAACGGTAAAAACATACAAAACGCAAGGAAACAACGGCTGTAGTAATTACTTAATTGCATTCATACAATCAGAGTAAAAATTAATCATATGTGCATGAAACTGGAGGTACATACGAGAGTTCAATAATCATGATTTTAATGACTCCAGGGATATGCAGTTATTCTTATTTAATAAGACAAGCATAACTTAAAATACGAATATAAACAAATAAAATGAACACATTTGGATGCACAAAAAGACATAGGAAGTTCAGAAATATTTTATTTTTTAATAATATAAAACAATCTATTATTTTGTTTATATAAGTAAGTAAATGCATCATATCAAAAACAATTTGAATGGTCAATTATACGTAGCATTTAAACAGTTACAAGCTTTACTTTAATTTATCATGATTGGATTAATAGATAACGTTACTGTCGGAACAGTTTCTTTGAAAATTAAACCTGCATATTACGGCCAATCATCAATAGACGGTGGTATGACTCCTTGAGATTCTAACTTATTCCATAGTGTTAAAAGTGGTTCTGATGTACGTGTATGCCATACTAGGATCTAAACTGACATTAAAACAAAGAAACAGTTAATCTTTGCGTAGATGTTTTAAATTTCTAAACCGAAGTGTACAAAGTAATCAATATGTTCTAAAAAAAACCACTTGGTAAAACATTTAAAAACAAGATCCTAAGAAATACTGTTGTGAAAATTAATTCAAAAATATAAATTATTAGTAATTCGTTTTGAATTGTTTTTCATAAATGTACTAATAAAATTTCTCCAAATAAATAACATTTATAGGAATTGTTGATGCCTGTTGAAGAACCATATCTCAGATTCTGATATAATAATGAGGGAGTCATTACTGATGCTAAACATTAGAAATCAATAAAAGACGATGAACATATAATATTCATTAGCGATAATGTTAAAAGGGTAGTCCTAATTGAACGATGTACAAGCACGCTAGCAACGACGAACAATGATTGGCATATTTTCAGTCAATCCAAGTCAGCGAATAAACAGGAGTACTGGAAAGTCCTCATGTGAAGTATATGTAACCTAATTTGTTCGTTTAGATTAAAGTCTACTGTTCTTATTTTAGAGTATATTTTGCTACTTGCTCAAGTCTTCTTCTGATTTAAGATAAAATCAGAAGTCATCGTGTTGTAGAACGATAGACAGTAGTAGAATGCACTAGGCAATGTGGTTATCTTTATTATTTCTAGTTTAGTGTTAATGTTTCAGACCCTCTAATTTTTGACCATGTAATATAAATTACGCATAATTAGGATAAGCATTGTTGTTGCCGTTTTTTTTCTTCGTCAGTTTTTAAATAAATGCTGTAAGTAAATCATGGGACAGAAAATTAAATTCGCATGACTATATTTTTCCTCTTAGTTTACATGGACCAATGTTATGTGATATAAATCAGTGATGAAAACTGAACGAGTGATCAACATTTAAAGCGTCTCCGAAAAACAATAGTTAACGTCAGTCTATCAGCCACAGGAAATGGAATCCTAGGGACTGAAAAAGCACCCAATGATATGGTGATAATAAATTTGTTTTTGTGCGTAAAGAAATGGTTTTTCCCATGACTGCTTCGTGACGTGAGATGAAATATGGGTTTATTACTATTGAGAATATAAATTATGACAGTTAGGTGTTCCGTGTATTTTACTTTTTTTTTGGTCATGCACCGACGGAAGAAATTAAAGCATCAGTTGTTACGAAACCCCGTTTGAAAAACATTTATTTTTCTAAACGAATAAAGACGATACAACAATACTAGAAATATGTTTGAAATATTATCAGAAAAGTGAAATTCCCTTATTCAAAAGGCCTCACAACTTCGCTTAGAAAAGGAATTTAAGAGAGAATCAATCTTGAATATTGAAACTACTAAGGGTACTACATTTTAGACTGAAGATTTAACTAATTATTCAGTCAGTCTACTAGTGGTAAACTACTAATTTGTTAAGAAACGATTTACAAATTTTAGTCTAAAATTACAAAGGGATGCGTTTATTTATTTATATAATCGTGTCAATATACACAAATTAGACGAAATGTTGTTATTTGGATTTATGAATACATTTAGCAAAACATGGGTAACAAAGGCATGCAAATACCAATTTCTTTAATCGCTCGATCTTCCTTTGATAAGATATAATCTCGGCATTTCTAAATAATACACAATAATCAACAAGCCAAAAAGTAATACGAACATGAAATGGGATGATTGTACAATGTTCCAGTCATTATCAATGTCAATCTTTAAAGATATAACTTAATCATATATAAGTATGTCATATTACTGCTGATGGATACGATAACTATATTTCCACTGAATAAAACTAAACTAGGGACGACTAGAGGCTACCATTTGTTCGACAATAAAAAGAATGTGGCAGTAAATGGGCGGATTAATTAACTGAGGAAAAAAGGTAGGAACAAGGTAGTAAATTATAATTTAGCAGGTTCATATCTGATGACCAGTTTCTCAGATACTCAGTAACAAGTTTTTCACTAAGTACTACTTATAACTGGTGTAAAAAATTAACTTTCTAAGTAAGCATGGGAGCTAAAGTTTGATAACTTACAGATATCTTACAATTAATTACCAGCTTACAAATAATAAAACGTGAGAATTTTATACTAACCTTACGACAACCATCTGCTAAAGGTTCCAATTCTTTCCAGCTCTTTAAACCAAGGTCTAACAAAAACTGCGATTCCTGCATTCCACGTGAGCGTCTGTAGTCAAATCCAGCATGCTTGTGTTTTAGAATAAGATCAATGTTGACCGCAAACCCGGCCATATCAATTGGAAAAGGACGCTCAGGTTTGTATGCTGACCACATACTAACAATATGTGATCGATTTCTCGATGTGACACAGCCTTCCCATGGAAGTTCACCTGCGAATCCAACTGGCCATGTTGAAACTCTTTTTGTACTACGCATCTGAAATTATAGACGAAATTTCCATTTGAACTTTGACCTGTAAGCTGAACGCATGAAATTAATTGCTTTCATCTTATTAAACGGAAGTTATTACTGACTTATCAGTTAAGCTTCAATTTTCAGTTAAGCATGAAATTGGTTAGTTCCTTTTGTGATGATGCTATATCATTTCCTCACGAAATCAAGTGACTACTTGTATGAAGTATGTATCAACGAAATAATCTAAAGAGAATCCTTTTGCACGAACCATCAATTTCAAGTAGAAACAGTTAACAAATAAGCAGGTTATAAAACCATGAGTAGAATAAATAACGACACAATACAATCGAATCTTCAGCCCCTAACTATATCAGTTAACCAACTGAATTATCAAAAATACCTAGGACAACGTCATATTAACCTAGTTTTAAGATAACATATAAACGACCGAAAATGATGTTCATCTCTATTTAAAATGTTTGAGTTGACTCATCAATTTGAAAGATCAGTAAAAAGAGTAAGAGTAATTTTCAAACCTACTAGTGAGACCGAAAATCTGGGGCATAAAGGTAGTTATGCCAATTTAACAGCACGTCCATTCCAACCTTCCATAAATGAAAATATTTCACCCCCCCCCCTTAAGCCACATTTATGTAGTTAACATCCAAATACTACCACCTCTCAATGCACTCGATACCACAATCTTCCATACAGACAATAAATTTTGTTTTTGTTTTCACTGCTTCCTAACCGACCAGTAAAGCATAATAGAATCCCTTGGATTAAGGTAGTTCAGTATGATTGTCATGAAAACCGAATTCAACTCATACATCATGAAAGCAATTACTGTTGAGATGTTTATATGCGACCATTTACTGTGATCAAAAGAGTGATAACGCAACTGTTGAGAAATAGATCAGATGTTAAAATACGCAACTATCCTTTTAAAGATCATACAACGGAGACTATTTCGACGTATTACTTGCATATCACATTACAAAAGTCAACATACGAGGTTGATGAAGAGCTACATACTTTGAAAATACACTTCTATTAATATAGTTATTTCTAACCTAAAACTGACTTGAATATCTCCATTGGAATTGAAGTTCAGCTTGCAGTGAATAGATGCTACATCAATTCAATAATATAACTGGAACCAGATAAACGAGTTGTCAGCAACTTACTTCCTCAAAAATACGCAGATTATAGGAATTGTCATCATCTGCAATATACAAAACACCTTTATTTCTTCCAAGAATAAGATTTTGACGTAGCCACTGAAGTCCGAGATTACGCTGAAGTATACCTTTAGGACGGAACCAGAAAGGTTCATTCGCTTTTGGTTTTTCTGATGACGGTGTTGGGATGTTTAAATGTATAAAAGGGACACCACAATTATTTAAAATATTTGATACAACCCTAAAAGAAATTGAATTATACGTAAGACTCAGGTAGATACAATTCCATACAGCCAGGTTAAATACAAAAAAGTAACAATGAAAAGATGTGGAGCTACCATTTAATTGAAGTTAATTAATGGATTTGTGAACGAAATACTGCAACTCGAGTAATATAAACAATTAAACAGATAGCAAAATAAATATCAAAGCTGATAAAATCTACCATGTAGGCTCTGTGCTATCTTCTACAATAATCCATAAAATGTCCTTCAAATTATTTAAGGTGTTACACATCCTTGTAAGTTCTGCGCGTTGGACGTATCGTTGGTATGTTGCAGTGATGATGTACAAAACAGGTCTGTCGGCATAGCCATTAAAATGTGCTAGAACAACTAAGTTTGAAGACATAAACGAATTACCTTTGTTTTGATTCCCAATGATGTACAAATAAACTGTTATCAGAAAAATACACACAAATACAGCAGCTCTACATCGAAGCGAAGTCCAAATAGCACGTACTAACTGCCATACAGTCTAGAAAAAAAAATGTGAGTACTAAGCAGGCATGGAATAATGTATTAGACTACTTAAGGACTATCACTGAACACGTGTTGTCAAAAGATAAGCTTAAATGCGAAATTCGACGTATATATACATGTATACATAAATTTAAACTACCATACTTCAAACTAACACAGAATAGGGACTAGATAATAAGAACACAAATTTACATAAACAAACATAAAACAAAAGACAGAGAAAAGGATAGATACTCAAATACTTGAGTGGTAAAACATTCGCTTCATATTTTCAATAAGTAAACTTACTTAAGAATTTGTTGAACTCATGTATGCACTAAACACTTATGTACTCATACATACAGGGCGGTAACGACTCATACTGACTAGGATTATGTACTTGACATTCGAAGCGTGACATTAGCACTACCTACCGCAGCCTTACCATAAGAAAGTATTTTTCAGGTGATAATGATTGAAGGCTGAAACTTCATTACGTTTGCTACCCTCAAAACATGTCCTGAAGTCATGTAGTAGGTTAATGTACATACGATTCACAAAGCTCACCAAGTACATTGTTATTTAGGAATCACTCAGTCACATGTAGCTTATAAAAGGTATTTGGGGTATGACACGTGAGTTAGCTCGCGCTGTCATAATACAGCAGATTAGTAAGCTGAAATTTAGAATTCAGAATATGACAGTGAATATACCGGAGGCTTTAAGCAAAAGCCACTTCGCAAAAATTACTTGATAGTCTAAAGGTACGTTTGAGTGTGAACGGTACTGTAAATAATTCTACAAAATGATAAACTAAGGTGCTTTTTAGATGGATGTGTTGACGTTAAACGCTTTGTTATATAATTGACTAACACCAACCAAGCACAGACAATGATCGATTCATACAAAAGTTAGAATGAAGAGTATGCAGATTGTTTATTAACGTCATAACCAACGAATGTTAATTTGACAGTTAAACGACAACAAGCAAATCGCCGCTCTGCACATGTGCGTGGATGAATAGATTAAATTAGCCACAATATTTTAATGATTTCAGCAAGTCCTAGTGACCTTCAGAGATTAACTGCCAATCAAAATACACACAGTATGAAAGTATAATTAATTCTAGAAAATGTAAGAAATTACTGTGTTTATGGATTATCTACGTAAATGGTGAGTTTCGTAACACAAGATTGACTATACTATGAATTTCCTTAAAAATCACTGGTGAAAAGACTAAGGTTACCAGCAAATGCAGAAAGAGTCTACCAAAAGGTTTAGATTTAGAATTAGGAATCAGAGCAAGGGTGAAGAATGTGATTATTGCTATTTGATTTTGCATTAATCCTAGTACTCACTCTGAATTCGGAATTCAGATAACCCTTTAGAAATGAATGAGACACTGGAGTAATTTTAGGCTGCGGTCGATTGTCCACAATTAAGTGAAGTGGGTTTCTGTAGGGAAATTTTCGCCATTTTAATTCTGGTTTAAAAATTGATGCACAATCCAGAAGCATTTACTTATTGGTACGAAATCAATAACCTCATTGCGTATCAACCTTAATTGATGTATAGCGTTAAAAAAATCCAAATAAAGATTTACGGATATCCTTGTCATTAATGCTGACCATATTTGTCTTAGCAAACATGACTAACTAAAGACCTACTGTCAAGCGTAGTCACCAGATTATGGTATGCCTAATAATGAAAGTAGCTCATTGAAGGCTTAGTTATATTACTCAGAGACTGAGTTTTAAGATCCCGGCGTGATAGGCATATGAGTTCAATTCCTTGTCATCGTAAGATCACTTTCATGCATGTTGAACAGGTGAGTTATCTCTTCCCTATTCAGCCACGACTGTCCATAGCCATATGTTCAACTTGAACTATCAATCCTCAAAAGCGTAAAGTTGTCCTAAAGGCAACAACTAGTTGAATAGTCAAATATCATCTAGTCTAATGACGGTTTGATAACATACATGTTGACACGTTTGAGAGAAGCCATCGATCAAAGAACTTCTTCCATCAGCTCTCCTGTTATAATTGCTACAACGAACAGAAGCAGTCTTAGCAACATTTTACAATAACCTGGTGTACGAACGAATTTCCTTTTCTATTTAGGTTTTGAAAGTCACCAGAACCCAGCTCTATGAGCTTTATTTCACCACAGTAAAGCTTCGTTCTACAGACGGCAAAACGACAGGATTGTGTAAAATCTCCCACTTTTCCTCTACCTACAAGGAAGGTGGATCAAGTAACTGATAACACCAAAGTCCTGCACTCAGCAGGTGACCATGTTAGCTGCAACGAAAGGTTAACTTGCATCGGTACTGCTATGACAATATACATTTTAAAGCCACGAAAGAGATCATGGAGCCTTGTTGTTCCTCAAAACTCAAACCAACTGTTTAAATTTCAGTAAACTTATTCGCCGGTATATGTTGGCCCCAACCATAATCGACCCTTATTCACCGTTGGTGCATTAACGAATTTTTTCCACTTCTTTGGTACTGGCGCAGAAGATAGCATGCTGCTTGTGACCTAATCCTGACTTTGATATGAAACTGCTTCTGACATGATATAATTATCAGGCATGTTAAGCACTTTGCTTGCATAACACAAGATTATGCAAACCTCTACTTTGGGTTTTCTTCATTGTCGATATAAAAGCGCTTATCATAAATATCGGTCTACTTGACCACCCCAACTTACTTGCAGATCCCAGCAAAGAGTTTCTAGTGGATAGTAACATTAAGCAACTCGTTTATGGAGCCACTGCTCCAGGCTGTAGCTTATGTTTTCTTTTCAAGGAATATTTAATTTACGCTTATTTTCAGTTAATACTTGACATACGTCCCGATTTGAATAGGGCAACGAACTATGGTGTGTAACTTTAAATGCACCACATCACACAAAGGCTACAGGGCAGCCTGTATTCGCTAAAGCACGCCGGCTTGAGCCCGAATATCTAAGGGTAGGTAAGAATACGTTCGACCATTTGATAAACCTAGGAATAACCCGTCCACCCCGCAGCCCATGGTCATCTCCATTATACATAGTCTCCAAAATGGATAACATTGGCTAGAGTCTCATCGATAACTGCTGACGGCTTGATGCCCAAACCACTCTGGACCGCTGCCTTTCACCACACCTCTATGACCTAATGCCTAACAGGAAGGGTATGACTGTACTTTTGAAAATCGATCCGGCGAGGGCTTATAATCAAATGCATATGGCCTCAAACGACATTCAAAAGATAGATATCATAACCCCGTTCCGTCTTTGTGAATTTCTTACAAAACCACTTGGATCAGGAAATGTAGCTTCAAAATTTCGTCATTTGTAGATGATGTGAACTGGAGATGTACCCATGTGTATGAATGTGTTAATGACTAATTTATAGCAAGCTGGGATCAAGAAACACATATGGAACATGTCAGTATAACATTTGGAAGACTTTAACAAAAAGGCACTACGATTAGCATGCAGAAGTGCCAAAACGAAATGAAGAGTGAATGGTGAAGAATTGAATAGATTCTTTATCTAAGTCGTTTGTGTTTGATATAACTAAATGTTGGTTTAAAAGAGCTATCTGACTGTTTGAGCTGATGTAAAAGCAAGCTGTATTGCTATGGCGACTAGCGACTGTCTAATCCCTAAAAATTGTTATAGCAGCCAGAGATATCAGGATGTTCAGAACAATTTAAGTTAGGCGACATAGCAGCCATTTGACGATGTGAGAAAATGGAGGATATCCTGATAACCAATCAGGAGTGTAATTATAAAAAGGAGAAGGAAGAGTAAAACCGCTCATGGGACCTGAGTAGGTTGGGTATGATGTAGGATTACCAAGGCTTAGTGCATACTGATGTGTATTTGGCGCCGTAGAGTTTCTTACAGAGTTATTTGCGTCGAAATAGTAGGAAGCGTTATGTACATGTTAACCACTTGATTTATAATGGTAGTTAAGTGAGCTATGCTTTGATTGATTAAGTAGAGCCTGCGAGTGATTACGAGCTTGATTGCTACCGAGTCGATTACCCTTAAAATGTGAAACCTCATGACCGGCCTTGCAATATAACGACGTGTTAGGCAAAGTGATATCATGCCCTCTTTTTGAAGATGAGGTGATGAAAACTTGCTTGGAGCTTACCTGTAAATTCGATGCTCTTCTTGTCTCGCTTTTCATCATACTTTAATTGTTTAACGGGCTAACCATGGCATTTACCTGCACTTTGGGAGTTTGCGTTTTCTCATCTAATGAAGAACAAGAGGTATTATTACTGGAGGTTGAGTGGTCAAAATCTACATCACTTAAGGGGGAAAGGAAGGTGGTTATCAGAGTTTCGACTTACAATTTGTACGTCTTGTCGCATAACACTTGTTTGCTTATTAGTAGTATCGTCAGAGAATACTGTAGCAGTACTAAGTGGTGCAGTTAGGCAATTTAAATTAGTGGTATTCTGTTCATTGTTTTAAGTGTGAAGTTTTGATATATCTGGAAGAAGATATGTAGTTGGTTAATATAGCGTGACAGACTTATTAGTCAAATGCTAGACCTTATTAATATCTTGTATATTATTGGTTTATTATTGTTGTAATACATGCGTGTGAGTGACTAATTGGCTTCTTAATAAATCAGTCGGATTATTGTGCCGGATGTAATAGATTATGGCAAGGCTGGTCGCTAGCTGTAGGACATAGCGCTGTGGGTAGTAAAACTTGAAAATATCGGCTATCGCTGCTTAGATACATCAGTGTTGACTGGAATTTACAATAAAGAACCTACGTCTGATATAGGAGCGGTGATCGTGACTGAATACTAAATTTAGATTTTTCTCATTGTTGGAGGTTTCATTCTTCTTAATGGAGGACATTAAGCTATTGCTACAACAATAAAACACTCTAATTGAGCTTATGGTTAGGAGTTTATCTGTCTCACAAAAATTAAGCTTAAAAAATTCTGTTATGACGTCAGAAGCGATTGAAAATTTAATATCGCAGTTTGTTTCTGATTTTGAAAATGGAGTGATTTTTGAATTCTGATCTAGACGATATGAAGACTTATTCGTTTATGATTACAAAGATTGGGATAAAGTCTCAAAACTGAGACTGTTACGTCAAAAGCTTTGTGTATTTGAGCATGAGAAGTATTGTAATTATATTTTTTCGAAGAAGCCTGCCGACCAGCAGTTTTCAGAAACAGTTGAGTGTCTGACACGCATGTCTGGAGAAAGGTCATCTCTTTTTCATATTTGATACAGATGCTTGCAACTATTAAAAAAATCCAATGATGACTACTTGACTTATGCCAGTCTAGTAAATTCCCAATGTGAACGATTCCGACTGTCCGAGATGACCCCAGATCAGTTCGAACGTCTTGTATTTGTTTGTGGTTTAAAGTTGCCAGCAGGTGCTGATGTTCGCACTCTCATACTAACTGGAATCAAAGCTGATCCTCATATAACTTTACTGTCCATTACTGAGGAATGTCAACGGATTGTTAAACCTGGAACATGATATCCAGCTGGTGGAGTGTCGCGATGTCATTGAAATCATTGCTTTGAATGAGTCCACATGGCAGAAGAGAATTGTTACGAATGATCTAGTGAAGCATCGATCGGATAGGGGGTCACAATGCTGGCGTTGTAGTGAATACACTTTCCCAGAGTTTGTCGTTTGAAGAAGGGCATTTGCTTTAATTGTGGTGAAAAGAGTCACATCCAAAAGTGTAACAGGTTCACTGTGAAGAAAATTGTCCGTTCCGGTGATTGCCGGAAGTTTAATAACATTATTAAGTGTCAAGACACCTCATGGAATTCTAATGTTATTCTGCAGACATGAGAAGTGAATTCCTCGGCGAGGAGAAAACTTGTGACACTATATTACGGGAGTAATCCTATCAAGTTACAAGTCGATACAGGGCGGCATATTTTTATTATTTCAGAAGTAACATGGTTAATGATTGTAAGACCATAGTCGCATCCTATATCGCACAAAGTCAAAAGTTCTACTGGAGAAGATATAATTCTTCGTTGTGATTTCTATTGAATCTTACTTTTTATTTAAGTCTGAATTTGGTAAATTACACGTTTTAAAAAACTGTAAATCGGATTTACTGGGCATAGACTGAATTGGGAAATTCAGGTTTTAGGATGTATCACTTAATCTTATCTGTTGTAACTTTACGAATACATACGCACAGAAAGCCATCGGGAGGGAATATAGCTTAGACTGTGTACAACAGTTGCATGGGGAAATCCCTTATGTTTCTGGAAACTAGTTAGGACTATGCACATATGCGAAAGCTCAGTTGTTTGTTTTTCGGATGTCAAGCCTGTTTATGGCCACAAACGCACTGTGCCTTATTTAGTTGTTGCGGCTCTGGACGCCAAGTTTGAACTTTTTCAATATATGAGTGTCAACTTTCCCGTGTGCTACTCAGTTTGGGCTACACTGTTAGTTGTCGTCAAAAAGACTGATGATAAATTAAGAGTATGCGGAGATTTTTCAATAGGATTAAATAAGACATTACAAGATCATGTGTATCCCTTGCCTATTCCTGAAGATTTATTTACTAGAATGAACTGTTGTATTGCATTTTCAAAGATTGACTTTTCGGATACTTATCTCAGGGTTGAATTTGCAGAGGAATCCAGACCGTTATTAACAGTAAATACGCACTAAGGGTTATTTCAGTATAATAAACTGTTGTTTGAAGGTTAATGTGCTCCGGAAATTTTTCAAAAAATAATAGATACTATTTTGGCTGATTAACCATTTTATCAGGCTTATACGGACGACATTATATTTATTAGTAAAGGTGAGAAGAAGCATTACGCTTGCTTACAAAAGGTTTTACGTCGTATTAGCTAATATGGGTTTTGTATGATGTTAGAGAAGTGTTCATTTTTTAAGTCTAGTATTAGATATTTAGGAATTATTATCGATTTGAATGGCAGAAGGCCTGACCCTGAAAAAGTTAATACAATTGTGTATATGTCAGTACCTTCTAATGTGCAGGAACTACAATCATTCTTGGGAATGATAAATTACTGAAACCAGGTTGTGCCTAACATGCTCTGTCTTCGTGCTTCATGTAATAAACTATTAGTGGAAAATACCAAGTGGCATAGGTCTAAAGATTGTCATGCATCATTTTAGAAGGCAAAAGAAATCTTGACATCTGATCTGCTTCTTACTCACTACGACCCTACGCACGAACCTACTGTGGCTTCCGACGCTTCCGACTATGGTATCGGAGCAGTTATTCTTCACCGGTTTCCGAACGGGTCTCAGAAAGCCATTGCTCATGCCTCACGCACACTTTCCGTAGCAAAAAGTATAGTCAATTCGAGAAGGAGGCTCTATCGCTTGTGTATGCTGTAAAGAAGTTTCATAAAGGGCTGTATGGTAGAAAGTTTACTGTAATAACTGGGTACAAGCCTTTATTAGCCGTTTTTTGTTCTAGAAAAGGTATACCTATTCATTCTGCTAACCGATTTCAGAGGTGGCGAACTGTGTTGTTAAATTATGATTTCGAGCTGCAGTACAAGCATTTAGCTAGTATGGGTCACGCTGATATTTTGTCGTCGTTAACTGCTTATAACCGTTCATCGGAAGAAGACATGGTTATGGCCGTGGTGTCTTTATAACCAGAGATCAAGTGACTATTTTGTAATGCTGTGAGGGCTTCGCCTGTAACTGCCTACATGGTGCGAGCGGCTTCTATTACTGACTCTCTGCTGATGTTGATAAAAAAGTCCTTGCAGAAAGGCTGGAAGGAGGATAAGTCTCATAAAGCGCAGTACCAAGCTTTTTACGTCGTGACTCAGTTTCTATTTATAATGACTGTTTAATGTTTGGTGATCGTGTTATAATACCTAACTCTCTTAAGCTTCCTATTCTCAGTTTCACTTAGGTCATCGAGGAGGTACACGTATGAAAGCACTTATGAATTGTTACGTTTATTGGCCTTTAATGAACAGGTTTATGTAGGAATATGTCGCCAAATGTGATCGTGTATAGAATTTCCTCTTCAGCCTCCTAAAGCAGACAGTTAGCCATGGTCAGAGGTCAGCAAACCATAAATACGGTTACACGTTGATTATGCTGGACCTGTAAATGGTCGATACTTCATAGTAGTGTTGGATGCCTATTCTAAGTGGCCTGAGACTTTTATTGCGAAAACAACCAATACATCTGAGACAATATTTCATTTACATCAGTTATTTGGTAGGTTCGGTGCGCCAAATATTATGGCTTCGGATAATGAGTTACATTTTATTTCAACTGAGTTTGCTAGTTTCGCCAACGTTATGGAATTGAACATATTCGGATATCACCTTATCATCCACAATTGATTATCCAAATTGAGAAGTTTGTGGATAATTTTAGAAGAGCTTTGTTAAAAGAGGGAGGAGAGGCTATCAATGATAAAGAAGTCTTGCAACAATTTCTTATTTCATACAGAGCGACGCCAAGCCTTAGCAGAAAAGATGGAAAGTCTCCAGCCGAGATAATGTTCGGCCGACCTATGGGGACGTTTCTGATATTGTGCACCCTAGAGACAATGTCAGTGTGACATCAAATAATAGTGGGAATCGTTATAAAAAAACTCGTAATTTCAACGTCCGTGACTATGTCTATGCATGTATTTACAGGCCTTGGCAGAAATGGATCAATGGAATAAATGTTGCTAGGAGAGGCATAGTGATATATGAAGTGAGGATGGGTGGCATGGTGATAATACGACATATTAATCAACTGAAACATAGAAGAGATAGTGATCGCCCACGCTCGACAAGTAGAATTTCCATGGAAATCATATATGATTCATTTGATATACCACTACCCACGTCATCACATATGTGTCAACATATGGAAAGAAATGAAGGTCAGAATGAATTGAAGTGTAGACCGTGTAGCATGTATAGTCAGAGGAAACTATTGTAAGTTGATCCAAAAGCTAATTCCTACACTAGAGATGGAAGGTGACATATCTAGAAGAAGACACGTGATTGGTTAATGTAGCATGACATACTTATTAGTCGAATGCTAGACCTTATTAATATCTTGTATATTATTGGTTTATTATTGTTGTAATACATGCGTGTGAGTGACTAATTGGCTTCTTAATAAATCAGTCGGATTATTGTGCCGGATGTAATAGATTATGGCAAGGCTGGTCGCTAGCTGTAGGACATAGCGCTGTGGGTAGTAAAACTTGAAAATATCGGCTATCCCTGCTTAGATATGACAAGTTTTTCGTCTCTTATGTCTTTAAATTGCAGTCCTAACCTCGACTACACGGAGCACTCTTATAATTGGTAGGTGTAGTTATTAGTAGCCTAACTAGTTTCATCCTATCTGCTACAGATTGAGAATCAAATCGAAAGAGGATTTGTCATGAGTGATTCCGACGTCTCTCATCAAGATATCGTACGCATAGTTACTTTTGTAGCAATGAAATCGATTGCAGTTTCAACCTTCGTAACGTTTTCCAGTACAGGTGAACTTGTATTTTTAGCCAGTAGCAATTAGAAGGGTGAGAGTTTGTTAATTTCTTGTTCAATGCCACATACTATAAGTGACAATAAATTCATTTGAGAACGCATTTTTATTAGCTGCAGAGTTAGATGATGTGGTTCACATTTGACCTTATTGATGCTACCGTTCTGTGACGTAGACGTGTAATCTCTATTGAATATTCTTGGTCGTTTGATTACTAATGTAAAATAGAGAATTACTGAGTCTGTCAAAGCTGGGGTTACTAGGTTAGAAGTTTACTCGGCATCAAAGTTGTTATTAATTGATTAATGTGGGCTCTGCGAAGCTTGTTTTTTTAGAAAGACGTTTTATAATTGAATAAATGTGGTAAAATCAGCATCTACATTTTTGTGCTGTAAGCTCCGCGTTACAGACCCTGTTTGAACTAATCTTATCCAAGCGATTCTCTCATTACATGCCATAACGGCTTCTAGAGTCATAGACTAGAAATCAGGTTTCCATATGTTACTGTAATATTATCCTGTGGTCAGGTTAGGAAAAGATGTAACCATGACTGCAAGGCGAGAAGCTATCTGAAGTGGTGAGGTACATTAGACGCTTAGTTAACTGACAGAGTGATAGTAGGGTAGAAAGTAATGAAATGATAGGTAAGAGGGCCTCTGTAGAAACTAAATAACCAAAAGAGAACAAACAAAATATGATAAATTAAAGATGATAATATTACTTCAATTTTCACTACTAATTTGACTATGTGCTTAAGCAACGAAGTCCATGATGAGGTACTGAATAATAACTAGACATACTTAACTACTGGAATTTTTTATATGCGTAAATGAGGTGACAGACTAATGATAATGGCATGTATGCCCATCTATATTAAGCCGGAAATCGGGTTAGTACTTTGTTTCAAAAAATTACATGTGATTTGCCTTGTCAATTTCGCTCACTCATTTTCGCCATTAATCATTTGTTTCGTTAAGCTTCTTTCTTTTCCGTTCGTTGCAGCGACTATATTTGACGCTGTCGGCAGTTTAGTGGATCAGATTTACAAGAAATACCACTAGACATAGCTTGTAAATTATGTATGATTCTACTTTATTGGACTTCGTGGCTACACTGAAAGCAAATGATATTTGTAATTGTTGCACAAATATAAGTGTATTACGACAACTGGATTATTTTCACAGGCATAATGGAGAATCAAGCTGTAACATTTCTGGACAATTAGATTGTGCTTATTCACTCAAGGGCTAATAGTAACATAAAATTCCGTCTTCAAGTGATCTGGTCAACAAATATATGTTGAACCGAATTCAGCACATCCCGGCTATTTAGTTGTGCCCGTATTAGCGCAAATTATTCAGGCATGCTTGCAGAAATATCTGGCACCCTCGGTGTTTGTTGGGACAGCAGTACGTCACAGACAACATTTAAAGTACCCACAGATAAAATCGAGTTTATATAAGCCTTCTGCACATTTGAAAATTAGAACGTGTTATCTGTTGTCCTAGTGTTTGCGTGAGTCAGTAGTAAGCTTAGTGCCTTAATGTCAGTGTATAGTTGGTCTACCACTTAAAGTGGAAGACGATGTAATGAAGTTTTGTCCACAGTTCATCTCCAATATGTTTTTGTGAAGTATCTTTCAATTCCTTCAAATTCCGGCCTGTTTATTTATCTGGGACTTCTGAGTACAAGTGAACACTATTCAAGCAACGGGCAAATATTGGCTTTACAAGCCATAATTTAGACTCACATTTGTAAACTCATAACCCTAAGTCTGTTTTCCTTACAACGATAGTTGTTCGTTCTGTAAATGTAAGGTCTAAAAAATATACTAAGCTCAAGCTTAGAATGGTTTAGAAATATCTTTACTATCCCTTCGAAGTGATTTGAATTGCAACTTTCGCTGTGAAGACCATAACTACCGAAAACGTTCCAAAGTAACATCGTATATTTATAGAGCCAGCCGGTTCTTCAGTCACGTACAAATTTAAAATAAGATATTCAAAAACACAATTTATTGGTGCAATAAACACAAATGTAACACACAAACCCCAACGGTTTCTTTTCCCTATATGGCCAAGGGGATTCAAGCAAACTGTACAATTAATCAATTATATAACAAATAGGTTGTATAGAGACGTCAAATTAATTACCTGTTCAAAAAGAATTATTCATATCAAATAAAGTAACCAAATTATGCCTGCAACAAACCAACTGAATCATATCACTCAGGCATAGACAGGCGAAATGTGGAGCTAAAATGGCTCACAACAGGACCTTGAAACACAGTAAAACAGATAACATGTGCTAACAAAAAAAGACATAAGAACCTGGTTGTGAGCAAAAATATTCAATAAGTTATAATAAAGAAGCAAACGAAAGGTAACAATATTTGTTACAAAATCAGCGCACAACAAAGTGACATAATACAAGTTAAAGAACTGTCCAATATAAAAGAAAACAGATAAATTTTCATACAAGCAAAAATAAATTTGAAACCGTCCCTCCAAAACCCTCCGTATAACACAAAAAATACTGTCATGGTTTTGCTCATCAATTTAAATAAGAGCCGAAAATATTCATGTTTTACACCAGTAAGCCTTACCATACTCTAAAGTTACCCTTAAACAGTCGAATCCTCTAAGAAGACAAACTTTACGAATATCTTTCCTAATAATATCACTTTTCGTCGCAAAAGTTACGGTTTTGACGAGATTATTTTTATCCCTCACACATTTCTGCATTACTCTTAAAGGCCGAAATTCTCGCGCTGCCACCTAAAGTTACGCTGGTGGAGCATTCCAGAAAAATGTCTGTTCATTTAATCTGCTTCGCATCTTTTTCGAAGTTCGTACTTAGTCAAATCATGCGTGTTAAAAATTATTCAGAAAAATAACTGAACAAAATGTTTTGTGATTGTAAAATCAGATTGCTGTTGAACCAATATTAGTTGTTTAGTGTTCACGCTTGTATAAAAACCCTAAGCAATGGCATTATTATTGTAAGTTCACATGTGTAGCGGTAAATAATCCCCAAAATAAATAGTTGCATAAGCTCTCGACATTGATGCTGACCATGTTTGTTTTAGCGGACACTACTAGTTGAAGGCGCGTGGTCACGCATCTTCACCAGATCACGACTCGAACCATCGTGGGTAGCATCTCTCTCTAGTTTGCCAGCCTAGACGTTGCTATCCCATTAAAGCTCTCTTTACGATCAAATATAATTTCGCTTCCATCCTTTGTTGCCTTCTGATTTCTCATTCGTAAGAGTGGGGTCCATTCGATAAAAGTGTCTTTGGTTATACGACAAGCGCAACTTGGTCCTATATCCGGGGAACGTTTCACATGCATATAGTTGGCACGGTAATATCAAGTATCTCGTCAATAGCATCGTAATACGAAATAAATCAAGATTAGGTATATATTTGCAAGATGGGGTGAGGCATATTACTGTAAGATCATTAGTAATAATAAAATGAATCCCAAATTTATTAAAATGTTTGAACAATAAAACGAATAGACTGAACACCGACTTTCGGTATTCACTATGCTCAGCGACTTCTTTTGTTGCTACAATTAAAGCCCGCTGCACTTAGCGGAAATTCGGAGCCACGTCTTATGTTAAACTATCAGGGCATAAAAACTGAATTCTTGAATTAAGCTTGTCACAAAAGCATTATGCGTTTCGGACCCAATTTGTTTAAAGGATGTATTTTAAAGTAGCGTAGGCGGGCAGATTGGTAGCCACGCTACGTCAATTTATCGAATTCAGTCTATTTAGTTATAAGGGCTTCTCTTTTTTTGTAACTGCCCACTGATTCACTTGTTTTGTGGCTAAATTCCCTAGTTGATTTTTTGCGTATGTGTCTTTTTTTGCGTATGGGCACTTATTAAGCTTTTTATTTTTTTCTCAGTGCACCTAACCAACAAACTATAGTTTTCTAATTAATATTAGTTTTTAAGCCAGTGATTAAAAGGCTGAAGCTGACATCCTTAATTACCTTTTTCTGATGGCCCTTTCAGTACTGTAGATTAATGTCTGCGTTTTCATTATTAACATCCTGTTCATTACCACTTTAATGTTTCCATTTCTTTCTGCTACCTACTTTTACTATTTCGCTGTCAGAACAACCTACGTTTCGGAAATTCAATTATTCTAGTTGTTCTTTTTAGTTGTGTGCGCTTAAAAGTGGAATCATATTTGCAGCAAGGGGAAAATAGTTGTTTTAGTGTTTGACTTTTGATCTAAAATATTTAGCTAGTTGCTTACATAGTTTAAACTTACCCATCTTTACTTGCGGTTATGCTTTTGATAATGAATATTGCGTCGTGACCTCAGATAGACTTATTGTATTTCCGACTACACAGGAGTGTTTTTGCATTTGAATTTGACGAATACTTTTCACTAATTCACTAGGATCTTGTTAATGGTTTTTAAATTAACGAAGCAGGAAAATCATTAGCGAACATTAGCTGGACGTATTGATTTGGTATACACATGAAAATAAATTGTTTTCAGAATATTTGTATTTGAATATAAACTAGTAGACATAAGGGATTTAATGTAAATGGTATGGTAAAAATTGTGATGAAGCTATTCAAAAATGATGGCTCTTGTTTTATATGAAGGATTCATTTGGATTTTATTCGATACATATGGTCCTATTAATTCTGGAAACCAAAATTACATAGTTGAAATTATCTCGTCGTCACATAGTTCGCTTCACTGCTGATAGTTTGAGTAAGGCAGTTAATCTGATTATGACTAGTGGTTTAATACTAAACTAATAACAGATTTAGTTTATTTTAGTTACAATGAGTAGTCAGGGATTTTTCACTTGCTACTATAAAATTTGTTGATGCACACATTTAAAACTATGCTCAATGCAATTGTGAACCCTTCATGATTAATATCTCTTTATACCCACGGTATTACTTTTTCATGGCTTATTAATAGATTATAGATATTTTTTGAGTAATGGGAGAAGCTGAAACAAATGTATCCAGTTTGGACAAATTTGAAGCCCTTTCTTTAAATGATCCACCTAATCTAAGTGACGAAATGAACGAAACCTCTGTCTGCGTAAACGAGAGATGCTATGGGGATCAAGGAGATTTAAATCAAAAAGAGTAATATCTGGTTTTAATCTTTGTATTGACATTTTTCAGGAATGAAATCAAATCAGCCTTGGTGCAACAAACCAAAGATTTATATGAGCAGTATGCACGTGAACAGTTTCCCAAAGATCCAGACAAAGTATGTACACCCTATTTGTCATTTTTATTATCTTTTTTAGCAAAAGGAATTGATTGCTGAAATGCAAGAACAATACTTTGATCACTACTTTTCCGAAGTATATAGATTTCAACTTGCTCATCAACAACAGCAACTTGATCAAGTTAGTTGTTTGATTGGTTTCAGTTTGTTGATTGTTTTGTGGATGTAACAATTTTAATTGCTGATAAGGGATTTCAAAAACAGACATATTAAAGTTAGCAAGCTTGTAAATGACTTTTCGAAAAAAGGGTATTGAATTGTCAAATTTGGAATATAATCGAATTACGTTTCAAGAAAACTGCAGTATAAGTGATGTGTTTCCATTTTATATTGTTTTTTTTTTTTGAAATTTTATGGCAATATATATATATATATATATATATACGCGTATTTAAAGAAGATTTTGAGTTTACGTAAAATAAGTGCATATATATATATTTAGCGACAGCACAAATAGTATTTACATTGAGTTAATCTATAATACTTTAATAAGCATATGTATGAAAGAAATTATCTATCATTATGTAGAATTACAAAGGACCTTGTTTTATACAATATATACTTCCTAAAGATGTACATTTAACTGATGTGGTTACTTTATGGTTACTTTATGTTCCATACTTGATTAATGCTTCAATTAATTTTTAATGCTTCTTAGACTAGCAATTTGACGACAAATCTTAGTACCGATTACCAAACAACTTAGTTTATGAGGTTTTTCGTTTTCTGATTTTAATTCTTGCTATTTTGGTTAAATATAACTATAGACATCGTCTCGTTAACAGAAAACTTTTATTTTGATTTTACTAGATAGTTAGTTAACATGTTAGGTACTATAATGAGTCATGTGAGTTACGCCGCCCTATCTATGAAAATGCTGACGATACGATTTCCAATCGGGTGTGTGTAAAACTGTTGGAGTTGATATAGCTAAGAAACTTTCACTACTATCTGCCTATTATTCTGAAACAACACGTTGCTCTGTCAGTTTCCTGTCAGCTCTTTAGATCCTTTTTTGTGGCAATACGAAAATGACATTTTTCTAAGTAGATCTAGTTATGGCCTTACTGGGAATTAGTTGCTCTAAATACTTGTGCAATCGTTCAAAGGGTTTGGTAAATACTGCATATTTTATTTCTTATTCGTAAGAGTGGGGTCCATTCGATAAAAGTGTCTTTGGTTATACGACAAGCGCAACTTGGTCCTATATCCGGGGAACGCTTCATTAGTGAGACCAACGTGATCTGGACACGATAATTTACTGTGAGTCCGTTCCTTTTTATAGTTTAAAACAGAGTTATTTTGGTGGTTTAATTTTTTTTTACCGCATATTTTTCACAGTAATTTTGTATTTGCGTTCATTACTATTTTTATGATGTCAGACCAGACTCCTAAGCTAATTAGGATTAAGACCCTTACGCCTCCAAACTTTCAGCTCATTCCTTTCTGGGCAGATAATGTCGAGGCCTGGTTCTGCTACGCAGAAGCAGAATTCCAAAACCAATGTGTGACTGATCCACGCGTTCAATTTCTGGCGGTTGTAAGGTCACTTCCGCGTGAATTGAACAGGTACGTCATCCCCTTCTTTTTTAGTCCTGACTGCCTAGAACCGTACGAACAACTCAAAAAATCGATTCTTAAACGAGGAGATTTGTCCGACCGACAACGTCTTGATGAGTTGTTTCATACTATTGATCTTGGTAACGGTTCTGCGACCGAAATGTTATTGCGCATGAAAGAGCTAATAGGTCAACGTACTTCTGGAGATCACCAGAACTCACCACAATGAGGTTTATTCTATTACAGAAAAACTTCTAGAAACCGAAAACAAAATTACTAAATGATGCCATACTCTTTATCGTTTCCTCGATCTACACGAGCAACGCCGACCAAACAATCCTCGACGACGAAGTTCATCGCGTTAAAGATCCTTATCTCGACCTCGACGAACGGAAAATCCACATTGGTGTTGGTACCACAACACCTATGGCAAGGAATCAAAGAAATGTAGAAACCCCTGTTGTTTCCCTAGCATCAAACCCACTGCGTCGGGAAACTATCCCGCCGGCACGCGTTAGCGGCAACCGTAGCCGGTGGAAACAGCCGCCTGTTATTCATCACTGATGTGATAACGAAGTTTCGCTACCTCGTCGATACTGGTGCAGAAGTCAGCGTCCTTCCTGCAACTTCATCTGATCGCCAACATGAAGCTGCATTCGAGCTACAGGCAGCTGACGGAAAACAAATAGCTACGTATGGTAAAAAATATGTCTACTTAAACGTGGGTTTGCGAAAACCCATACACTGGATTTTCACTATCGCCGATGTGAAAATACCTATCGTAGGCGTAGATTTACTAAGCCACCACAACTTGCTTGTGGACACTAGTAAAATGAGGCTAGTCGACAGCAACACAAAGCTGTACGTACGTGGAACCACTGTAAAGGTTTTAGCCTATGTCCTCTTCGCTTTAAACATTTAATCAACCCTTATTTTCAGCCAATACTTGACAAGTATCCGGATCTGAATAAGGCGACATCGAAGTTATCATGTGTAACCAGCAATGTTACACATCACATCACGACTACAGGTAAACCTGTATTCTCCAAAGCACGCCGATCAGCACCCCAAAAATTAAGGATTGCTAAGAACGAATTCGACCATATGATTGACCTGGCAATGATCCGCCCATCAAGCAGCCCATGGTCGTCTCCATTATATATGGTCCCGAAGAAAGACAGTAATGATTGGCGTCCTACCGGTGATTATCGACGTCTTAACGCACAAACTACGCCAGATCCCTACCCTTTACCTTACATCCACGACCTAACGGCCACGTTAAAGGGAATGACAGAATTCTCGAAAATTGACCTAGTAAAAGCCTACAATCAAATACCGATGGCTGAAAATGACATCCCAAAAACGGCTATTGTAACCCCGTTCGGTCTTTACGAATTCCTTCGAATGCCCTTTGGCTTGAGGAATGCAGCACAAACGTTTCAACGTTTCATTGACGACGTGTTTCGCGGGCTCGACTATGTCCATGCATATGTCGACGACTGCTTGATAGCAAGCCCAGACGAGGAAACACATATGAAACATTTGGACACAGCTTTTAAAAGACTGCAGCAATACGGAATTACTATCAATATACAAAAATGTCAAATCGGAACAACTTCGTTGGACTTCCTGGGGCATATCATTGATGCTAATGGTATGCAGCCTCAAGAACACAAGGTGGCGGCACTTCTGGAGTATCCGGAACCAACAAACATTAAACAGTTACGAGCTTTCAACGGGTTGGTAAGTTTCTACAGACGATTTATTCCCAACTGTGCATCTATAGTGAAACCACTAACGGATCAACTTCGTGGGAACAAAAAGGTGGTCACAATGGATTCAGAATCAAAGAAAGTCTTCGCTGCAATTAAAGAGGCAAAAGCCAAAGTAACTATGCTGGCACACTACAATACTGAAGCTCCAGTCAGCATTGCGGTCGACGCTTCTGAATCAGCGATTGGTGCAGTTCTGCAACAATGAACTCGCCAAGCTTGGCAGCCTTTAGCATTCTTCTCTAGACGATCAAACGACATTGAATCGAGATACAGCACTTTTGGATGTGAACTACTAGGCATGTACTGTGCTGTACGTCATTTTCAACATTCCATCGAAGGCCGGGAATTTGCAATATTCGCCGGCCATAAACCACTGACGTTCTCGATGAAATCATCTTCAGATAAGTACTCTCCACGAAAGTCGCGTCATCTTGACTATATCTCCCAATTCTCTACGGACATACGACATATATCGGGAGCTAACAATGTAGTTGCTGACGCCTTATCGAAGATACATTCCTTGAATCGTATTCAAGGAATCGACCTTGTTAAACTAGCTCAACTTCATAATGAAGATATCGATTTTCATCACCAGTTAGCTGCAACAACGCTCCAACTCCAAACCAAAACGATTGGAAAAGGTAAGAACACTTTAATTTGTGATTCTTCTACAGGTATAGCCCGTCCAGTCGTCCCCAGGAGTTATCGACGAGTTATCTTCGACACATTGCACAACCTTTCTCATCCTGGAATTCGTGCTACACGTAAACTGATTACTGATAGATTCTGCTGGCCAAAGATGAATAAGGATATCAAAGAATGGGCGCGAACTTACATAGCCTGCCAGAAGAACAAAGTAATCCGACATAATAAATGCCCCCTAGGCACTTTCTCAACCCCTGACGCTCGATTCGATCACGTCCACCTTGATTTGGTAGGACCTCTACCAGAATCAAATGGATTTTCTTATATTCTGACATGCGTGGACCGATTCACATGCTGTCCAGAAGCGATTACACTCAAAGACATCACTAGTGAAACGATTGCTCGCGCTTTCGTCGAACGATGGGTAGCCAACTTTGGTTGTCCATCTATAATAACGACAGACCGTGGACGTCAGTTTGAATCTGGATTGTTCCACGCTCTGACCAAACTTCTTGGAACTACACGTTTCAGGACGACCGCCTACCACCCACAATCTAACAGTTTGGTAGGAAGATTTCATCGACAACTGAAAGCATCACTTTCAGCAACAAACATCCCTCAGTGGACCGACGCCTTACCACTAGTTTTACTCGGGATTCGCAGCACAGTGAAGGAAGATGTTGGATGTAGTGTCGCCGAATCAGTCTACGGAACGACTCTTCGACTACCAGGTGAGTTTGTGGAAACCACTTCCACTTCGGCAAACCTGGATATGAATTCTTACGTGAACCGGCTTACAAATGCTATGCGTTCAGTTAAGCCAGTTCAAACTCGACAACAATCGACTGACATTCTTATCCAACCTGCCTTAAATTATAGTACACACGTTTTTGTACGTCGTGATACTGTACGCCGGCCTCTCGACGCAACCTACGAAGTGCCATACAAGGTCCTGAAACATGAAACAAAGTACTATACGATTGACAAAAATGGCCACCAGGATAACGTCAGCATTGACCGCCTCAAAGCAGCCTACCTAGAAGGTACACCTTTTAGTGTCGAATTCGCTGCAACACCTGCAAAACGTAGAACGAACTAAGCCATTACGCCGGAAGTAATGACAACATGCAAGTAGAAGCATCAAAGAGCCCTGTAACGCCGAAAGCTACGCGTTCTGGTAGAAAAGTACGATTTCCAGAACACCTACACGAATACTATGTTTACTAATTTCTTCCCACTACCTACGTACGTACAAAATTTTTCTTGTTGTCTTAAATAATAACAAAGAAAAAAATAAAAATCGATAAACCCATTAATATTATTTATATATTTTTTTCTAAAAAAGTAATAATAATAATTTTACTGTGTGCACTTTATAAATTTTTGTGTCAAAAAAAAACTTTTCATTATTTGTTGTCGGTATTCAACACGTTATTTTTGTAGACGCATCGAGTTAACAACTATTATTTTTTTTGTGCACAAAACGCACAGATTTAAATTTTCTTTTTTCTTTTCGACTTCCAGGCCGTCTGGAAACAAACAGAAGAACGTGGAAGAAACAAGAAATTTATTTTATGTACAATTATTTTATGCAACGATACCATAGTGTAGGGACTGACGTCCAGAAGCTGCAGAACATCGCAAGCTATCGAAGGAACGTTTACCAATGTCTGACGCATTGTGTTTTATCCTTTGGTTGGCACGTCTTAGGGTCCTCACGAACCCATTAGGGGGGGGGAGTAAGCTGTAGCGGTAAATAATCCCCAAAATAAATAGTTGCATAAGCTCTCGACATTGATGCTGACCATGTTTGTTTTAGCGGACACTACTAGTTGAAGGCGCGTGGTCACGCATCTTCACCAGATCACGACTCGAACCATCGTGGGTAGCATCTCTCTCTAGTTTGCCAGCCTAGACGTTGCTATCCCATTAAAGCTCTCTTTACGATCAAATATAATTTCGCTTCCATCCTTTGTTGCCTTCTGATTTCTCATTCGTAAGAGTGGGGTCCATTCGATAAAAGTGTCTTTGGTTATACGACAAGCGCAACTTGGTCCTATATCCGGGGAACGTTTCACATGCATATAGTTGGCACGGTAATATCAAGTATCTCGTCAATAGCATCGTAATACGAAATAAATCAAGATTAGGTATATATTTGCAAGATGGGGTGAGGCATATTACTGTAAGATCATTAGTAATAATAAAATGAATCCCAAATTTATTAAAATGTTTGAACAATAAAACGAATAGACTGAACACCGACTTTCGGTATTCACTATGCTCAGCGACTTCTTTTGTTGCTACAATTAAAGCCCGCTGCACTTAGCGGAAATTCGGAGCCACGTCTTATGTTAAACTATCAGGGCATAAAAACTGAATTCTTGAATTAAGCTTGTCACAAAAGCATTATGCGTTTCGGACCCAATTTGTTTAAAGGATGTATTTTAAAGTAGCGTAGGCGGGCAGATTGGTAGCCACGCTACGTCAATTTATCGAATTCAGTCTATTTAGTTATAAGGGCTTCTCTTTTTTTGTAACTGCCCACTGATTCACTTGTTTTGTGGCTAAATTCCCTAGTTGATTTTTTGCGTATGTGTCTTTTTTTGCGTATGGGCACTTATTAAGCTTTTTATTTTTTTCTCAGTGCACCTAACCAACAAACTATAGTTTTCTAATTAATATTAGTTTTTAAGCCAGTGATTAAAAGGCTGAAGCTGACATCCTTAATTACCTTTTTCTGATGGCCCTTTCAGTACTGTAGATTAATGTCTGCGTTTTCATTATTAACATCCTGTTCATTACCACTTTAATGTTTCCATTTCTTTCTGCTACCTACTTTTACTATTTCGCTGTCAGAACAACCTACGTTTCGGAAATTCAATTATTCTAGTTGTTCTTTTTAGTTGTGTGCGCTTAAAAGTGGAATCATATTTGCAGCAAGGGGAAAATAGTTGTTTTAGTGTTTGACTTTTGATCTAAAATATTTAGCTAGTTGCTTACATAGTTTAAACTTACCCATCTTTACTTGCGGTTATGCTTTTGATAATGAATATTGCGTCGTGACCTCAGATAGACTTATTGTATTTCCGACTACACAGGAGTGTTTTTGCATTTGAATTTGACGAATACTTTTCACTAATTCACTAGGATCTTGTTAATGGTTTTTAAATTAACGAAGCAGGAAAATCATTAGCGAACATTAGCTAGACGTATTGATTTGGTATACACATGAAAATAAATTGTTTTCAGAATATTTGTATTTGAATATAAACTAGTAGACATAAGGGATTTAATGTAAATGGTATGGTAAAAATTGTGATGAAGCTATTCAAAAATGATGGCTCTTGTTTTATATGAAGGATTCATTTGGATTTTATTCGATACATATGGTCCTATTAATTCTGGAAACCAAAATTACATAGTTGAAATTATCTCGTCGTCACATAGTTCGCTTCACTGCTGATAGTTTGAGTAAGGCAGTTAATCTGATTATGACTAGTGGTTTAATACTAAACTAATAACAGATTTAGTTTATTTTAGTTACAATGAGTAGTCAGGGATTTTTCACTTGCTACTATAAAATTTGTTGATGCACACATTTAAAACTATGCTCAATGCAATTGTGAACCCTTCATGATTAATATCTCTTTATACCCACGGTATTACTTTTTCATGGCTTATTAATAGATTATAGATATTTTTTGAGTAATGGGAGAAGCTGAAACAAATGTATCCAGTTTGGACAAATTTGAAGCCCTTTCTTTAAATGATCCACCTAATCTAAGTGACGAAATGAACGAAACCTCTGTCTGCGTAAACGAGAGATGCTATGGGGATCAAGGAGATTTAAATCAAAAAGAGTAATATCTGGTTTTAATCTTTGTATTGACATTTTTCAGGAATGAAATCAAATCAGCCTTGGTGCAACAAACCAAAGATTTATATGAGCAGTATGCACGTGAACAGTTTCCCAAAGATCCAGACAAAGTATGTACACCCTATTTGTCATTTTTATTATCTTTTTTAGCAAAAGGAATTGATTGCTGAAATGCAAGAACAATACTTTGATCACTACTTTTCCGAAGTATATAGATTTCAACTTGCTCATCAACAACAGCAACTTGATCAAGTTAGTTGTTTGATTGGTTTCAGTTTGTTGATTGTTTTGTGGATGTAACAATTTTAATTGCTGATAAGGGATTTCAAAAACAGACATATTAAAGTTAGCAAGCTTGTAAATGACTTTTCGAAAAAAGGGTATTGAATTGTCAAATTTGGAATATAATCGAATTACGTTTCAAGAAAACTGCAGTATAAGTGATGTGTTTCCATTTTATATTGTTTTTTTTTTTTTGAAATTTTATGGCAATATATATATATATATATATATATATATATATACGCGTATTTAAAGAAGATTTTGAGTTTACGTAAAATAAGTGCATATATATATATTTAGCAACAGCACAAATAGTATTTACATTGAGTTAATCTATAATACTTTAATAAGCATATGTATGAAAGAAATTATCTATCATTATGTAGAATTACAAAGGACCTTGTTTTATACAATATATACTTCCTAAAGATGTACATTTAACTGATGTGGTTACTTTATGGTTACTTTATGTTCCATACTTGATTAATGCTTCAATTAATTTTTAATGCTTCTTAGACTAGCAATTTGACGACAAATCTTAGTACCGATTACCAAACAACTTAGTTTATGAGGTTTTTCGTTTTCTGATTTTAATTCTTGCTATTTTGGTTAAATATAACTATAGACATCGTCTCGTTAACAGAAAACTTTTATTTTGATTTTACTAGATAGTTAGTTAACATGTTAGGTACTATAATGAGTCATGTGAGTTACGCCGCCCTATCTATGAAAATGCTGACGATACGATTTCCAATCGGGTGTGTGTAAAACTGTTGGAGTTGATATAGCTAAGAAACTTTCACTACTATCTGCCTATTATTCTGAAACAACACGTTGCTCTGTCAGTTTCCTGTCAGCTCTTTAGATCCTTTTTTGTGGCAATACGAAAATGACATTTTTCTAAGTAGATCTAGTTATGGCCTTACTGGGAATTAGTTGCTCTAAATACTTGTGCAATCGTTCAAAGGGTTTGGTAAATACTGCATATTTTAACAGTAGTAAGTCAGTCAGTAACAACATAGAACCCGATGTATATACACAAAGATTTAAGTTACCATACTACATTGGCATGACGAGATCAAATTTACATGAATAGCACAACAATAGGATACAATTGGGAAAGGTAAAGTCAAGATATGGAACAAATTAAGATCTAGACGAAGATGAAGAGTGAATAAACTTGCGTCATTGTGACTGATTCTGTGCCATGTCACCCAGTGTCTCCAGGCATTGGTTGCAATTACCACCCTGACCCCAACCAGGTAATATGCATCTTACAACATGACTTAGACCAACAGTCGAATACTGTATGGACTGGTTTTGTGTTTTGGTTAGGCCGCCCCTAACCTTTTTTGATCCTACTTCTACCTTAGCCAACGTTGCACGACAAAGTAGGCGGTTGGGCATGCTTAACATATCCCAACAACCTCAGCCGATGGAGATTTACAACCTAATCAACTGATTTGTCATTTCTCAGTACCAGATATCTAACGTGAGTATTGCCCACTTAATCATTCCATGATATACAGGGGATGCTTCGAAGACTTTTATAATCACTGACCTGAATCCTACGTATATCTTCTATTTTCAAAGACCATATTTCACATCCATAGGCCTACATTGATAAAACACCATAAGTGACATAAGTCGGTAAAAGCTAAGCAAACTTTCTGAATCCTATCGGAGATTTCGTCAGATACCGATTCATCAGGGCTGATAAAGCTTTTAAGAAAAGTCGATTGGTTTACGCACTAAATTACTTCACTATCTATGAACAATATAAACGATAATGCAGACAAGTCCTGGAGTAACATTCTCCATTTAGGTGGTGAGGAACAAATTACGCTCTCATTGTTACTCAGTGTTCAGGAAACTGTGGATGATAATGAGGTACTAAACAAGGTAAAATGAAGGTAAGATACAAAATAGATCATATTCAAACTAATAGAATCGCTTATTAGAACGATAAATTTGTTGTGACTCAGTAGGTATCTTGGATTGGTCTTTACTTTGCTTATGAGGTCTTTACAAGCAACAAATATACTTTATATCTAGTAATATGCACGTCAGATCAAAATACTTCTCTCTTTCGAATTTATGCTTAGCATTGTTATATATCCATAGTTCTTAGCTATGTTAATACTTGTACTTTTCTCTTATAGATTTTGATTGCACTAGTCATGTTCGTTATGAAATCTATTTCGGTGTTTTTATTGATTTTTCAGTTAATCAACAAGTCTAATTCTATGTATAGCTAGAACTACCCAATACCATTATGTTTTTATTTCACTGTGTTACGTTCATTGAATCTTGTGGAATTCTGTTTATGCTCGTAAAATCATATAAACAAGGTTTAAATAATAATTGCTATGTGAGATTGTTGTGTTGTCTTATACCTTCTAATTTTTTAGTTGTATGTACTGTTTTAATATACTGTAATTCTCAGATTTGATTAATTATTTCTGACTTCTAGTTACGAGCAATGAAATCAATTGCTAAAAATACTGACGATGAGAATGCTAATTCTGAGAGAGGTGAGTCTGTTTGAAATTTCAATGTTACCTGATTTTCTACTTAATTACGAAGTAGTTTTGCTTCGCTTATGATCAAATTTACTGGTCAATTTGTTACTGCCTCCACCTTTCATGTTTTTCATGAAGCATATTTTTTTATGATAGATTCGGTAATTTCTTTACAATTTTACAGTGGTATCGTGCTTGTTGTAAGATCTTAATGTATTGGATTCGATCTCGTATCAAGCTGTAGGTGCACATTACTTTAAAGTTTAGAACAGCGAAACAATAATTGAGTGCTTTCTGTTTTTTTTTTTCACTGGTTTAAAAGTTAATTTCAATTCATTTCATACTAGGTGTCTACCAGTGGTAATCTTTTTCTCATGAAATATTTCCTAGGTATTTATATCCGCGTGGTATTAGTTTTGTTGTTTCATTATACTTTAAAATTTCAGCATGTTTTCAAAGCTACTATGAAAATGTTAAGTAATATGTAATGTTTTTCCCATAACTGTTATATATTGTCCTACACGCTTAGTATTCTACGATTCGACAACGACCGCGACTGGATCCCAAATCAGAACAAGAGAGAACAGGTAGCAAGATGTATTGAGAAATTAACGGCAAGAGGCAAAAGGCAAAGTCAAGCAAATGATTTAAACTAGGGTTTTTATAAACAATTGTATCGAGTATTCTAGAAGCTTCCCGATTGGTCGTTGACTCTAGTTGGCTAAGAATGGACCAATGACAGCACAGTTTCGTGAGCATGTTTTGAGCGTGCTTTAATCAGGCTCGTTTCGTGCCAACAATAACAGCTTCTGCTACTGATTCATTCTTTTTATTTCAATAGTAATGATTTGGTGCGCTGGATTTATGATGAATTATCATTGTTAGTAGTAGGATATCTGTTTGTATCTGCCATATGTCTCAATGCTATAGTCGTTCAAATTTCAGCCATCAGGTGGCAGGTAGGGATCCCTTATCACCTTTCGTTTGGGTGACTAGGTAATATTGTGAGACCACTTGAACAAAGCGATTGTTTATATGGTGACAACAGAAAACGTCATATATGCTATACACATCACTTTTCATCATCAATTCGCACATCACTTGCTTTCTTCGATCCGTGTCGGTTGTAGGCTTGCTTCCTTTGGTTATCTTCAATTCTTTAATGAATTCTAATCAGACTTTGCCCCTTGCCACTTCATGTGCTGCTTACTGTTTCTTTTAACTTTCACGCGACGTTCTACTACCTACTACTTATGTACAACTTTATGAGTAGTATCCACTGCAATAAAACTAGCTCTCATACAAAGTTTAGTTAGAAACCGAGTACATGATTGTGTACTTGATAAAGAAATAGCATCATTAAGCTGTAGATCATTAAATTTCAGCCACGGCTAACTAAAAGTGTAGAGAAAAAGTCTCAGAGTTCCAGTTATCGATCATTCTCTACCATAATGTCCTTTGTTTATATGGTTTTGATGTGAAACATTTTATTTCATCTTATTATTATTCTGCAGATTAATGTGTACTTAATTTTATCCTGTACACGTTCAAGCTAACTAACGGTCCTCACAACTTTCACATCTCTTGCCTTTGGTTATTCTATGCTTATATCAATATTTCGGTCTATATATATATATATATATATATATATATATATATATCCTTTCTCAGGAAACTAGTACTACTATTTTCAGTCTATTTACCAGATACAGATTCGTGTATTTAGCGCTAAGCAATATTCTAAGTGTATCAGGGTAAACGATATTATCTGGCTGTTTAAACCGATGTAGGTGTAGTGGAGTTTAAACCCGCAACTAAATGCAGGACATGTTAACTTGAACCAGTGCTCCACATATATTTTAGACTAAATGACTAAAAAGTTAGCTACAATAAATAAGATCCTGTTATTGTTTTTTTGAAATGCCTTGTATAAAGTATGATAATGATTAGCTTACTTTAACTGCAGCTACAACTGACTTTAAAAAAAAACAATAACGTATGCAAATCTTGGTTATCTTATTTATACTATATTCTGGAATACGATAGTTTCTATAATAATTTTAAAAACTCGAAATATTTAACGCTTCAGAGTCCAGTTTGATTTAAGAAGCTAATGTGATTGTATTTGTATAAAGGTTGTTTAATAAAATTGATGTCGCTCATCACAACTTTATTACTTTTTCACATGGAATAAACAATAAAGTGATTTTCCGAAAAAGTATACTTTTCTTATCTTCGTCACCTTGACTTAATCCTCAATTGCTAAGGGAGTTAACGGGTAGCAAATAAACGTAAACAAATATCCTACGCAGACAAATTTTGATTGGTTACTCAACCTAATTGTTTTTATTGTGTATACCTAATATTGTTTGCTTTACTGTCTGGGCTTACATCGAATCAATCAATCTAGGCTGAATACTTTACGATTAACTTTTTGACTTTATTTTACATAATATAATAGCTAAATGTATATAACAATCTCTTCTTAAATTCGGTCGTTCATTTCATTGGGTAGTTTTATCACCATTGATATTCTGGTATTTATCGAATTCCTAATATAAGTGTAATAATGTTGATTCTTATTTAATATCTATGTTTTGTTATGTATATATAAAACATCCTATTAAAAATAAAAGGAGTTATCTCAAGTATTTATCATTTGAATTTAGAAGACAGTAAAGCTTATATATACATATATAAGGTAGGTTAGGTTTCACACAAGGTTATTTATTTAATAACGTTGCTAATCTTTATCTATATTGATTAGGTCACAAACTTTGGATATCTTGTGATCATCTGTCCCTAGATAAAACCTTGAGTTTGCCTGAGAGGTAATCAGAAGTTGTACCTAGTCATTGTTTGTCATTTAATACAATGAAGTGCTTTAAGTTTGATTATTAAGTTGATTGTTTAAGTTAAATAATTAATTAACGTTGTTCAAGATTGGTCATGAGATTTAGATGCATGAGCTTTTTTCTTTGTTATGCTTCGTTTAATCCTTCTCTACAGTATCCTTTCTTCTAACTTATTAGGTAAAAACTCATTAATTAACACTCTAGTTTTAGTCAACTCTCAATATAGGTCAGTCATTATCTAATATTATCTTCATGCTTTTATTAGTGCTGGTGGTTTAAAATCCTCGGCTCGTGCACTAACTCAAGCGAAGAGTAGATTTAGCCAAATAGAAAAAACAGCCTTGGTAATCGCTGTCCGACGTTTCCACAAATATATGCATTTTAGAAAATTCACACTTTTAACAGACTACAAATCGCTACTTAAGGTGTTTGGACCAAAATCAAGGGTACCAGCACGCACAGGAAACCGCTCGCAGATATTGACATTATTTCTACTAGAATATGTTTTTGAAATACAATGTCATAGAACGGAAGAATTCGGACAAGCTTACACATTATCCCGATTAATAAGCTAACACCCAAGTAAAACGGAAGAGTCAGTAATTGCCACGTTATCCACTAGGGATTATGCAGTAAATTACTTATCCAGTGCTATTCGAGCGTTGCAAGTGATCGTAGAGTATGTTAAACTAGCATCGCTTAGTAACCCTGCAACTTGCAAGGTCAAACAGTTTATCACATGCATATAACAGAGGAACTTAGATGATGGTGGAAAAGGTTTATTTTACCGACGACACTATCTGTGTTGTTAATGACTCTCTAATGTTCGGTGAGCATGTATTAATACGTTAATGTCTGCAAACCAAGGTCTTGCGTTAATTTCTTATCGGACATCTGGGGGAAGGTGTGCTGAACGAAATCCAATGAAAGAAGTTTTGCTTATTAGCTACAAATGGACACCCACATCATCAATTTTATCAAACTGCTACAATTGTAAACAAGCTGACATAAAGTAAACAGACAAACCCAGTATTTCAACCACAATCAGAAAAGCCATGGACGCGATAGCATTTAGCTTTTGTATGTTCAATAAATGATGTCAAATATCTCGTACTAATGGATGTTTCTTCAAAATGGCCAGAAACTTCCCGTAATGCCAGCATCTTCCAATAGAACGTTGCAAATTTCACTGGAGATTTTTTCTCTGCGGATTACTAAGCACATTACTGTCAAATAACGGGTCTCAGTTCACAACTAAACAATTCCGTCGCCGTCAAGCAATCAGTCACATACGATCACCGCCGTACTATCCACAGTTAAATAAACAGTCTGGACATTCTATCGGCACCTAGAGAGTGCTGCTAAAATTGAAGGCGAAGGGTGTGGTTGATAGTCTACTAAGTTTCCTATTGGTTTATCCTGCTACTTCTGATTATGCTACTACCAACAAAGTATCACCAGCAAACGCCTTAATAGGCCGTAAACTGGAAACAACTCATGACATACTACCGCGGTCATGCCCAAAAACTCAAGAAAACCCTCCAGGATCCCAAGTTGGTACACTAGTATTTGCCCCGCATCACTTACCTCAACATAACAGATGGATAAAAGGGTATGTGACAAGAATGCAAGGTGGGGTATTGCATCAAATGTCTGTGCGGAAAAGTGAGTGAAAAGACACTCCAATCAACTATGCGAAACATGTGTTCGAGCCTACAACATTCCCATTAGATGTCCTACTAAAAAAGATAAACAAATAGATAAAACGAATTAACCGGGTTTCCAGGCAAGAAGATGGTTCAACCGACGTCGGCGACAGATGGTGCGATTACAAGTAAATCCAAAAGCAGTTCGCTGTCAACGAGAGTAGGTGTTGGGGATTCAAAATCCTCAAAAATACATTCATTCAGAAAATCAAGCTAAGGAACCTGCATTGATTTTGATAAGCATAAATTTTCATCTCATTAATTTAATTCGATATGAGCTAAACTCCAAAGTACATTTTATGATACGCTTTTCCTTTTCTAAATGCAAAATGTTACTCCAGAACTGACCTGCTCCTTCACCTAGATTAATGATAGAAAGTGAAGTAATTGAATGCGTTGAACACTTCACTTATCTTGGAAATCTTATAACCCCTAGTGGGTCGGTGTTGGACGAAATCTCAGCACGGATTCAGAAAGCCCGATTGGCATTCGCCGATTTACGTCACTTGTGGCGCAGGCGAGATATCCGTCTCTTTCAACTAAAAACCGAATGTACTGCGCAGCAGTCCGCGCCGTCCTAACATATGGCTGCGAAACGTTTACCATGAAAGCACAAAATATACGTCAACTTAAGGTGTTTGACCATAGAAATCTTCGTAGTATCTCTCGTATATCATGGAACAGTAGAATAAGTAATATGGAGGTTAGACGAAAGGTCCTTGGGAAATATGGTAAATTAGTCGGCGAGGTCATTAACCTTCATAGACTGAGATGGTTGGTACATGCGTTGCGCATGCCTGACTACTGCCTGCCTCGTCTTACGATGTTGGCTAGGGTTGAAGTAGGATCGAAGAAGTGTAGGGGCGGCCAACTTAAAACATGGCATCAGTCCATGAAGTCTTTGACTGTTGATCTAAGCCATGTTGGTAGATGCAGATTACCTGGTTGGGGTCCGCGTGATAGTCGCAATAAATGGCTGGAGACACCTGGAGATATGACCCGGAGTCGGTCACAGTGGCGCAAGTGTATTCACTCTTTAACTTCATGTAAATCTTGAATCCTATTATTAGTTTTTGCACAACTTTACTTCACTCTCCCCTCTTATATTCTGTTATTATGTTACCTCTGTTATCTTGTAGTGCTAATGTGGTATGGCGACTTAAACCTATGGGCGTACTTGCCCGGTTCCACGTTGATAATGATGTTGACATTTCACGACACTTAATTATATTAATAAAATGTTGCGCTCAATTTTGTCGAATAATCATTTATGTTGATTTTGTAGAAGTTATTTCACTTGATAACTTCACTTAACTAATAATCACTGCAAGCTGATTTATATAAAAGTGAATGCACTAAGATAAATGTGGTTCTCGCGTATTGTTTCAATTTTTCCCACGATACAGCCTTCTTATAAGTTTCATTACCTCTGGGTTTGAGAAGTCGTGATATCCTGTCTGAAGCATAGTTGGTAAAGATAAGGTTCGAAGTAACTGTATCGAGTTCTGAGGACATCAAATACATAATCGAGCCACCCTAGATTTATTAATTGCATCTTATCAGGAATCGTACAAAATCATAAGAACCGACTAGTTTTTCTTACAAGGACATTAGTTAATAAAGTGAGCGAATCCAAAACTAAAACAATATGGATCCTCAATCTTTGGTTTTCAGTAATTTTCCGGCCATATCTGAATAAGATCTTCAAAATAATCTTGTGCTCAACTTTATAAGTCAAACTGGTATTTTTGTAGCAGTATAGCTCAACAAGCCTGTTGTATCTTGGTCACTATGATGAACACTATTATTTTTATAAACTGACAAGATGTCTGTTGGTTAGTTGCCAAGCAATGCAATACCGGTGAAACATTTTCTCAAATCGTAAACCACTGTATGTTCTGATGTAAATATTGATGTTTATTTACCTACGCAATAGACTACCAATGTATGACAGTAATTTAGTAGGTAATAGAAAACTAATCATTGGTATAAATAAATATTACGAGATAGCTCCTAAGTCTAGATCATTGATTTAATTACTACTATGTATTCAGTTAGTACATATCACTGCTGAATCAAACTTGCTAGAATATTGAATTATTTTTTATTCTATTTTCATGGCTTGCGTCGACAGCTTGGTTTGGCATATAATGATTAAGAGTTTATTGCATAAAACAATAAATGTTTCTTGATAAATATTAACGAATATGAGGATAAGTAACTTAATCATGCAGATAAAGTGCTAATTTTTATATTTATCAAGATTCTCCGGAACCACTACCTTTAATTCCTGCGACAATATGGACTCGTAAAGAAATTGCTGAGTTCAAAAAAGAAATTCTTGATGTACAAAAGGAGTGTTGTATCAAGATAAGCTCTCTAGCGACTGCAACAGTAAGTTTCGTGGTAAATTTGATCATTTATATCACTGCATAGCTGTTCATTTTTTAATGATTTAAGCTCCAAATTGTCTGTAAACGAAATACAATTTGCAAGAAAATTTACCTAGCTTCATATTCAAATAATACAGCTTATAGTGCTGTACCCGACCGCATCTGCTACCTCAATGTGGTGGTCGGGCTTGCCTACCGTGATGATCAGACTGAGCTATATTGGCTGGAACGCATTTTCCTCTAGGTCCTACCATGCCGAGCAGGTCTGTTGGAGAGCTTTAAGACTAAAGGCAGCAACCTTAGATCTGAGGGCGAAGTCGTACTGCTGACTGCAGCGACGTGTGGCAAAAGTAAGGTGTTTCCCTCGCATAACCAGCATCTGCAGCGACTTTACCTTCTTAACGGAAAGAGGGGGTTAGTAAAGGTCGACCCGAAAAACGTCACACTTCACCTTACTCCACGGATTTCCGTCTTTGACAATAAGGCCTTCTAAAGAACAGAGAAAACACTTCGAAAACTCCCCATAACAAGGTCGTGCGTGATCGGCTTCAAGCAGTTGTCCCTTGGGCTCTGCGATCGCACTCCCAGGTCACTATGACCAATACTAACCCGTGGTCAAATCCCACCATCAGCTAATAACTTTCTTGTCCCCATGCCTAATCCTTCTAGCATAACTTTATCACCTCGCGCCTTTAACGCAAATAGTTTGAGTTCACGAAACATTATCCCTGGTCTCCTGAAACCTCACACTAAACTATATATCGGAGCCTTCAACGTTCGAACCATATGCCAAACAGGACAACAAGCTTCCTTAGCTATGATTCTAGAATCCCGCTCCATAGATGTCTGCTGCGTCTCTGAAACGCGTATACAGGATCCAAGTACAGTCATTCGCTTGACCTCACCTTGTCAAAATGAAGAACTGACCCGGTTCAACCTTCGTGTTTCAGGAGTCTCCACCGCTGCCACTCTAGGCTTTGCTGGTGTAGGTATAGCACTAAGTTTAGAAGCTGAACAGGATCTCCTCGACTGGATTCCAATAGACAGTCGCTTGTGCGCTGTCCGTCTGAGAGAGACGGTAAGGACTTAAGAAGATAGGGACACACGCCATTGCTTCTTTGTTGCCTCTGACTACGCTTCCACTGATTGCAGCTCAGATGAAGTAAAAGATGGATTTTACAGAAAGCTTTCTGACCTTCTTCGTAAAGCTAAGCGCACTGATGTAGTAATAGTGGCTAGTGATTTTAATGCCCAAGTAGGTAGACTAGATGAAACTGAAAGGCACCTAGGTGGGTCCTACGGTGTTGAGGCTCACCAAACAGACAATGGCGACCGGTTACTACAACTTTGTTCAGACAACCGTTTATTTCTTGCAAACATCAACTTTAAGCATAAAGAAGGACATCAATTGACATGGCAACCTCTACAATCAACTCAACGCTGGACTCAAATAGACCACATTGCTATCAGCCACCGTTGGAGAGGCTAGATAGAAGACTGCTGCTCATTTTGGAGCACATGTTTAGACTCAGACAGAGACAGAAAGATACAACGTCGAACTTCGTACGTACGTACATCAGTTCAGGTTGCCATACCACATCAGCATAGAGACGCAACTGTCAGTTCAAATCCAAGAGTGATAGCGATAGTAGAAGTATTAGCAGTAATGCAGAAAATTAGGGAGCGAAGATATGATTCGAAAAGTATAATTCAGTGAGATAAATTTGAAAGGAGAAAGATAGAGAATTCAGAAGGTTAGATTTTGAGAAAACACAAAGAGTGGATGCACCTGCGCCATTGCGAACGATTCTCAGCCATGTCGTTGAAGGTCTCTAACCATTGGTGACTTTCGTATCGCGGACCCCAACCACGCAGCCTACATCTACCAACATGACTTAGTCCACTTGTCAGTGACTTCATCGATTTCTGCCATGTTTTGGTTTGGCCGCCTCTAGCTTTCTTCCAACCTATTCCTACACCGCAAAACATAGCTCGTCGAGGCAGACGGTAGTTAGACATGCGTAACACATGTCCCAACCACCTCAACTGATGAAGTCTCAATACCTCATCTATTGATTTGCCCTCCTAGAACCCGCTTCCTAACGACAGCATTGCTCACTTGGTTGTCCCACGATACTCGAGCAATGCTTCGGAGACACCTATGATCGAAGACCAGTAACCTACGAATGTCCTCTACTCTTAACGGCCATGTTTCGCTCCCGTATAGTAGGACAGAGCGAACTGCTGCACGGTACACTCGTCCTTTGGTTAGCAAGCGGATATCTCGCCTGCGCCATAAGTGACGCAACTTGGCAAAAGCCAATCGAGCTTTCTGTATCCGTGCTGAGATTTCGTCAGTCACCAGGCCATCAGCACTGATGAGACTCTCCAGATACGTGAAGCGGTCTACACGCTCGACTACTTCACTCCCTATCACCAGTTCAGGTGCCGATGCAACCCAATCCTGAAGCAACATTTTGCATTTCGAGGTGGAAAACCGCATCCCGAACATGCTTGCATTGTTGCTCAGGGTAGTCAGAAGACTCTGCATTTTGTCAGCGTCTTCACCAAATAGGACTATGTCATCAGCATACTCTAAGTCAGTAAGCGAGGCTCCTGGTAGTAAGTCAACTCCTGAAAAGTCAGACGAAGACATGGTTATATCTAGGAGCATGTCCATGACAAAATTAAACAAGAATGGGAAAAGTGGACATCCCTGACGGACACCACTTGAAGTGAGGAATTCCGATGACAGTTCGCCATAAGCTCTCACTCGACCTGTAATTTAAGAGTTGAGAGCTTGTATAAGGTTGATGTACTTCTTTGGTACACCTTTCAATGACAGACACTGCCACAGAACCTCACGATCAACAGAGTCGAATGCCGCCTTTAGGTCCAGGAAGACAACTATTGTAGGACGCCTAAATGTGTGTCTGTGTTCCAGGACCTGTCGCAGTGTGAAGATGTGGTCTATACAGCCACGTCCAGGTCTAAATCCCGCCTGGTTTTCTCTAGTCTGCTCTTCACGAGCTCTAGTTAGGCGTTTAAGTATAATCGAGGCTAACAATTTAGAAACTATATTAGTCAGACTGATTTCCCTGTGATTGTCACAAGAAGACTTTTGTCCTTTCTTATAAATTGGGACAATCAGGGATCGAGACCAGTCAGATGGTATTACGCCCAGTTCCCAGATTCTACCTAAGATTTCAGTCAATCTAGCTGCTAAAACTGGACCACCATCCTTAAAAATTTCAGGGGTAAGCCTATCAGGACCTGCTGCTCTACCTCGCTTCAGATTTCCTATAGCCTTCTCAACTTCATAAAGACTAGGAGGAGTTGAGTCGATTTGCCATTCAGGATGACTGGGGATCGTGGGCAACCGAAGTGTGGCTAAAGGCCAGTTAAACTGATCCCTAAAGTGTTCTGCCCATCGGTCCAACCTCCTGAACTGAGAATGAATTATAATCCCATCCTTTTCCGAGATAGTCTCACTCACATTCGGATCCCTAATACCAGTTTCCTTGATAAGTCGAAAAAGTTGCCTACTGCTGCCTATCGCCGCTGCCTTTTCCATCGTTTTCGCTTTCGTCACCCACCACTGTTCACGGTCGTTGCGTAGGCTTTTTATCAGCCTGCGCTTAAGCTCACTTCGCTCTTCATCATGTTCAGAGCCAGGTGGGATGAGTTTACGAGCATCCATCAGTTCGGTGGATGCTACTGAAATCCACGGCTTCATCCTAGCCTTATGATTTACCTTACTATCAGATATCATTGCTGTTTCCACAGCCTTTTTGATATCATTCCAACCTGCTTCCGGATGCGAATCGCTTACACGGTCGCCTAACTGTTTTTCTAGTTGTTCCTGAAATATATTCTTAGCTTTATTATCATTAAGTAAAACCCTAAGAGGCTTCATTGCAATGTCTTTCCTACATCCAGTAAGCCTCAAACAAATACGCGCTCGCACTAAAGCATGATCTGAATCTAAACATGTGCCCCAGAACGAGCGACAGTCCTCTATCGAACCCCTCCATCGGTGGCTGATGGCGATATGATCTAGTTGGGCCCAACGTTGAGACGATTTTGGGGGTCGCCAGGTCAAAAGGTGTTTTTCCTTATGCCTAAAGTTAGTATTCGCTAGAAACAGGCGGTTATCTGAGCATAGTTGCAACAGATGGTCGCCATTATCTGTTCTTTGAGCTGCGACACCATAACATCCACCCAAGTGTCTCTCATTTTCACTTAGTCTACATACTTGAGCATTAAAGTCACCAGCCATAATAACTATATCAGAGCGCCTAGCTTTTTGGAGGAGGTCCGAAAGCTTGCTGTAAAACTCATCTTTCACCTCATCTGAACTGCAGTCAGTGGGGGCATAGGCAGATACGACAAAGAGGCAACGACGAATGTCCCTATCTTTCCGAGTCCTAACTGTCCCGTTCAGTCGGACAGCGCACAAGCGACTATCTACAGGGATCCAGTCTAGGAGAGCTAGTTCTGCCCTACGACTCAATGCTATACCTACACCAGCGAGACCCCGGGAAGCAGCATCAGGGCTACCGGATACACGAAGAGTAAATCGGGCTGCTTCTTTGTTTTGATACGGTGAAATCAGGTTAATGATTTTACTAGGATCCTATATGCGCGTTTCCGAGACGCAGCATACATCGATTGAGTGAGATTCTAAAGTCTTAGCTAAGGAAGCCTGTTGCCCTATTTGACTTAATGTCCGTACATTAAAAGCTCCAACATATAGTCTAGAACGGGGTTTCAAGAGACCAGGAATGACTTTTCGTGAGCTCGCATCGTTTGCATTAGCGGTGCAGTGAGATGAAGGAATGTGAGTAGAGTTAGTCGTAGAAATAAGAGAGATATTATGGGGTGTAGAAAGGATTTGATTTTGACCAATTTGGACTCTCGTGCTTTTGCGGGTATGAGGGCGGTTGTCACTTCCCGGCTGCCCACACCGTGGAAGGGTGTTTCTTGAGGAACCTGAAAAAGAAGGCAGATTAGTGTCGATCTCAGAGACCTGAGAGCGTGACCGCAAAGCCCAAGGGACAACTGCTTGAGGCCTGTCACGCATGGCCTTTTTATGAAAAGTTTTTTGAGCATTAGCTTCGCATTTAAAAGCCCCTAGTGGGCACCCTTACCGCAGGAGACGGAAATCCGTGAGGTAGGGTGAGGTGTGACATTTTAGGGTCGACCTTTTCTAACCCCTCCTTCCTTGTGAGAAGGCAGCATCGCTGCAGATGCTGGTTGTCCGAGGGAAACACCTTACTGCTGTCACACCCCTTTGCAGTCAGCAGTACGACTTCGCCCTCAGACCTTGAGTAGCTGCTTTTAGTCTCATCGTTCTCCAATCGACCTGCCTAGCATGGTAGAACCTACAGGAACATATGTTCCAGCCAGTATAGCTCGGTTGGGTCATCACGATAGGCAAGCCCGACCACCACGTCAAGGTAGCAGCTACGGTCGGGTGTTTAGACTCAGATCATGCCTTAGTGCGAGCGCGTATTAGTCTGCGTCTCACTGGACGTAAAAGATCCACGACAAGGATTCCTCTCAGAGTTAAACTTAATGATGAAAATGTCAAAAATACATTTCATGAACAATTAGAAAAACTAATCTACTGAACTGATAGATGCTTGGCAACACATCCCGTCTGTTTCTGAACATGATGAAGAACGAAGGCAACTTAAACATAAGCTGGTTATAAGCTTACTCAATGATCGTGAGCAGTGATGGGTGGCGAAAACTAGAGATGGAATAGGCAGCGGCAGTAGGTAACAGTAGTCAACTGTTCAGACTTATCAAGGAAATGGGTATCGGAAATCCTAGTGTAAGTGAAACTATTTTCGAAAAAGATGGGACCACTATTCATTGTCAATCCAGAAGATTAGACCGATGGGCTGGTTTTAGTTGCGTCAATGTTTTTTATCTCATAGTATGAGCCTAAAGTACAGTCTGTGTACACGTAAATCTTGCAAGGACATCGCCTCATGACTTTCTTCTCTAGCCTGTTTCTTCTTTTCCTAATACATAATTCGTTTATCCAGTTCTTGTTTTCTCATTTTTTGATGCTTAAAGCGGGTTAAGTAGAATCCTGCAGTCACTAGTTATGTTTTAGTTGAAGAAAACGAAGAGAGTTTTCGACGATGTTATTGAATATGCATTATGATCTGTTTGAAAATCGAAAGGGATTATGTTATAAAGTTTACTGGATTTTAGAGTATCGAAAAGATATGTAATGGTCTAAATGTTGATGACATGATGAGATGTATGAGATATGATTGTGTGTTCAGTGAATGTGGGATCATGCAAAAACATATAAAACTGATAAAAACCAGATGGCATTAATAAAAGCTGATTAGCAGGTGTGTAAAATCAAATAGTTCAATAACAAGCATAGTTCATTAAAAAGAGTAACTACCATGTATTGCAAATTAAAAGGAAGGTTAAGACCAATGTCATTATATTTTGGACTCAAATCGATAACTTCCTAAAATTTCTGGTAGGTCCATGCTTTTGATACAGATCAATTACAAGATATTTTTTTCTGTTAGGTGCGTGTTCCAACTCATCCTAATGGAAAAGCGATATGCTGGGAATTCGCTACAGATCATTATGACCTAGGTTTCGGGTTGTATTTTGAATGGGATATAGAACCACCTGAAAATATTTCCGTCAATATTTCCGAGTCAAGTGATGAAGAAGGTGCAGAGGATGAGGATGAAGAAGGACATAATAATGGAGACTCTGTGGAGCAAGCATCTAGAAATGAAAACGAAGGTAGGAGATTAACAGTCCTCTTATGATCAACGTCGGTAGTTAGGTTATAATTTTATACAAAACGTAGGACATAATAAATAGGTGTTATCAGTTTTCACACGTCTACATGAATTGTGAAGCTTAAAATTACTCAATATTAATTAAATGAATAGCTTGTCTTTTAAATTACTGCTTAGGCAAGTGTCCATATTTAATGCTGCGTAATAAATATAACATCCTTGATTGTGCGAATGATATATAGCACTTGATAGAAGATAAATTATATATTTAATACTTGATGTAACATAATAATCCATGTTTGACTTATCAATTGTAGTGTCCCAATTACTTGGCTTTAACTTGCTGCTAATACAGTGTCTACAGTTAAAGTGCCAGCATGCTTAGTTTGAAAATAAGATCAGTGTTAGTTAAATAATACTAAATTATGATTAAGTTCGAAAATAACTGTAACACTTAAATTTATGTGGTTTGAAATTAAAATTCTGTCCATTACAGTTACGTTGATTCTATATCAAAAAGTTAATACTAATCCTTATTTTAGTATCCAGATAGATCGCGAAAATTTGATTCAGCAGATAGTTCACTATGCCCATTTTCACTTCAACTCTTATATCAACCTACCGTACAAACTCAATTTGTTGCATGGCTGTTGAATGCCATCTATCTTCTGCCCTGTTCATCACCAATGTATTATATTAAAAAAGTCAAGGCATTATCACCTGAAGTTACATCTGAAAAGATTAATATAAATCCCGTCTTATAGTTAGCAAGTTATTGGAAACGTTCTCGTATTATTGCAGTAACCAATTGACATTGAAGCATGCTTACTGCATGATCTTGAAATGACAGTCGAAGCTTTTCTCGAAATGATACAGCTACATTTAACTGTAATATATATCTCCAGACAAAAGTTGGTCACATTGATTAGATATATGCACTTGAAATTAGTTAGTACTAGAAATGTTGATCCTCGAGAAAAGTATTGATATCTGATGCACGATATGTATATCTTACGTCTAACTATTCCTTACTTAGTTTCCTGTATTGCATTATTTCTATCATAAAAATGTTTCACACATATTTGAGATGCTTTATAAGCTGCGATTACTGCTGTTCATGTTTACTTTTAGCTTCTCGAAACTAATGGTTTGTATTAATTATTAGATAATTTATTGCGTTCTCCAAAAGACTTGTAAAATTATATGCATCAAACTGGAGCGTGTTGTACTTGTTTATTCTTTGTCAGACGGGCATGTTTTTTCATGTCGTAAGCTGCAAAAGTTGGCAAATGCAAAACAAGATTTTGAATTAGTACAGAGATTTCAACAATGGTAGAAAGACATGTATTTTTTCATGATTTTGGAAGAAGCAACTGTCACCGCTAACGAAATATATAATTATTGAGATAACTATCTTTACTTTTACTGGTAGCAAACTTAAGTTCTGTATGTTTAACGAAAAAAATTTCAATAAACGAACGAATGAAGGTTATAAATGGAGTTTAAATAATCAACTGGTAAATTTGTAAATTGCTTGATAGCTTTTAATTTTCTGTAATCCGGGCGTAGGTAAACAAAATTAGCATGATTTAAAGCTCTATACTTGATTATATTTCCATTAATATTCTTTGAAAAATGGCCATCTTGGGGCTCTTAGGAATACTTTACGAGGTTCATTAAAGCATAAGACTTGTGTTTAGTTGTTATAGCATATGTATACAGTAACCTTAAATATGTTTTACATCTTATGAAAGGAAAAGTAAATGAATTACATCATAAACTAACACATCTAATTAAAAAACCTAATTTACCTATCAGAAGCTTGTCCATCGCCTATTAATGTAGAAACTGAAGGACATTGTTTCAGGGTTTTCACCATACTCCTGTTTATAATTATTACTTGAGTCAGACATGCAACATACTACCAATCTTTATTTGTTCGGAATTTTGTTGGCAGATATAACACTTATCTTGTGCCATTTTTCGTCATTCATGTGATAACCTACACACTTTCCTGTTAATAACGGAATAATCTTGGAGTGTTTGTTTTTTCTTGTTTTCAGAAACTCCTCATGATTTGGAATTAGGCAGAAAGTCATCACAACCTCGTGTACCTACTGATGAGCTTATACCAATCTACAGAAGGGACTGCCATACAGAAGTTTATTGTGGTAGCCATCAATATCCTGGTGTTGGTGTGTATGTATTCAAATTTGACAATTCATTTTCCCTCTGGCGTTCTAAGTGGCTGTATTATCGTATATTTTATACGCATTGATTAGCTTCATTTAGCCAACCTTCAAATCGTATTGTTTACATTCCTTACCCTACTTCCGATACTCAGTGTTGTTTTTTGAAAATCAATTTGACTTTATTACCCATTGTATTAATTTGACGTGGCAAATTGCTTTTAATCTCACTACCTATATATATATATATATATATATATATATATATATATATATATATATATATATATATATCAATATAGCATTTATCACATTTCATAATCATGCATTAGGATTTTGCATAATTGATTTCCATTTACTTAAACTGTCATATATATTTTGGCTTGTCCTATTTTGAAACTCTATACACTTGTGGAGGGACAAATTACCTCAGTTTTCTAATAGTATATTCTCTTTCTGACTAACTTTATTCATGAGATTATCTGTATTTGAAAGGTGCATGCTCGACAAAGTGACATTCAATTGTATTCAATGTATCTCTTGAATCTTTTTTAAGAGTTCCTGTATTATTCGAATATCATACTCCAGAAAGCTATCAGATAAAGTAATTCATGTCTAATGGATAACTAAATTAAGCGTCTCTAGAACACCTATTTAATGCATCAACACCTTTTAGTCTTGGCGAATTTTGAATCGTCAAGTAGCTTTTTCCGAAGAGAATCATACATCAAAAAATGAAATTAGTAAAATACTATCAGGTTAACAGTTCATGTTTTGATCAGCAGTCGTATACGTATAAAATTAAATCCAATGGTGCCAAGCCTTTTTGAGTAATGAATCATTTTCCATTGATAGAATAAATGCAGGTGGCAAAGAAAATAAACATGTTTACATTACAATGTAGTATAGTCAATTCTAGTTATTTTAGACTACATTTATGCCTTAAACAGTATTCAACCATTTATAACAACTTTAACCATTAATATTTGTCGATGTGTGATGACAGTTCTATAATAAACATCCTCAATTGTGTTTGCACTAATTAGTTTGAAGACAAACTTCTGGTCACTAGGTTAAAATTGAGAAAACTTTTTGAAACAATTCTTTAATAACTTTACTAATATAGTAACAAGTAGAAAGAATGGCGTTGATACGTATCATGTGAACAATCTACACTACCTATTTTGATTAAACAAGTAAATGTAAAAAGATCTTAAAAATAGAATTTTTTGGACGAAAAATGACAATCAGTGTCACGGAAGGCCACCACTGGATACTTTTGACACTATGCATTATTTTCTGAAGCTGGTACTAAGAAGTCAGCACCACAGCGCTATTTTATGAACGACGAAGTGCATACAAAGCACCTTTTGATACTACAAGACCCCTTTAGATGGGGCCTTAAAAATCTTACAGCTCCGTGGCTCGACACAGGAATAAAAACTGTTAGCTATCCTGCTGTAATTCCCTTAGGTGGAAACATACCTTTCGTTAAATATAACTTCAGTTTATTTATTTATTGTACGACTGCTCTTTTATTCAGCATATTAATATCAACTATGTGGCGTATTCTATTGCACAAGAATCATCATCCCGTACACAAGTAACGACACCATTAGTAAGCAGGGTACTGAAATATCCTACCACAGAAAACTGTAAGGGGTAATTTTACGAGACTGATAATAAGACAAAATTATGTTCAAACCGCTAAAGTACAAAATTAAATGCAACCATACCATAAATTAATCTACATAACGAATACGAACATGTAAAACGACGGAGATGTTCCTATGTACAGGCTTCATGAATAAATACCCATAATAATCTAGCTGCTATCAAACTTTTCAAAATATAAATAAAGCCATTTAAAAACAACTTCATTTATTCGGATGTACAGAACAATTAGTGGCCTGTATACAATAGCTTACGCAAAATGAGTCAGTCGTGTTGGTCTTCATTCTCTCCAGGACACTGATCCAACAGCTCAGATTGATCTCGGTATTGAAGGCTACACCAAAAGCAGTAATTATGTCGACTTCTTAAATAGTCTAAAAGCTGTAGGAAATTTTTCTGGATCTGTAAAGTTAAAATAGACGATAAGTGGAATTTGTGTTAGACATGATGATATAGGCCTTAGTTCTGCGCTGAATTATTAATGAACAAGTGTTTTCTTACGAACAAGATTTTAGTAACTTCATGGGAGAAGTGATATAAAATCTAGAGATTGTGATATAGAAAAACTTCCTAAAGATTGTAATATATTTATGCAAACTTTTTATATACTGAACTGGATTAGAAAGATCAGCAACACATTAATGTGATATTACCAAGTCTTTCCTCTCGAATTAAAGATACCTTACAACAATATTATAGATTAAAAGTAGGATAATAATTAGCGTAGACATTTTTCTGTGATCTTCGAACTGAATATATTATTTCGTGCAGAATAATGACTAAATAAACCATGTGCTAAATATACAGCTTTTGATGTTCTACTATTTGATAGCTTCGATTAGACGTAAGTTCAGATCCTCATAAGTCCCTTAATTAACGATTTTTTTGCTAGAAGTCTTAAATCACTAATTAGAAATCGCAACTTAAGATTATTGTGGTCTAGACTAACGGTAAACTACCACTGACAAAATTAAGTGGTGTTCATTAGCATACTGTCATGTAGAATGTGTACTACTGGATTGGAATTCGGAGAATGGGTGATACAATGCGAAAAACAGTATGATTATATCTGATACAAAAATGGAAATGAAATCAAAAGTACGTACAGAAGTATAATCATATTTTGTGTAATTCGGATCTAGTTTGGCTAAATCATTATCTGGAAAATCTTCGCTAACACCAACTTCATGATCCAATATTGCACGTACAGAAAGTTTATCTTTAACAAGCTTAAGATTATTCCGATGGCTTTCCGATCCATACTTAGCGTCACCAATATCTTCAGTTGGTACAGGATCAACAGGAGGCCAGAATGATTCATGAATTGGATTTTTGATTGATTCCTTCATATCCAGATCTCTACATGTTCGACGGGCAGTATCAAGCTGTCGGTTCAGACGATTCAGTTGAAATCTCATGGCCATAGTGCTTCGGAATTCGTCTTTATATGCTGTTTGTATTTGTTGTTTGATGTTCTCTCGAAATAGCATACGTTCATTTTTCTCAGAAGCGAAACCGAGGCCCTCACGACCCTGAGGGATTTCAATCGCAACGGGATCAGCTATACCAGTGGCTAGAGTCGACGAATGTAAAGGTAAGGAATAGAAAGCATTAAAGGCAATCGTCTTTGCAAACCCAACGTGATATTTCTTTTTTACTAACTCGATTTACCATGGCTCTGAACTACGTAACAGAGATTTACTCAGTTACTGATAGATAATGAAGATTAGCTATGTTAATGAACACATACTTCAGTAATTAGCGAGTTTGTGTTACGCAACCAAAAAGTCTTAGCTGCATGTAACATTGTATGTATTTCAGACATATTTGTGGAATATTGTTATTACTTTTTATCGAAATCTATTTTACTTTGTTAATCACATGGGGATATACAAAAAAGCAGGTTTTGAGACTGACAAAAATCCCTATGCAAACTTTTCACTCAACTGACAAGTAGTAACGGAATATGGTACCTCCTCTTGTACATCTGTGCTATTATGCAATCGCACAAGCTAAGCCTAGTGAGTACTATGGTACAGAAGAAACAAAATAAGGAGTCTCGACAAGAAATAAAATACATGAGGTATAAGTGTGGGGGTTTTAGTTTGGACAACGAATGTAGTGTTTGAAAAATGGATTATTACTGAGGTATTCTGATTTATTGATCAAACAAAATGAAACTAAAAGTGGTTAATATTTAAGAACGTTAGGGAGTATTAGAAGTAGTGTTATTAATACATTTAAGCTAATAACGATGAAGGCGGTTCAATCAACATTAGTAAATATAGTTGTACTAAGAGAGTCAAGAACAAATTTGTGTCCACTGATTCCCCTAACCACCAACGTTAGATGGAACAGGGATGCTAATAGTGGAACAAGAATGTGAAAATATATGACATGAAAGCTTCAGCGATAAATTACAAGCATATGTTAATGTAAAATATTTACTTAAATTAAAAGCCATATTTATGTGCAGAGAATGCTATCTTAAAGAACTATATATTTCAAAGTTATGAACAAAAATGAGTATAAAAGACAAATGCTGCATACCATTTTTTCCCAAGCCTTTTCCCGGGATGTATCCCATTTTCGAAAGCAGACTAAAACCTTTATTTTCAGGTCCAACTTTTTTCTTCAAACCTTCTTTTAAGTGATGGATTTCCGTCTCCGATTTGGAAAGACATTTATTTTTTCGTCGGTTAGCTTCTACTACACGTTGTCGTTTGGCATCACGTGATAAGAATAGTCCAGGTTTTACATCTTCTCTAGAAACTTATGGAAATAAACAGCGAAATCTTACATTTCGTTCAGAATGGCATCGGACATGTAGTCAACTTCATCATCCATTCTAACACCTATGGATTGCTAATTATAATTAACGGGCTGAATTCATTGCCTTTAGCTAGAGTTGAGAAAAAAAAAGATTGATTCTGTATAAAAAGCTTGACTACATGACATTACGTGAATGCCATGTTAAGTAAACAGCATATCTTGAAGAGTTTTATTTACAAGAGTATGACATTTTTGAAGTGAGAACGCTTAAATAGGCTTCATTACAAATCCGAAGTTGCATTAGATTAACACATTTTGGGAGTCTCAAAGACTCGACTCCCTGACCGTTGCTACCACCTCGAAGTGGTCGTCCAGCTAACTTATTGTGATGTCTTGATGTGATGTACTGGTTAAAATATTTGTTCTGCGAGTTTATACTATGCCAAGCAAGTCATCTAGAGAGCAGAAAATAATGATAGAGGTGAATCTAAGGACCAAAGGTGAAATTGTACTATCGACTATACAGAGATGACTGTAGTAAGATATTTCCTTCAGGCGACCAGCATGATAGCGATACCACCTCCCCACTAGGGAAAATCGAATTTAGAAAGTATGTTCTAAAGATGCACATTTTATCTTACTCCAAGGACCCCCGATCCCAGAAGTAAGACCTTAACAAGTACGTAGCCAACACAACAAAAACTGCTTCCGAAAAGACTTTGTGACTGGCCTCAAGTCCTAGATTAACGATTGTAGTGACGCTCCCAGGTCTTTACGACCAACTTTAAACCAAGTTACTTTTAAGGTACATCGAGAAGGACCTGTGGCGTGGGCATCTGGAAAGTAATAGCCGCTTTCATACCTTTAACAGGACTCGAGACTAGCCTATTCATAATCAGAACCCTGCTTTTGCTGATATAGTTCCTAAACTTTCAATTCTAACCATAATTTTCCTCTCATTACTTTCACACGCACCAATAGTGGTTCGACTCAACAGAGTGCAATTTCAAGTTCCCTGAAGCTACGTTCTAAACTGCTTACTGAAGCTTTTAACGTGTGAAACCTGTTAAATCTGTTAACAGGTCTCACTAACTAACTTGTATTAGGAGTAATGAATCTAGATGCCATCATCAAAAAGTAAACATACGCCGAACGAATAGGCTGAAGGTTATGTTTGGTTTTTGCATAGAGATCGATGATCATAAAACAGCACGCGCATATTAGCAATATCGTCACCAGAAATTCTGCAACTATTGTCAAAAGTCACATCTGAAAACTCGTGGGAATGAGAGGATAGAAAGCGGAAGACATGAAGCAAATGCTATAAAACAGAAGAAACAGACAAAGACTCTAGAGGCACATGCAGAAAATCACGCACTAGAAGGTACTCTCAAATGAATTACAACAACTTGTCATCCGCTTATCACACCATTCAGACCTCACGATTTCGATGACGAAGTGACCTGCAGGCTTTTATTAGTCACATTACAAGAGGCATATTACCTTCCGTAGTGGGAAGTCCACAAGATAAACAATAAATTCGTTCTCAATCTTACAGACTATCAAATGGTGTAAAAGTCCCTTTCACCAGTTGTTAACAGAATACCCAGGTACTGTAAGTGAACTTGAAATCATAGGATAGATGATATAAAGTGGTGTAGTCAGCCATTCCTGCGTAAGAAGTTGATTTTAAACCCCCTTAACTTTGGGGATGTCGAACTAGTTTGTCAATACCAACTTACTGGACGCATAACACTTTTGTTTTCCAAACCTCCGTGTTATAAACAGATGCATCAATGATCCCATTAGTCGTGGTAGCTCAATGGCATAGCACGAGTTCACTGCCTATTAGTAAAACGGGACTTAAACAACACTGAGTCGTCACTTGCTGCAATTCAGTCCTCATCACTTAGATATTGACCATCTAAACAAGTGAATCGGTTTATAGCTCTAATTAATTAGCATCACTAATGTATTACACCCCAAATTCGAAGCAGAAGTCGGCACGCTAACAGCGATCGAATAAACCGTTAATTCACATTAAGTAGTCGAATTCGACTACTTACAAGACGGTCAGACACCATCAAGAAAGAATTATCGGCTCCTTCAACATACACTCATAAGAAAAAAAACATCACTAAACAAAACAAGGTAATAAATAGCATAGGTTCACTGACTTAGGACACTCACAACTACACACCAAATGAAGGTTAATAAGACCTGATGACTCACTTTTTGATCGCCAGGTTTTCTTCAGGAAAACTAGTTATCCAACTAAAACTGGATGATCTAGGTGATCAACTGGATAGCCAAATGTGAGTATTCTTGAAATTTTTATGATCAATCAGATAGCGGTCAAATATATATGGCAGGAACGCCTTTGATGTAGCTAACCAAGGTCATCAGGAATGTGTGAAGGAATTTCAATACCCAATATCTGTATGACATTAAGGTGTAAACCTATTTATGTTGTCATTAGTTACTGTAATTTTTTATTATTTTTCCTGTTATCTTATGCGATGAGTTTGTTTTTCTTTCTAAATAAATTCAGAGCTAGAAACGTTTTGGCACGTTATGGATGTACCACGTTGAAAGCGATAGGTAAGTTAGAATGTGTAAATTTGCGATAAATGTTTAAACTGAGAGTTTTAGGTAATTTTTTTAAACCATACAGTTTAAAAGCGATAAATTATTGTTATACTGAAAATGTGTACAAAAACCATTGAAAAATTGTCGGGAACATAAATGAGAATATAGAAATTACTTAATGTCTGTTTAATGGAACCAAATGCGATAAATACTTACACATTAGTCATTTTGTGGTTTCAAATCTACTAATAACTAGCAGCACAAACGGTGATGTAGATACCTGACATTCTTTTTAGCAAGACCTTCTGACCGAGAGGTAAAGCTAGTTTGGTGATCGCCAATATTTAGTTCAGGTGAATTCAAACAGTCGAATGACTCTGTATATATTTTTATTCCTGATGTTTTTACGGGTGCGCTACTATGTATTGTAATTTATGTATTCTTCCCCTCCAGCCTCTTTGTGCGTCGATTCGCCCATTTCTATGTTATATTGTTTTGATGACGTATGTTAGTTTGACATACTTTCTTCTTAATTGTCATTGGCTGTATAGTTCTCTCCCCAGTGTGATTATCTATATTTGGAAGATTGTAATTCCTACATGCATATATGTATATTATTCGTTAAATTCCTTATAGACGGTGTTCCTGTTAGATTGTGTGATTGCTAGTCCCTGGATTGCCATGCGTTGACTGCCATCCGCTTGCGATTTATATAAATAGTGATTACAATACAGTTCTACTGCTACAACTACTACATTAAAGCTCTCAATGTGATACTACGTCACTGCAATTTGTAATTATCAGTGCCAACTTTAACATCATAGTTAACTAGACAATTAAAAAAATTTTTCAGTGTTACAGCTGACTGATTACTCAGGTAACAACCATAGTATGTAGATGCAAACAAAGCACTGGAAAATTAGAATTTATTTTACTCAAGTCACTTCTATTTGCTGGAATCGCCACCCTCGTTTTTTTAATGTTCTTAGGATAGTTCATTAAGTGGTTAAAATAATTTTGTCATAATAGGTCTTTATTTAAGTATCATGAGCAGGAGACAATGGAGCGGGATGCTAGTCATTCAAACACACAATGCCTCTCAACATTCAAGATAAGATAATAGGAAATATACTTCCTATAAAGAAAAAGGAAGTAAATGGATACTTGAGCTTTGTTGTTTAGTGTATACATGAGTTTTGAAGTCAACTCTTATCTAGTCAACCTAAGTTGCCACATTAGCTTCCTCCTAGAATCGACTTCCGTAGGAAAGTAGGTGCAATCAACTCAACAAATAAAATTATCTCTGTTCTGCTACTGTAGCTCAGTAGATAATTCCAAGCTCGTCCAGCATATGACATTCGATCAATGGTAAACAGTCAATTAGTATTCGACGATACTACGTGGATTACTTTTACTTTATGAACTTGATATTTAATCATGTAGCGTTTGCATCCTCCCACAAATGATAATTGAATACTTGGTGAACTTAACCTGCTAACTGTGACCAGAGCTTGGAAAATTACAGAGGGTAAGAAAATGAAGGTAGAATATTCGAGGAAGTAATGCGAGTGGGCTACCCAACATTATGTTGGTGAGGTACGATTTTCTCATGTTCTGTCCGGCTATCAGGTGTTTTCTCACCTGCCTATTGAGTCGCCCTTTAGTCAAAGTGAAAGAAGAATCTACTCCAAAAAATAATGATGAAACTCCGTCACACCTAACGAATCGCTCCATTGTTTGTATAAAAAGTTAAAGTACAAAAATAAAATGTACAATTAAAATTGATAAGTGTTCGTTTCTACGTTTCCAGACTGGTTTGAAACCTGGAATAAAATAGACATGGTGTAGATATCTGTGCATGCACTACAAAAATGTATATTAATTTAATTGAATAATACATATGTATATATAAGTGGTTAAACTTCCCAGGAGTCAGACCAAATAGGCGGCCTTGAACATGTGACGATCGCATTCTATGACTGGGTTTGTAACGGTGGGTACTGATAGTATTCATTGGGGCGAAAAATTATAGCAAACACTTAAAAAGTAAAATGGATTACCGAGAACATAAGAGTGCTTACGCTTATTAGGTTAATGATGTAATCTGCTTTTTACAGATACCTCACTCTATGAATGGTAGGTATGCAAGTCATAGTGAAGCTGTTTCTTCTTTAGTCAACTAAAAAATGAGTAGATTTTAATCTTACAAGTGTGTAAGTTCGCCTTATCATGAGTGTCAGTCACAACTGACCAACGTAAGGTATAGTATAAAGGTTCGAATTCGGCTATGATGAGCGCAGATCATGTGCTTATCCGAAAGATCCTAGGTTTTAGACAGAGGAAGTATTACTCCTAACCCCTGTCTATGATGATGGTATGGTTTTATAATAATTGTTTGCATAAAGCTAACTGTAGGAAAATCACATTATTTAATGATAATTTCGAGTCAGTTTATTAACCCGGTTTGTATGTAGTTTCATTAATTTTATCAATTATATTGCGTGCTTGCCAACTCATGACAGAGCATTATGATGATATCCCGAAAGTATTATGAATAACTAGTCGTAGTGCCGATTCACTGTAAAATAGTGAAAAAAAAACTTAGCGGGATTTTTTTTATATATGTATTTTTTTGGTGATTCACGGATAGTAGATGAAGTTAGCCGTTAACTAATGTATTTTGCCTGGTTGTATTGTCATTTTTCGGTCCAGAAGTAATCGCTTGTTTAGGATCATTTTTAATGTTAAGTTCTGGAGTTTATTTGATTAATAAGTACAAGATTGCTCATTCATTATATCATTGAAGTACTATAGTACCTAAATGCTGCTGACTTTACACTTCGGACTATGTTAAACATCTTTTAAGGCAACTACTATGATCGCCTAGTATATAAGAGTGAATATGCCCAGCACTAACTACTCAGATAGGTTATGTGACGAATTCAAGGTTGAGTCAGAAAAAAAATTTATAAAATCAAACAGCATAGAGAAAATACAATGCATGTGTAAGTTAATTTGTTGTGTTAGTTCATATAAATTATAGAAAATTAGTAAATATATTAACAAAATTTAAAATTTTAGACATGACTTATGTTACTACAGTTGGAAAGACGCTAAATTTCCTACAGACGTTTAATAGTTTATTGTAGTAAGCTTAAGGCTATTTATATACTGTGGCGAAAATAATTAAAATTAAGGACAATCGAATCACTATGGAATGTGATGTTTCTTGAAAACAACACACTTTTTCGTAGTAGTATGTTGCCGTGTAAACTTATTAAAAATATATATCTCAAGTGGAAAATGGTTTAAGTATAAGTCTAAGTGTAAATACACACAAGCCAAATAAAAGTGCGATGTGTTTAGTAAATCAACTAGCAAAAACAGTGAAACTCGCCTGAGTTATTTTCGAAATTCATCGTTTTCGTCAGGGTTCGTTGTGTTGTTTACGGTAAATATTATCTACTAATAGTGGAAAAATCTAGAAAAGTGATTAGTTCTGCAGAAGAAGCTTGCTCATAACACTCACCTGAATTAAATATTCTCCGTTTTTTAGTGACTTACCTCCGTTGATAGGTTTGCGGCTTATAAAACTCAACGGATTGTTTAAGCATATATTGCTTAAGCACAATTTATTTTTAATAAAAATTGACTATATGGTTTATATATCGAAAGACAAGGTCCGTGGAGAAGTGTGTAGAATAATACTTAGAACAACTGCTATTTCGGCAACGTTTTGTCGACATAGGACAGAGAGAAATACTGTTTTTTTATATAATTTTTTTCCCAATTTATGTTTACAAACTTAACATATTAGAAGGTACGTGGTCATTTTCTAGACTGAAACTAAAACTGTGGGCATCCCAGCATAGATAATCGGTTGTCCCTGTCAGATGTTTTTAACCACTTATACAGATTTTACGTTTTTACTTCTTAATTCCGTCGTTGTTTGATCGAGCAAGCAATCTGACGACACGTATGGCAGTTCATTATCTAGATAAGCCGGTTTTAGCCTTTCAGAACTCACTGAGACGATGTTTACTGGTTTCTGTATCACAAAATATTTAAGTTTTCTTGATATAACTATAAGAAGACTTTCGAAAGGAGGGCTTTGTGGTGCTTTTATTCTGTCACATCTTATCCAGATATGCAAACAGTTGCTTAATTCTTTAGGTTAAACTGTCGCTCGTGACTGTCCACGAGTGTTAGTTGGCTTAAGTTAAGACATTTGGTTTCGTAGTTGGTCTACGTAAGTTCCTAAATCGAGTGTGTTACTGTCATTGTGAGGGTTGATAAACTCACTTGGTAGTCCATGGGTGGTCTCAAAGACTGATTCTGCTACATAACATTGTGAGTCAGTTTTGACAGCTGTTCGTATTCCAAACATAACTAACAACAGCAATTATGTCCACCGATTAAGGTTTGAATGAGATATAAGAGCGGCCTTTTGTTGACGATGGGATCGTTCTACCATTGACTTGAGGATGATATGCTGTACAGCTCATCCTAATGGAGCCTAGCAGTTTAGCTAAGTTGTTAAATAGTTCAGATTCGAATTAAGCTCATTTGTCCGTCGATATTGCTATAGATGTACCAATAATGGTCATCCAGTTCTGCATGAAGACTTTGGCCACTGATATGGCTGTAATTTTCTTGATTGGAACGACTATTGGAAACCTTGTGAACCTATATATACATGTAAATAGATACGTAAAACCATTTAAACGTGGTAAAGAGCCTACTAAGTCGATATGTACATGTGCAAAACGTGCATTCGCTTAGGGAAAAACTCCGATGGGTAAACTTGTGTGTCGGCTAACTTGTGATTTTTGACACGCCGCACACTCTTTAACCCATCTTCTTTCTTACATGACTTCGTTTTACCTTGGGAAGAATATTACTACATTAAAACGTGCCCGTCGGAGTAAAATCAAAAGGATATTATAGAATAATCTCAGCTCTACACAGATTGTCGTACGGCGATAGCATGCAGCGAAGAAAACATAAAATAGTTAGGCGAACTTTGATAAGGATGTACCAATTCAACCAAAAACTCCTTTCTTAAGGAGAGATCTGTTATGTCGGTATTATATAAATAACGCCTACTGCTATGCATGAACTAACCGCAACTCTAATCGGAAACTTATCTGCGCCAACTGATACTCGCAACCGTGACCAACGACTCGATACTGATTAATCACCCCAAGACAAAATCAAGAAGACACCAATGCAGCACTAGGAAGATTCGATTCTATTGTAGTTAAACTCTGTATATATAGTTACAAAAGCGACCTTGGGAAAAACAGAGTAATTAGCATACTAAAATGATATTACAACCAATCACAGTTAACAAGGTCCAGCGGAGGAAATGAAGAGCAGTACCGGTTACCGCCCACTTTACAATTAAATAAAAGAATAGCGAAATCACATGAAAATTAATTAGTTTCTTTTCTTCTTAGCAGATCTTTTAAAAGGTTTGACAGATAATTCCTTACAAATAACGGATGGATTATGTTTAGAAGACGAAAGGATATAAAATGAGTAACAGCTATTTGGTGGTCTGGAACTATGTACTTTGGAGCATTTTTTAAAAACATAATGACAATCTTTGCCGGTTTTTAGAAGAAAAATACAATGTTTTAACCTATCGAAGTACTGAAGTGCAGTTTTGAAAAACCCATCAGATTGAGGTATTAGTCCTTTAGTGTGTTACATCTGCAATTAAATAATATTCGTAACCTAAATAAAAGAATTTCTGTACAAACATCATGCAGTAACGCATTGTTACTATGCAAGATACAACTGGTGAACTGTCTCTTCTCAGTGACTCCAGCTAAACAATGAATGCGAAGACATTTTAAAAAAATGTTTCTGTTTCCGCGCCACTGCCATTTAATAAGGTATTTGGAAAGCCATGATTACATCGAAAATATTAAAAGTCACCTGATAAAAACACTTAAAATGAAAGTAACTGAAGTTATTAATAGGTCATCTTAATAAATAAGAAACGCTTAGTGTGCACCGTTCAAATTTGTCTTGTTTTACATGAATTGTTGGAAGATTTAGGTAGTGTTGAGAGACGGTAAATAAAAACTTTGATAATAGGTTCACTTCTATTTCCCCTTCTATGCCATATGCCGAAGTTAGAGAAGATCCTTCAGGAGGTAAGTTGAATCTTATCCAAATTTTTTTAAAGCAGCCTGAATAAAGTGGTATATATTCAAACATTTGCATAGTTACTTTTAATTTATACAGTATATTTACATGTGCTTGGTATATATTTTCAGTTAGCGTTTTACTTTCCGATTAACTTCTTCTGAATAGTACATTGCTTGGCTAGTCATTTTGAAACCCAAATAAGTAGATTATTCTACTGATTCAATTGAATCAGTCTAAAAGACTGTTAGCTGGATGCCTCTGTATTCCAGCTCAGAGAACGGATAACGGTGACCATCTGCTTGGATTATGCTCAAATAACCGTTTATTTCTAGTACACACGAACTTTAAGCATAAGGAGCGATATCGCATAACATGCCTACCTCATGGACCTACTCAACGGTGTAATCGAACAGACTATATCGCCATCAGTCACCATTGGAGGGGCTCGATAGAAGATTGCCGATCTCTCTGGAGCACATCTTTAGATTCTGATAACGCCCTTGTACAAGCACGCATCTGCTTGTATCTTACTGGGCGAAAAATAAACTACTACAGGAAAACCCACAAGAATTCAGTTCAGTAACGAGACAGCCAAGAATAAATTCCAGAAACAATTGGGGAATCACTTAGGCAACTGTAAAGATGCAACTCAACTAGATACTGCTTGCCAAGATGTCCAAGCAGCTGTGGCATTTACAGTGACATCTATCAAGAACTTAAATCAACATGTCAAGAAAAATCAGTAGATCTCCTGTTGAATTGATGGACTCCCGAAAACTTATCCCGTCATGGCTTCAAACATGCTCAGGAGCGAAGAGTAATCAGATATAAACAGGATAAATAGTTTGCGAAACAATCGTGAATAGTGGTGAGTAGTGGAAGCGAAGGTGATTAAAAGGCAGCGGTGTTAGGTAACACTAGACAACTTTTCAAGTTAATAAAAGAAACCAGGGTTGAAAAATCGAGTGTTGGTGATGAAATCTCAGAAGAAGATACTACGCCTATCTGCTATCAGTCCAGACGTTTAGAACGATGGGTTGAACACTTAAGGAAGTAGTTTATTTGGCCTACAGCTGCTCTAGAACTACCCACTATTTTAAGGCAGCCTGAATGGAAAGTCGACTTAGGTCCCTCGATCCTTTTGGAAGACGAAAAAGGTATTGGTAATCTGAGGCGAGATAGAGCAGCGAGTCCGGATGGATTAACTCCAGATGTCTTTAAGAATGACGGTCTCACTTGGACGATTAGGTTAACTGATATTTTGATAAAAGTTTGGAAACTTGACATAATTCCATCTGACTGATATCGATCGTTAATCATACCAGTATACAAGAAAGGGTCAAAATCGTCCTGCGATAGCCGTGGAGAGATTAGTTTGACTAATATAGCGTCTAAAATACTAACTTCTACAATTATCAGACGTTTAACAACAAAATGTGATCTGCAAATACGAGAAAAACCAGGCTGGTTTCATAGACCAGACATTCACCATACGTCAGGTTTTAAAAAATAGACATACTTTTCGGCGTCTGACAATGGTGGTTTTCCTTAACTTAAGAGTGGCACTTGACTCTGTAGACCGAGAAGTTCTATGGCAATGTCATTCATTAAAAGGCGTACTCCAGAAGTACATAAATGTTGTGAAGGCTCTTTACTCACACATTATTAGTCGTGTCAGAGCCCATGGCGAACTGTCATCTAAACTTGTAACCACAAGTGGTGTCCCTTCAAGACTGCCCATTATCTCAATTTCATAATAGATTTACTGTTGGGAATTACACTCACGTCGTCTGAATTTTCAGGAATTGGTCTCCTGCCAGGAAATCTATTTATTGATCTAGAATATGCTAATGACATAGTCCTGTTTGGCGAAGACGCTGATAAAATGTGGAATCTTTTGACAACGATAAGCACCAATGCAAACATGTTCGGAATGCGTCTTACCTCCTCTAAGTGTAAACCAATGCCTTAGGACTGGTCTTTGTCAACACCTGAGCTAAAAATATGGAATAAAGTAGTTGAGCTAATCGATCACTTCACTTATCTTGGAAGATTGATCAGTCTTAATGGCTTGGCATCTGACAAAATCTCAGTGCGAATTCAAAAAGCTCGTCTGGTTTTTGTCAACTTACGTCATTTATGACGTAGGCGAGATATTCATCTCTCAACTAAAGGAAGATTGTACTAAGAAACAGTTCGTTCTGTCTCATTGCATAGATGTTAAACGTGATCATTAGGGTAGACAACATTCGAAGGTTATTAGTTTTTGACCATCGATGTCTTCGAAACACTGCTCGCGTTAACTGAGATCAACAAGTAATGACGAGGTTAGAAAACGGGTATTAGAGAAAGGTGGTAAGTCAGTCGACGAGGTTGTGAATCTTCATCGACTGAGGTGGTTAGGACATGTGCTACATACGTCCAACCAACATCTGCCTCGACACGCGATGTTGGCTGACATAGGAGCATGATACCAGAGAGTTAGGGGCCGCCAAATTAAAACATGGCATCAGTCCATGAAGTCGTTGACTGCTGGTTTGAGTCGTATTGGTAGATGCAGACTTCTTGATTGGGGTCCTCGCAAGTACTGTAACCAGTAGTTGGAAACGTTGGGTGATGTGGCTCAGAATCGGTCACAGTGGTGCAGATGTACCAACTCATTGTCCTTCCTAAAATCGTGAGCTTAAAATTATTTCATAACTTTCTTTCCACACTCCTTTTCTTTCTGCTTGAACCATGTTCTATATGTTCACTGTTCTTTGTTTTTATTATTATCGTTTATGTAACTTCTGGTGGGTGGTGGTGGGTTTTAGAGGTTTAGCGACTTGGACCGATGCGCACATGTGCCAGGTTTTATGTTGATCATATATACATACAGTCAACAAAAAACGTATGTTCATATTAATCAGATCACTCTAACAGCGAACTAGCTTTTTGTAAATGATATTTACCAGATTGTTTGCTTGAGACACTTTTATTACGTTTTTAGTAGTTTTGTTTCGTAGAATTCAAACATCACATTTTTTGGTGCTTGATCTAGCACGGAATTTAAAGATTGTTCTAGTGCTAATTCAATCAGCTGGTTATCAGAAACGTAGAGCCTGGAATAAATGTGCATCAAATCGAGTCTCTATGTCACACCGAGTTGGAAATACCAACTAATATATCATAGTATTGAAAATTATAGCAAAATTGCTGACACAGAAAATATTTTGATATGGGATGCATTTTTTAGATCGAAATCATAATCTATTCGGAAATCACGATTAATAGGTACACAGAAGAATGAATCCATCTCTGCTATTCTGATCAGTTTTGGACTACGTCGTCTAATATCTCCAGTCACTAATACATGTTATCGTTACCAACCCAGATAGATAGCTTACACCTACTAGCATGAACTGATACTGACTTTTTGACCTACTCTTACTCCGAATAACATCATATTCAAGCGTATGTAGTGATATATTTTGTGTCAAAACCGTATAACTTATTAAGGATTCACAACCTCATCAATCGATTTAGCATCATTGCTTATTCATTTAAGTCTAGCTTCAACATTTGTAACTCGATAGTCTTCCCATAGGTGAAAATACTTCAGAGACAACTTTGAACGAATAATAATAACTTACAAACGCCCTCTACTTTTAAAGATTTCATTACACAGTTCTAAGCTAGAACAGATCGTAACACCGAACGACTAGCATTTTTTGCTGGTTTGACAGACACATCTCACCTACTCTAAAATGACGCTTTTGAGAACTATTGCCAAGCAGGATAGTTTTGCAGATAATTAGTTCACCAACGTAATGTAATTTAGTCTTGTCATTTAGTTTATTGCATAGAGTTCGTTTCCCAACCCCTCAGTGTCTTGCTCTTCATATTGAGATACTCAAATTAATTACTAAAAAAGATGATTTTGTTAAACATGACACTTTAAGTCTTTCCATGCTGTATTTTTTGATGTTTGGTTTCTGATATTGGTTTCCTGTACAATACAAATCTTTCGTCACTTCTGTTTCTCTGGCACCGTGATATTTAATGAGTTTGAAATTTAGACTATTGTTTTCGCATCACATCTATTAGTGAATAGAACCCTACAAGACCCTGGACATCAAAATTTTCTAGAAGTGTGCTGTTGTAAAGTTCAGTTATAGATGCTGCTTGTGGAGTCCATAAAACATTTGAATACTACCATCTCACTTTGATGTAACAAATTTAATATTTGTTTTGAAATTAGTTAAAGACTTTTATATAATATTCAATGTACTTTTATGCAGCCTACGATCAAGTTAATTGTGACGGTTATTTGCCAATTGTAAGATGTATATTAAAAGAATCAAGTAGTAGCGTGTATAAAACATGTTTGGAAATGGAGCTGTATGGTGACACTTATGCGCAAATAAAAGGATGACAAGGCTCTTCTGAGGTTTTTACGGATGACAAATACCTGTGACTTCTTGTCGTAACATTATACAAAATGTTAAGAGCTGCAGAACAACTGGTTACATGACTTAACAATTATTTAAGTCAGAAGGAGCAGGCTGTGCTTAATTTATCTTAGTCTTTTATGACCATCCAGTGATTTTTTATTCAGCTCCAACTAAATTCGGAATCTCAAATAAAACAAAAGTTATTAAAATGTTCTCACAAGAGCAAGAGACTAGAAGGATTCGAGTCATTTAGTAAACTACTGGTTGATAGCTAGAAGATGAAGTACACTGGAGTAGTCTTTTCTACCGGCCTGGCTATTTCATAGCTGTGACTTAGGAATAATGAATCTTTTAGTAATACAAATATGACCAAGTAGTTAAGGAATGGACTGAAAAACGATGTTTGGGAATTGCTGAAAGTTATATGTTAAATAAGTAGTTTGCAAACTAGTATGGCCTAAAAAATTAAAACGGTTGGTAGAAATCAGTAACAAGCTGATGAAACTTATGTCACACGTTTTTAAACCAATTATTTAGTAATGTATATATCGTTTGGTAGTAAATTGCTTACTTGGAGGAAAGAAAACGTATCTAATTGTGGACACATTTGTTTACAACTTGCAGATAATATATTGTCTTGGAGTTGAAGTTGATATTCTATCTTACGACGATGACATAAACTCTGTTCTTGTTGAAGTGATTCTCACAGATATTTTGTGCGTCCCAGAGTAAGAAACCACTTTTAACGCAGTTTTCAAAGACTTCGGTATAACAACAATCATAAGTTTGCTAATGGCAGTCTGACGGTTATCGAAGGTGTTGTTATAGGAATGACGCATGTTCATTTGTCCACCAAAGCAATTTTATATTCATGTCCAGATAATTTATGTCCTGGAAGTGATATATATCTTATCCAACATACAACGTACATTTGTAAAGAGTTAAAAAAGTAAGGTGTTTAAAAGGTTTAATACAACAATGAGGTTGCAATGTAAATTTTGCTCATTGAAATTAAGAGAAGAAATAGAAAAAAGGGTGTTCTCGGGTAGGTTTATAAGTTTCAATTTTTTCCCATTTAAATATCAAAACTTATTGCAATTCGAAGCAAAACAATATGCTTTTCAGGTGATTCCTTCTCATGCATGAGATACATTTCAGCTCTAAGTATTCTTTATAATTTTTAAAATTTTTGTTATATATGAGATTCGCATTTATTTATTTGAACCCTTCACACTTTGAAGTATATGATGTTAACTTATATGACGCGTGTAATTGACTCGTCGATTGTAGTTTTTCAACATCGTCTGAATTTCCAAAGCAGGGTCGTCAATTGACAAACAAGTATGACATAAATAAATATAGGTAACAGTTGACATCTCATAACGCAGTTTATTAAAAGGGTTTTCCTAATCTGAAAGTGTCGACGTTTATTTAAGTATTCGAATGTCGATTTATAAGATATATTGACAAGACTGCATTAACAAAGTCTATACAAGTTAATGATACTAGAATTTAGTAATATTAGATAATCCATTATTGTAAATCTCAAATGACATTTATATATACATTTTAATGAAGTTTGTCAATCTGCAAGATGCATTTGTCACTTACTTACCGAAGTCAACATATCATGTCTACTTTTTGTCATGAAGGCAATCAAAAAACAATGATTAATTAAAGAATGTTATATGAGCTGAAGTGAATCTTTCAATTGCTTGGGAACTAGGCTAAGAACACGATAATGCGAAACTCACTCATCAGTTGAAACAGACGAGTCGATAACTCACCTTATTTGAGGTTAATTTAGTAAAATTAATAGTAGAAAACAATTGAGCTATTAAGGCGTACCAGTCATAATCAACGATATCATACCTATCTCACCGTTTGCTGAAAAATGCTTAACCATATCTGTTCTAGCAAAAGATTTTTTCGTTGTAATTGTAATAGAGAAGGTAACAAGAAAACTCAAACTTTGATAACTTGTAACTATAGATACCCTAGCGTTTGAAAAAATACAATGTTATTAAGCAAAAATAATTAAAAAACAACTAACAGTTCCAATAGGAAAAATAATTGAAGGCTAGTAAGAAGAAAAACGGTAAAATCGTAATACATGGTTATTACATTGTGGAGAATTCGAAGCTGAAATCTACGATGGTTTGTAAAACATAGTACTCAATAAGCTCTTAACTCGCAAATTAACATTAAATATAAAGCTAAATTTATTCCAGCATATCCCATTTTTAATGTTTAGAAATGGTGGAATTTCTTTTACTACCGAAGCGAGAAAGTAAATCAGAAGTTATCACATTTGATAGAAGTATTAAGTGCACTGTCCAGAGTAAGTTTTCCTAAATCTTAGCATGATTCTAGTCAATAGTATGGTGTTTCAATGTATGTCATTTTATTTTTTAAAATAGCTACACTCTGATTTCTAATAATTCATTCGAACTAGACAGTATATAACTAATTAATCGACTGAATCAAAATAAGAAATAGTTGAATAAATGTTTGCAGAGGAAAAAAAATATAAAGCTACACTACCGTAACACATGCACTGAAAAAATTAATTTCTACTTAGTTAAAATGTGAATACACAGAGTCTTGTTACATTCATCAACATCTTCTAGACCCCAAGTACTTTGATTTATTTACGATTGCCGAATATGTACAAGTGCAAAAGTACAACCAAGACAGCTGTCATTACATACAGGAATTTTCAGTAATACCTTCATTTTATTAGGAAGCTACTTAAAAACTAAATTTATCTAATGTTAATAAAATGGCACGTTTGATATTTTCTTAATTTATTTATCATCCTAGGTCAATTATTGCATCATTTTATCATACAATCAATCCTAATTTTCCTTTAATGTTTCCACACTAACTAAATAGGGTCTTTTATTTTGCTATGAACACAGTTTTCCGAATATTTGCTGGCATCTTTATTTCTAATAATAAAATAGTGTAAATCTGATGTGTTGCAAAAGCATAGTACCAACAGATGACTTAAATAATTGATAAGTCGATAAAGTAAACAAACTTTAAAATAATTACCTAATATACATAATAAATTACTTATTATTTTCGTCAGTGAATAATTGTTCCCACCTTTTTGTTAGTGGTTTAACTGCTATTGGTCTTTATCAAGTTATCTGTTTAACTGAATTCATTAAATAACAGTAATATTCTGTAGTTGAGATGAGGCTATTTTAAATGAATAACTCAGTATAAATTCGTCGTATACTGTTTCTTTATAGTGAAATAGTACCGGATTACAGTTATAAAATTATCAAATCCACTTGATTCGTGTTGACATATTTATTAATACTGAGATATGATCAAAATTGAGTGAGGAAATTCTCCTCCCTATCCTACTTTAATTAAACGGTCGACTCTGTCCATAGTAAAACAAGGTTCGACAGTGTTAGCTATATACTGGATTGTACGAATTTAAACAACGGTAATACAAATTAAATTTTCAATTTATACTTTTCTGGTAAGAACTCGCAGACTTTGTGTTGTGAGTGTTATGACGTTTGTCATTACAGTAAACACATTGTTTTCAAAGTAACAGTTAATCCTTATTATCGCAGAGAGTAATGTCGAACGTGTACGGTTTGAATATGAATGTGAAAATAAGTAGGGAAGTTTAAACCTTGTATCTAAATGGTAAAGATACTAAGTCTATATTAATTCACACCATCTAATTAAATATCAATACAGAATTGAACAAAAACTGTGTTTATCGTAGATAAATTGATTTACAAACTCCCATTTGGAAGACAATGTTTCATTTCTGGTGTTCCTTATTTAACAAAGACTGATCATTCATATCAGTGGCAGCTCAAGGTATGATTGTTTACAATAAAGATAAATAATTGTTCTTGTGCGCAGGTTTATGGAATCGAAAATATTTTTGTTAGTCCTATGGATCCTTGGAAATGCGTACTCAGTACAGTCATAGAAAATTTGCCAGATTGTAAGAATGTAACACAAATATATTCTTTACTTGTTTCGAATAACTTTTATTGGAATACTATCCTTTTTCATAAATGAGAAACTTGTAACTAATTGTTGGTGGCTATTTTCGATAAAATATTCGCATTTCTGAATAATTAGTAGCCAGGTACTAAATCATTTATTTTTCTATCTGAGGTTCAATAAGTATTCCTCATTGAAAAAATATAACGCCAAGAAGTGAGCGTTTATTTTCTTTTTATTTCTTAGTTTAAGCTAACCTACAACATATTATTTATTCTATAATATAAAAATGGAGGATCAATCGGTTTTGGACACATGATCTTATTACTTTGTTACTAATAAAAGGACAGAATTTCATAATGACAATAGTAGTCAGTCAACTGTAAACGAGATTTTCTATTCTAATATTGAGCATAGTGTGTGTACGAAGTCCAAGAAAAACCTTCAAAATATTATCTTTTCCTTTTACTTCAAGAAATACTGGACATCATCTTAAGCTAGCGTCTAGGCGGTATTATAACTTAGACGCCGTAATATTACCAGTCTTGTTAGTATGATATAACTCTCTGTTATTTCACAATACCTAAACCAATCACAGAATGAGTCTTCATATTAAGATCATTATGATTAAGTATATAGGATGATTGATCTTCTGTCGTTGCGACTTACTAGTTTCGTAAAAGTAGTGCTTTCTGAAATATACCTCCAACATACAGCATTTATTTTAATAATTCGCGAAATGTCTAGTCGAATAAAATATCTTTTACTAAAAATATAACATCAGAATTGATAATGTCCTAGATTAAATAGATGAGAAATCCTTTTCAAATATTCAGCTACTTGTACAAAAACAAACTAATTATAGTGGGGCTAATTTATGCTAAACTTATATTTATAGTACTATAAATGGCGATATTTTAGAGATAGAAACTTTTCAATGATGTTCATACCTTAAGTAACTGTTATTTATTTTAACTCTATCATTTTAGATGTTCATGCATATGAATTTGGTACTGCATTCACGTTGGCATTTATGTTCTTAGGTAAAACATTCTTGTAACTAGATTGATACTCATTATTTTACAGACAATATTACAAAAGCTGGTTCCTTTTTCTTGTTAAAATGGTTGCTACTTCTACTCCTGGTACAAAATGAATTCACAGAGCCAGTGAGTACATTAGTTTATTACTTTGAATATATTTCTTGAAATTTAATAAAATAAAGAGTAGATATTCTGGCTTTATCTCATAACTCTTAGAAGATATCTGATTATATACAGAAAGATGCCAACATTACTAAGTATTAATTAAATTTTAAGTCGGGAAATGCAGAAAGTATTACAATGAGCATATGACAGTTTAATGGTCCCTCATTAGGACTACATAAATGTTCAACTTGACCTACTAACTTTTATGACCGTCATTGATAAAATGAAATTTGTATAATTATTCCATGCACAAAGTTTATTGAAGTAACCATAATTCATAATTCTTATCAAGGCAAGCCTACGATATGTATATTATAAGACATAACAACTCAAGAGTAGCACCTAACTAGTTTGTTCGTCAGATAAACGAAGGCTATATCGTGTAGGTGCTTCATTATGATTAGGTGAGGTTAGTGAATGACCATACTAGGATTCTGTATGCATGTTTTGGAGACACAATATGCATCAATGGCGTGGGATTCCAATGTGTTAGCTAGGGAGACTTGGTGTTCCATTTGACACAGGGTTCTTGCATTCAATGGACCAATGTGAAGTTTGGAGCGTGGTCTCAGTAGACTCGGGACATTATTTCGGGTGCTAGAATTGTTGGTACTGATGATATAGGAAGAAGTTGAAGATAGGGATATAGGCTTAAAGGTAGGGGTGGGATGAATATTAGGAATAGAAGAAGGAGTCTCATTAAAATGACGGTGGTCTTGCGTGTTGTTAGACGTATGAGGGGGGTTATGTTTTCCTAGCTGACCACACTGTGAGAGTTCTTCATGATGTACCTGATAAGCAAACTGGGTTAGGGTTGGTCTGAAAAACCTGGGAGTGTGTCCGCAGTGCCCAAGGAATAACTGCTTGAAGCTGGTCACACATGGCCTTTATGAGAGAGGCTTTTGTTGTTGTGGCTCCGTACTTATTAGGGCCTTACTGCAGGAGACGGCAATCCATGGAGTAAGGTAAGGTGTGGATTTATAGGACCAACCTTTTCTAACCCCACCCCTCTTTTGTGGGAAGGCAGCACAGCTGTTATGCTGGTTGTCTGAGGAGGATACTTTACTACCGTCACATCTCTGTACAGCCATCAGTACGACTTCGTCCTCGGACCTTATATTTGCTTCTTTTTGTCTCACTGCTCTTCAACCGACCTGCCTGGCACTGTAGGACCTTGAGGAACGGTCGTCCCAGCCAGAGTAGCCTGATTAAGTCATTACGATAGGCAAGCCTAACCACTACGTCAGAGTGGCAGTACGTCTTCTTGGAAATTAACATATGCCATACCTGTTAGGTTTTAACGATACATATTAAAACAGGCGATATGACATTGAGCTGAACTAGTTCTATATTGTGGTAAAGCACTTTACCATTCTAATACATAATTAAGTACTATTGATATATTGGATCGACTTCAACTTTTGATTAATATAAATATTCTGTTGCACGGAAAGCTTTAAATTTTAACTTGATGTTTTTAAACTTAGAAAGACGAAATACTATTTTCGAAAATCTCATGTAGACCGCCAGCCTTACTTTTAGTGGGATTCCTAGGCAATATCTTGCCCAATAAAATACTGAAAGAGGCAGGACAATTTGCTAAACCGTTTTGCGAACGTAAACCTGGTGATAGTGTACTTCCGACATCTTTGGAGGTTGATTCAAAAGGATCCAAGAAACCGAATTTGGAGTGCATAAGAAAAGTCATGAAAAAACAGAACACCTCTGAAGCGAAATTTATAGAGATGAATAAATTTTGCACAAGTAAAGAACATATAATTATGTGTAAGTTTCTAATATGCATGTATTTACGATAACTTGTAATTAGCCAAATTTAACCGAATCGAAGGTAGAAGAATTAGAAATTTTTGTTTTAAAATGTTATTTATGTAGATATATGAAGTAAAACATATGATTTACAAAAGACAAACTTATGATAAGATGAGATCCAAAACATTTCAACTAAATAATTTAAACTATTCAGAAAATCAACTGAGGGTTAGTTTCAGGAAATTCATAATTACTCAAACTATTTAACTAATTCGGCTTTCTGAGTGACTTTTATTGAATATCTGGAGATATATTAAACAATGGCTTAAGTAGATAAGGTTAATTCTGATATATTTACGTATGTGGCAGTACTTCAGAAACCAATTATAATAGTCTAGGAAAAATACACGTTCAATTTTATGAATAAATGATTGTCAAAAATATCCGTGATGCGAAACGGCATTCCATAATTTGAAGTTTCCCAACTGGTATTGAATATTATCACAATACCTAAAAGATGTATTAGCGTAATACATGGATATATTTCATTATGTATATCACGTTGAACAGACAATATATTTAATTTATCTCAATGATTAAGTATATATGAAGGTTTGCATAATGCATAAACATACATATATTAATATCGTATTTATCGTTGCTGTTTTCTAATATAATAGTATTTGTGAATACAACTGATATATTTCTGAACTAACAATTAGGCTACTCACTTTAATGATTATAAATTATTTAGAACCTGTATAGGCTAAGGGTAATCCTGTAATTCCAATGGAATTTTTGTTCTTCCCAGGACAGATTCGCCTTATTTACAGTATAATCGTCAGTAATAATTGCATTTATCGCAACCAGTTGCTTGACAAGTGGATAATAACAGTTCACTTCAGTATACACCATGGTTCTCGATAAATTACATCTCTGCATAAATAACTATTACATAACGTGGTCAGTAAACGAGTACCACTGAGTAAAATCAATTTTAAGTGAACTGAAGTCTAAGGATAAAGATTACTAGATTTCGAAATTTCATTTTTTAAATCATGAGATGAGGTTAGTGCTTATCAACTATCATGTAGAACAGTTTTCCGTTTATTACGGTCGTTTATCTAGTGTAAGTTTTCGCAGCCCTGTTAGTTTATTGATGATGATCAGATGCCATTTAACTGCTACACTGAGTCCCTTAACTTTCAGTTAACTGCTTATGGTGTACATAACGAAATAAATAATGATTATCACCGACTGGTTAATCTAACTTCAAAATACTTTCATACCAAAGCTTCTTACATCTGCAAAAGTAGCCTGAGAAGCTTGAATTATTAGGTAGACGAAGATCGATACAAGAAGCGATCGATAGGTATTTTCCTATTATTATTTGCAAAAGTAAAGGCTTAGTAGCTTTTTATAACAAATGTAGTACATTTTCATTTCCCCGTAATAAATTACACTTCCGTAGACACCTTTAATAACTCCATATCCTTTGTAGCAGTTTACAAATGCTAAATGGAGATCTTGTCACTGATGCATTTTAAAGTCGTTTGTACTTCTTTATTATCCTCAGCAAACTCCAGAAACACAAGCTAGGTGAGGTGAGTAATACTGTAATCCGGAAGCATTTGTCAATACTGTAAACGGTTATAAGTTTAGTTTTAATCTGTCAACCGAATTTGTCTGTAAATGTACTAATATCCCCTAGACAAAGATACGGAGTGTAAAATGAAAAAAAAACTAGTGTTAGAGCTTCACTATAATATGTTTATTCATGCTGTAGAAAAATTTCAATAAAGATCAGTAGTTTGTTTAACAGGCATCCTAGATTTAGTTCAAAATGATGCACTAAAGGACACAAATTACAGGAAAGTCTAAACTTAAATGATGTCAATTTATTTTTAATCTCCCAATCAGGTGGAACTATTGAAATAGCGTCTGGAGGAATAGCCTATTTCCCAAATCTAGAACTTTATAAGAAAAAGGAACTAACAAATCTTATTTACGGTAAGTTAGACATAAATCCTGTTTTCTGGAGGTAAACAAACTTTATACTGACGGAAACGCTGTTGCAATGTTGACCCAACGTACTAGTTTCACCCCTATACAGTTGTAGAGATTGCGCCGAAAGAATTATAATTATTCAGAATCTAATTTATGATGTAGACAGACCAAAATAGTACATCAATTAGCGTTAAGCTAGTCAGTTTCCAAAGGCCCACATTTTTCTAATCGATGTTAAGATTGTGAAAATGCAAATTATAAAATTACTTAATTTATTTTTAAGGTTCCATAATTATTCAGGATAAATTTGTTAAATACAAGGATACAAAATGCATATGGAAGTTAGTTATGATAACTTAGACTTATGAAACATGTACAATTATACTGAAACTAAGCTAAGAAATTCGTCTATACTTACAAAACTTTGTACGACTTATTTAAGTAATTTTCATGATTCTCAACCAACAGTAGATGTTCTACAGTGATAATGACTCAAAAACGGACAACATAATCGAGTATGCTTCGACATACGTATAAATTACTTAAAGCAACTGAGAGATGAAACCACTTTACATTTAGTGCCCTACATTTATCATCTTATCAAGGTATATAAAATGAATAGCCGGTGTTCATGAGAGGCAATAGAACACTGAATCTGAGTATTGTTAAGTTCATGTGGTAACAAAAGCGAACTTACTGATCCGATAACATAAGCTTCCAAAATAAATGTAGCAGTGGGAACTAATCAAAGTCTTGGATGTTGATTTCAAACTGTATGCAACCAAATTCAGTTCAACCGTTTACTATTCAATGTGAAGACTGAAGTATTATTATTTTTTGTTATTATCTCACATACGTAACTGAGTAAACTAAATAAAATGCCGTCACCTCATAGCCCGAGAGTTTTTCCAGCTAACATTTTCTACTTCGCTTTGCAATTTTGAATATAGCTTTAGAGAACATGACAGTGGATAACTCATTTTCAGATCATCCAGCTGAATCATTCTATTCTGTTCATAAACATAATGATTATGTATCTTATCCAAATGAAACTACTATTTGGGCAACTGCTGAAGTTAATCCAGTGTGTAGAAAAAAAGATAAAAATCCATTCAGGAAACTTTCACAAAATGAATTATTTGATACAGATATTTTTATAGAAACGATGAGAAAAACAAATCAAGAATCTGTCATCTTACAACATAATGTGAATTTAAAAAGAATTATTCAGTGAGTATTTATCAAAAGTGGTTAATTTTAGCTTTAAGTAACATTCTTATTAACGAGAGTACTCTGTCATGAAATATTTCAAATAGTCCAAAATTGAAAATCGTGGAAAAAATATTGATTGAACGTCTAGAGGAAAAAAATGCCTCTGTCACTTAGTTAAAATGAGTTGTCTAAAGGAGAATTTACAAGCTTATTCAATATTCCTGTTTAAAAACATAAAGAAACTCATTACATCAGAAGTTAGCCAGTAACCTACATAAGACAAACAGCACGATATATGTTGCCCGAATAAAACCGATCGTTAAAAAATAATAAGTTGATATAAAATAGACAAATTGCTTTCCTTGTCCTCATGAGAATCCAATAAGAAAGTAGCCAAATGGCGTAAGATACCAATTTCGCCCAAGCAACTGATATGAAACCGAAATTTTTTTTGAAACGTAGTTATTCATTTAAGACTACAAAAGTGACTCACAGAATTCAGTATGTAGCTTTCAAGAGAATGTTTTGTCTCTCGAATTTGTATACTAATTAAAGTGTCATTGTTCCTGAATGCCATCTGTCCAACATATTGAAACATACTATTTTTTTCTTATCTAAGTGAACCAAGAACTGCTACTCAAGAGAATAAGCGATGTGGGAAACTCTAAGTACTTTGACAAGATTATTACGGTAACAAATAGCACGGGGGAGTGATAGAAACTTTTATAATGTTTAATCTTTTCTAACACTTGTTTAATTAATGTATACCTTGAGTTTCTAATGTAATGCTCATAAATATGTGACTACATTTATCTTTATCATCAAAGAGCGTGACAGAGGTCTGCACCATCCGTCGTCACTACATACTATAGAAACCATAAAAATACTGAGAACTATGTGATATCATTATTAAATAGTTGGTTGAAGGAAAAGAAAGATTTCAGCTGTGAAGTTAAGTATGGTTTTGCTACGAATTTCCTTGTCTTAATTCCACTAACTATTAGTCCATTAGCATTGTTATTGTATATGATTAAAACGATCAATAGACTATGCAACATCACTCACTAGTCTACCAGTAAGGAGACAAGATAAGTACCATACATCATTCTGTATTATTCCGGCTTTAAAACAGTATAAGTCCACAATTCACCACAAACTGTAAATTACAATATCTTTCGAGTGTAACAGTAAATGATATGGTAAAAATACAATAAACTAATAGTATGTTAAAAATATAATGGAAATACATATGGTGATTAACCAGTGAATAGCGACCAAAGTTCTGGGAAACAGATACAATCTTTCAGACCTTAGGTTATAATAGTCCTTATGTAAACAAACCAACCAAATGAATCAAATAACAACAAACCTAACATTCATACTTTTATCATTTTAACTAAGACTCTGGGTGAATAACTTACATAGAATTAACGCATTAAGAATGCATACAATTCTACTCGACATATTTATTTACGTCTTGAACATTATTTTAATCAACTAGATTTTTAGGAAGGTTTGTGAGCAAATTACCTGTGTTTCACAAATGAGTACAAAAGGAGCTTACATATACATAGAATACTAGCAAAGTACATCTTAAAATGTAAGATTTTTTAAGGAGATTAATAAATACCTTTTCGTTTTGAAAAATATTTTTCTAGTATATATATAATCAGATTACTAAACTACAACAATCTATTTTAGTGCTTTTGATATAGTTGTTGATACTGAGGAGGCAGCTGGACCAACGGAATGTGTGGATGAATTACTAGTGGATTTCTATTTGTCAACGGCATGCAATTCGGAAATAGTAGACTCTTCAGAAAAATCGTCACTTTCGGATAGGAGCATTTACTCAAGTGTATGTTTTATCACAACGCTAATTTGTTTATCAGTGATCATGAATAATCACAATTACTATTATTTCGAAACCAGATTTCATATATTCCAAAATACTACTCAAATGCTTTACTGTCAGTCAGATTTTACAAATGATTGCTTTGTTGACTATGTTTAAAGTGAATAACGACACAATGAAGCTTTGGTCACATATTTTCTCGCTTTTATGTAGCTTTAGCGAAAGCCTGAAAAAAGAGCATGAATATCACTTTCTGTGAAAGGTCTTAATGAAAAGTCAAGAGTATTTTTCGTCAGGTTTCACCCTAGATTGATATCATTCTACGGATCCCAAATAAAACGAAAAATCTGCATATATATCCGATTTCAATTAGTTAATTTGTTTAATTTGTACAGTATGAACACTGAAATCAGAAACCACTAAGCAGTTTTTGTAAATAAATTACGTTTGGAAATTATATTTTAATTTTTGGAAGAATAAAAAAACTAGCAAAGCATAGGCTACGAAAACACAGTTATTATTTAAACTGCCACAAAACTGGTTGAAAAGGCTATCTACTGTTCGGTGGTTTTCATAGATTCCATGACGTCAATTTGTGGTGAAAACCCAAAATAATAATGTTTCGCTAAAAGGGTAAATTTCCTACGGATTTCTAAAGCGTGTATTTTGTTTAAACATAGTAAACAACTCTATATTCCAATATTCGTATTCAGATGTAGTGTGAATGTTAATATTCGTAGACAGGGTCGTTAAAAGCAAAATCATTATTACGTTGTAAACTATATGATCTTGAAAATAATGTTCTAAAAAACAAGGATACGTATAATTTTGTAAAAACGTAAAAATCGAAATGCATCAATAAGTTACTTGAAGTGATTATTTTAAAGTAATATAAATAAAACTAAGTTATTCATTTTGATGGACAGCTTCTAGTTGCATGCAAGAACGCACCTACAGTGAAAATTGAAGAAAACTCAAGTCAGTTATTGAAGATCTACTATTTAGCAATGAGGCGCTCATCCATTCGACATAAACAAAAAGCTCCAGCTTCTGCGCTACCTACACTGTAAGTTTCATCTAAACAGTTCTATGAAAAACATGAAGTAATAACATTTTTATCAGATTAGTTGAACTTGTGGACATTATACGTGGAAGTTGTAATTAAAAGTGAGTGGTTTAAAAATATAAATAAATGAAAGGATACGAACTACTATTAAACAAATTTGGAACTTTTATCACTGTATGTTATTAGATAATTTACTGAGTGTTTCGAGTGACAAGATGACAAACGATTTTTTGATAAGAGTGCGGAATCTAAATACAAAGGAGATTCAATAGCTTAATGTAATATGAAGCCATTTCAAGCAAACAATAAATGCTGAGTATGATCAATCGGATGCTTCATTAGAGAAGCTACGCAGAGCTTGTAGACTGATATGCGGTTAACTTAGACAAAAAAAAATAAGTTTATTAAAACTTTATGATCACAATGACGGTGGTAGGAAAAGCCATAATGACTGATACCAGAAACAAGTAAGTATGAAAAAATCAACACGGATATAAAAAACAAATTGAACAAGAAAGATACCTAGAAACAAAAATATAAGACATAGAAACAATAATTTTAGATTACAGTGAGGATAAAAACAGGATACTTCCTCAACACATAAAAGTCAAGCATAAAACTGACAAGTAGTCAAGTATCTGTTTTCAGGAATTGTAAACGAAGAAATCTCAGATTTGAGCAAATCTAATAAATAACTTTAGATTCATCAATGTAGGCTGGTTAAAGAGTCAAAGTCAATGAAATGATCCTCATCAGTGAGACGTGGTATTTAAAAATAAAACGTTAAATTTGCTCATTATACAACCTAGCTATTCATGAAAGCAGTTTTATTTCAGTATCTTCTCAGAGGAAACGTGCCTACATATATTTGGACGTCTAGATAAGTATTCGTGCAAACGACGAAAGGAGAAATTTGTACCGCTGCTGTTATAAAGACTGAAACTATTATATACTCCTATAAGACGAAGATGACTCATATGAACGTTGATTACGAAAATACGAAGCAATATGTATAAAAACAAAGGTCAATGCCGAATACATAAATAAACACAAAATAATATTCGAAGATGTTCACGTTTAAGTCAACAACCTTTTATGATGTCAATGACACGAAAATAGAAAAGTAACAAGCATAAAAGGGAAATGGACGCTAAGTGAAGATATTCAACATCAGAAATAAATTAGAATTGAATATAGCTCTGTTCGCGGTCCATGAGGAGTTATCGAGAGTATCCAAGCATATAAACAAGGGCCTAGATGGTTTAGGTTAACATTTATTGATTAATTTGTTTGGCTACTCATTTCGGATCTAGCTTACTCCAAACATCATTGAGTTTTATGTTGTCACTCATCTTAATTACTAAATTATCTTCCTGCCAGTAGTCTGTCCCATCGAAATCATTTATCAGCATTTTAGTTGATAGGCGACTTCGTTATAATAATTTTGAGTGTAAAGAGTGCAACTTCAAGGGAATAAGTCGATAAAATTTAGTTCAGTTACTTTAACTTCATGCGTGGATCTTTAAAAAATATTTCTACAATTTTATCACATGGAACTATACTAACTTTCATAACGATAGAAAATTTCTTATCTTAGATTTAAATTAGCGAAAAGCAATGCCAAACTTAACGGGCGTATTGTTGCAAACGAGTGTGATGCTGCCGTTGCAATTTATATCTACGATGCTTTTATTTGCAACCAAACAGGTGAGTGGGCTTTTTAATTGACTTCGCATAGCAATATCAGTAAGAATCAGTTTACCGTCAGTGTAGGGACTCCACTAAAACTTAAGGCACTTTGAAAATATTAAGAGAGTAATTAACTATAAGGAAAAAGTTTATGATTTCTTTTACAAAAAGCTAGTATGAACTACAAAGTTCGACAAGAATTGTAATCTAGGAACAAGAAATTCTGGTGAATAAACCTTTTGTTAAAAGTATTTGTACCTAAGTGTAACTCATAGTCAAATATCAGAAAAGCTATGAACCGATCGAAACCCAATTTAGGGCTTACTTCAAAATGACTGAATATATAGATAAATGTAAATAAAGTGTTGAACTATGTTGTCTTATTTTTATTAAAGTAGAAGCAAAGCCTACAATGAAGAAGGATCTATACAAAATTACAATTTATCCCCCCATCCCCAAGGTTCTTATAAATTACAAGCTTCTTTCCGCGAGATATGTGAAGATGGTTTCAACATTCAATTTATTATTACGATAATTTTTATTTAATAAGAAGGTTTTAATAAGATTAGAATAGTAATCTATTTTGATGACTTGGGCTAAAATTGCCATTGAGAGTGCTTACTAGTATTTTTTAAGAAAATTTAAGACTATATAGAATGAAATAAAAAGGTTCATAAAATTAAATGTGATAAAGATTAGTTCCACTTCACTTATTAATACAAGTGATTACGTATTGGAAACTGATATTAGATCGTTCTACAGTCTACCAAAAACAATGGTTCCGTAAAAGTGAAGTACTACCTGTTTAAATTGTTTTAGATACTATACTTACTGGTAAAATTTCTTTAACTGAAAAGAAAGGCTGGTGATAGATTAAAATCAAAAGAATATTGCAAAATGATAAGCAAAATGCTTAACAGTTCACATATTCAGTAAAAGATACACAAAAAACAAGAACTCAAAATGTAGTAACTTTATCACATGGAATACTATTGAAATTAAAACAAAACTAGAAAATATTGTTAGTAAAACTAAATATGAAGTGATTTATGCAACCCTAGTATACGCTCTTGATTTATAAAACATGTTTGAGTTATACGTATTTAAAGACCACGTAATCTACACTCTACAAAAATCTAGGTACAAACTATCTTTGTTCAAAATCATTGCATTATATCTCTGGAATGGAAAGAGAGTCAATGGAAGAACTGAACAATACTTTAGTAACAATAAGCAAGCAGCTGAAAGACTTAATCACTACTACGATGAATGAACCTTAATCAACATAATGACCTATAGTGATATACATTTTACTAAAGTCAGTTTTCTGTAACGGAAAATATCCTAATGTATGCATTTTGTAAAACTATACTTATTTATTTAAAATACGTAAAATTTTGATACGAATGGACACCAAAAATCTATGCGCCAAACAATCAAAAACAAAATATTGTGAAGAAATAGATGACGGAAGGCGATTATATAAAAAAAATTAGAATTTAACAAAGGTACAAGAAAATTACATATACATACATTTTGGCAGAGGATATAATAAAGAAGGAATTTACACACGTGACAATTTTACTCGTTCATTGGAGACTGTGAAGGAAAGTCTTGAGCTTTAATTCTGAGTCATATGTAGCATCCCAGTCATAGAGTTCAATCATTTTTAAGACCCCGATCGGGGAGTCGTGATTGACCTAGAAGCTTCAGTCCTGAACAGCTTTTTTCCCACTATGGCCCCATGTCATTTACAATAAACATAGTACATGTGAACTTCAGAAGCTATTGTAAAACATTTAGTGTAAGCACGACTCATGAACTACAAAAATGATACCTAAAAACATTAGGTTCAATGCATCTTACAAATCATCCTTATGAAGATACTAATTTAGTAACCAATCGTGTTTGTGCTGATTTACTCATGTACTAAGTACATACTTGGACATTCACTTTGAGTCATGCTTTAGTTGTGTAACGGCTAGAGATAGTATATGGTTGTCCAAACATAGCTTAACGGTTGTGATTGACTTACAGCCACTAGGTAGCAAGTTCGAACGTCACCTCTTCTACGTCGACGTAGAGAGGACTCTAGTAAATAAATAGAAAATTTAGCTTCATATAGAAATTGGTTTTTCATCCATTATGTTTTAGAACTAACGATTGAAAGAAAAAATAATTATTTTATTGTTTATCACTACAAAGCAACCAGTAACTTTAGGAGCCATACGCTAGTTCACAATGCTTTGCTGTTGTTGTTTTTAAAGCATAAAAATAATGCTATTAACATACATTTCTTCAGTTCCTTTTGTTCTTTTCAACACTTATGACATTTGATTTCCTGACAAAACTCAATAAATCCTTAATATAATTCTCTCTTTCAACAGGGTAACCACGTGCGTATTCAAATTCTAGATAACGTTGAACTGTACATTTGATAATGAAAGAACTTACCTTGGAGAGCATCTTTAGGATTTACGTTCATAGAATCGATGAGATATCTAGAGAATAATGCGAATTATGGAAACGGATATTACCTGCATATGAAGTAACCCGTTCGATTTACGCCATGTGTACAGTGGACAGCAATTATTCCATCTATAAACACAAATAAGAAGTGAAATATTATTGATATTTAGAATTATGAAAGTAAATTTTAAAAGGTAGAAAAGTGATCAACTGATAATTCATAATCATTACTGGAAGTAATAAGAGATGTCATGTTTAACAGAATTGGTTCAAAATGTAATAACAAAGACGGATTTGCAGTAATATTAATTGAAGATGATGGGACGTGAAGGGTCACTTAATAACAGTGATCGATCAGATACATACAATGCAAATTAAAGGCTATCGATAGTATATACTAGGTTGCTAAAACCGTATACGATATAACGTTCACTTGAAGGACATAAAGAACTAGGTGACTAACAATATAATAAAAGATGCACACAAAATTACTTTTGTTCACAAACGCGATATAAACTTGTTAATAATACTTTAAATGTGGTGAACAACGGACACTGCTGAAACACTTGAGGTACCGGTTAATTGTGATCTTCTACTTGTGTGTGGAAAACCAGGTAAATTTAAACTATTACAGAGTAACATAACGCAAACATTACTGGTAATAAAAAAGCGCTTTTGAAACAAGAGGGTATTTGATTTTTAAAAGACAGTAACTAAGTAAGAGTTTATCAGTTCGTCCCAAAACATAAAGACAAAATTCGCCTTTACCAACAAATCTAACCATAAGGCGACAGTGTGAAAGTGCATACGTAGATGGCAGCTAACCTGGCGATTCTTTACGTTCCTTGTTAACCAAATCGATAAACCTATGAAAAAGTTGATTTTGGATTCAATTAGAACTTGCTGTGCAACACTTTTTGAATCCGGGACTTTATGACCTTCCACGTATATTTTATAATACCTTATATTATTATCGTGAAGGAACTGAGAAGATAAAGGATAAGGGACATTACCTTACTGGAATAGTATTTTGCATAAGTCAGATCAATGACACATGTCAATTTCTGGTTACATGAATGAACACACTCAATAAGGTCGCTTAGTGTAAATCTGTCAAGTGACCACTGAACCATGTACAGTGCTACTCACCTTAAATGAGGAGGAATATTGTACGACTTTTCCAATGGTATAGGTAATTTTATTGGAAGAAAACGTGTTCCTTTAACTGGGACACCCAGTGGAGCGTAATCAATCCACCTGTAAAAAAATCACAAGGCTCTTTATAGCTTCCGACCAAATAATTATAAATCCATAAGTGAGTCGACTTACGTGAAGTGAAAAGGTTCGTGGAAATCTTGAGTAAAATATTGAATGAAGACTATGAATTCATAAATGTATTAAAAAGCATACACATGTAAGAGAAACATAACATCAAATACAGGTTGCTGTAACTTATGCTCATTTTGAAACTCAAACGTATGAAACATGGTGGTGAATCATGTTTACGGTGCTTAAACGTATATTTGATGCAAACCGAGAACGAATGGTGAAATCCAAGACATCTTTACAGTGTGAAGTGGATTTTAGAAAGGGAAGAAGTTTTAGCTGACTCTGCTGTTAGACGGCGATGGCTACGATTTGCATCAACTTAGGATTGCTGCGCCTTTTCGTAGACGAGATGAGTACTGTATTTGCAGATGACGTAAGACCATGGGAAACATGACACGAGAGTTCTAAAGGTGTTTTGCGACTAGTTTCCGAAAAGATTCAAAATATAGACGACTATAATTAGAGCATCCTCAATATTTAGGCAAATATTGTTTCCCTTAAATCCAATATTCTCATGACGAGTTAGTGCTGATCAGTTGATTTCTTTGCGTTTGCATCTTGGTGTTGAGATTCAGCTCTGGGTCGATCATACAATACATAGTGCAATCAGTTGTTTTGATGTGACTTAAAAGATAGGTGTATGCTTGTCTAGAAACAGTCGGACTGCCAGAACCAGTACCCACCACATCATCAGACAGTCGATTACGTGGCTGTAAGTGAAGGGTGAAGTTAAGATGCAAGGAAGCTATAGACTGACAAAAATAAACTAGTATAACGAAATGAGCAAATGTATGAACAAGCAATACGGAGTACACAAAGATACGAAGCATGTGTACAGTGAACAGGAAGCATAGAAAAAGGTATGTTACGGTACATACTGCTAATGACGACGAAGGCGAGCTGAGTTAAACGCCGAAGGTTGTGCAAATAAGTGAGAAAATGAAATTGAGTGTTTGCAAAAGTTTGTTTTTTGGCAACTGAACGATGGTAAGCGGAGGTACCGTAGCTTATCTTCGCACAACTTGTGCTGAAGTTCGACGATCGACTATGCTAGCTGCCTAGCACCGCACACGCGATAGTGAGGGGCAATAATGTGGGTTTCAAGTTGGGGACAAATGTGTAGTAAATGGTTAGGGAAAGTTTAGAAGTTAGCATGCTCAGTTACTTTAGAGTGAACCATTGCATGGGATCTAGCTGGATTTATCTAGTAGTTATCCCTTACGTTAAGAGTGAGTACTAAATTACGCTGTAATGGTGCTGTAAAGGAAGTAGTTCTGTGCATCATGAGTGAAGAACGTAATGCGACACTCATTGACCTACAAGTACCACTCCATCTATAACTTACTAAGTTAAGTTGATTAGTCTGAGTAAACTTTGTCAAATGACAGTAAAGAGAACGAATGCTCAACCTTATGGTCTGTTGCGCGTAGGTGAATTAGGTCACCAGCGTCTCCAGGTAGAAACATACACAAGACATATGCAGATTGAAAAAAAATGCTATTAAGTCAAAAAGGTTCAATTCAGGTCAGAGGACAACATCTAATCCGCAAGAACATATCAATTTGTATCTGAAACAACAGTGGAATAAGTCTGGATGGCAAACTTAATTCGCTAGGTTAATCCTTTTTCTTCACTATTTTATTGTGAATATTTAACGTACATTTTTAGTGTATAGACAAATCATTTTATCATATGATAACTGATAAAAGTACCTATCGGGAGGGTAACAAGGCATTTTGACTTAGCCACCTGGCTAAAATCAATGGTCGGATATTCAATATCATCATGACAAAATAGTGTGAACTAAATGATGATTTCATTTAGCATATAAGTGTATCGTAATTAATTTTCAGGCAATTAAGTCTAAAATAATAAAAGTTGTTTGTTGTATAGACTGTGAAGTGTACCCGGTTATATAACCAAGTTACGCTTGTCGTACAACCAGAGCTAATTCTATCGATTGGACCCACTCTTACGAATAAGAAGAAATCAGAAGACACTGAAGGATGAAAGAGAAATTATATTCAATCGTAAACAGAGCTTCAATGGGATAGCAATGTCTAGGCTGGCAAACTAGACAGAGATGCTACCCACGGTGATTCGAGTCGTGATCTGGTGGTGATGCGTGACCGCGTGCCTTCAACTAGTTGTGTCCGCTGAAACAAACATGGTCAGCATCAGTGTCGAGAGCCTATGCAACAATTTGATTTGTGGATTATTTACCGCTACAACTCACTCGCCCCTAATGGGTTCGTGAGGACCCCAAGGCGTACCAGCCAAAGGATGAAACCCAATGAGTTAGACGTTGGTAAACGTTCCTTTGATAGCTTGCGATGTTGTGCAGCTCCTGGACGTCAGTCCCTACGCTATGGCGTCGTTGCATAAAATAATTGTACATAAAATAAATTCCTTTTTCTTCCACGTTTTTCTGTTTGTTTCCAGACGGCCTGGAAGTTGAAAAGAAAGAAAATTTAAATCTGTGCATTTTGCATACTAAAAAAATTTTTTAGCTCAGTACATCTATAAAAACGTAACAGAACGCGTAGCTTCCGGCGTTGTGGAGCTCTTTGATATTTCGACTTGCGCGTTAGTTGTTGCTTGAGGCGTAGTGACTTCGTTCATGTCAAGTTTTGTGGGTGTTGTAGCGAATTTGACACTAAAAGGTTTATCTTCTAGGTAGGCTGCTTTGAGGTGAACAATGCTGATGTTATTATAGTGACCATTGTTGTCCATCGTACAGTACTTTGTTTCACGTATAAGAAACTTGTATGGCCCTACGTAAGTTGCGACAAAAGGTCGGCGTACACCATCACGACGCACGAAAACGTGTGTACTGCAATCAAAGGCGGATTGGATGAAAGTATTTGTCGATTGTTATCAAGTTTGAAATGGTTAAACTAAACGCATAGCATTTTTAAGCCGGTTCACTTAAGAATTGAGATTCAGGTTTGTTGGGGTGGTAGTGGCTTCCACGTACTCGGTTGGTATTCGAAGTGTCGTTCTGTGGACTTATTAAACAGCAGTGCTCTCAATATTATTTTCTACAGTGCTGCGGATTCCAAATAATACTAGTGATTAAGCGTCGGTCCACTGCGAGATGTTCGTAGCTGAAAGTGGTGCTTTTATCTGTCGATGAAATTTTTCTACCAAACTGTTAAATCTTGGTGGGTAGGTGGTTGTTTTGAAATGCGCAGTTCCAAGGATTTTGGTCAAGGAGTAAGACAATCCAGATTTAAACTGACTTCCACAGTCTGTCGTCATTGTAGACGGACAACCAAAGTTTGCTATCCATTGTTCGACTTAAACACCATCGATCATTTTACTGGTGAAGTCTTTAAGTAAAATCGTTCATAGCCAGAATATGAATTGGTCCAGGGGTATCAGAATATAAGTAAGTTCGTTTGATTCCAGAAAAAGTTAAAACAAATCAAGGTGGACGTGGTCAAGCCGAGCGTCAGGGGTTGGGAAAGTACTAAGAGGGCATTCATCATGCTATATTACCTTGTTCTTTTGACAAGCCACTCAAGAACGTGCCTATTCTTTGATGTCCTTATTCATATTCGGCCAGCAGAATCTCTGAGTAACCAGTTCATTCGTAGAACGTATTCTAGGTTGAAAGAGGTTGTGCAGTGTAACGAAGATGACTCATCGATAGCTCCTGGGGACGATTTGACTGGCTGTACCTGTTAGAGAATCACAAATTAAAGTGCTCTTACCTTTTTTGATTGTTTTTATTCGGAGTTTGAGCGTTGTTGTAGTTAACTCGTGATGGACATGGTTGTCTTCATTTTGAACCCGAGCTAGTTCAATAAAGTCGATACCTTGGATACAATTCAAGGAATGTATTGGCGATAAGACGTCGGTAACTACATTGTTAGCTCCAAATATAAGTCGTATATCAGTAGAAAACTGGGAAATGTAATCTAGATGACGCGACTCTCATGGAGAGTACTTATTTAAAGATAACTTTATGAAAAACGTCAGTGGTTAATGGTCGGTGAAAATTGTAAATTCCCAGCCTTCGATAGGATATTGGAAATTTTGTATAGCACAGTACATGGCCAGTAGTTTACGTCGAAAGGTGCTGCGTTTCAGTTCAGTGTCGTTTAATCGACTTGAGAAAAATTTTATAGGTTGCTAAGCTTGGCCAATCCAACCGCACCAATGGCTGAGTCAGAAGAATTGACCCCAATGCTGATGGGAGCTTCAGTAATGTGATGTACCAGAATAGTTATATTGTCTGTTGCCTCTTTAGTTGCGATGAAGGCTTGCTTTGATTTTGAATCCATTGTGACAACCTTCTTATTCCCACCTAGATGATTCGTAAGCTGATTCACTAGAGATGTACAGTCTGGATATTTATCATTTATTCGTTGAAACTAAGTGTTAATCAAACATGGAAAACAAAGTAGACATAAGCTATACTCTATAGCAGTGGTTTCACGAACTTATGGCCTTGTTATGCTGTCCACTAGCTTTTTGTTACTAGGATTCACAAGTAAGTTATAATTGCTTAATAAATTCATATTTATGATAGCAATTTACACTTCGGCGATGGTAAAAATCCAGTGTATAAGTTTTCCTGTACCCATGTTCTAGTCGGCATATCTTTTGTAATACGTAACTATTTCTTTTCCTTTCGCTACTTCTAGATCAAATGTAGCATTGTGTTGGCAGTCTGATGAAGTTGCAGGAGGAACGCTGACTTTTGCGTCAGTATCGACGATACAGCAAACCTTCGTTATAACATCAGCGATGAATAAGAGGCTGCTGTTTCCACCGGTTACGGTTGCCGCTAACATGTGCCTGCGGTTTGGTTTCTGGACGCGTCAACAGTGGGTTTATGGCTAGGGGGACAGCAGGTATCTTCAAACTTCGAGTCTTTGTCATGAGTGTTGTGATACCAACGCCAATGTGGATTTTCCCATCGTTGAGGTTGAGATGAGGATCTTTCACGTGATGAACTTTGTCATCGAGGATTGCATGGTCAAGGTTGTTCCTATAGATCAAGGAAACAAGAAAGAGTATTGCACAATTTGGTTATTTCGTTTTCGGTCCCATGAGGTTGTTCTGTAACAGAATAATCCTCATTGTGGCAAGTTCTGGTGATCTCCAGAATTTGATCAGCAGATGAAGCTAGTTCATCTACTGGGTTGTTTTTAAATGTTACCAATAATGCTTGCACTTGTTGTGACAGTTTTGATAGGAAGAGTTGACGAAAGTGACCTACATTAAAAGTGCCTTGACCAATTACCTCTTTCTTAAGCGACAACATTTTTGTCGCTGACTTGCTGCCAGGCTCGATTATTTGAAACAGCTCGTCAAGACGTTATTTGTCGGACAAGTTTTCGCATTCGAGAATTGATCTTCTGAGCTGGTCATAAGGTTGTAGGCAGTTGGGGCTGAAAAAAGAAGGGGTGACGTACCTATTCGATTAACGCGGATGTGACCTTACAACTGCTGAGAATTGATTGCTTGGATCTGTCACTTTGTGGTTTTTTAACTCGGCTTTTGCTCAACAGAAACAAGCTTTCACATTATCTGCCCAAAAAGGGGTGAGATGAAAGTTTAGAGGCGTGAGTGTTTTAATCTTAATAACTTCAGGAGTCTGATTGGGTATCATTGAAATAGCAATATATACAAATACAATAGTACCGTAAAAGATATGCAAAAAGAGATAATAATTGTACCAAAAATACTCCATTAAAACTATAAACAGAAGCAAACTCACGGCAATGTTTGTGCTCTATTCAATTTGTGCTCACCAATGGAGTTCACCCGGTATATGAGCAAGTCACGTGCAAGTGTGTTATATTCTTAATAGTGGCTCTAGGATTGTTATTTAAAATTTTTTCAGAATAATCAACACACAAAAGTCCATTTTGTCATATTCTGCTGAAGCCATTGATAGTAAAAGATTAGAACTAAACTTATGTATATGAAGAAATACAGTAGTCAGTTTAACACTGCCCTGGTAGCTTTATTTTTGGATTTCTATGCGTGACGCCACAATTTCTGATTTTTTTGCTAACAATCGTTTTGAATTTTAAAGCATTATTTACCAGTTGTTACTTGCTCTTATTTATTCTTCAATCAATTTTTGAACACTGCTTATCTTTATGCTACTAACCTATCCATTTTACCCTCATGGTTACATAACTTTGACCTTAATCTTCAATTATCTGAAAGACCTGTATCCTTGTACGTTTTTCTACTCATTTTTCCAGAATCTTCACATTTTTGATGTATAATTACTTAATTGCTTTGATCGCTGTTTACAATGGTTCCATAATTATTCTTTTCTCTTAATTTTTCCATGTTCGCGTAATATAAAATATGTAAAGTAATTTTAAATGATGTTGTGAATATTGTTATTTACATTGTGAAGCAGCTATAGAGAAACCACGTAATAAATGTATCCATCCTTTTATAATGATTTGTTGTTCTTGCTTTATCCAAATTTATGTCACATTTATAGCATCTTTAAATTAAAACATATGATTGGTCGGTAGTGATATAAACACATAGGTCTGAGGTTAAGTGACCATTGTATGTATATATATTTTACATGAATGTAGGGTTCTTTATTAGAATGCTTGTTTTGTACCAGACAGATCTTTAGTTCGGTCCTTTAGTGAGATTTTTATGGCTAGCTAGAACAATTAAGGCAAAGTCGGGACTGTATGTTAACTACCAAATTGTGTGCACAACTATATTAAAATTTAAACTTGTCAATCCCAATCTTTAACAATTTATTTAGTTCAAAACAAAACCGAATTCGAGAGATAAATCCAGATCCAATGTAGTTGTGAAAATAATAACGACATACTAACTGTGATGCATGATACCATAGATTTTTGTAACAGCTCTTTATTGGTGATTGAAGTAAAGTGAATCAGTCATGCGTTTCTACCATGTGAGCAGTCTCAGAAGCAGTATCGCATTTTTTATAAATTACATATATAAAGGCGTAAATACTACCTGACCAAAAATTAAATTTTCAGTTTACAATTCATGTGCGAAGAAAGGTTCTTGGATGATGGTTTTAATTAATGCGACCAATTATAAAAATATTATTTGGTCGTAATACAAATGATCATCTGGATTGGTCAAAATATGTGGTCTTATTACACGATTGGCCTATACTAGCTAGTCTGTAGAGAGACTTAATGTTTGTTGTTTACCTGAAATCTAGGCAAAATTAACACGTTGTAGTATTTATCTGCTCTCATGCATACAATGAATTTTTACTATTAATATTACGTTCATTTTGAAAAAAACTAGGAAATATAAATGTTAAGTGATGGAAATTCAAATATCATGGTAGACTAAGCATGGTTTCTAAAATCACTAACGTTTAATAGATATCTGCAGTAATAGTTAGTACCTACATGATGACTACAAATCACTGAAAATTAGCTAATGATTTAGGAGAGACAGTCTGTGAATTTGGTGCTTCATCCAAGGACAACGGTAGTCTCAAGTAGTACTTATTCCCACTTGGAGAGTAGGGATAAGCAGTATACCTGCGGGACAACATGATGTCCTTGTAGTTCAAAACAGTTAAATTTATATCTATAAACAATAACCTATTAAAGACCGAATCTATCCTCAAAAAATGCAATGACTTCAGCGTGAAATTTGCATCAAGGTGACTTACAGTTGTATCTGAACTGCGTGATCACATGTTGATGTTCATACCTATAGTTTTTGTTAAACTCGATGTGTTGGTTCAAAAGCTGTTTGTTGTGTACAGTAAACAAGTGGTGATTGACAATGCCCGTCATACTGGAATATTAGTGTACTTTTGGCTGCTTTGTGATAACTGCTGGAAGTGAATGTTGTCTCTACTTACCAAAAACCTTAAGAGCTCTCAGCAGGCTAGTTTGCCCGAAAATGATTCTTTATAAGTAATGTCACTGAACAGGAGTTAGAATTTCAAATATGATCAGATGCGTTTGTATTTCGCACTGTAAATAGCGGAAACACATGTATTCGAAGTTATAACCAAATGATGTCAGCTGTTTTATTTGCTAATCTCTGTCACAACTAAGAAGCTTCTAGGAGCTTAAGAAGACTAATGTGATCCTTCAATCATCCAACACAAAATTCTTGCCAATCGAGCAAAAACACTGACTATTATTTTCAAACCCAAACCGGAATAATGAAACGCCATCACTTCACGAATGCCGGTACGAATACACAAAATCTAAAACAATACAAAAAAAATATACAATAAACAGAAACATGCTTTCAAACAATATCGATTCCCAGAACATCATAAACGTTCGGTCAGTCGCTTCTAGGATCAATGTTTACAAACAAGGAAACTCGATCTAAGCAGGAAAAAGTCAATAGCACTAATGTAAAGCAGGATTTACTGGCTGCTGCGTTCACATGAAATTCCTACACAATGAGTAATCGCTAAGCAGATTAAGAACACGAAATTGTCATTTTGAGTTAATAAAAAGATAATTCGAATAAGACAACCGTATAATCCAAAGTAAGTGGATTATAATTAGTAATGGCAAACTTTGATGTTTTATGAAATTTCCTTTAGAGTATTCGATTAACAGTCTTAGTTATGTAAAATGAAGATTGTATACATCATTACCAAGGTTAATTTTGATAAATTCAAATAAATTGAGCATTGGATAGGTTGTTTATAAAATGAGTTATATATATTTGTAAAATGAAGATTGTTTATGATTGCAGCTCAGTGATCAATAGTTCTATCATTTGTGCTCAAAAACCTTCTAGATGTGGTGATATTTATTCCTGATTGTTCCTTAACAAAACCCCAGAAACCTACGCATTTAATGAACACTCCAATCTCTTTTACTGGATTTGTGTTGGTTTCGAAAATCTTTCGAGTGTTTTTTATTACCTGTTTGCTATATGGAGACAATGACTGAACCATAATGTAAATAGTTTCACCAAGTGACTTTCAAATTATTAATGGCCTGACATAAATTTAGTATTAGAAATCCTTTTAACTAGTCTCTGCCTAGTATGGCAGTTATAAGCACTCATTTCTAAGCTCCTTCTCTGAGTCACTGTACAGATTTCGTTTGTCGTTGTTGTGGCACAGAATCTTTTATACAATTCAAATCAAATTATGGGATCAAAAAGTGTATAAAGTTAGGAATAAATATGGAATGGAACTAAAAGGCACTTATCTGTGATTTTAATGCACACATATCACATATATACAAATAAAGGTGTTTAAGTCAGTCATAAGTTGAATCCAACTCTCTTCATTGGCTCACAAAAAATCCTATTACGTTAATGACATCAGGTTGACCTAACTCAACAAATTCTCATATATTTTCGTAGCTATCTTCGATTAACAGTCGGGATTATGAATGACGTTCCTTGTGTTATACAGAAGTAAAAATACTAATTGATATGCGATTCATTATTTGAAAGAGCCACGATCAAACACTCTAAACAAAACTGACAAATCAAATCAAAATCAGTGTTCAATCATCCTAACACATGCCTACCATAAAACAGAAAATTCGAAACTAGTAGGAAGCTCGGCATTATATTTGGAAATATTAGAGGTTACTACTCACTTGAATAGGTTAATGAAAACATTTATTTCACAGAAACATCTGTAAAACTTTAAAAGATATTCCGTTTGTTTCACTTTACGTGCATCGTTTACTTTTATAACATCTTGATGTTGTCACAGTAAGATTCAACCGCTCAACCCCGAACACAATTGACTGATAACCTTCTGGAATAAAACAGTGAGAAAATCAAATAGAATATGAAAAGTATATTTAAGAGCATCCTGAATGACGCATTCATAGTAGTACGTTCAACAGGGAATTCATCCTTAGTAGTGTTTATATATGCATATCTAAGGTCAAATTTCTAGCCATCACCCTTCAATACGTCACTATAAGAGCAAGTCGCCTTAGCGAATCGACTGGAATAAGCATTCCTTTATCAATCGGTCAATCTGACCTTTTTCATTGCAGCCAATGAGCCATAAGATGTTAATTTGCTCATCAGGAAAACAAGGTTCTTTTTTTACTTCCAGACGAGCTGGTTGAATTTCGATATAAACAGCCTTGAAGAATCGTAATACTGAAACTTTAAGTAAATTTGTTGATGTTGGACTGACGTCAACTAGTAATCCAACTCTACTGGATTCAACAGGAATGATGTAACTGTCTAACTTAAGCAAACTAACAGTAAAACCGTGCTATCTAATGACTCTGCAGCCTGCTTCACTCTAACCGTGGTGATCAAGCTTGACTATTGTCTTAATATGTATTATATAATAGTCAGTCCTACCAAGTAATAATATATTTATAAAGAGGAAATGTAAGTTACCTAAAATCGATTACAACCATAGTAAGAAAGCATCATATCCGTTTTAAATTTCAGTAGTCCGCATGAATATTAGTGACATTGAAAATTTGGAATACTTCGTTTAACTTCTAGTTACTAATATGTACAGTGCAACTTTGTTAGGGTTCAGTGTATCCACACATATCCTGTTATTATCGTTATTAAAAATAAAGTAATTCAATGAAAACGAGAATTTACGATAAAATAGAAAAATTCACATCAGAGATGTTATCTGTCAGTTTGAAAGTCCGAATGTGAAACAAGAAAATGTCGTTTTGCATAATTTATAAATATGCATTAAAACATAATTTAATGCAAAACTTAAAGTGCACAATAACTGAAACTGTTACTAACTATCTAAACAGTTTGAATGTACTTCAAGAATTTTGAAATCTATGATTTCAGGATATTTGTGACTTTAAATTTTAAGCCAAAACCATTGTATACACCTATTTTTGATTAGCTGATTGTATTGTTTGTAAGTAAGATATCAGATATTGCAGTATTTTTTGAAAAATTTATTTCGTTGGTAAGACTGTATAAATATAAATTAAAGCGAATACATACCGTAATGTAGCAACTTTATCAATATTTATGCTAAAGAATAAATGTAATTAGAATAGTTAGATAGAAGTTTCGGAGCAATTAACGTATTTACAGACATCACTTTGTGCTGTTGAGAGTACAATGGATTTGTGTATAACTTTCACCTGCTTAAGCGATTTTCAGCAATTCAAATAAATTGGGCTTTTGAAATACTTTCGCCTCCTTTTTTAAAAACTTTATTTACCGGAGAAGTGTCTGTCTTGTATTACCTGTTTTTCTCTTAAATAATTTTATTAAGTTATTCGTTTTTTAACATACTTAAATACAATAAACATTATGAAATATTGCCTGATGACGATTTTGTGTAAATGAAATGGAATATGGCGAATAAAATATATTGTTAAAAAGTTTTAGGTAATCACAAAATGGCTGTACATCAATCTCTAATTTATCGTAGTCCATCGTCTAATGTTAATTAATTATGACAATCATTTTCAAAATGGTTTTGTTGATTAACTATGGTTTCTATTAAAACTTTCAAAGTCTATATTTTTATGACTTTTGAGAATATTCCCCAATGTATAAGAAAGTTTCCAGTTAGTAATTACATTAAGGTCGACTTTATGTTATTTACGATTGACCTATTCATCATATCAGCTTCAGTTGAGCATGTAGATTCTAAGATTAATCATTGTGATAACTATTATCGTGATTAATTTTTCATATTTCCTGACATTAGTTGCATTTTCTTACTTTATTGTAAATCATAAATAAATTATCACCAAAATACTAATTCCATCATACGAAGCAAAACATAAAGATTATAACCTGACACCGTAATTTTTACCACTTGTTCAAATCTGACACAATCATGACTGATTTTCTTTGTGCATAGTGCTATGGCATTAATGTCGATGTATATGGAGAGTAAATTTAATGAAATCATATATATATATATATATATATATATATATATATATATATATATATATACCCGCAGACCAATGACTTCAAACAAATCTTATCACGTAATAAATTTTAAAAATCTTGCAGAATCAGTTTTACAAATTCACATTTTATTAGTAATTCAACATTTTGCTTAAATAGTGAATAACATATACTCATTTTGCGCCATTTTTCAGCAAATTATGCTTATAAATTGCTTGTTCGAATAATATTATCTCCTATACAGACTTTGCTAGATTCTCTGATTAGCTCAATAACACTATACAGTCAACATATAGTGTTTACTGAAAGTCAGAACAAAGAACTTTAAAAGTGTATTTTGAATGATTACAACCAATACCAATTCATGAAGTTCAAAAGTAAACAGATAGTATATCTGTGTGTAGCATGTGTAATTAACACAACTCTTTAAATCCATGTATCTTTTTTTCTACTACTTCATACCATACAGTTCTTAATTTTTTGTACAAATATGCTACTTTCACTAATTATTTAGTGTATATTACTCGGATATGTTAAAAACTCATGTAGAATTAATATTTCAGTGGAAAAAGTTAAATTCTCCAGTGTATAAGTACATGGAAATGTTGAATTACAATGAATATAATGTTCTTATCTGTCAATAAACTCTACAATCTGTTCATAAGGTGTTATAACAGTGATTAAACTGGTTAAGTAAATAGATTATTCAATTAATGTTGATATTTTACATGTTTTCATAAATTATTTTTGAGTAATTTTAAAGAAAAGCCAAAGCAATTTCTATCAATCAACATTATTGAAAAATGACTTCACTTATATCTTGACAACATCGTCTATAATTGCTAAGATTTTATAATCAATACTTTAAAACAGAATAAACACTATTTAGATTGTAAACTAATATTTTCAACTTTTTGAAGTAGAAATTATCTCCTACATCAATGTATATAATATGAACATTTTAAAACATGTTGAAACTTGACATTAGTAGGTGATCAAAGTAAGTCAGAAAAAAAAAACATGTTTAGTTTAACGGATAAGCTCAATATGGTTTTCTACCTTAATACATAAATACAAGCGTATCAAACTGGTTGAGACGAAGAGGTTAGGTAAGGATAGTAATACATACTTACTTACTTGCTTGCTTACTTACTTATTTGGTAAATATTATGCTACTAGTTGTGTTTGTTGTCAGAATTTTGTATACTTTACACAATATTATATAAACTTCATAGTAGAAGGTTATGCTGAATACTTACAAAAAATAGTGAGAAATTGTGTTTATTGTATCCTAGATACACATAAACTAAATGTTTTTAAAAGTTTATTTTTAATTTATTGCAATCAAATCCATTTATATTTCGCGATTATTTACCTTTGTACATATAATAAACAATTTATGAGTCTATAAACAAATCGTATGCAAAATAGTTGGATTGTAGCAGGCAAGTAAAGTCAAGAACTAGCGTTTCCTTCAGTCTAGGACTTGTCAGTTGGATACATCTGATCATAGTATTGATCTTGACCACGGGACTTATACACAGTCTGAGTGTGCTAAACATCACAGGGTTCATTACTAGGTTACTAAATTCAGACAGCTGCACTTTTGCAGTGTGCAGGTATATAATTTATCTGTGCACATAATTTGCCATCCATGATCCATCTTCAATCATGCCTGTAAACTATAGCTGTATCAAGGTGAATTCTCTCAGGGTGCACATATGGAAACCAAGACTATCATTTTCAATCCACAACCAGTCAACAGGCGGATACAAACTCTTTTAAGTATCATCTGTATGTACTTTGAAGTATCATGCAAGTTTTAATTTATGAATAACTAAATCTACTACAATGTAAAGTAGGATTATACGTAAGTTTCTTGACTTAATTGACTAAATTTTATGAATGACATCAAAAGAAAAATCTGAAACTAAATGCGTCAATACAACGCATTTTGCAGCATTGAAGAGGTAATTGATACATACTCTTTGGACTCACGAAATGCAACGAAGTGGTGGGTTCGACAAACAATCTACATATATATGCTTGTGAAGTATTTCTGCTAAATATTATTTTAATATATTAAATATAGTGATAAATGAATAATAAATGGTTTGAAAGGCGTTTTTAAAGCAACGTATATAAAAAGCCATTTGATATGAATAAATAATATTAAGTCAGTCAAAATTTTATAAAAATTTGACTGAATTCGCATTTACTGACTAGAAGTAACTTTTTCGCATTTTGCAGTATACATGCTATCAATACATACTTATTGTCATAGTTAGTGATTCAGGAAGACTAACCAACTTTAGGAACTGTCTTTTTAAAGACTACTTCATTTATTTTGAGTACATGTAAGTCGATTGTTTTATTTCTATTATTGTCATGTTCCCCTCACCTTAACTTCTCATTAGACATATGAACTGTTTTCATACTATTTTCCATTCAGCAATAATAACTAATTAACTTTGTTTGAATAAAGTTTGTATCTTCCTGCTGATTTGTCATGTATATGGTGTTTCGCAAGAAACAAACTGGGTTCGAATCCTGGTATGAACATCAATATTGGGATGCCAGTACATACAACTGACGTGTCCTAAATAGGACGAAACGAGGGTCACAAATTCCTCTTGCTAGTCACAATTCAACTTAAACAATAATTAACTTTGTATTTGTTCCCTCAATTCTCATTCAATATTATCCATCTATTGTATAAATGTTATTCTTATTAATGGCAGGCTACTTGGTGAGGTTATATGTGCATATATACAAATGAGTGAAATATTGTCTGATTGGATGGTTGATGATTCACTTATCTTGTGTTCATTGGGCCGGCTTGGGGAATGAAAATCACGGGGCAAAGTTGCGGGCATAGAATGACAGCCTCGGTTCCTGGGTTTTTGATATTGGGTCCTATCAAAGTTACTGTTTCCGTATATTGTGATTGCCATGACTGACGTCATGTAAATTATCTATTAGACAAATTGATTAAAAGTGTATCAAATAAAATTCCTTTATGCTGTAAATGTAAAAAGTTCCGTCACATTTTCTTAATTTATTACCACTTATCAATAATTCACTGATTTTCATTGTAATCATTCAAAATCATTATTAGTAATCTTCTATTATAACAAACGGATGAAACAAAATAAAAGTAAGTATTTTAAAGCTTACACCTTACAAAGAGGACATGAATATGAATATAAATGGCTATGAAATGAATAACTTACACCTTTATAATCAAGCAGTGAAATAACAATAAGAAAAGAATTTTTCGTACTACTGCACAAGTGTGACTGTCTGAACTCAGTAGTCTAGTGATGAACGTGATGGTGTTTGGCCCGAAACGGACTAAGTTCGAATCCCGGTGTGAACATCAACATTGGGAAGCAGGTAAATCCAGCCACCGAGCTCCAAATAGAACAAAATGCGTGTCCTAAGTTCCACTTATCAGTCACAATCTAACTTAAATAATACTTTGAATAAGGCCTGAAACTTCAATCCGATGTGCAGTTAATGAAATAACCTACTGCAAATACAGAATCTAATTTGATGCATTGGTTAAAAATAATAAATTCTTTTTACAGATTTCATTGCTCTCTAGTATACAATGAAAATTGATTAGAATACTGTAATATACTTTCTGATTATTGTTAAGTTTCTTCAACTTAAAATGAATAATGTAGTTTTCCTTTGTGAAAAAAACGTAATACTGATGACTTGTTAACAGTTAAAAGTTTTGTTTTTGATATCACAGTTATTCATTAATTTAATGCGATATTATTATTCATTTTGGTTTTGCAAATATTCATTCTAAAGATACAATAGTTAAGAATACCTATGACGAATTCAGTCAATTAAAACTTTATACCAATCTCCACAAACCACTTCTATTCAATAACAATTATCAGATCACCAGTAACTAACTTCAGGTTGTCCCAGAAACTCTAGTGAAAAGTCGTGACTGGTGGAATTTACACTAGTCGAGAGTAAGACAGATTTCATCGATGACAATGGATTAGAATAAACAACATAATAACAAGCAAACATAATATCTCGTCCATAAAGCAAAGGTGTCATTACTTCCGTACGCCCGTTACCCCTTCCAGAGGAGCATATGCCGCTCAACAGTATTCCCCACTTAAATCTGTTCTAAGCAACCCTTTCCAGCTGTTTCCAGTTGCTGTTCATTCTTTTAATGTATGCTTCCAATTATCGACGCAGTGTGTTCTTTGACCTTCCTCTTTTTCATTTCCCAACAGGACTCCAGTTTAATGCTTGCTTCATGATGCAGTCTGATGATTTCCGCAATATATGTCCTATACATCCCCAACGTCTTTTCCTAATTTTCTCTTTGGCTGGAAGTTGGTTGGTTCTCTCCCATAGTAGGCTGTTGCTGATGGTTTCCGGCCAACGGACATTCAGTATCTTGTTTAGGCAGTTGTTTATAAATACCTGTACCCTCCTGAGAATGTTTGAAATAATTCTCCACGTTTCATCTCCATACAGCAAAACTGTCTTGACGTTCAAATTAAGTAGACTGGCTTTGAGGTTGTTTGACAGTTAGTTTAAGTCCCATATGTTCTTCAACTGTAGGAATTCTGCCCCTTCTTTTTCGATCCCTACCTTTACATCTGCATCGGATCCTTCTTGTTCATCGATGATGCCTACCAGGTACGTGGAAATATCCACTTCTTCCAGAGTTTTTCCATCAGGTTCAACTTGGTTGGTACTCCTTGTGTTGTATTTGAGGATCTTGCTCTTTCCCTTATGTATGTTCAGGCCTACTGATACTAAGGTTGGTGCTACTTTGGTTATCTTCACTCGCATTTGTTGGTGTGTATGGGCTAGATGAGCAAAATCATCCGCGAAGTTCAAATCATCGAGTCTTACCTTACTTGTCCATTGAATTCCATGCTTCCTGTCAGATTTGAAGGTTTTAATGATCCAATTAACCACTAGAAGGAAGAGAAAAGGCGAGAGTAGGTAGTTTTGTGTGACTTCAGTCCTCACTGGGAATGCATCTGTCAGCTGTCCTCCATGAATGATTTTAAACTGTAGTCGGTTGTAAAAACTGAATGATGTTGACGAGTTTCTCTGGTACGCCGAAGTGTTGAAGAAGTTTCCATAGTGATCTTTTGTCTACACTGTCAAACGCCTTCTCATTGTCAGTAAAGTTGATGTACAGTGACAAGTTTCATTCACTTGATTGTTCGACGATGATCTGTAGTGTTGCGATTTGGTCTGTGCACAATCGATCCTTACGGTAACCACCCTGTTAATCTCGAAATTGAGCATTCACTGAATCTTTCATTCTGTTCAACAACACTCTGTTTAAAACTTTTGGGTATTGATAATAGTGTGACTCGTCTGTAGTTCTCACATTTGCTCAAATCTCCTTCGGTATCTTGATAAGGTGTCTTTTTTTTAAAGCCTGCTTGCACTTGTTCTTCCTCCCAGATTCTCCTGAATAAAACGTGGAGCATTCTTACTGTTATGTCTGTATCTGACTTGAGTGCTTCGGCTCGTATAATGTCAGGTCCTGCTGCTTTCCCACTTTTGATTTGTCTGATGGTCATCCTGATTTCTTCCATCGTTGGTGAAGTGACATTTATCGGAAGATTTGTAGATGCTGCTTCGATGTCTGGTAGGGTTCAGTGAAGCTGGTCTATTCGAGTTCCTCAAAGTGTTCTATCTATCTGTTCCTTTTTTCTTGAATCTTGTTGATTGGCTTGCCTTTCTTTTTCTTCACATGTCACTCTGGCTTACTATATTTGCCTGCCAATTTCTTCGTTGTGTCATATAGCTGTTTCATATTTCCTTCACTTGCAGCTTTTTCCGCTGTCGTTGCAAGGCCTTCGATGTATTTCCGTTTGTCGGCTCAAATGCTATTCTTTAATTGCTTATTTCCTTCTGTGTATTCAGGTTGTGCCTTGATTTTCTTTGCTTTTGTTCGGCTGTTACTGAATTCTGTTTAGGGTCTCAGTGGAGATCCATTCCTTATACTGGTGTTTCATGCAGCTACTCTGATTCTTCACCAGTTTTCCACCACAGTGGTTTCTTCTTTGTTCAGCAGATTTTGTAAGGCTTGGAACCTGTTGTTGTAAGTGATTTTGAATTCTTTGAGTTTGTAAGTATCTCGAGGAAAAACTACATTGAACCGTTGTAATGCTGTTACTTCAGTTATCGATTGTTTCTTTAGCTTCAGTTTCATTTTGGCAACCACTAGGTGATGATCTGAAGCTATGTCAGCTTTTCTCCTAGTTCTCACATCTTCCATTGATATTCTGAATTCTTTTATTGATGCATATATGATCAATTTGACTCTCTGTAGTATGATCCGGTAAAACCCATGTAACGTTTGGTATGCGTTTCTGGGTGAATGCTGTACCACCTACAACCATTTTGTTGAAAGCACATAATTTTTCTAAATCTTCCATCACTCTCATTTTATTCTCACAGTCCTTGTCGTCCCATGATGTTTTCATATCCGGTGTTGTCCACTCTGACTTTGGCGTTTAAATCCCTCTATCAGGGATGTCAGATTCCTTTCTGGACACTTCGATATAATTGATTGTAGCCTACCATAAGATTGATCTTTATCCTCATCGTTGCCGTCGATGGTGGGTGCATAAAATTTGATAATATTCATTGTAATCTCCTTCTTTATTGTCTTGAAAGATAATTTGATGATCCTGGGTCCATGTGGTTCTCATTTCACAAGTGCAGTGCGCGCTTTCATGAACAGCATCAGAGCAACTCCTTGGGTGTATGGAGCATTTTCTTTTTCGTGACCAGAGTATATTGTCATTTCTCCTGTAGCTACTGTTTTCTGTCCAGTTTGAATCCAATGGGTATTGCTGATTCCGAGCACTGTCTAGTTGTATCTTTTTATTTCTGCTGCTATATGATTGGTCTTTCCAATCTCCCACATTCTCCGAAAATTCCATGTACCTATAAGAAGTTATGCTCTGGTTTCTAGAAGAGGCATCGGCCTCATGACTTCCGAAGAACCTCGGCTTTCATCATGAGGCGTCGTAAATATTTCTTCCTAGCCCACTGCAGAGTTTAAATGACTTAGTTTGATTAGTTCGGTTAGCGTTTTTTTCTAGCAAGTTTGTGTTTTACGGGATGGAAGTGCTAATCCTATTTCCAACCCTCCTCCTTTTTCCGGGCTTAGGACCGGCAGTAACCCTAGAAGACCTACAGGCGGAGTTAAAGCAAAAGGATACACTAACCCAAATTACTTCATTATGTTTACATCAGTTGAACAAGCTTCTGTGTACACATGAGCGTGTACAACTAAAATTGACTTGTATAACAGAAGATTATCAACTGCTCAGAAGCTGATAAAGTCTGTATGTTCAGTGAATGAAATTATTGATTCAGCAATGCGATTCGCCTAATTAAACGAAATTGTCTCTTTAACAGAACAGATAGCTGTATTCTTCCGATTTTGATACATACACCATTGATTTCAAACAACTGAAAAAAATAAAGGATTACGTATCATCGATTGCAATTTAGTCATTTGTTTTATTTTACCAACATATTAAAATATAAGCTTATTGTTCTTTATTAAAATAAGCATGCCTAACAGTTTAGTGAAGAAGTTCACTTAAACAGAAGCTACTTTATATAACTTCACTTTCATTTACTTATATACGTTCGAGTTGATATTGTTTAAGGCAAGCATTAATGATGAATAATCAAGGTGGTTTGACCGAGTGTGAGTTATTGGACATCTACATTATTTACAAACACTACTATTGTCATTTGTAACTCTATCTAATTGAAATGACCCGGAAGTTTGAAAATTACTTATTTTGTTGACTAACTTTATTAGCAGTAATTTAGATATATGTAAGTAATTATTCTAAGTTAAGCCTAAGTCTACCGACTTGTAGTCTCTTTATATTAGTGTTTGTAACAGAATGCTAAATATATTCACTACTAAAGGGATAATATAAACAATTTTAAAACAATGAATTTACTTTGAATAAAGATTTTATTTAAGTGATTTAAATAAAGCTTTGACATTAGCTAATTCTACCTAATAAACGATTGGCAACTGAGAACACGTGAACAGCTGTTTCGTTTTATTATGGAACTTTTCAGAGGTATTAACCTTTTTGTAACGTAACCCAGAACCTTCAGCTTTCATTACAGAGACTTTCATTGAACAAATGAATTGCTATCCCATGGTCCATATTTCCAACTTTAATCATTTAAAGAGAAGCCGAAACATCAGACAGTGTATTAAGCAAGTAATTGCCCCACTGTCAACAACAATAAATCATTTCCGATATGACTGCCTTTCCTCATTATTGCAATCGTTTTTGAAGCTCTATACACTGACCACTGAGTTAAAAGTAAACAACTGTTTGGTGATTAGAGATTTTCAATTATGTTTCCGATATCAGCAAGTGATAAAAATTAATTTCATTTTTAACAAATTAACCAATATCTAAGTAAAAGAAATAAGTAAATTGTGAAGCATTGTAGAGATAGTTATTAGTGAAAATTCACACTGATGTCATGCAATAAAATGATCCATCATAAGTTTACACTTGATTTAAAATAAGTGTAACAGTTTTGATTAAAGCTAATACTAATATTTTAACTTGTAGAATCAGCTGATACATTTATACGCTCATTGATATGTCAGTCAGTATAACAGTCATGTCATAAAATATCAGATTGGTTTTATAACCAATTATTGCCTCCTAAACCGAAAATTATCTTGTTATCTCCACAAAGAATTCTAACTTACTTACTTACTTACGCCTGTTACCCCTCTCGGAGGAGCATAGGCCGCTCACCAGTCTTCTCCATTCAACTCTGTCCTCACCAATCCTTTCCAGCTGTCTCCAGTTACTGTTCATCCTTCTAATGTCTGCTTCCAGTTTTCGACGCAGGGTGTTCTTTGGCCTTCCACTTTTCCGTTTTCCAACAGAATTCCAAGTTAGTGCTTGTCGCGTGATACAGTCTGATGATTTCCGCAACGTATGTCCTATCCATTTCCAACGTCGTTTCCTGATTTCCTCTTCAGCTGGAAGCTGATTTGTTCTTTTCCAAAGTAGGCTGTTGTTAATGGTTTCCGGCCAACAGACATTCAATATTCTGCGTAGACAGTTGTTAATAAATACCTGTACTCTCCTGAGGATGTTTGCAGTAGTTCTCCCAGTTTCAGCTCCATACAGAAGAATTGACTTGACGTTCGAGTTGAAGAGTCTAACTTTGAGGCTGGTAGACAGTTGTTTGGACTCCCATATATTTTTCAACTGTAGGAATGCTGCCCTTGCTTTGCCGATCCTTGCCCTTACATCTGCATCGGATCCTCCTTGTTCGTCGATGATGCTCCCCAGGTATGTAAAGGTATCCACTTCTTCCAGAGTTTCACCATCAAGTTCAATTAGGTCGGTGCTCATGGTGTTGTATTTGAGGATCTTGCTCTTTCCCTTATGTATGTTCAGGGCTATTGATGCTGAGGTTGCTGCTACTTTGGTTGTCTTTACTTGCATTTGCTGGTGTGAATGGGATAGAAGTGTTAGATCATCCGCGAAGTCCAGATCATCAAGTTGCATCCTACTTGTCCATTGAATCCCGTGCTTCTCCTCAGATGTAGAGGTTTTCATGATCCAATCGACCACTAGGAGGAAGAGGAAGGGCGAGAGCAGACAGCCTTGTCTGACACCGGTTCTTACTGAGAATGCATTTGTCAGCTGTCCTCCATGCACAATTTTGCACTGTAGTCCGTCGTAAGAATTCTGGATGATGTTGACGAGTTTCTGTGGTATACCGTAGTGTCGAAGAAGTTTCCACAATGATCTCCTGTCTACACTGTCAAACGCCTTCTCATAGTCGATGAAGTTGATGTACAATGACGAGTTCCATTCAATTGATTGTTCAACGATGATGCGTAGTGTTGCAATATGGTCTGTGAATGACCGATCCTTACGGAAACCAGCCTGTTGATCTCGAAGTTGAGCATCCACTGAGTTTTTCATTCTGTTCAACAACACTCTGTTGAAGACTTTCCCTGGTACTGACAATAGTGTCATCCCTCTGTAGTTCTCGCGTTTGCTCAAATCCTCTTTCTTTGGTATCTTGATAAGGTATCCTTCCTTCCAGTCTGCCGGCACCTGTTCTTCCTCCCAGATCCTCTTGAATAAAACGTGGAGCATCCTCGCCGTTATGTCTATATCTGACTTAAGTGCTTCGGCTGGTATATTGTCAGGTCCTGCTGCTTTCCCACTTTTGATCTGTCTGATAGCTATCTTGATTTCTTCCATCGTTGGTGGATTGACATCAATCGGGAGGTCTGTAGATGCTGCTTCGATGTGTGGTGGGTTTGGTGGGGCTGGTTTATTCAAGAGTTCCTCGAAATGTTCTACCCATCTGTCTCTTTGTTCTTGAATCTCGGTGATTAGCTTGCCTCCTTTGTTCCTGACCGGTCGCTCTGGTTTACTATATTTCCCTGCCAGCTTCTTCGTTGTGTCGTATAGCTGTTTCATATTTCCTTCACTTGCAGCTTTTTCCGCTGTTGTTGCAAGGCCTTCGATATACTTCCGTTTGTCGGCTCGAATACACTTCTTTACTTGTTTATTTGCTTCTGTGTATTCATTTTGTGCCTTGATTTTTTCTGCTCTAGTTCGGCTGTTATTGATTTCTGCCTTCTTGTTCCTCCTTTGTTGAATTTGGCTCAGGGTCTCTGTGGAAATCCATTCCTTATGATGGTAGTTCTTGCAGCCCAGAGCCTCTTGACAAGTTGAAGTTAGTGCCTCTTTGATTCTTTTCCAGTTGTCCTCCATAGTGGTTTCTTCCTCGTTCAGCAGATCTTGTAAGGCTTGGAACCTGTTGTTGTAAGTGATTTTGAATTCATTGAGTTTGTCAGTATCCCGAAGAGAGGCTGTATTGAACCGTTTTAATGCTGTTGCTCCAGTTATCCATTGTTTCTTTAGCTTCAGTTTCATTTTGGCAACCACTAGGTGGTGGTCTGAAGCTACATCAGCTCCTCTCCTGGTTCTCACATCTTCCATTGATCTTCTGAATTTTTTATTGATGCATATATGATCGATTTGATTCTCTGTACTATGATCTGGTAAGATCCATGTAGCCTTGTGTATGCGTTTGTGGGGGAATATTGTACCACCTATAACCATTTTGTTGAAAGCGCAAAGATTTGTAAATCTTTCACCATTTTCATTTCTTTCCCCCAGTCCTTGTCGTCCCATGATGTCTTCGTAACCGGTGTTGTCCATTCCGACTTTGGCATTTAGGTCCCCCATCAGGATTGTCAGATCCTTTCCTGGACACTTCGCTATAATTGACTGAAGCCTATCATAAAACTGATCTTTGTCCTCGTCGTTGCCGTCGTTGGTGGGTGCATAACACTGGATGATATTCATTGTAATCCCCTTCTTCATTGTCTTAAAGGATGCTTTGATGATCCTGGGTCCATGTGGTTCCCATCCTACAAGTGAATTGCGCGCTTTCTTAGACAGCATCAGAGCAACTCCTTGGGTGTGTGGGGCATTTTTCTCTTCGTGCCCGGAATATAGTAGCACTTCTCCCGTGGCTAATGTTTTCTGTCCAGTTTCAGTCCAATGCGTTTCGCTGATCCCGAGCACAGTTAAATTGTATCTCTTCATTTCTGCTGCTATCTGGCTGATCTTCCCTGTCTCCCACATTGTCCGAACATTCCATGTACCTATAAAAATTTTTGCTCTGGTCGTTAGAAGGGGTGGCATCGGCCTCATGACTTCCGAAGAATCTCGGCTTTCATCATGAAGCGTCATATAGGTTCCTTCTAATTCCAGGGCAGAGTTTAAATGGTTAGGTTTGTTTATTCTGGTTAGCGTTTTTTTAGCAAACTTGAGTTTTACGGGATAGGGGTGCTAGCCCTATGCCCAACCCTCCTCCTTTACCCGGGCTTGGGACCGGCAACAACCCTAGAAGAGCTGCGGGCGGAGTTTACTCTAAATAAGATAACTATTTTATATATGACTTAAAAATAAACAAGTTTGAATATCTAAAGTACTCCGGTTGACAGAGGAATAAATATACAATTGTATGTTGTGCAGAATGTTGAATTTGATACCATCAATTTATAATTACAAGTTGATTTGAGTTAAGCTATTACTGAGAACCAGGAGGAACTAGATAGCTGATTTGTCGTAGCATTAGACAGCCTACTGATTTCTAATTGTTTTCTAAATAAAATCAACTTAAGATATTAAATTTGAAAGAACGTGTATTTTACGTAGTTCTGTATCTTCTGTAATTTACTGAATTAACTTCTGATCATTTAATTTACCTTGTTACTATCAGATTTGGTTTATTTTCTCCTTTTGACAGATTGTTAATTAAAACTAATGTTAAAACTAAATTAGAGTTTTCATAAAAACTGAAAAATCTTCCATTTTCTATGCTAAGAAATATATTTCAGTTAGATGAGTCTGTAGATTTTTTACATGAATTGGAATAAGAAGTAAGTTGTGAATGAGACATTAACAGTTCATCAAAATTTAGGAGGTACAATTTCAAATGCATTCAAATAAACATAAACTGTAGTAAATTCATGTCACTATTTAAAATTCAACAAATTAGTACGATACTTTCATTTAATCCTTAGAATTCTTTTCAAGGGGAATGGTTACGTTTCATTGCTGAGTAATCACTTAATAAGTTTCAATTAATTTTACTCATGTCATTCTCATGGTTCTAATAGGATCATTAATTTTGAAGCAATACTAACATGTAAAAGGTTCTATAACCACTGTGAACATATCAAAATACCAAGGACTTATGTAATATCCATAATTATTTTCATAAAACAAAGTTTTAGGAGAACAAAAACCTTATATTCAGCGTATTTTCGTTAATTTTAACGGCAGCGATTGGTTACATCAATAGTATGACATTATTAAGCTTGGTGGTATGCAACTATTTTAACGGTCTTAATAGTTTCACATCTCGCTTTATTTAAGGTGACGTTATGCTTTATAGAAGACTGGTACATGCTTAAAAATAACCACATAATATACAACAGTGACCTACCATGTTTTTTGACTTATATCATTTCTCCACATTCTCCTTAAGCTTCTGATAACAGTTATTCACTGGAGTGTTTGAGCTGTTTGTGTATTGAATTAACTAGTGTATTACAAAATCATTCTTTATGAGATCTTTAATAAAAACAGTTTTATGTTACTTTAAGTTCTGTTAGGGTTGCGAGACCCCTTAAGGAACACGAAATCAAGTAGCTGTAAGTTTACTTTGACCACTATATCAATTTATGTGCTACCTTATAGACACAAAATATTTGAACACTTTTCAGAATGCAAAATCCATGAGATGCAGTAGGTGACTGATGCTCCAAGGATTTCGTTGACTAGGCATAAATTTACTTAACTTAATGACTTATTCATACGTTTCATTTATACTTAATAAAATTTATGTTATATGTCGTATGATATCAAGTTAATCTGGTCAGTGTAATTACGTTATTCTTTTTATATTTGAACCTTGGTAATGAATTAGCTGACACTTTGGTCACTAAGCGATATTATTGATTATGTTCAGATGTTTCATCGAGACCCTAATGTATCTATCAGATCACTAAGTTTAGAAAACTATGGTTTTGCTTATTTATACTTGACATTCGCAGCTTTAACAAAATAAGTGATATTCTTAAGTGTGATATAATTCCTACACTCTTTTTTTCAGTTATTCAATCATATATTTTTATTTTACTGAGTTATGTCAAATAAACTAGCAATGAAAGTCATTTCTTTCAAGAAGTAGACTTTTTCTACATTAGTTATCGTAAGGACTAAAGATATTTATTCCTGATAAACAAATCTTCAAAATGACTTACGGTAACCTCATATATTTTATTAACCGACCTGATAAACGTGACACTAAATACATGGTGAATTTAAACCATGAAATTGGAATTAATTAACTGCTAAATTTCAACTTAGTGAATTGCACATCGTATACCCACTCTTCAAACTATATATATTTTTAACTTATTAATAGTCTGTATAGTCGCTAGTTGTTCTTGATTTAAATATTCAAGTCATTAAAACAATACTAATATGTTCATAATACATTCGAATCCGTCGAAAACTTTTCAAGTTCAACATCCATTTAATAGGGTAGCATTAATGTCATATAATACTTTAAATTGAGATTCACAGCCGAATGTGTGAGAAATTTCATTAAAGTTAGTACGTTGTATATTACTATACTGCGCTTTACTAACGTTGTCCATAACAATTTATTTTACCAAGACATTTACCAATAACTCGATGATCTGGACTTTGCAGATGATCTAACACTTCTATCCCATACACACCAGCAAATGCAAGTAAAGACAACCAAAGTAGCAGCAACCTCAGCATCAATAGCCCTGAACATACATAAGGGAAAGAGCAAGATCCTCAAATACAACACCATGAGCACCGACCTAATTGAACTTGATGGTGAAACTCTGGAAGAAGTGGATACCTTTACATACCTGGGGAGCATCATCGACGAACAAGGAGGATCCGATGCAGATGTAAGGGCAAGGATCGGCAAAGCAAGGGCAGCATTCCTACAGTTGAAAAATATATGGGAGTCCAAACAACTGTCTACCAGCCTCAAAGTTAGACTCTTCAACTCGAACGTCAAGTCAATTCTTCTGTATGGAGCTGAAACTTGGAGAACTACTGCAAACATCCTCAGGAGAGTACAGGTATTTATTAACAACTGTCTACGCAGAATATTGAATGTCTGTTGGCCGGAAACCATCAGCAACAACCTACTATGGAAGAGAACAAACCAACCTCCAGCTAAAGAGGAAATCAGGAAACGACGTTGGAAATGGATAGGACATACGTTGCGGAAATCATCAGACTGTATCACGCGACAAGCACTAACTTGGAATTCTGTTGAAAAACGGAAAAGTGGAAGGCCAAAGAACACCCTGCGTCGAAAACTGGAAGCAGACATTAGAAGGATGAACAGTAACTGGAGACAGCTGGAAAGGATTGGTGAGGACAGAGTTGAATGGAGAAGACTGGTGAGCGGCCTATGCTCTTCCGAGAGGGGTAACAGGCGTAAATGAATGAAATGAATGAATGAAAATATGTAGAACCAATTCGCATCGGCTACAAACTGTTTCAGTATTTTGTATCAATTGTTATAATATAGGAAATACTTTTACATCCAACTTGACAATTTTTTAACTTATTGCTTGGCTTTCTTTCTAGATGCACATTACCCTACTAATCATTTGATCTTTTTAAAAGTTACATGCAGTGAGTATTATCAATCTAATTCGAGTGCAAAGTTATGCATTATGAAAGAGTTTACAAGTGACATACTTGAAAATTGTGCAAATGTTTGATTATAGTTTAGATTACTTAAACGACAATTACTCTGAATTATCAAGAAATAATTTCATTTGTAAAATCACACACATTTATTTTATAACTGTAAAATAAAATATAAAACAGTCACAACATAACAGACATGAATTCATTATTATTAGGTATTTCGTTATTTGCACTTTTCAAAACTATTTATAACTCTAGCTTACTTAGTAGTTTTTGTAATAACAGCAAAATAAATTTTCATGTAATAGTTCAATTAATCATCAATATGGATTCGCTCATTACCATGTTTTCGATTATTTCACCAAATAATACAGGTTGACAGAGGTTTTACAATGATCTTGTTCCATTCAATTGAAAATGAACGGATACTAAAGATTTTTGTTTCAACTTTACTAAAAGACAACTTAGTACGTATCAAAATAGGTTTTTTGAAAAATGTCTTGTGACATGGTTTTAATGGATATGTGATGCAATATCTCACAAGTGTTTTATAACCCGGTCTCAAGTTCTTTATTCAACAGTGAATGTTCTGTTGACTTTAAAATGTCTACTTATTTTTATTGTAAACCACTTTCTAAAAAGAAAGTAACGCTGTGAAAATATACATCGCGTTCTTCTTCATAAATAGTCAATAATATCCCAACGTTCAAGAGAATATAACAGTAGATTACTATTTTTTAAATAAAGATAATTAAATATTGGTGTTTAAATAAATGAAATGTCCAAGATCGGGAATTAGGGATTTAAAAGTTTATAACCTATTTCGTGTCAACAGAAGCTTGAGCACTTCAGGCACAAAATCAAACGATCATTTTATCCATATTCAAGTTTCAAGTTGATGGATTCAACTTATTGTTAGTTTAATGACGAGGTATGTTGTTTGACATTGCCATTTAGTGCATTTTTCTTATAAATAACACATAGGTTTTAAAGAATCCTTTTATTTTATCACAATATTTCATTTATTTCACTAAGCATTCAACTGGATTACTCGATATATAGAGTAGATTGGGAACAAATAGCAAAGTTAAATAACTAATAAGCTAACAGTTTATAAGCTGACTATATAATTGGCATAATTTCCATTATCATTTTCAACATTCAGAAAAATTCATTTAAGTAAGATAAATGTGTATCCGGTAATCAAAATAGCTTTCATCTTCACTAGATTTAAATCTGTAGTTAGTATATTTCCAGCGTCTAACATAAACGTCCTTATTATTCATCTAGGATGTTACACCAAAACCTGTTTCATTTTTCGAGTTCGGTACATAAAAATGTCCTTTTATCTTTGAATTTAGATGTTATTCACATCCTTTTAAAAATTATGTGTTGCACAGGCAATCAATATAGGCCAAAGTATAACATATGCTAGAATTTGTTCTGTAGCTAAGATTATCATCATCGGTAAACATATTTATTTATGTAGTATTGCATGGTAAGTACCATCACCTTGTCACCACCAATTTCATGTATTTGTCACAGAAATTACTTTAGCAGGATAAAAAAACACCCAGCTTGAGTTTGATCAAGCATCTAATATGTTTCACTTAAAGAAGAGACATTTAACTATACCAGGTTTGGGCATCTGTTTGATAAAATGCGTTAAAAGATACTTTGAAACTCTTCAAGACTAGTAATAACCATTTGCCATTCAATTGTGTCACACTACTTGAAGTTGTTGTTATCAACCCGATTAGACTTAATCTTTGCGTTCAAATCAGTACTCAATCCTCCTACGACTTTATAACGTAACCACGATTGAAATATCTTTTTAAGAGGCTTCCTGGTATTTGATGACATTTTATTCATTTCCTAATATTTTTAATCACTTGTGGTTGGCTCATTACATTACTGATAATCATTAAAGTGTACTTTCTTTGTAACCTATGAATCCACATTTCAGTCTTTTGTTGTTATCTTAATCATTTGTCTGAAAATTCCTTTCTTCAAATACTGATCTTTGCTAATATAAATGTTCACATTAACTGCTAAACTATACTCTACATGGTTCTTACCTTCAATTACCGATTTCGATATAAAAATATTACAATTAGTACTAGGCTGGTGAGCATCAAATTAAATAAAATGTGTGCACATTTATTAAGACTTATTAGTTGTGATGTCATGTACTTTACATAATCAAAGGAAATATTGATCTTAATCAAGTAAGTGTACTGACAACTACTCGTCTGGTTTACAGGTGCTCTATTAAGAGTTTTTAGCAATTAAGATTTGTATGGTTTAGCGATAGTGGATTTGTTAATGGTGGTAACGAAAATAAGGCACATCTGAAAGTCTGAAACCATTACATTATGACATCTGTTAGTGTCTCGCCCTTCATGTAAACCCTAAATGCCTACAAATAACGGTGATCATTCTCGGTACTCCCTTTTCTAGGAGATAAATCACACCAGATTAATATACTTAAGGACATGAAAATAATGATTAATTAAATTTATTGACGTGAAAACGATTCCCAGAGAAAGGTTATTATCTACTGAATAGTCCCAGTGTAGTAAGGAAATAAATATCAAAACTCGTTTTACAGCTGAAATTTGACCACAGTATATCGATTTGTGTGTAGCATTGCATTCAAATGTATTCAATTTATTTGGTCTTTTAAAGTAAAAAATATTTCATAATCGTAAAGTTTTTATTGTTTATGTAGTGTGATAAAAGTCTATACAAAATTTATATCTAGTTTTAGAAATATCTGTCTTACGTACAACGAAAGGTAGCACTAATATACCTCTGTTCGTAAATGAAATTGGTATAAAAATTGATGCTGTTAGTAAAGAAATCACTAGTTTTAGTAAAAATTGACAATTGTGTCTTGGTGAATATTATAATCCAATTTGTCACTCAATTAAATGTTATGAAAAGTCATAATTATTATAGTAATTACTTTATTTGTATACACATGATGGTAATATTAGTAATACACAAGGGGACTATTAATAACAAATAATGGTTTTTAAAACGTATTACCGAAACAAACGATCAATTGAGTTTATAAAAGTTCTAGCCAGCGGACATCCTCTAAATGTTGAACTTCCAAGTTCGTGAAGAAGACAACTTTTCGCTTTTGATTTACAATTAGGTTTTTGCATGCAACTAGTTCTCATCGATTTTAAATCGGGAAACGTTTTGTACGTTACTGTTTAAAAACAAAAACAGAAAAAAAAGCATTCAAAAAGACCTAATAAAAAGTATATTTTTGGTTTAAATAATATAGAACATGATGGCCTATCAATAAGTAAGTTATTACAATGATTGTTTATCAACTACAGCGTTAATTTAATACAAGTAAACTAGTAGAACTTTGGTGCTATATTTTACCTAGAACATTGTTTGTGACAAAAATGATTATCTCTAAAGAAGGTAGTTCATTTCAAATAAATTAAATTAGATGTTGTTGCATAAAACGAAAAACTGTTGGAAAATGTTAGCTATTCATTTTTGCATATATAATAGCTTATATTTGTACTGTTTACAGTAGTTACATAATTTTTTAAGGAAATCGTTTTTAAAATGTAAAAAAAAATACTGGTTCTTTAGAATGGTTCCGACTACTTGGTGATGCTGTAAAGTGAGAAACAGTAGATTCTAACTAATTCTACTTACATAATGTCAATAAATATTCACTGAAGAAGGTGACAAGAAATATATTTATTCACACGGCTATGAATCATTAATGAACTGAATTTCAAAATGTTGGATGTCGTATTCGTTTTTAGGACATGTTCACATCAATAATGTTTTATTTTACATTTAAAGAGGGAAATTCTTTCAATTCAAATGAGCTTATACATGTATGCGCATTTTTCTGTCCATTACATTATATGTAGTATGAAACAGACAAAGCGGTTTCAGGATGAATTACATTATATCCTTATTCCTACATTGTTACCAAATAGCTTTTGTTAATAATTTGTTCACCGCACGTACTTTAAGAAAGGAATCTTAATCAGAAAGAATAAATATTTCATAGACGACAGTAAAGTAAAAACTAACATAATTAAAACAACTTTTGTTACCAGCCACAATAATAATGCACCGCTAACACTCTGTATTGGCTATACTAATAGAAGTAACTAGTGGATTCATGAAGCCTGCACTTATGTATGCTTTCTAATTAACGTATTTTGAGACTTTTGAACTCTAGATACTTCTTAGACTCGTAAAAAATGATAGAAACTTTTTAAATATTGACATTAAGTTGCGTACTATGCTGTACAAATATTTTCGCAATTGTATTATTGCATTATGTAAAGTAAGTTTAGTAGTTTTTCATATCCAATTAACAGTACTCACCGGTATTCCGTAGTGACGTATCAAAGCAATAAATCATTGATGTTTCCAAACGTTTATTACAATTATGAAGACTCTCTGCTCCAAATGTTACTGTACACGAAGAAATTAATACAATAGTAATGATCTAAGAAAGATGATCAAATGTATATAGTATTAACTGAAATATAGTATTATAATTTTATAGATGTTAAGATTGTAACTGACTTACTAACATAGCTTTCATTTACAAAGGTTTAAATGAGATGATCAAATAAACTGTTATATACTTATACTTAAATACTAGTTACAACCATAATGGTTTATTATCTGATTCGTTGAAACAAACTTAGAGTAAATTTGTAATAGCAATATTATTTTGACTGTATTATTAAGATTGGTTAAATTTTCACTAAAATAATAGTTATTAAAAAGAAAACATGCATTAATTACGAAGAAAACCAACACATCATTTATCAGATAGCAGATTAAACAGTTTCACATTTTCAATATAAACAACTTTGATCCTAAGTTAGAAAAGTAAAATTTAAAGTAACAAACTATGTCCCCCGAAGTAACTCATTAGTGATTACAAAAAATGTGTAAATAAACTGATATTCAACTATCTATACAAGGAAAAACCATTCAAAACATCATGGAAATCCTTAGATGTCGATAAATGTTTCTTTATGGGTTACATATTCACATACTGACGCGTTAACTGGAAATTTTAGTAAATAAAGTCTGCGCACTTTAGTTGTACTTTATTCACCAGCACTATACTTTTCATGAAGTATAATTAATTTATAAATTTACTTAATACAAGAACTACAATATTTGCAGAATAACATGAATTCACTAGGTTTTGTGGCTTCTCATAAACTGCAAATGAATCAAATATGCAATTAATAATCGTGTTTTAAACAGAATTTTAATTATCATAAAGTAATAGTAATGATAGCTTGATAGTACCATGTAAAAAATGAAGTCATGTTACATTAACTCATACTTCATTTACACCTTTTAGACCTAAGTGTGTATTACATTCAGTAACTGTACCTAATTTGTGAATATTTTTTCCGGATTAATAACAAATAAAAATTTACCCATGGACAAATTTAAAAACATTCACGAAATCACTTTAAATACAGGTAATTATTTGAAATGCTACAACCCAGAATTCGCTGTTATGTTAGTTACTACTGGTCTTTTGAACTGCGCGTTCAAAAGGTTTCATTCAAATCATAAAGCTGAAGTTTATAAAATCAGACCTATGCCCATTAGACTTTAGTTAATTAGGTATTATTCACAATTTATACGTGATTTATAATAGCTTGCAGTTATTTGGTAAGTTGCTACAAATAAATAAACAAGATCTCGTTACTTTTCAAATATAAGGAGTAGTATATTGTTTTCTTGAGAAGAATAATTTATCCACGGATTTCAACTTTCAATGGTGACGAACTCAGGCTTGATTGCTCTCTACAGTAATTGGATATTATGTAGTAAGTCAGCATAAATAAATTAAAATGTAAATTAAATATCCTACTTTATTGGTAAAATATTAAACAAAATCAAAATTCACTTCTACAAATTAAGATGACAGAATTTCCGTTATAATATTATCTTTTGTCCAGGTGAACTTGATAATTGTATACCATCTATGAATTATGAAATACTTTTTATAATGATCATCTTGAAGGCTTAGAAAATTCTGTTAAATGGAAAAAATCCCAGTGAATCATGAAAAACATAAATTTCATTAGTTGGAAAAACCCTATTACGCATTTTTATTTTCCCAGCTATGCAGTCTTAAGTATATATGAAAATAAAACGTAATAACAGTTGGCCAAACAAGACAATTGAAGGAAGTGTAAGTTAAATTGCTAACCACGAGTAATCAAACACGGTGACCGAAACTGAAAATATATAACGTTATTCATAATTTGGACTGTTCCAGTGAGGGGAGTGTATTCTTTGAAATCAGTTTAAATAAATAACAATATCGAAATTGCAGAATAAAAATGGAGTTCGGGAGTAATAAATTCAGAGTTGGGTTATGTAGGAGGATAAATTAGAAAACTGAACGTATTTGAGAAGTTGATGGAGATATGCGTAAAGTGTTTCATCAGTGAGTGAGAGTTATATAAAGAAGAGAGAGATAATTTCATACAATAAACAAAGTAGAATCAAAGTAAAATAAAATAATGATTTAAAGGACACTATGCGATCATTCACGTTAAGTCCATAGATGGACAAATTACTCAGTCACTTTCAAGCGTACATAGAGTTCTGAGTTCTGTACGCGCGCGCTTCAGTAGTATAAAGAAAGTAGGGAGGTTTACTGACCTAAGTAGATTCCTAGTGGTTAAATAGATAGCTTTAACGAGAAATGCAAGTTGATTATGTGACCAGTAGTTACGAGATGTTCTATATTGGAGTTTCTAATGCTACCACTGTTGCTTTCCTTTAACCACGTTTGATAATGTTCTCAAACATTTTTGGACAATTCGTGCATCGAATGATCAATACAGCATACTTCACAGGAACAACTGAATTGAGAGACATATGGAAGCGATCAAATGTGATAATTTATCATTCGATTTATTTGCTAGTTAGGGTATACTTGAAGTCACAGCACTCGGAGTAGCTGCAAAAAATGTCTTTTCTATTGCATTTGCAATTTTTGCCCATCATAATGTTGGAGGATAAATCGCCCTTGTATTCAACACTAATATGTAATGACTTCCTAAAAGTAGATATTCAGATAGTCTGGAAGGTTTTTGTTTCATGTTATTGTCTATAATTCTTGGTAAGAAAGCATTTTTAATGAGTATTTTCCTAAGGAAATTTAGCCCTTCATCGATAACGTTAGAGGAAACTACACTTTACGGATACTTAAAACGAAGAACACGACAAGGTCTCTGTCCTTATTAATAAAATCAAAGCTACAGAAAATTGTCAGTTAGCTGTTCACAATGAATTTCCTGCAAATCGATCTTTGTAATGTTCTGTGTGATTTTCTTATTGATTTGACTGACAGATGGAGGCTTCTGAGGATCTTCAGAAACTGTTCAAATCAATCTTATTATCACAGATAATAAAGTATGATGTTCTTAGCTTTCATACAAATAAAGACTGCAAATGATTGCCATCAGCTGATTATTTTTCAGACACGCTATTAAGCAATCCGCTTGTAGAAGAATTCCATGGTTATTCCCCTTTTTGTCTGTAAATTGTGTTACTAAATGGGAATTACATGTTAATAGCAGTTATTTGAAATCTCAAGTAGGTATTTCAATGTTTTTCATATTGCCATTATTATATTTACAAACAAAAATAGTTTTAGAGAGAAAACTGATTTTTAACAGTAATTAAAATAATACATTTGTTACAAAGTTTTATATGCTTGATCATATCGATAAGAATTGAAGGGATCTTGTTAGTAGTACTTGGAGATCTGTGTTTTCGCTGGTTCGAGAAAGCTGGTCAACCATTTTGTAATGAACTAATATGACAAATGTAACTGTTATTACGTAAAATCTGCTTTGGTTGATACATGCGACCAATTAGTGGATATGAGTTTGTGCACACGAGGTTACAATAGTAAGCACTAGCAAGTGTCTAACTGGCCCCTATATGTCTGCCCTGTGTTCGCTCGATCCCAAGCTAGAATAAGCAGAACACAAGCCGATGGATTTACCAGACAAAATCATATTATTTTTCGGACATTCCTTGTAATATACAAAAAATCAGACCACACAGTCAAACAATCAGAAATTTAACATTAATACAAAACAGTGAATAGGAGTAGCTTTTACACGACTAATTAACTGTAGCTCATAGTAAGAAACAATACACTACACTACTGAACGGGGGAACAGGGTAACAATCATAGAAATGATGTATCTACATTACTCACAACTCAAATAATTGCAATAATTTTCCTAAAGTTTGTTACTCTTATTTAGTCGTGTAACATATGAGTAACACATCAAGAATAGGACGAATAAGTAATCTGAATTTGCTAAATTTAAGTAAATGGTACAGCTGTAGAATTACAGAACCCAAAGTTTTGATCCATTCGAATGAATCATTGTTTATCAAGCGCTCAATTGTGCTTAGCTTTTTAACTCACACTTCCTTTTGTCTCCAGTTTGATCGGTTGTTATCATGTTTCATTTTTATATGTACATGTGATTGCATAGCTATAAAAATGAAATCACTTTAAAGAGAGTTTTTCGACGAACAAAATTCATGTTTCTGCAAAGCTGTAATTCTTCTTATAGTTTTATTAATATTTTGGGGTTTGTAGATATCATTGTACTGATTTTATTTTTTTTCAATCCAATAAACCTCCAACTTTCAAGCTTAAAAGCTCTTGTTGACATAGACATAAAAAGTATAAAGCTGGTTGGATTTAGTTCGTTGGCTGAAATACTTCCAAGAAAACACTCATTATTGGGTAGTGAACGTAATGTTTATATTTGAAATCACTATAAAATGCAACTACTGATCGTCTTTTTGTGTAGATATACTCTGAAACAATCTTATAAGTTTTATCTTGGTGTTCTAAATATAATTTCCAAATATACTGATCAAATTAGGAATAGATGATTATATTATGATTATTGAATTAAATTTCCATTGAAAATATGAATCCCATTCACGTAGTCACTATTACTATTATCATTATTGTTGGATTCAGTTAATACCGAGGAAAATCTTTATTTGTATATGATAAAATCAAATACAAAGACTTTACGAATTCATTCAGATTGTGGCTGGCAAGTGAAATCCTGAATATACATTTCATCCTATTTGGGACACATCAGCTGTAATTACCCAAATTCTAGTGATAATGCTGACACCGGAATTCAATTTCACTGTGTTTCATGTAAAGTGCTACCGCGTTCCCAACTAAGACTCAAGTGGTTAGTATTTCTGATCAGGTCGATTAGCATAATATTAGCTTGACCTCACCTTTTATCATCAGTAGGTAATTGCCTCACACCTGACACGGCTGAACTCCATTGGTAGCGTCTTCACCGTTAGAAGTCAGTGCAGTGGTCTAGGGATTATGCATTCGGCGCTGATACTAAAATTCCTGGGTATGAACCTCTGGTGATGTTATAGATGAGCACCGTTAAGGAGTTCAATGCTAGGAAAAAAGCAACCGTTCAATACCTTCCGGTTTTCAATGGTTATCTGATTCAAACCAATTCGTTATATCAAACAAGTTGGATAATGAGTTAATGCTGGTTTGAATAACTTATCACTAAAATAATTATCTGAATTGAAATCAGATGATAAGTCAGTATTTACTAAAATGTAATGATCCAAGTCACTAAATAAATTACTTGGAAAGACTCAAATCAAGCATGTTTATATTTCAGTTTTGTCTTTGTGTTAACATAGAAAACTTGACAATCAAGCAATTTGAAGATATTATTACATAATAAAAAAAATTTTTAATCTCTACTTATAAACTGTAGACTATACTAATGTTTGAAAATACTGATACGTTCTAGAAGTTACATAACATTGACTCAAACAGCAAATGTGCGGGGCTTGAAACAAACAGATTGTAAAATTCATTTTAATTTTGATGAAATGAAAGTAAACACTAAATCTCATACACAAAACATTTTGATGTACAATGAGTCAAACTTGTAGACAGTTTGAGAAGAGAAGCTGGTATAGTTCATTGTTTGGAAAATACTAAAAACTCGCGAATGAGCTGTAGAAGTGAATGATAGTCAATGCAGTTTGATTTTAATTAAGTTTAAAGGATTATTTTACTGAAGGTACTGAAGCATATGTAGAGTTGTTCAGTAAAATCGATCTGTTTCCTACTGTCTCATGCAATAACACACTTGTTAGTGCTTTCATTCACCAGTTAAAAACTAACAATAATTTATCCATAAGCTTAACTACTTGTACAAAAGGCATAAAAAAGTACTGTTATTAATGTATATTTGCATATGTTAAAATTCGCATAGTTTTCATCATCGTTTTGCAAGATAAATTAAGGATTTTGAAATTTTAGCTAGCGACTTATGATAGAAACAGAATATGTAAAGTATTTTACTAAAGGAAGTTCATTTTCGCTTCAAAGACTATTTAAATAGTTTGCTGTTTTTCCAATAAAATCTTTTCATGAACAGATGGTTATGTTTGATTTTTTTCAACTTAATAAATAAAACTTCTCAGTATTATGTTATAGTCACTAAATGTTATATAAAAAAATAATATTTCGTTGAAAACTTTCATAGAATAATCATAGCTACAATGGAATGTTAGTGTAACGTGCGATTGTTTATTCTGATGAATATTGAATAATTAACGACAGAAAAGTTTATTGAACTAGTTGATAATAACAGCTCTCAACAGTTTTTTTTTTTTGAAAAACAAAATAATTCAGTTAAAAATCAGAATCCTCGATATTCGTAGTTATTTACAGAACTTATTAGTGGTGACGATGCATTATGTGACAGTTGATTAAAGGAGATCTTAGCAAAGATGTCAAACGTGTTAATACGTAACATGTGATAGTAAATAGCAGAATTATAAAATAATACAAACAAATTTCTAGACTAAATGTGGTTTGAAAGATTAATTCTCTTGATAGTTGACAGAATTCATTTTTAGTAAAATAAATACATATTTAGTAGTTAAACTGACTATCTTGTGTAAAAAAGTATATTCATTAATGTTAACCTGCTTAACAGTGACCTAAAGTCTTGTTTATCTACTAAAACTTCAAATCTACTGGAACTAATAGAAAATACACATCATGAAATGACGTAATTTAAATGTACAGTTTCTAAACACATTTAACAATCTGAAGAACTTCATCTAATAATTACAGATAATAAATAGTTAAGCCAATAAATGTTTTCCATGAATTCGTCATCAGGCTCCTACAGTTAGCAATTGATGAAAATGTCATTACAATATCTGAAATAAAATGGCTAAGCAAATATGTTGCACAAACTGCATGCTTAAAAAATAATACACTTTAGAATGGCGAACATTTTCATCAAACACTGTTAAATGTATCCAGAATTTAAAAGACCATTTAAAAACAAGAGTATGAAAATTAATGATTGCCACAAGGTGTTGGCTTGCATTTAATATTAAAATAATCAAAACAAATCATATATCTGTACCAAAAAACAGGAAAAAATTTGATGCATTGTGCATACCACTGAATTTTAAAAAACGTGACCCTGTAGACATCTTAGGAAGTAAATTTCAAGCACCAGTTGTAGAAACATTCGAAGTAGTTAGGGTGCAAGTTACCTTCATATCCGAACTGGTGTTTACTCAACGAGTTAAGGGCGAAATACAATAGATAGCCTCTTTACTAAGTGTATATGCATTTCACTGCACCTGTAAGCTAGTTGCCTCTGCTGTACTCGGTATTTGTCCTAAAGCACTTGTAAGCATGTCTAAACACAGTTAGGAAAAGGAACAACGTAGTCCATCAGCAGAACATGAATTTTACACTTGGTAGACAGTAAGCATCGAATCGAAGTAGAAGATGAATTCTCTGTTTTATACCATTTTTTCGATTAACTTATCTAAAGAAGAAAAATTATGGTTACCTTACACAGCGAAAACCATTGGGATGCAAATTATGTTCAGCCTTTTGGTCTTCTATGGCCTTTGATTGTTCCACCCATTACACAATCTAATTGTTGTTAGCTCTCACTACATAAATATCTTCGTTTATTTCTAAGCTGTCGAGTTCATAATTGCACATTCATCTTTCTACATTTATACTAACTTCTTATCATAATTATTAACTTGACAATTTATTTCTAAACTCACATTAATTTTTATCATTATTATCATAACTACCCAGACAACAATTATCATTTCTTGAAGTATATGTCGTTATTATCATGTTATTCTTATCATCGAAATCGACCGAAATACTATTCAGTTTATTAAGTTATTGTATTCCGACATAATTTGATTTGTTTATTATGTTATTAGATGCAATTTAACACCTTGTAGCGATCATTTCATCCATCATAATGACATTTTTATAAACTTCCAACTGTAAGAGCCTGATGACGAATTTATTGAAAATAATTGTTGTCTCGAACATTCCTATGCATAGGATGTTAAGAACCCTTTCACTAAGCTTTAAATTTCTAGAATTTCGGGAAGTTAGATCTGTAGACCTGTCATTTGCACAAACGTTCAAAAAGTGAGGGTTAATATTTTAAAAAATAATTTATTTGCATTTACATAGCAACAAAGAAATGACGAATAGTTTATGTGACCATACGATCGACCGATTTTATGTAAGTCTGCTGCAAAGGACAATTAATGTATTCTTTGCCTTTAAGTTCTTTTATGAGACACTTCTTTGCTTTACGTTTGCAACTTTCTTTTTTCATACAAGTGTTTCTCAGATGGTTCAAATCCTTGTAACTTTCTAAACACAGGGAAAAATATAAAAACGTTTTGTAAGAAACAGTGTCAACCGTGCTGATTAAAATAACAACTTTTAAGTAAAATAAACAAGACATGGTGTGACTAGCTCAGAATTTTATTTTTGTCACATTATTTCATAAACATGTAAGTAGTTGCAAATCCATTTATTAAATATATATTATTTTATGTTTCGCATTACGAACGGAGAACCTTATGTTTAATCTCATTTTCGGTCGTTTATTCACACTACTCATCAGTAACATACTAGAACTGATCGGAGACCTGATTCGTTCTGGCATTCAGTTGTCTTTTAACCAAGGTCAGTTCTTCGTTTAAAACTTCGAAAACCCCTACATTAATTTAGAAAAACCTAATTTAATTTGAATAAATTGAAAGAATGAACTTCCCCCATAACAATGGCACAAAAAGATACATATTAACTCAGAATTTTACTCAGACAAATTCAATTATGAAGACTAGAAAAGTTACACAAATTTACTCGTTGGTAGTAAATAATTAAATGAAGGGTTACTAATTAGTACGATGCGACACATCTTTACAAGCATATTGACAAATGTAGACGAATATATTTTAGCCGCATAGATTATAAATACGTTGTTTTACAGAATAAATAACTTTACTATAATAGTCGTAATTATAATTGGATGTTGGTGGGATGAGCGAATGATTATTTTAAAGAAAGTTAGTTGTTGATAACCTTAAGCATTTACTAAGCTGGATGATAACAACAAATATAGTCTACCTTTAATTTCTTTTAGTTTAAATAGATTTCATAAGTGCCAACATTTTTATTGTTAGAAGGATTTGTTTTTAATAAAGATGTGTTATGTGACATTTGGTTTCAGAAAAGCATTGTATGTAAGACAGCTAATTTATCCATACATACTAACATAGATAAATACATAATTACATGTAGTATTACGAGTGCGTTTGTACAGTTTTAGTCATCGTTTCTCTGGTTAACTTTTATCGGTGGTAATATTCTGTCGAGAAGTAAATTAATTATTGTTTTAGAACGGTTACTACTGGTTAATACTGAAGTGGTGGGTTAATGGTCGTGGTGACGGAAGGGATGGCTTTAAGTTTGATGACAATTCTACACTATGAAAGTGGAATTATTACCATAAGATACCAACTACTATAAACTGATTCATATCATTGTTCCTATTCACGTCCAAATGTTTCAGCCTGCACTTTCGAAAACATTCTTTTTATAGAAATGTATGTAAGTTTGGAAAATAACAAATATATCATTATTTTATGAGAAATAATGGTTAGTATTGACATCATATGTTACCAACTACTACTACTCACTAAAATCCCACCATCTTCTAAAGCATTTCCGCATTGAACTTTCAAACTTTTTATTACATTGCTGTAAACTTTCAGCTCCAAACGTTACTGAACACCAGGAAGCTAATATGACAACAAGTACCTAAAAAAGAAAGGAATGAATATAAAATATGAAGCAAAACAAATATGTTGAAATCATTTAAATTAATAATGACATATTCATAATATTACACTGAATGGAAAATTATTTTCCGATGTTTCCAACTTTACTTAAGTAGATTTTCTGTACTCACTCAAATTAATGTGATACCACAGACTCAATGTAGAAACTTAACTGAATGACCAAGAAATTGACAAAATCATTTTATTATTTGATTTCAGATTTCTATTTAGATTAGTAGTAATAAACTTTACTTACAATAAGGACTTTCATTACAATAATTTTTGATTATATTCAATTACAACTAGAAAGTTAATATTTAAATACAAGCCAAATATGTGATATTACTTTACGTAAAATAATACTTTACTTGATTGGTTGATATTAGAAATCTGAAAAAAACGTGTTTGAACATATCATCCTAAATCTGCAAAATTTCTGACAAATATCATGTGAAAAATAAACATAAATAACCAATTGGAAGAATAAGTTGTAAGTAAAGGTGTCCAGTTCTCCTTGATTTTCAATGGTACCCAACCAATCTCAATCTGTGACTTGATACCAATCTCCACAAATCACTTCGATTCAATTACAATTATCAGATCACCAGTAACTAACTGCAGGTTGTTCCTGAAGCTCCACTGAGAAATCATGACTAGTGGATTTCAGACTTGTTGGGAGTAAGATAGTTATCTGTGATGACAATGTATGATCGTCAAGTTATATCACAAATTCATGGTAGCAAGAAAACTACGATTGGATACTGGCCAACTGATGTCAAGGTTTAAGTGTTTGTTAACTTAAAGCCTCTGGTGGGCGGAATCTAGTGTGCTTACTGCCTATGAGTCCCATACTAGGACAAAACAGTTGTCCAGTGCTCCCTGGTTTTCAAACATATTAACATCACTCTGTAACAAATTCAATCAACTAAACTTGATACCCATCTTCAGTAACCACATCACTTCAATCTAAAGGCGAAGGTGTTTAAATCTGAATAAATTGATATGTTATCCTTTTGCTAGAATCAGAAACAAAAAGAAAACGTAGCTAAATGTCTTTATTGTTCGAGTGTTTACAATTGTGATTCAGATGAATAAATGTTTTAGGAATAAATTTCAAACATTTCACTTTGAATTTATTCTATTAAAATAATTCGGATTCATTTTTTATGAACAAAAGATGCCAAGGTGTAACTAACTCCATCAATTGTTATAAAAAACTTTTACTTCTGCGTCACTTGAATACCATGGTAGTACTCATAATTACTCACCCGTACCATATTTACTTTTTTAACGTAGAAATCTAATGGTTTTCATTGATATTATCTATCTTTAACATATTACCAAATAACTAATTAGTATCGGAAAGTACCATTATTTTCCGATATCTTCTAGAGATCAATATTTGGTTAATTAATAAAAACCGAAGCCTGAAACCGATTTGGTTCTGGAAAGGTTGACTTTTTACAAGCCCTAGACAAGTGTTAGATGATAATGATGACAAGTATTTTAAACATTATATCATTTAAATCGATTCGAATTCGCGGTTATCATAAACGGATTTGCGACATCACTGTAAACTATAACCATGACAAAGCAAACCCACTCACATTCGCCGACGTACAGCACTCATTTTTAAGTAATATCTTAGTCAGCTTAATTCATAAAACTGGTCCACAGGACATTAGTATTCCAAAGCTGATCTGCCAGATTCTATTGCTTACCCTCACGTCAGATTACTTATGGCCTTTTCATCTTCACCAATATCAGGAGCTTCTGTTAGTATCTACTAGATTTCTTGCTAGCATAGTATGCAGATGAAGAGCAATTATAAACTTATTAAACTGTGCTTTGAAGTTTTTAAACTATCATTTCACTCATTAGGAATAATGGTAGGTCTTACTTCTACCACTTTCAAAGATAACCTTACTAACCGTTGACTTAATAATGCCGAGAGTTTTATAGTCTGGACAGTTACCTATCTTCACCTCTGTTTTATCACTACAACATCGTTTTTTATTTTTTTTGCTCACTACTTCTTACATTTACTGACTAAAATTTTGCCAGTGTAGGTTTACACCTACATCTGAGCTAATATCTTCCTATGTTTCCCAGGATCATTTTTTTTGAATCAGTCAATTTTTTAAGTGACATCCAATTTTAGTTTAAGCCGTAGCATTACTTCTGTTTCAATACCTGTTTAGATACCACATCAAGCTACATTAGGGTGTTCGTCGTTTTCCTAACGATTAAGCATGAATGGTTGCCTTAGGACAATCACAGCAGATGATGTTAATTATTTGTCTGCTATTGCAGACTTTACAAATAAGTGACGACGTGTAACCCTATTATTCAGAGCTTTTACTTTCCTGATATCCCAGTAGAGCCTATTCCACTTCCTAACTTGGTACAAAATCTACTCTAATGAAGACAAAAAATTTGGCAATAAAGTCTCTTGAAATATGTAAAGTAAATTACTCGGTTCGTTTACATTAGTCAGATGAGTGAATAAGTTAGGATCCTACTTGCTAATTTTGTGGACTCATTATATATAACGGTATAAAATTCAATAACATTATCTATGTTGGCTGTCAGATTCAGTGTAAAGTGCAAGCTTTGAAGGCATCAATAGATAGTTTTGACAGCCATATTGTGGAACTAGGAAACTAATTACGTGAATTCTACTCCAGTCGTTCTCTTTATTGGTGTGCTGGCAAAAAGTTGAAACAAAAAGAGATTAGCTGATGATTGGGAAAAATTATCAATATAGGATGGGTAGGCGAATTTCTAACCTGAAATTGATATGAACACACTTACCTAGAGTTAAGCTTCAAATTGTTACAATATGAAAAAAGTCTATGTAGATTTAAGATTGATGAAACTAGTGGAACTATTAATTAATGGCTTGGATATCAGTGGAGTCCAATAATCGATGTTTTTTAAAGTAGAATACCTTATTAATCCTATAAATATCTATTCAAAAATAATGAATTCAATTTCCCTCGAAATGTAACGAAATATTCTGATTAATTTATTGAACTGATGTAGCAAGTACTCCACTAATAAACATTTTTACGAATTTTATCAGAAGGTTAACTGAGAAGGCCATGATATCTCAAAGTTATTATTCATTACAAACCTTGTAGTGATTCCAGTAACTTTCACATCACACGCAAAAGTTTCATCAATAAACGTGGGACACTTAAAGATATCCGAGGAAATCATTTAGTTATTAGTTGTAAGTAAATAAATGAGTGTCAAGATTTTTGAATCTGATATTACTAGTTGATTTGTGTTTGGAAACCTCTGAAATCTCAGACGTTTCCATTCTTCCAACAGTCGTCACCTCTTAATACCAAATTCATAATAGTTGTTATCTTGGCATAGAACTGCAAAACAGAAGTTGTTTTGCTTATTAAATGATGCATTCGTCAACATTTATTTCTCAAATTTCATTTAACAGTGGTTAACCTGAATAAATACTTCATTTGTAAAGAGAGCTTCATTCTTATTCTACGGAGCAGTCAATAAGACAACTTTTAGTAATAAACTCTTTGTCACAGAGCTTTTTTGAATCGCTATGTAACAAAATCTACTTGATTTGCAAAATTTCTGTGATGCCTATAAAGTTTAAAAATATGGCAGCTGCTGAATTTAAACAAATAGACTTTTAATTAATGTGGGGAACGTGGGGTATTATTGAAAATAAGGAAGCACTAGATAGCTATCTCGTTGCAGTATGGGGCTTTTTAACAGTACGCACTACAGATTCCACCCCAGGGGCTTCATGTCGACGAACTTCTAACCCTCTTCACCACTGCGCTGGTATCCAGTAGTAGAATTCTCACTTCCAACATTTTTGATAACTCAACTTCTTATTCTAGGACGAAACAGCTATCCCGTGCTCTTTAGTTTCCAGTGGTATCCTGTCAACATCAATCTATGATGAATTCACTCAACTAAAACTTAATATTAATTCCCATAAACCACCTCAATTCAAATAAACAATTAAATTTTCATTAGTTTGAGAAGTTTTTCTATTGTGGAATACAATGACAGAGCTAATCGCACATAAATGCTAATATACTGATTAATCCACTGAATGCACTTCAAGTGATGGGACATTTATATATCACTCATGATTTCAAAGACACGCTAATAATGCTTTTCAATCATCATCAATATGGAACTGATTTCGGATTCCTATCTTAAGATACTCTATCTATCTAATTAACCGCCAATGAATAATATCATCTTCAGTTGATACAATTAGTTTGGTAGGACAGTTGAAAAATACGTGAAATTATTTAGTCAAATTAAAATGACGGATATTTTAGCTTGAAATGAATTACTAAATGATAGCAAAATTTTTAGTGAGTTAATAACTAACAGGAAGACCATTTAAATTACTAAATTATCAGGTTGATAGAATCTCAATTTTACTAAATGAAAAACTTATCTAGTGAAGTACAGTACAAAAGATTTTCAAATTAACTCCAAATGTTAATGAAAATATTGTAGTGGTGTTTTATTTACTTTTTAAAGATTAATAAATGTCATAAATAAACTAATCATACAAGTGTGTTTGCATTATCCGAATGTGGCTGTTGAATTCATCATGAAAACACATTTTTCAGTGTTGATTTATATTGACTATTTATTGTGAAATTGCATTATAATTCTTAATTATGGAAACTACAATCAAGAAAATAACATAACAGTTGTAAGGGAATTTCTTTATTGATAGAACCAATTCATGACACTAATCACTGCCTCCCCCTCGCCCCTGTAACTAATTGTGAAATTCATAAGTTGATTAACACCTATAATGATGGAATATCTACCTTATTGTTTACTCTTTTAATATAAGAGTGTGTAAGAAAACTTTTCTAATATTATAACGTTAAATTACTGTTCTCTGATAAACGTGTTATTACTAGTTAATGAACCATATTTTTAATAAATTATCATTTGACAAATACAATTGTTCTAAAAAATTATGATTTTATTATTATTCCTTGAAATCAATAAAATAAAAAAAATTGTAATTGATCTGGTTTTTGTTTAACATACAATATTTAAACTTAATAAAAACAAATATTCATGACATTGTTCTTGTTTTACGCATAATATTTAAAATATAAATTAGTTATAATCAAGTTCCATCAGGTATAATTCTTATTTATTGATTGTGTTTTTTGGCATATAAGTACTAAACATTTGTGATAGTTTGACTAAAAGACGATGTATTATTTTATGTAGATGAAATTAATTCGGAAAATGTGAACAACAATTCCCTTGAAAACTAACACCTTTTACAGATCCAGTTATGTAAAGAAATTTTGTCGTCAGATAAATGATAAGCAAATAATTTTTTGAAAATGGTCTTAACTGGAATTCTTATGACTGTAGTTATGAATGTCTAACGGCTATTTAGTGATACAATTAAGGAGTAGTACCAAAAGTGAACATGCTGACGTTTTTATACTTTGCGATAAGTTTGAGTTAATTCAACCTCTGTAAAAATAATGAGTGTAGTTTCTACTTGCGAAATGAAACGCAATTAAAATTTGTAATTTTTTCATCATAACTGGCAGTTTTCTTGAAAAATATGTTTCAGCGTACGAAAAGCTTTAAATAAAGATATCTTGCAGCTGCTACGAGTGATAAAATGTGACCAGATGATTTACTTCATTTTAAATTCCACGAACTGCTGATATTCATTGCTGAATAGAAGAAACATTATCTGCTTTCAAATGGTAATATCCTGTAACTAATAATTTCTTTTTAAGATCTACTTACTATGTTTTGAACGGTTTAACCAGATCTACTTTACTTTTAAGGATACTAAATGTTCATAAAAATCAACATTAATATACCAGAGTATTGTACTAATCTTCTGGACAATTAATTTATCTAGTCCTAGAATACGGAACGCACTATATTGAAATGACCATGGACATGAAAGTTACAGTGTGTTGAATCCGAGAAATCGTTCTACAGCTGGAATACTTGTTCTACGTTTTACAAGCTTTATTTTTTTCAGTCATGTATATCTGTCGATTAGAAGATTTGCCTTACGAGGTAGTCCCATTATGATTATTTTGATAGTCAAAACTTATATCATTTCAAGTAATGCAGATAATTACAAAATGAAATGTCAGTTGATTTATTGTCATTCATGTGTTATAAACATAAATTACTTATTTTTAATCGATACTGTGATATAAAAAATAATATACTCAAATTACATAGATCTGTATTAATTAGCATCATTCTGTTTATTGTAAGCGGGTAATTTGAATTTCAGTCAATACATAAACATCTGAAATCGCTTCATGTAAAGTTTTATGTCAGAAACTAGATTGAGAACATTAGTGAAACCCAACATTGTGATGTCACTAAAGTCATATGTCAATGTGAAGTTTTTAACATTTGTAGCAACAATATAATACAGGACATTTAATATCAGTGTTATGAAAATTAAAAATAAGTGTTATGCCATAATTTAAGATTTTCGATAATTATGGAGTAGCATGAGACATCTGATAAATGACTCAAGGTACATTCTAATGGTAATTAGTCAATTAAACTTTAATCCTCAAAAAGTGAAACACTTAATTTTATCTGGACATCCATATAATTTTATTAGAAGTCGTAATCAATATAAAAAAATTATTTATTTGCTTGAATAGTATAACTTGCTTTGATAAACAAAGGAATGGTCAGTAGTTTACTTAAACATACGATTGACTGATTTTATATAAGTTTGCACAAGCGGACAATTAGTAAATGTTTGAGTTTTAAATGCCGACAGTAGACAGTTCTTCGCTCTAAATTTGCAATATACGTCCTTCATGCAAGAATTTCTCAAATCTCTTAAATTTTTGTTCTTTCCTATGCAAAAATAAAAATATTAAAGCGTTTTGAAAAGAAGAGTTTAAATCGTGTTCATTGAAATTCAACTTCATAATAATGAAATTTTCTAGGCACAGAATGCTGAAGCACTATTTATATCAATGTGCTTCGTAAATAAGCTTGTCAACTCCAGACATAATACAGATTCGATTCAAATAAACGATGATGTTTTGACTTTTATCAGGAAAAAAATCACGAGAAATACTTTTTTATCTAACGGCAGGTACTATGATCAAACTCTCTTCATTAAAATTATGGACGTTATGAATCAATGAACAACTCGGATGTGCACAACTAAATTAGCATACGCTAATAATATTAAGTAACTCTTTCAGACCGTACACAATAAATACAGTAGGTAAATATCTCAATCATTTAGGAAATTAATAAATGCTAGTTGAGAACAAACTTGTTATATCGTTTCACAGAAAGTATAACTTTTTTATAATAGTTGTAATTACAAATAAAAACTATTCAGATGTATAACTGTTTATTCTGAAAAATTTTAGTTTTTAATAACTATGAACTTTTATTGATCCAGATATTGCCATTAATTCTTATTCACATGATTATGATACAGTTACATTTAGTTTGAAAATCACTTGGTGTTGTTATTTTTTTTTAAAAGTTTTAGATACGTGATAACATTTGGATCCAGAGCATAATATTTCATAATGTAAAAGATTGTTGATACCACTGTATCTAAAAAATTTTCTAGTTAAATGAAGTTAAAAGAAGTAATTTAATGGATAATGAGTCTAGTTTAGGTGAAAAACATCTTTAGAAATGACGTTCAACATCCTCAAATTCCAAAAGATCTATTATTCTGACCATTAAATCAGTGCCCGTAAATTACTATTCTGAAACTACTACATAACGAAATTATCAATAACAAACAAATAAACGACTATTCGTAATTATGCGCTTTGAATACTTTAGAAACTGTAGAAACAGAATGTACCATATAGGTATTAATAAACAGAAAATGATTTTCGCTAGTTAGCATAAAATCTTCATAAATTATTTTTCAAAAGTATGTTTAGATTATAAGCACTTACTAGAATTTCGTAACCAGCTTTGAAAACAGAATTTCATTGTCGCCTCAAGTTTTTCATTACACACTTGAAAACTTTCAGCTGCAAACGCAACTGTACACAATGAAGTTAATATGATAGGAAAAACCTGGTGGTGAATTTCAAACAAATGAATAAACTAATGACAATAATCGAATACATAATAACTTACAATTATCTCTATGAGAGGATGAATGAAATATTAAAATAAAAGCAGTTTTTGCATCTTTCTAGTATCAGCTAAACTTACTATTGTGATCTTCATTTCTACAGGATCATTCGCAACAAGTGTATGAAATCATACTGAAGGATACACTAATTTAAATACTTGATATTTGTATTACCTTACTGGTCGATTGATAAACTATTCTCTCATTGGTTCTAGTAAAATTTGAATAAAAATGTCTTATTATATTTTGATTTAATCATTGCCATTTTGCCAAAACTAAAGTGTCTGTAAACTCTTTTTAGCAGCTTTCTGTAAATACCACATTTTGATCATGTTTACATTAATAAGAAGGCTGGTATATAAAACGTGTAGGGTTGATGCTTTTAAGGTTGTTCAGTAGCATCTCGTCTATTCATTCTGTTTACTGTCAACTAGGTGACAGTAAAGTATCAAGATAAATGAGCTAATTGAGAGATTTTTTATGAATGAAACGGCTTTTGGGTAGAACATCCTTAGGATTTTTATTTGTATAGAAGAATTTTTCAGAAACATGTGGTTTATGATCTAAATGATCATAATACTTAGTTAGAGAAAGAAACGGTCAAAACATTAAGCCAGTTTTTGCCCTACATAAATGTTTTGTATATTCCATTGTATGTAAAACCTAGTTACATAAATTTTTGTTCAAAGTGTGGAGACAAAGAAAAACTAGGTACAAAACCGTGTTTATCGTTTCAGAAAACTATTGTTATTGACTGATTGAGTGATACCTAAACCATTTTCCTATCCTAGTAAGAAGAAATCTCTTTAGAAATCTTTATCGGGCTTAGTAAAGTATACGTCTGTTTCAAAGACTAAATTACAAAATAAAAGACCGAACTACGACCATAGAACAAACGAAAACTCAGTGAACATGAGAAAAGCATTAAAGAAAAATTCTATTTGATTTATAAATAGCACCCGAACAACAAACTTGTACCAAGTATTTGAACAATATCAGATTTCCATAATTAGAATCACTAGAAATCGTATTATTAGCCACAAAAGTAAACTGTTTATTAATTTAGGGTATCCTAGACATCCCTGAACTTAAAATTATTAGATCCTATCAAGTAAATGTACGCATGTGACCAATTCTAAGGATTTTCAGGGTAGAATAAAACAAATAAAGTTACTCCTTACTTTTCCAAGATAGGTTTTATGTTTCATACTATCTACTGTGATATTGTTCATTTCCAAAAAATTTTACTTGATCATCTAACAAGAATTTATTTAAATCTTCTCGTTGATTTAGCATGGACTGAAATGACAAATTTCGGCTGTCATATGTGCATATTGAGTGGATTACATCGATACGGTGTAAGTTTATAAGCAATATTTTAGTTGAGTTGTGGCTGGCTAATGAAATCCAAAACGCATATTTCGTCCTATCTAGGACTCGTCAGCAAGATGTACTAACATCGTAGTGTTGATTTTCACAATAGGACTCCAACTTGTTTCTTTTCGTGCCAAACACCATAGCGTTCACCACTACTCTACTAAATCTAGACATCTACATTTGTATTAGGGGTATGCAGCAGAGACTGACTAATTTCAGTCCATGACAGAATGACGGAAAAATTCAAATATATCCTAATTATATATATATATATACCCGTTGTACAAATGTGGATGGCTGAACTCAGTAGCCTAGTAGTAAACGCGGTTGTTTGGCACGAAAGGAAACGAGTTCGAGTTCCGATGTGAACAACAACGTTAGGATGCAGGGATATTCGACTGATGAGCCCTAAATAGGACGAAACGTGCTCTCTGGATTCTACTTGCCAACCACAATCCATCTCACTCACTAATCGATCATCAATTTATTTGAAATTTAGTTTATTGTATTCGTCACAGACTAATGTCGCTAGTGATACAATCATTATCAACATATTAGACTGAACGGCACGCTATGTAACAAATTTATGGAATTGAAATATCGACCAATGAGCTCCGGTGGAGTGGTGCTGATTCTAAAGTATTTCCCGTGAGACATGGAGAACCTGGGCTAGACCTCCTGAGAAAATAACGTTTGCACGATTCTGAAGAGTTTTACTATAGGATAAGACGGCGTTTTATATTTTTATCTAGTAAAGTGCATGCGCTAGCCAAGTCAACTTTTCTCACTTTGTGTCCCTGCCTGCGGAAAAGGTAACGGTGCGGTGGGCACACCGTTTGAACACACAGGCGCCGGCGTGCTTTCTGCGGCAGTCTGAGTCTGTCACGGGGCTGGTCGGTGTGCATGGGCTTCGGACGGCAGTGGCGGTCTTTAGGCCTCTGCTTAGAGGTCACACTAGGGGCAGTGTTCCACTATGTGGAGCTTTCCATTGATGGGGCGACGTCAGAAGCTGTCGTGGTCCAGTTAACGTTTTGATTCTACGGTCCAGTTGGCAAGCAAATGACGTTTAAAAAGTTCGGTATCATTTGTTCCGCTCCCCTTACCCGGATGTTAACCCATTAGTGTTGGTCGCCACTTTAACAGGCCTCCTTTGACGTGCCTTGCCTATATTGGACAACGATTCGAGAGGGCATCTTTTAGTATCTCAATCCTTGGAGTTTTTTCCTGGAGTAATAGCCCAACAACTTCAGTTGGTGCATACTGTTCAGCCAACGGATATTGTAGGAGTGGTTCGGTTATGCAGATAGTTGGCGAGTGCAATAGTTTCCTCAGTAACTAGAGAGAGAGAAACACAATCCATCATGAAGAGAGTCGATGAATTACAGCGACAAGTTTCAGAGATTCGGATACGTACTGAAAAGAGAGGTAGGTGCTTTCAATGTGATGAAGTTGGACATTACAGGAGAAACTATCCAGACAAATGACGACATAGTCCTTTTAAATGTTCCAAACTGCTTTCCTTCCTTGAAACATCGCATTGAGTGATCGGGTTAGTTAATAAGGATGTGGTTTACACAAAAGGCGAGCAAATGAGATAGCGTCGGTTTCTTTAGTTGATACGGGCGTGTCTGTATCTTTAATAAATGGAAAACATTGTCGACAGACAGGGGCGAATTCGTTAACAGTACAAACCGTAAGCGGACATGCGCTGGAAGTTTTAGGAGTGTCAGGCAGCAGCATCGAAACCGGTGATTTCGCAGTGCAGTATTCATTTTTAATAACCAAGTTATTGATACCTTCAGTCATATAAGCCATAAAAAAGGATCCAAGAATTCCGAAATATTAGTTAATGTTTAGCGATAATTACAAAGTGCATAAGATTAATATGCCCATAAATGATCCCTTAAATAAAACCTAGAAGATTTGTATAAAATCATTAGTACTGATTACGTTTCAGTTTGAATAATTAGCTAAATTTGTAATGTTCTTAATAGTAATATTTGGTACTCAGTACTTAAGACTTGGTACTTTGTATTTCAAACTGCATTTACGAAATAGAACAGTGAGAACTCGGCAGCAGTAACAATAGTTTTGTATATTAATTACTAGTAACGGAATCACAAGCATTCACCAAGTAGTACTCGGCAATCAGGCAAAAAACAATCAAGTAATGATGAGAATAAGGGACCTGATTAAGGGTAAAAACCAGTTTATAGGCATATCGATGTCCTAAATATAGATAGGCATAAAGGGGTGTGAATTGGGCAAACAATGAGAAGTAATTAGTGTGAAGATCAACTTAAAATACCATACATAAATAATGTCACAGAGGAAATGAGTATGTAGACTAACACGTAGAGAGGGATATATAAGTTATAGTACTGTTGGGTCGCTAGGATTTTGAGGGTTTCGTGAGCGAACGCTATTACCGATACTTGTACCTCGGACGTATACCGCGACTTGTTCCCTTCCCAGCCAGCAGCTATTACAAAAGACTAAGCTTGTAGGTAGATTGTATTGTGGAGCAAAAGTGAGGCGAGAATAGTCAACCAACAAACCAGTGAATTTGTATTTTCAAATACATCGATTTTTTATATTAATCAATTTACAATGATTATTCATTAAGTGAAATCAATAACATTTAATTAATACAATCAAATACTGTCAACTGTATTTTTAGGGATTATGAATCCCTAACAAGTACATGCCAACGTGTTAATAAAAACATAAAGAATAAAATGACAAATAGATCATATGATTGTCTAAGTTCACTCAAACTATTGGAGATTACCACAAAAATTTTTGCAGTAATAAATGACTCTACTCATTGATGGATGACATGGGTTTAAATCATCCTATCTGCATCAGATGGTTCAGTTTTACATGCATATTTGATATTTAGATCTAATAAATACGTTCATTAAATAAAGTAATCTAACCATTAACATAAAGTCTAGAGAAAAGCTTTTTGTAGATCAGGCATCAAGCATTCCTGTGTTTTAAGAAGTCAGGTTCTACTTTGTTATCACTAAGTCATGAAGAAGGTAGTCTACTCAAAACACCGTTACAATAACGAATACTAAAGTAACTTTTCGAAAACACTTCTATCCTTTGTTGGTAGACAGTATAGCTTTCTGCTGACTATGATGGAGCTATTTAAAACGATGGTTGCTTTTTCATTATTTTTACGGATTGAGAAATCCTTTGACAGAATACGACCTAAATTGTCGACCACTACCTCAAATCTAATAAGGATCTACAGTCAACAGAATTTTAAACTTCAGGATTTAATTCAATTTCTTCTGGTAATTAAGTGTAACTGTTATTAAATATATATATCCATTATTAGCAGCCACAGTCACCCTGAAAATATAATAACGGTTATAACTAATCTGCATGCAAACTAAATGCTTATAAAAAGCTTTACTAGTTGTACTTTTGTATTTAAAATCCAAAAACTGACATCAAACTTGTTAAACACTTTGGTAGATAATCTACAATGTAGTATTTTTATATGCTGTGCAAACTAAAATAAGATGGATAAAAGTGAAACTAGAAATAATTGCAAATGACCAGTAACAAGATGGAATGATAAAGGGTTGTACTAAAAACCTAGTAAGTCACTGGTTGTAGGCACGTGTAAGATAGTGACAATTATGAAAAACTACAGGGTTCTGAGGACCTATTTAGGCTTTAAACATCTGAAGTTAATATTTTTGCAAGCATATAGATTATCATATTAGACTTATAGGAATCTTAAAAAGCCTACACAACTAAGTGATTTTATTGCAGTAGTTCAGTGACATTGATGTGTGAAAAAGTCAACGAACACAATAACAGTAATAAAAGTAATTTGTAGAGTTTGTAAGACAATCAAACTAAGCATTCACTTAACAGTCAGTTTCTAAAATTTCCTTGGGTCTATTAAATTTAGTTGATTACACTTTAATGCTGCAGTGTTTGTGTGATCTATTGCTTGTTATAATTCTTATTCTATCTGTTCAGTGTAACACCTGGGGGGGGGGGGGGTCCAAAATTTACGAAACTGCTAAAATGAAAATGATAAATATATGGAGTAAAAGAAGTCACTGATTTTAAACTAAAATTTTTATACTACTTCAATTATTATTCATCAATATTTTACTCAGTTTTCCAAGTAAGTTTTTATAAAAATATACATAACAGGTAAAAATCACTAGGGATATCCAAATTATGCATTAAACAACTCAAAGCTGATATGATATCTAAGGTTGTTAAATTGTAGCATCCATTGATAATCCTGAACATAATATTTCCCTTATTGTAGATTATTATCTTGGTATGCATGTTGCAGTATGATTGAACAATAAACCTTACCTTATCCGCGTCACTTGGTTTTGGCTTGTTGAAATAAATTATCTCATGTCATATCTTTCTACTTTTATATAAAGCATGGATGCATCTAAAGTACCTAGGCGTTACTGAATTATATGGGTCTATTTCACTTAAAGAGTCAGATAGATGCCAAGCATTATGTAAGTATCGGGATCATTAGGAACCACAACCTAACGTTTCATTAATTCAAAACAGTCTATTCCACAGTGTTTCATTTTGACATAAAAAATAACTGGACTAAATTTTGTAAATTTTATACAGTGTTATATTGAAATCAAGAATGTTAAATTTGTCAAGTTGATGTTTTTTTTATTAAACACTCTTCTTTTTAATTCCAAAAGAAAAACAACATAAAAAATCAGTACATATTTTCCTTTAATTAAACAAATAAACACCTCTATCTAAAATAAATATTGTCAGTCCTGATATCATGAATTGATCTGAATCAAACAACCATTGATCACCTGGAAGCATTAGACAAATGTTTCATCCTAATATAGAACTCTTCAGCAGTGCGTATCAAAGACCCAATCAGGGGTCGAACCCAGGACACCCTGGCTCCACGGCGAACGCTTTACCGTCGAACCACTAAGTTGGCTCCTAATGGTTGATATTTCAAATTCAGTCAATTCGTGATACGCCTGCGCTACTTCATCCATGTCATCGGTGGGTAACTGCCTCACATCCGACACGGGTGAACTCCACCGGTCACGTCATAGTTGACTATCTCCACAAACCCCCAATTGTAACTTATATCAGCTTACTAGTGACTTGCTCCTTGAGGTAATTTCTGGAGTTCTAGTGTGAAGACGTGACCGGTGGAGTTCACCCGTGTCGGATGTGAGGCAGTTACCCACCGATGACATGGATGAAGTAGCGCAGGCGTATCACGAATTGACTGAATTTGAAATATCAACCATTAGGAGCCAACTTAGTGGTTCGACGGTAAAGCGTTCGCCGTGGAGCCAGGGTGTCCTGGGTTCGACCCCTGATTGGGTCTTTGATACGCACTGCTGAAGAGTTCTATATTAGGATGAAACATTTGTCTAATGCTTCCAGGTGATCAATGGTTGTTTGATTCAGATCAATTCATGATATCAGGATTGACAGTTAACTATCTCTACAACCCTCCCTTCAATTATAAAATAATTATTGTTAAATATCACATTTGTTATGGTAAGTGCATAAAAAAATATTATGTTCAATAGCCGGTAATTCAAATGAATAAATTAGTGGATGTAAATCAAATGATTAAAAGTTACTCATATAAATAGTACTTTAATGGAATTATGAATAATATTAATGTCTTCGATATACCATATCAGGGTATTTTAATTATTATTTCAGTTTGATGTATTTTGTACATTTTAACCCGTAGGTTTTGTAAATATTATATTGATTTTCATTCAATTTTAAGAGTTTTAAGTAGGTTTTCTGAATCAAAACAGATATACTAACAAAAATTGACTATGCTGAAATATAAGTCAAAAGATAATATATAGAAGAAATATTTCTTCACTGTGGAAATATATCTTCTCCTCTGTTGTATTTCTACAAAAATGACTAAATGGGAATTTATGAATAATCATTAGCTATGAAGAATCCTTTCATACTGATTACAATCAGTATTGGTTTCAGAAGACATAAATTGCTGTAAGACATTTGGCAATTTAAAATCTTATGTACAACTACTACGTGTTGTGACCAATGGTAAATAATCCAGAATTTTATTTATGTAGTCAAGATATATGTAATAGTGGTAGTTGAACAAATTGAACATTATCCAGTTTGAAGAACTAAAGAACCAGGTTATTTATACACCTGATTCACTTGTGTCTTATATGAAGCAATTTAACAGATAAATAAAATTAGTGTAATCTCATTAGCAAGATACGAGAGACTAAAAGAGGTTGTGTATTGGCGTTACGTCTAGACGGACCAATAGGATGTGAGACTATAATCAGTGACCAGGAAAGCGTGGATGCTTATTGGCTGGAAAATGGCTGACTGTCCTAGAATCTTTCCGATGATAATGAAAGCGAGAATGACACTAGCGAATAGCAGTCAATTTTAAGTCATTTATTAAGTGGATTAACTAATTATAAAGAACAAATAGTAGACCAGACCAAAGCGTAAAAGCGAACACACAAAACACAAAATAAACTAAACTAAGAGAGCTGTGTACAGAAAACTAGATAATAGATTCATAGTAAAACTACAATAATTTGTGAACAGAAATATATATGAGAATTACTAGCAAGTCGTTAGAAAGCTGACAATTTAAAAATATAAATAACTTATATACTGAATTTTAAGGAAATGCATATTACGACATCACCAAAATTAGACAACAGTGGTTATACCTTCTAATTCTTTGTCCTATAACAACGCTACTGTATATTTTTATTTTTATTTTTCCAAAGAACTTATAAAAACGTTAAATATAGAATAGTGAGAAGATGCATCAACAGCCTTTCCATGTAACTTGAAGGTAATTTTGAAAAATGCACTCAGTATTATTCCACATCTGTTTCGAATCAAATTAGCCTAGTGTAAAATTCTTAGCTAGTGACAGTTATCGATAAACAGCATAGATTTGTGCTTTATGTTATTAAATAGTTCATATTTCCAAGACTCAATACTGTGTTTGTCCAGTTAGCATCTGTTGAAGAATTATGAGATTATGTTTTTCTTTAAAATATGTTTAAATATTCGTAATCAGTTACTAAACTGTAGTATTATTGGTTTCAGTGTGTAAAAGTGTAAGTGTTAAGAAAATGAATCTGAAACTAAAATTTAGCAAGTCGTATTATCTTAATATCGTTCAACAATCCACTATTCATTACTAAGTTTCAGGCGATTCACTAATTCTTTAAAATAAACTTTGAGAAATTCCTTTGAGTCTATAATATGAGTTATTTTCAGACGTCTGAGGATGTTGTTCAACTATTCGTTAGCAAGTATGCATACAATTATAACTGTGAACTACTATTCGATAGAAAAGACAATGAAGAAGACGAAATGGCCAATACATTGTTTGTAATTAACGAGATTTTATTTGCTTCAATGGTAACTGAAATTTCTTTTTGCCCTGAAGACAAAAAGATGAATCAACTGGTATTTGTATTTTGTGGTTAATTCGTTTCACTTTAGTTGACACTTACTTGAAACCAAAAATTTCTTCCTTTTACCTTTTCAATTTACTAAATTATTTATCGTATGTAACAGATATAAATGTTATTTCTGTTTTCCATCAAAATCAAGATGTCAAAAGTCAGTAAGTAACAGGTTAACAACTGGCATAATTCTCTGTTGTTATTAAATAGAATGTATTTCCGGTAAAATAAATCTGTGTCCATTAGTCGTCGTAGGATTTACTTGAAGGATATTTAGAGATGAAATTATATTTGCCTGGTGGTGCAAAATTCGTAATTATTTACCAAAAATGCCTAATTAGACTGAACAGTAGAATATACTTAAATATTACACTACTCAAAACCTATTCCTCAGATAAACCGATTACCTTATAACGAATAACATGTGCTTAATATCGTTATATTGTATACTATACTATACTATACATGTTATAATATAGCAGGTAAATAAGAAGTGTAGACAAATTGAACATGTTCTTGTGTCTAGGTTAGATAGAAAACCTTCGAAATTGGGACTTCTAAATATGAGATAGGGAAATACTATTAGGAAAGTACTCTGATACTCTCTTGAATGACTAACAATCATCTAAGCTCAAATACAGTCACATTTTCGAAGCCATTACTATCAATTATTAATCCCCGTAAACGATTCAAAAAGTCAAAATCAATATTATAAATACTTTATTTGGGTCTACATTGCAATATTGAACAGTAGCGATTGAATCCTACCTAAACATGCGATTGATTGATTTTATGTAGGTTTGAACTAGTGGACAGTTACTGAATTCTTCACTTTCGAAATTGGATATAAGACACTTCTTTGCAAACGTTTTACAAGTTGCATCATTCATACAAGTATCTCTCAGTTCATTTAAATTCCCAAAGTCCACTAAGTAAAAAGAAGTATATTCAAACATTTCAATTGTTTAATGTAAACCATACTGATAAATAAAACATTCAGTAATTTGATAAATATATCAACAAAATTTTAACGCAATTAATGTTGAAATGTATTTTAGTCATGTTGATGAACACTAGTGATTATACAAGTACCATTAAAAGTGAGGTTCGTTTATATTTAAAAGAAATCCACAATGCGACATATCATTCACGTAATGGTAGTTAGACTGACAAATTTCTTATTGGAAGAACCAGCGAGGATATGAAACATCTGAGTTATAATATTACTTAACAATCTACAATTAAAATAACATATACCTAATAACATTAAACAACAATTTACATACACAGTGACTAAGTGTACCAATTTATCATTCACATAGAAATTTGCAAACTTTTATTTAAAACAATTTGGTTAGAATAATCATAATTATCATGCAACACTCTTTAATAAGCAAATGTATATTCTGATGGATTTTGACGGTTGATGACTGTGAACCTTCAGCTCACCAGATAATAATGATAATTTTAAGTTAACTACCGAGAAAACAGTGTATAATTTGATTTGAAAACATTAGATGTGTATAATTACTTTAAAAATGTAATCAGAAAGATGTACCATTATTTGATGCTTGGAAGGAGTATGGACGTTGAAAAAGTTTCTCATTACACATAATATGTCTGATAATTTATGATTCTCCTTTGTCTGCTAAATTATATTCAGAAGGAATAATATCATACCTAGTTTATATAACGGTTTCGAAAATCACGGTATTCACTTCGATTGTATTTTTTAAACAATGTGACATGTGAGTAGATGACAACTTCTTCAGATATAAAAGTAAAATTTTCAGATTACGAAACTAGTTGGTTTACGATAAACTGATGTGCATTCCTAGTCATTTAAAATTTATGTTGAAAGTTTAGAATTAATATTTATCATATGCACAATGAGAAGACAATATACACTTGACAAATGTAGTGAAAAAACTATTAGTATTGGCATTACTGTTTTATGCAATCAGTTAACAGCACTTACTGAAAGTCGGTAACCCGTTTTGAAAACAGTAGGTCATTGTGCTTTTGAATTTCTCGTTACATGGTTGAAGACTTTCAGCTGCAAACGCTGTTGCACATAATAAAATTATCACTGTGACAATGACCTACAGTAGAATTTAAAGGAAATAAATTGATTTAAAAAAACCAAATATTTGAATTCCACTTAGAAATCAATTATTTACAAAATTATAGTGAGTGGAAGACCTAAAGTTTCATGGTTACATATGAATTAGCGCTTTATTAATAATTACTAAGTATTACCATATATTGAATAAGGTATATGATACCATCGACATACGTTGGAAATGGATAGGACATACATTGCGACAATCATCAGACTGCATCACGAGACAAGCACTAACTTGGAATCGTGTTGAAAAACGGTAAAAAAGAAGGCCAAAGAACACACTGCGTCGAGAGCTGGAAGCAGACATTATAAGGATGAACAGTAACTGGAGACAGCTGGAAAGGATTGCTCAGGACAGAGGTGAATGGAGATTACTGGTGAGTGGCGTATGCTCCTCCGAGAGGGGTAACAGGCGTAAGTAAGTAAGTAAGTACCATCGACATAAATTAGATCACCAACAGAAGGAACAAGAAAATTGCACATCGTATATTACAAACTTATTATTAATATAATTCAAATGTTTGAGTATCATTAAAATTAGCTTACTACAGTAATCTTCATATTCATTTCTACGTTTGAAATAATTATATGCAAAATATTGATAGTTAAATATATTTAAGTATTAGCTATGTGTATATTCTCATTATTTACAAAACAATGAGTTAGTTGATTGGTTAAAACAAAATTAGCGTAAACACGTTTTAACACAATTTCATAGAATTCTTAGTTGGTATCAAAATCTCACAGAAAATAATTAGAGTATTTTACCTTGTTCATTAAGGTAACAGTGTTAAAAGTTAATTATGTAGATTGAAATTATAGTTAGCTTTAAATAACTAAAGTATTACTCCAATAAAACATAAAGAAAGTAAATGTCTATTTACTTCTAGCACAAATAACAATAATTTTAAAGAATAAAATCAAGAAAGTGTTCAAAACAATTTACGATCATTAAAAATCTAAATAACTCTAAAGAGAAAATACCCCTCTAAAAATATTGCTTCTTAATACAGACAATTCAGTGTACAATCATATTAAGTTCCTTCGGTATCATCAAACTATCGATAACTTTAAATGCTCAAGAACATTAAAATAATGATTAAGTATCACCAAATCTGCTCAGTTTGAACCCAGAGGGTACTGGGTTCTAACCCTGATGGGGTCATGGATGCGCTTTGTTGAAGAGTCCCATACTAGGAAGAAACAAATGTCCAGTGCTTTCTGGTGATATCAAATTGGCATTTAACAACATTCACAACACCCAATTACGATGTAAAAAATAAACGAAAAATTATTATTAGACTTAAGGTAAGATAACTGAATCATAAGATGTAAAGTGAAGTACACTCGTCTTAGCATGTACTACCGTACTATAAAATCGTGCAAAACATGCATACTGATGACTGCGCTGTAAAAATTTTTAAGTACGTAGGATTAATATTCCCTAGCGTACAAAGAATCTCTTTTCCTCTGAGGATATTTAAGCGTGCAAGCTACACAAATTTATACGTATTTACTGTGCCGAATTCGACGCACATGATAACAATAAACGAATCAGACTCCATAATTTGAGATATCATGTTGACTTTTCTTAGCGATATGATTGCATGTGAAAATACTGAACATAATATTTCACTTATTTCACATTCTTACCTTATGGTACATGTTATAGTATGACGAAACAGTAGAACTTTCGCTACCGATTCTTTTTGTATTTTGATTGCTTAATCTTGGATGGTTGAAAAAAATTGCCTTATGTCAACTAATATTGCTCTTTTTATATCACGCTTGTAACCAAAGCGAGTATGCAATTGTTGTCTGAAGACAGTTTCTGAATTATACTAATGTATTTTATTTACAGAGTCAGATAGATATCAAGAATTATATAAGCATCAGTCGCGTTAAAAACAACAATCTAAAGTCTACAGTTGAAATTGTTGGCCAACATAATGGGCGCTACATTATTTGCTCCATGACATTGTTATATTATTATCTCGTTGGTCAGTTTTAAGAATGATAATTTTAATCACACTAATTACTTATTGAGGTTAAACGAATACAAAATATTTAATGAGTGATACTACTGATAAACACATTTCAATATTCATCAAAATCATTTGCTCATTGTTTATCTTGTATAAAATATACTGTGAACAAATATTAAAAGCTAATTCATTATTTTATAATTATTGTTTGATGTACGGCCACCTGTGACATAATTATAATATGAAATAATGACCGATATTTTGATCTAACTATGAAATTACAGATTAACAATATGTTGTAATTCTTTGAGTTTACTCTTACGAATTGATACATGAAGTTGGAGTTAATAGAGATTACATTTCATGGTAATTCAATTACATTTTTCACCTATTTCGCAAATTCGGAGAAATTACCTAGACAAATTATATCCTAAGGCATTAAGTAAACTGATATAGATGATTAATCGGAGAAAATGGCTTTTACACTACATTGAATGAATGATTAAAACATTATTTTTTTTAATTTCAATAAAATACATTTAGTCTTTTCGGTAAGGTTGTCTAGTATCGAATTTAATACTATCATTATTTGAAGTAGTTAATTATTTCAAGCCAATAATTACATAATTAAGAGTAGTATAGCCATTCTAGCTGTTTAGTAAGTTGTAATTAACAATCATACTAATTACAAATTTGTCATTATTTTTTCAAATTTTCATTCAAACTACTATTAGAAGCAATAGTAGTATATAGTTAAATTGTTATAGGAATAGAATAGATTTGTACAAAACTCCATAAATTAAAGAAAATTTAATATCCGTGATGTTTTAAGGATTTTATAATAAATGACGTTAATCTGTCCATTCGCATAACGGTCAGATAGATAAAGAATTCTTTAAACTATTCTAGATTGGAAATTAGCTATTTCCAGCTGCTAAGAAAATAAAAATGAATATATATGAGTTTACTTAAAATTGATGATATTTGATGACTGATAGAATAGCAGTTAAATGTGTTAAAATCTATACAAAACTATTAAACCAATTGAGACATGTATGCCAAGACTTTATTAGTTACCAAGTGTATCAATCAAGGATTTCCATTAAAGTTAATCCTAAACATGGAAAACTCATGTTGCAAGATTTCTGAAACCGTTTTGAAACCACTATTTAAGCAAGTGGTTAGGCTTAAAGTAAATGTATTACAATTCGAAGGCTTGATCAAAGAGGTGAACATCAAAAAGCTTACTATGTTATCCTTGGACGTTCTATATGAATGACATCTAGTCAGATAATAATAAACATTGCAGTCCCGATGGATATACCAAAAGCATTTCCGTAGAAACGTAACATGAATGTAGCTTTCGATTTTAATTGTAAAATGCATAGATAAATGAATGGGACAACAACTAGTTTGCCACTTGATCATATCTTAACAAAGATTCTTCTAGGTAAATTAAAACAATTGTCCAGTTTCTCAATTTGTTTTAAAAAATTCTTCTTTCATGATGCATTTATCCTTTGTCAATGTAATACTGATCTGTCAGAAACTGTAGGGCGATTAAATGAGGTTCACGTGAGTATTCACATCTAAGAGAACAAAATTTAGTTAAAACAGCATTTCTAGATGTTATCCTTGTAAAAGAATAGATGTATCACTAATAAATAGCCAGAACAAGAAAAATACTTAAACGGCAAATATATGAAGCTTCTGTGCCTTGTGTAAAAGGGATCTAGTAAGAACCTTTTGACATTCATTCTCTAAACACAGTTAAAAAAATAAAAGTTTGCATAGCAGTGTTAGAAAAACGGATACCATAGAAAGTTCGTAAACAACACAATCACGACATGAACTGAGAACAAGTTGTAAGCAAAGTATCACTGTTTATATGACTATTATTTAGAGGCGGAACGCTCAGTGAAATAACATTTCCAAGTTTAAGTAGAGCCACTCAATGAAAATCAGACGCAGGGAAACTGTAATTAATGTTTTTACTCTACCAATAAAGGTACAGAGATTAAAAGGTGAGTTATCGAAGCTTGCCACTTATTTCTGTATGTATTAGTTCCAACAATCTTATGTCGCTTTTCACATGTGATGAGATTTATTTGTAGTTAAATAAATGCACACCCAATAATCGTAGTAGGCATAATCTCTATCAGATTTCTGAAGCTGAAATTATTATATTCGAGAGATGACACAAATCGCAGGATTATTCACAAAGGCTTCAATAATAAGCTAAGTTACATTAAGTCCCAATTTGAATTACTTACTAACAGTTATGGAGCTCTTAGAATTTTGATTTCTAGACATTCTTTTGTGACCTATACTATCAAACCCTTACGTATGAGTGCCAATAAATCATGATAGATCTTCCTCTGAATTTCATGAGATCACCACAATACAGGTGTTATAATCAGTATAAAAATTATGTATATGTCCACATTACAATGTTTAACATAAAGCTCAGAAATAATCAACAGCCTATCTGTACATATAATTAATTTCTGCTCTATTGACAGACATTAAATTGCAATCAAGAAATGTCCAGCAATCTAGTTCTGGTAGAATACAGTACTTTGATTTAAGCTTGCATTGTCATCCTCAGAAAAAATCACTTTTCAAATACTTAAATTTCACCAGATATAAAGTAAAATATAAAAACGTTTTGAATGGAGTAGTGTAAGCAACACTGACAAGCAAAATAACCTCAGTTGAGCATTGATTAAATTTCACGGAATTCAGTTACAAGAATTAATATTTATATTGTGGAGGACAATTCTAGAAAACTAACAGTTATAAAACATTTGAATTATTATACTCCGTGACAGTGCTCAATTAAATCAGCATTTGTCCAGTAATATAAATTAGCTGGTCTTCCTTCACATAGTAATAATTAGAGTTGAATGCTATCATTGTATCGAAGGTTATAAGACGTTGAAAGTAAACACATTTGAAATGTTGACAGAGAATACATACTAGAGTAGCCAAAAATAATGTCATTTACAACTGCTTATCTAAATTTCTTATATGCGCTAATGCAATTACATGCGTAAAATTGATGTCAGGTAGATACCTTGAAATCTTTCAAGGTATTTAGTGGACGAATAATATTTAGTGGTTTAAAATTCGACGGATATCACTATATACTGGAAACTTGTCTTATTTTTTAAAATATTACTCATCTAATTACTTCACTAAATCACTTTTTAGTCTTAATTTTCATCAACGTGCATTTCATTACTTCATTGCTCAGTCACTTTATATCAGTCCTATAAGTTTGTCACTAACTTAATAATTGCCCGAAAACGTTGTTTTGTATTTTGTATGAATTTGTAACATATTAATCGACGTTTACATCATTCAAATTTTTTAAGCTATTTAGATGTGTTTCCCCTCTAAATTTCAACCTAACCTATATCTATGCTTAATATTATTCAAATATTTATTGGATGGTTGATTTAATTGTTGATCTGTAGAACATCTCCAGAGTTTACTTAAAATAAAGTGAGTAGTTTGAGTGTACTACAAACATCTTGTCAGTACGAACAAGTCTTTTATGGGTTATTTTGATGTCTTTCATTATCATCATGTATGCCTTAACCCTTCTTGGCTTTATTTAGTTGACTTCAGTAGTTAACGCTAAATAAGTGGTCCAGAACGACAACGAAAGTTTCTCAATAAAACAGACCAGCCTGGAGAGCCCAAGATTGCTAGTTTGTATATGCTCTGAATAGACTTTGTTATTTATAAGGAAGTGAAGCTAATGACTAAGATGAAGGATGAATATTCTGTTTCTGAACTCACTAAAAGCATTACTGTACGATAAGAAAGTTGTTTCACTATTTTAGTCACACGATGATTTACAAATTTAATGAACTATAATCACTGATCCTGATATAAATTTTGTCATATTGTTTGAAATAAAAGTCAGGGTTATGTTTAATGACAACACTCAATTTATTAGATATTTTAAGATGATTATGAAGGACTTATTGGAAGTGAAGGCATTGTCAATAAGCAAATTTTAAACACTATCCTTAAGAATATTCACCTTTAAACACTACAAATTATCTCTTCAACATTCGTTGTACATGCATCGTTTGTATGGGTATTTCGAAAAGTCATAAATAATATGACAAATATTTTATTTGCAGCTTTGGATGGTTGGCTAACAGATTAAAACAATATATATAAGTAAACAATAATGTTATCAATTAGAATTTCATCAGGTTCAACTATAATAAATAGTACTATATGTATTCAAGAATGAACAGTTGAGTTGACAGAGCATTGTGGTTTGTAAATTTACCTTCTTCCACATACCCCCACCCCCACAACCACCTTGTATGTGTAATTTTTCACTCAGAACTGCTTTTGATCTCGTTAATACAATAACATACGTATCGTGTCTCACGTATATTGTTCTTGATAAATCAGTCGAATTATAGTACGTCTGAGCAGGACTACTAAGGAAAGATCGGTATGAGTTGTTAGTCTGTGGGATTTTGTGAGCAAGTTGCTTCAAAAGTACTATCGGACACTGTATCTGTAACAGAAACTAAACACCTTTGTTCTACTTGGAATAAAAATGATACATTCATGATATTATAATAGGTGAAAAATAAATTTCTAAAATTTTGTGTAAGTCACTCTAATTAGTAAGCGCTGATGTACATAAATTAATATGTAATTGACTTATGTGAAATAATTAACGAAAAAAGGTATGCAAGTGATAGATATAGAATGTTATTTGGCCTTGTTATTCATTAAAAATGTATCTTACTACTTGAATTTTAAATTTTACACTTCTACTTGAAATGGTTTGACGAATTACACTTTTGGAAGTGAAGTTTAAGTACTATTTAGATATAAATTTAAACCTACTAAGGACAAAATTTTCTATTGCATAACCGGCTGAAATATCCTTTGAGTAGCAAGTTATAAAATATCTTTGGGAAGAGTTTGTTTTTCTACTAAACTGTCACATGCATTATACAGACTACGTCATTTATATGGGTTAAAACTCTACTGAAAAAAACAGTAATAAGTATCGCTCTTCCGATGTAAATATTAAAAAGTGAATCGTCTCTGTATTATGATCATTTAATGTGAACATGATATTCACCACAAATTGAGTATTTACAGTTCAAGACTCTCATAATGTAACGAAACAGCAGTCGAGTACTCCCTAGTTTTTTGTAGTATCTAATGAAGATCAATGTGTGACGAATACCACTTTAAATAGTGAATTAATGGAATGGCAATTAGTTTTACAAAATAACAGTATTTCTTAAACAAAGCACAAAGGCTGTTATAGTTGTCAGTTTCTGATACTCACAGTTGTGATTTATTTCGTAAACAATGTTTCCCATGACATTTCAATGTCTATACAGCTATAAGTAATTCGATATAAACCATCAACATGAATAAGCTACGTAAAAGTAGCTATAAGTTACATAAGTGAATGTACATTAATGTTCAAATGTCATCACTCCCTTCTCCAAAAACGTAACATATAGTACAGACATACTGAATTCTTTCAATAACATCTGATCGTCACAACTCTACAATCTAAATGGAACATCTAAATCAAGATTATATCATTCCGGGTCTGTAAATTTATAATTCGCATAAGATTGTCCATTACTAAATCACTTCCATTAAAACAATAGCGAATCATTTATATCACAATGTTAATATATATTTCATAATTTTAGTTTTAAGTATAATAAAATGATGCCATTTCGTAGAAACCTTTGTAATGAGGATAATTTTATCTACCTTAGATATTAAAATCAACTTAAATATATTTTTACAAAAACTGGATTTTCAACATAAGAATCAAAAGCAATCCTTAATTCTGGAAGTATTGGTGCTTGTTTCGTGGCTAATTTTATCAGTGAAGTATGAATGGTATTACTAAGTGGATATAAAGGCACCACTTTGAGAAGTATGATGAACTAACGCTAACTGATTCAATCAAACCCAGTTGTATGCAATTTCCTTGTGCAAAATGATGTATTCATTTCATTTATCAATATCGTTTAACAACCGAACAATTAACTGTGAGAATCGACATTTATTTTGAAGGTAAGGTATCTGTGGTATTTATATGAAACACTAGTGGTATTGTACGATTGTGTGTACGCTTATTGAATTCCAAAACACACATGACCTTCACCTGTGTCTTGTTGATTATTGTCTGATCTGTTCCGCTAGTTACTATTCGAAATTCTAAGAAATACTACAGTATCGGCAGAAGCTTTCATTACGAAATGAATGAAAAAGATTAAATTTAATAAACATAGTTCCAACAAAGTGTATGTACTTTCCATCATTTCATTTCGAGAAAAGTGATAGTACTATATGAAACTGAAGTAAAATTATTTGCAAATACTGATAAAAATTACTACCTTGTAAAGGCAATTTAGTAACTGCATATACGGAAAGTGCTAGAATTTTGGTCCCATTGATTATTAATTACATATAATCAGTGAATGAATAGTTTTTTGATAAGTTATACAGTACTGATGGCTTTGCTTCTCAAGAGACAGCAAAAGTTATGCACACAAAAGAAATGTGACTGCCTCTTCAGAAATTGCAAAAATAGTAGTCACTTAAATTAGTTCATGTTGGGACAACTTACACACTCCCGCAGTATTGGTTTGTTTCTTAGTTTGACATTCTAAACGTGGCAGCCTGTAACATTAGGGATGTCAAAAACTGTTAACGATTCAACGATACAGCCCAAACAACAACAATTCACTGAAATTTTGTGTCACACTTGTTAATCTAGTTTTTGGTTCAATTCAGAAAAGTGATTGTGTATTCACTCTATATGTAACAAGCGATCGTTCGTAATTACTAAAATGTACTAAGAAATATATTAGGCACTCAGACTATTAAAACCATTATTGATTTGCAAGAATCAAAAGTAACGTGAAGATGAAATCAGACCTATAATATGAAGTCTTGACGTAGAAAATTCTGTGCAACGATGTTACGTTATCAAAAATTCAACATGATATACTCATCTAAATTAGCCATTAAAGAAGCTCATATTAAAATACGAGATTTTAGAATGAGACCAAGTAGACGAATAAAACTATCTTAGCGACTGGTATGCAGTATTTTCAAAATGATTATGAATGAACTGGTCGAAAATAATAGGATTCACTTGCATTTATCTTAATGGCCAAGATGTAATGCACATATAGATAAGTTATGTCGAAACAAGGTTGGGAAGGTTATACTATCCAGATTTTGAGAGGAATTTACTAACTAGGATTCTTTAGGCACCTATTATGGGACCATTTTTGCAATTTAGCATATGGCGATATTCTAGAATGGCTTAGATTCCTAAACTAATGCACATAGCTGAAGTGTATAAAGTTATTTTTGGATAAATTTTACAGATCTACACACACGATGGACACACTGTTACATAACTAGTTTTTAATGCTAAATTAAACGAAAAAGGTAAACTTCCAAAGCACTGAATGAAATAATGGAAAGAGGTTAGAGTTATCAGTCTATATTGTTAAGTCCCCTAACTATGGAGTAGTCAGCAAAAGTCCTCCACTACGAAGGAACAAGTTTCATTCTCATGTCACAAAACTGAACTGAGATTCAACGCCGACACTTTGACGTCAACTAATACCTGACTTAAAGCTCTTTTGAGAATGAGTGATTACCACTTTATGAGGGGATGTGTAGCAGCCGACATAACTACAGACATAACATTTTGTACATTATACTTTCACTGTTACATTTATAACCAATGTGTGATTGAACTCAATTTGAAGGTGACTAGTTACTGGCGCCTGTATCGATTTTTTGCTTGTTGGATTTAGACTGTATTCTAATATAATTCTCACAAACTCATCGTTACCGACTAATGATATATACACTTACTCGATTGTTTATGTATGTATTAGTCGATGGAATTTATATGATTTATGAATAATTTGGAATTTTATTACTAATAAAAATACTACTTTCGTAATCCAGTATTAACAAGCATTATGGATTTATATTATCACTAAAGATGTACACGAAATTCAGTTTCCTCAGGGTAGTCACATAATCTTTTTTCACAGAAAACTCCCCACAGACATATAGAATAGAAACAAGAGAGAAAGAATAGATGTAGATTTATGTAACGCCAAAATAAATAAAGTCCTTTCTTCATGTGAATTGTTTGTTCAACACTAAATAATAGTCATATTTTGCATAAGTTATTTGTACTTGCTAATGACCGGTCGAAAGCTTATCAGATGCAAATTTCCGAATGTCATTAAAGTAAATACGTCACAACTAACATAACAAAAAGGTTTACTAGTTCATAAGCTTTGTTGAGGTTTCGTGTGTGTCCATTTACAGTACAAAGGCGTATTAACGTAAACCAAAGAAGTGGGTTAGGATAATAGCTTATTGGACTCGGCAATAAAATAGCGAACAGGGAAACAATGAAATAGAAAGTCTTGATGACTACTGATCGAAAAACCAAACGTTAGCTTAGGTCAGGTAGTTAAGTTTTATGAAAGAAACTCGTTAAATCCAGAAACCTGTGATTCCAAAATACTTTCATTGACGAGCGGAGACAGCATGCCAAATTCAAGGGTACTTAATTTGCAGATATATCGATTTCAGAATCCCACGGATAAATGATGTGGTTAAACGATTGTTTTTAGTTGGCAACTTAAATAGGTTCATAATATTTTGTTTGTTTGACCTGTGGAAAAACGTCATACAAAGGTAAATGTAAGAGCGCAAATATTCACTTAATTCTAACTTTCATGGCTTCCCTCAGTTATGATGGATTTAAACACAAACCTAAACTAGTATTTACTTATTTATTTACACCTTATAAGCCACTAGGAAATAGACCAAGAGAACAAGACAAAAGAGTTGTTCTAAAATGAGGAAGGAGAAATAAAACCATAGTGAGAACAACCTGATACTAAGAAATAGAGCAGCGCTATCTATCACCTAACGTTTAGATTGTTTTGTTACGCTGTAAGTTCTGATGGCGTTCTTCAACTTCAAAAGAATAGATATCATTAATCAAATAGCGTAAAACTCTATATCTGACTTATACAATGCATCCCGTGAAGAAAATATTTTATGGTGTTTCCCAGGGCATACTAGTCAGGAGTTGGAAGAAAACTAAAAGCAGAAGCCACACGCTTTGGCTATATGGATAGGCTGAACAAACATCTCAAAAAAGCACAGTACAAGTGTCGGAGTTATAACAAGCTTGAATTAACTACTAACTGCATAAAAAACAACGAACTGAAGTCCAGGTATTGAAGAATAACCTATATATGGTCAGTAACCTTTACTAAGTACACATGGATAAAACAGAAGTCACTTGTTTTAAATTAGGTGGTAAATCTAATCCGTTATTTAATTAATTAAGAGAAATCCATTTGCAACGAAGAGGTTACAAGTTTGTCTATCTAAGGAACACATATTTCGTTTTGGATGATGCGATAAAACAGTAAGTCACAGTAAGTAGAAATCAAAAGTACTACACATAAAACTATGAATATCGGTAATAAATAACGCAGTTTGGAGTTCAGCTTGCATTTACTTGCCAATTTACGGTAATTTATGGCAGACAAAATGTAATGTTAGTAGGATGTTTTGACGAAATCACAATGCATGCGGTAATGCAGAAATTATGAATAGGAAAACATGTAAAGACTCGCAACATGGGGTCACAAAGGTGAATCGAGAATATAAGAGCTTACAAGTGTTAGTACTTTTTACGACAAAACTAAATGTGAAAGATATTAATAAGCATATATTCTAAGATTCTAATCTCAATTTACAGTGGGAACGAAATCCACTTGATAAATCGTTGATTAGATGTTTAAACGTATACTACTGGTCGAAATCTATTCCAGCATAGATGTATTCGCACAAGGCCATTTATTTACATACAACTCATTGAAAAATATTTACAACTTCGGGGCTCCTAATGCCATAGGCATTTTTTCTACTACAACGCGATGTCCATGTATATACATTATAGGTACACCCGTAATTTTTCTGATACGACGTCTTAGATCACGATCACAAGTAGCGACGATATAGCAACGCGATTTGCAGCGCTCAACCAAGCAGTCATCAGCGTATGTCCCCCTATGTTGACAAGTCAACCTTTGGATCCTTTCATCGCGAAGAATTCTAAAGCAGTTTAAGCGTAAACCAAATAATTACTTCAACGCCACTCGATATCTCTCCGACATTTTTTCTATTTCTCCCATAACACAATCTGTAACATATAAAAAACCTAATCAATAGAAATCTTCTAAGGCACACTTACATTTTGCTAATAAGCAATCCATGATTGATTTGTAAAGATCTAATCGATTTTTGATGGAAAAATTGACGTAATTGGTATCCAAAAGTATGTGATATGGTGGTCCAAGAGCTTCGTTGTAGGAATCTTTAAGACAGGGGAACACTTCAGGATTGTGTTTAACTGATATGTGATGTGAGGTGTCATGCTTGAAAGGTGCAGTCTTTTTAATCCTATCTCGTTTTTTTCTAAAAATAATGCTTTTAGGCATAAATACTTATTACATCCGTGAATCTTTTAAGGATATCATCCGCTTCATAGCAGCGAACTTACGGGTTTGCCTAGCCTTACCCATGTCGTAACGCAGGACTTGAATAATCCGGGTATTGAGATGACAACCTTACATGTAGAAATAGTTGCATAGGCTCTCGACATTGATGTTGACCATATTTGTTTTAGCAGACACTACTAGGTGAAAGCGCGTGGCCACGCATCTTCACCAGATCACGACTCGAACCACTGTGGGTAGCATCTCTCTCTAGTTTGCCAGCCTAGACGTTGCTATCCCATCAAAGCTCTGTATATCATCAAATATACTTTCGCTTCCATCCATCAGTGCTTTCTGATTTCTCATTTGTACGAGTGGGTCCATTCGATAGAAGTGGCTTTGGTTATACGACAAGCGTAACTTAGTCACACCTGGGTTCACTTCACATGAAATTCTCTTTTTACTGACTACAGTTAACCAAACAATTAATTATCACTCGTCTCTTGTTGTCTGGTTTCGAGGGTTGGGTATCGTCCAGTAGCGGTGGTTTAACCATTCATTTACTATATTCCGGCTGGGAATAAATCAAGGGTTCCTGTCATTAATTGTAGCGACCAATAAGTAACATACGCTTTCGGCTGAATGTGCGCCACCTTTCCTGTATGTTGACTAGTATACACAAACGTGTGGGATGTTAATTTCATTAGTAGGTGTCAATGAGTAGATCAAGAAATAATTAAAAGATGGGTTGACTCTAGCAGAAAAGAATTATGATTATCAGTAAATCCATTTTAAGCGATTTCGGTTAACTTTTTTCAAGGTTATCTTCATAGGGGTTTTCTAGTATATTCTGACTGTCTACGTTTGCATTATCATGACCAGTTACATATTTTCGGTTTACATACGAAAAACCACTTGCAAATGCTACTTAAAATCTATTTCTTACTTTGTAATTATATGATAGGCATATGGCGCCTGTATCATACTTCTAGCATGCGGTAATGGATTCACCTCACAACAGAGATATAAACTACTTGTACAAAATATGAAAAGCATATTAACTTTGATTTGCAGAGATAACGGCAGTAGACAAGTAATGAACCTAAAATACTCCAGTAATACGACCAAGTTACGCATGTCGTATAACAGCAGCTATTTCTATCTATTAAACCCACACCTACGAATAAGAATAAATCAGAAGGTAGTTGAGGATGAGGGACAAGTTATATTTTGATTGTAAAAAGAGCGTCAATGGGCTAGCAGCGTCTAGGCTGATTAATTAGAGAGAGAGTTGATTCCCACATCGTGTCGTGTCATGGCCTAGTGATGATGCGTGACCAAATGCTTCCAGTTAGTGTGTCCACTAGAACAAACATGATCAGCATCAATGTCGAGAGCCTACATACTTATTTTATCAAGAGAATTATTCACCGCTACAGACCTAAGCATCCTAAACCGTTTCCTTAAGACCTTTTATAGATAATTTTAGCTAACCGGCATTCCTTAAGGAATTATCCAAGGATTTGAGCTTGAGTACTAGACTACTTTTTTAAATATATATAAGATGTCCTCTTTCATCCTTTATACAACCTACGATCCATATTAGGTATGGTTAACAGACGAAACTGTCCTGCTATATGTATCCAAACCTTAATAAAACGACTTATATAAAACACTACGGTGCCTATAACTACACAAGTCCTGTAACGCAGTTCAACATGTGACATAAGACTGCAAATATCAGAATATTTGAGTATTAAATTGAAAATATTGAAAATAATTCCTAAAAATGTCCCATATAATCACTGAATGAACACAAGTTTCAAAATGTAGCGACTAATATTTACTTAACAGCAAAGCCCCAAACCTGTGGTATTTTTTCAGCCCACTAGTTCTAGCGAAGTTTGCAGAGACAACTAATCATTATTATTATTATTTTCTCCCTATTTTTCTTCTATTACTTATTGTTTAAGCTTATTTCAAAGAATCAACTCATTAGGCTGTGGAAGTTTAAGACAATCAAATAGGTTTTTATATCCATTTACCTGATAACCTGATAAATGAATGACCACAGTAAACTGAAGAGAATCAAGAAATCGTGGTACCTTACTACTTAAATCCTTTTAAAGATGACTCTTCTGGTTCCTTACGGACTGATAACCATTTTAATCAAGTAACCGATCAGTTTTTAAGTATTTCATCTATACTTTTTGTTAACACAAACATTGGTCGTTAGAACTATGAATATAGCTAGCCAGAATGATGTATACATATACACAGAACTTTGGAAATTTAACCACCATTTTAGTTATAGAAACAAATCCTATTGCCACCTCATTTTAAATTTTGGAGTACACCGAATTTTAGTTGCTTTATACGAATTCGCAAGTCAGCTGGGTTGAAACAGCAAATTGATCAGAATTCGCAAGTCATACAAGTATCTTTACATTGACTTAAAAATTAAGATCTCATTGGTATAGAAATGTCCGCAAGTGTTTCTTCTAAATTTCATCAAAATTAGTTATTCATTTTTACCTCACCCATAGTTTTTGTTTTAGTATTCGATCGCTGGTATACCGTTTCCCAAAAACGTACGATTTCTGTAATACAACTGAAATTTAATTCGGAGTTGTGAAGAATTTTGAATCTGATGAACTCCAGTCAGAAAGGTTCATGACCGTCTATTGGAGAATTATGCATTTTCTGATAAGCCTATATCATTTTATTATACAAAACTTAAGGATCTGCTGCATTTAAAATTCAGTTTGCAATCGTTGGAGCTATTATATGGGCGAAATTTCATAAAATGATGCTCTTTCACGATCAGAAAGCTCGTGAGTTTATACGTTATTTATAGACGCTAAATGTAATTTTAGTGACGAACTTTATGTACTAATGAGAAATCGATTAATAGATCTGATTTACTAACATACCAAATATAGAACGAGAGCTCATTCAGTTTACAAAGATTAGATAAGCCTGTATTAACTTTTAGATAGCCGATGAGGTACACTTATCATCTGTGAAAATTTCTGATGCATTTCTAATCTGTTTTTCATACAGTTATTAGCCACACTAGCCCACTGCCTAAAGTAGCATACAGTTCAAATGTGTTCAAAAGGGTTATGATTCACGAGTAAGTACTAATAATAAACGGGATCAGGTGAAGATGAGTTGAACTTTGGCAAATGTATGTTTCGTAATCACTTTTATTCAAGTAAACCATGTCCGTTCCAACATGCTAAATGTTTTAATTGTTGCAGGATTTGGTATACAAAATTAAAATGTCGTCGGACAACGTACTTGTTTATTTATTTTATTTTGATCACATTCAACTTATTTACAATAAGTGTCGTGAAGAAACCGTTTCGGGTTTCATCAAATTAGTATAAATATGTAATAATTAGAATTGGTTTACATGACGAAGCAATATTTAGAATAAAACGCCAATGTAAAAGTGGTGTATCGATATATGGCATCAGGAAAGAAATAGTAAATAAAATTCTAAAGAGTCTAGTACGTAGTTATTGCTTAAATTTAGTGTGAATAGGTTTATTAGACAAATAATAAACCAGTTGAATTAATAAAAGGCCAAATCGTCATCGAGATTGCGAATTGTTATTTAAGTGATAATTAAAGATTTAGGTATAATGAATGTCCTGATTTGACTTCACTTGCTCAAACTACTGAAAAACATTAGATTGTTTTTTGACAACAGTATTTGATGGTAATTCTGTTATGTATTATGTAAACACACGTGCTTTTGACTATTGCCTAAAGGTTTACGGACACGTCTATTCCGCGACTACCAGTCCTGAAGCCGGAATAGCGAAAACAGCGATTGATGAGCCAACAGACAGTAACGAATCGAATTGTATTTTAATCATGCCTTTATATATACACAAAATCAGACCACACAGCGAATCAATTAGAAAATTAACATAAATACAGAACTAAGGAAATAGTGGTAGTGGTTAGGGACAACTTGTACACAACTAATTAACAGTAGTCCATAATAATAGAAAATATAGTAACAGCAAATATATTAAAGGAGAGGATAGGGTAAGAGGAATGTAACAATAATATAAATACAATGTTTACACTACTAACGGTCAGAATAAATGAATTAGTTCTCTGAAACACAGTTTTGGAAGTTTTTCACTGTTTTTTAGTGGTCCGATATAACAATGTCTCACATTCATAAACGATACTTTTAAATATTTCCTCATTGACACTAGAAGTACGGCATCTATAATTTCGGTTGAGGACTTGGATTTACTAAAGAAGAATACAGTTATATGACCCACCTGTATCCGACATCGCAAGACATAAGTTTCCGGTTCATGGATGCTGTACTCTGCATGTTCAAGATAGAGATTCTAAATACATGTCTTGTGAGCTTTTGGTTACTGAAACCGGACCATCACTACTTGGTTTGGAAAACATGAAACTGCTGAAAGTAGAACTGTCTTTGTTAGCTTTCGAAGATACATCTAGCAAAAAGCTCAAAGATCTAAATGTTCTAGATGTGAAGGCTGGATTTTTATCTAGCTTTTACAACTACAAGTGCAATGTAATTCTATATTCCTTAAAACACGAATTATCATCAATGATTTAAGGTAAGAAGTAGTTCATAAAACACTAAATGTTTTACGTGATAAACGAATAATTGAACCAATTTGTGCTTCTATTTGAGGTAGTCGATTTTTACGCTCCTAAAGTTTTATGACAAAACTCCTATGATATGTGGTATTTATAAATTATCCCTAGATTCACGTTTGTTAAAACAAACATGTATTACTGTTGTGAATGAAGGCATTCTTCATCGACTTCCTTGTTCAAAAATGTCTTCTAAAGTTGATCTAAAAGATATCTATCTTTAAATTCTATCCATCGTATTTACACCGATGAAAATCTGTTAGCCATAGGAATGTGGTTTACTGTACGGAATAAATTTCGCACCTAGAACGTTACGTTCTAAAAGCTTCACTACATTTATTAATCCGTAGATATAGTGTCCAGAGAAGTATTAGGATTACATCACGTCAGTCAAAGGTAATGATAATAATTTATTATGAAATGTCCTACAGAATTCACACTAGTTTACAGGCATAATTGTATTGACATGCTAATAAACACTGGTGAAAATAAATCTTGAAGCAATAAGAGCATACATTAAAGCAATACTTTGATTATATAATAAGCGACAGCGATGAGGGAAAACTATTTCTTACTTTGTTCTTCGACTTTACTAAGGCGTTTGACAAAGTACATAATTCATTTGCATACATAATTATTTTGCAGGATTCTACAGATCTTAAGAATTTTTTTAACTATTTACCTTTAGGTTACAAAACATTTTTAATCCTAGAAGATAGTGCCCTGGAATCTCGTTATGCCCATATATTTCTTAAAGGTGATTCCGTTCACTGTTTATTTCTAGCTATAATTCCCTGAGCTTTTTATCCCAGAGTCAATCTAAAATCTATCATAGTTATCTTCAGTATTAGTTGACATTTGTCAAAATAAAAAATAGTAGATAAGCTTCATTTAATGCAGTATGTACGCCTTAGTTCCCGCTGCAGATAGCTATACTTAATTAGTCATTTGTATCTCCTCGCCCTGCTATTTGTTCTTTTTCTTTATTTTTGCAGTCTCCGATTGCTGTGTCATGTTAAAATGATCACTAAGAATCTACTCTGAAAAGGAAAGCACATTTTTGTAGTCTAACCATGATAATTTAATATGATACTTTCTATCTTTGTCATTCTCTTACGAGATACTGTTCGCACAAGGTCAAGTTCATACTTGATGCTACAGCTGACTATTTCAAACAACTACCTATTATCTAAATTTTCCTAGTGTCACACTTATGACACTTTACTTGAACTGATTACATATATTATTAAGTGTTATCTACTTAAATATCCATGAACACTCTGGTTTGCAAAGTATCATAGAGCTGGTAGTTGACGATTTTCTTGATAACATTTAAATTCCTTACACAAGAATCTAGTATGCAACAAATGTTATTGCTATTTAGAGGCTTATCTCTGTAAAACTTAATGTTCTATTGTGTAAGTGTAAGCCTTCTTGTATCATTATGACCATGCCTGTAAAGTGGCGTGAATTCTAAACTAAATTTCAGAATAAATTGATAGTAATAGTGAGAAAACACTGAGTGGGACGCAGTTTCCTTCGTCTTCAAGGTGGTTAACACTCTAGGATTAGCGGAAGAGAAATAAGTAGTAGTTCTTTAGTAGGTTTAACGCTTACTTGATACATCATTATCTACAATAATACAGAAGACGAAAACAGAAAAAAATAAACAACAGCTCGAGTACCCTGGAGTTAGTGAGACTAGAGAGGTTTTCGGTTGTCAACTAGCTGAAAAACTAAAGAGAAGATTCAATCAATTTAATATTCTGGCAGTTCAAACATTTTAGCACATTTGCACTCATCAATGCGCGGGATCAAATACCGTTGCATCTGTTATTTCAGGCTTTGCTCTCAAATGAAAGTACAAAAAATACCAGCCAATCCGACTGAATAGCATGTAATATTCACATCAGTTCGACTTTGTAAATAATCACCAATTTCTTAATAAATTTTTGCTCAACCTCTCGTCACCTCATCATTTGTTGACAACAGTTATGCATGTCATTATTGGGCCATATTCAACTACGTGTCAATCGAAGAAGTTCACATCTATCCCAGTCATCGAAAACCGAGGGCAAAGTTGACTTGTTGTGACGCGTGATTTTGATTCGTTTATATACCGCTAAATCTCCGTTATTGTATGTCATCTAGATTAACCGCTCGATTAGGCTTCTAAACTGTGATACGGCCCCCAGGCTAAAACTATACTTCAACGTGAACACGAGAGAGAAAGCAGGATATACAGTAAAATAAAACTTTACTGCGAGGTTCATTCATGTGCAGAAAACTAGAGTATTTATGGTGTCATTAACATCTTTTGGGGCTTTGTAGATTTCTGTATCCTACTAAACACAGTAGTAGTAAGATAACTGTCTGATTCCAAACACATCACGTGACTTCTCATTGTCTAGAAGCTTCTGATGAAAAACTGTCTGTGTGTTGATTAAACACAATGTTTCCTATTGATTTTCACGCCTTCTGAACTTGTTTTGAAGGATTTTCTAATTCTACCCAACAGACTAGAGTGAAGCAAAACAGTGAACAACCTTGGACAGATTGTGAGAATGACAGGAAAACTGTTAAATTAATCAGACGTTAGCGAATGTAGTGGCACATACAACAATGAAGTACTGGTTGGTATCTCCTGCAGCGAAGCTCGACTTTGAGCAGGTTATTTGAGTTGAAAATCCATGTTATCAACTAAAAATGACAGGTGTTCCTGATGAATAAACTTTTGATATAAGCAGTACCTCAACAAAAAACTAACATACACTACTAATTTGACTCACCACCTCAGTGATTCTGGCGTAATAGCAGTGGTTATGTTCTATAACTACATTCCGACAAGCACTCTCGAACTTGTTATAACTTAACTAAAAAGGGTCTTCCTCTATTGAAAGCACCTATCATCTCGAATATCGAAACTGTATTTTGGGCGGTTACGTGTAATATTACACAGTTGAGACTTTCCCAAACTCTAAGTTGTGTCAGGTATTACATGCCGACGAATCTCATCTTCTGTAATGCTGTCTGTAAAGCGCCACATTATCAGACACGTAGTTAGAGCTGGATATTATGAATTCAGATGTTGACTTCAGGCATGCAATGATAATTTGATTTGGCTTCACCTGAAAAAATTGTGTCAGTAATCTCCAAAAATTAACAAGTGGATTGAAAACCGTTACAGTAATCTGAGCATATGTTTATAAATAAACAGTAAATACAATATTTCGGAAACAGTACAAGCTTGAAAAGTAACAGTTTATCAATTATAATTTTCAAAAGTCATTTCATACAACTTTTTAGGCATGTGACATCAGTAGAATTTCATCATTTAAAAGCATTTATTCTCAACCATATATGGGATTAGATTGCATTTGTCGACACTCACGTAAAGAATACTGAGCATTTACATATTCAAAGATTATAAAGGTTTGATGAATAATTCTTTTTTTTTAAATGGTCCAAGTATTAATCAATGATTGATAGAAATATTGGCGACAATACTCGATTTACCAACCACAATGACTGTATTATCAGGAACACAAGTCATCATTGTAACTGTCCCCTATCATAGGTCATTAGTTACTTCCGACGTCTAAAGCAGGTCTTCCCAGTGTACAATTTCCGTCTGTTAATGAAAAGGACTTTGGCATCCATCAATTTTCCCATATACGGAATAAAGCTGAAGGACTTGATGTCCACCCGGTATGTGACCAAATTACATTTATCGTATAACTCCAGCAACTTCTAGTAATTGAACTCACACGTACGAATAAAAATAAATCAGATGGCAGTGGGGGATAAAGGTAAAGTTATATTTGCTAGTGATTTAAGCGTTAATAAGATAACGACATCTAGGCCGGCTAACTAGAGGGTGAGTTACTTAGCACGTCCTGTCGTGTGGTGACTTTGTGATGATGCTTGACTGAGCACTTCAAACTAGTAGTGTCCGCTAAAACAAACATGGTTCCACATCAATGTTGGGAGTTTGTGCAACGATTTATTTAGGGGATTATTTACTACTACAGTTCACTGCCTTTCAAAATGGGTTGGTAAGGATCCTAAGGCGTGTCAGCTGATGGATAAAATCCAATACATTAAACATTCGCAAACGTTCCTTTGATAGCTTTTTATGTTGTGGAGCTTCTGGAAGTCATCTCCTATGCTAGGGTGTCGCTGAATGAAACATTTTGTGCGAAATATATTCTATTTAACCAGAGTTCTTCTGTTCGTTTCCAGATAGCCAAGGCAACCAAAAAAAGAATTCGGAGACATGTTCATTGTTTTACACAAAGACATGGATTCAACAGTTTAATGTTGCTACAAAAACATGCAAACTTTTGACAACACTCATATAATTAAAATGATTTTTTTGGTATTTTTTAAGCATACGAAAATATGTAAAATGCATACCGTAAAATAAAAGAACGATTTTCAGTTAATATATTTCTTAAAAACTTTACACTTCGTTGAAAATGAGAAAATTGGAGAAAATAGATGTAATATTTGTTCATGTGTCTGGGCATCGCACAGTTTTACTAGAATGTGCATTACTAACACTACGCTAGTTTCTAGAAACTACTTGTGTAGCCACCGGGTACTACACTCCTTCCCACATCCAATACCACTTCACGCTTCTACTAACTGACCCCTGTTACGCCAATGCGGTATCTAGTTTCTAGTTAGTGACCTAAATAGTCTGTATTACCCGTAATAAGATGCCTCCTCAGATAAGGTTGAACAAAACAGAGCTTATGTCGTTGATAAACAGGTAAAATAATATAGTTCTCATCGTACCAGTAAATGTATCAGCCTAACATCATTAGAGGAGAGAGTGTGGAGTTTTCGGCCAGCAGACGTGATAGTGGGGGAGATAACTTCAAACTCCTCTTGTTTGTAGGACAAAATCTGTCTTATGTTTGCGGTAACGTACTACGGTTCTAACATAAGAAAGCATTTTCAACGCATTGGTACTTGCCGTCCTATTGACAGGAGAAACTAGTTTACTATGGAATAAGATACGGCAGTAGGAAATATAATCCCTATGCAGAATAAGGAATTAAATGAATACTTGAACTTTATTGTTATGGTCTGTGTGTTAGATTTGAAGTCAACTAGTCAACCTAAGTTGCCACATATTTAGTAGTATGTTCGAAATACTCTAATATGCACTACTGGAATTCATACATATAAAGTTTGATTGGCACAATCTATCTATCTATCTATCAGGACGTCCTACTGCAAGAAAAACTAGACCTTCACGCTGCAGACTATGCTGCTAATACCTTGTGAGTTAATATTGATAAAGACTATCCACATACATAGACACTTGTTGCATCTATCGATATACTGTGGACTGGATTCATAATTATCAAGTTCCCTTCGTAATTACAGCGACCGCTAAAAATATGCCTTATATTAAACCTCACCTTTCACAGAAACCCGGTCTGAACACTACTGTTGTAGCCTTCTGTACTAGCCGACGTATCAAAGATAACAAATTAAATCTTAACAAGTGAACTTTAATATCCATGTCTTTACTAATTCAAACAGTTATACTTACTGATTGCTTAAATAATCAAAAAAGTATAGCTGTCATAATACTGTTGCTTCTCTCTGCTGTTTGTTTTCCTTCTTTATTTTTAGCGCTTTGAGATTGAGTTATACTACGCAAGAAGTTGAACACCTACATTTTCCGTCATAATATGACCGATCAAAATGGTTGCACAGATCCATCCTGTTATTTTTTGTACCACAAGGTCGTTCCAAGGTCATTTTTGCGATGGACGCTACACAAATGCCGATTTAAAACAAGGTTTATTACTTCACTATCTCTGTGTATCATAGTGTCATAAGTTTGCGCATCGATGGGACTCTTTTACCGTCTGATTTGTTTTTGTTAATCTTGCTTGTAAAAATGGCTAGCTCCTGATATCAGGAAGTAAACTGTTATTGATAATACTATTAGATTAAGACGTCTTCTGATTGCTGTAAAGTTTAAACTGCCTTAGTATTTGCGGGCAGGTTCAATTAATAGTCGGAATCCCAGTTTTTTGAAGTGGGGTTCCCACAAACTCACTCGAGAGTCGAAGTATGGCTCCGTGCTGTAAATTCCTGGTAAAATTAATGATGGAGCGTCGGTTCACTGAAGGTTATTTGTGGCTGCGAGTGATGCTTTTAGCTCTGGATATAATTTCTCGCACCAATGGCTGAGTCGTGTTCACCAGCTGCTACACTGATGTAAGCTGCAGTGCTACGATGTGCCAGCATAGTCGTATTGGCTATTGCTTCTTTAGTTGCAGTGAAGGGTTTCTTTGACTCTGCATTCATTTTAATTATCTTGTTATTCCTGCATTGTAGATCTGTTAGTGGTTTCATGAGAGATGCACAGTTGGGTATAAATCGTCTGTACACACTTAGAAAATCTATGGAAAGCTCGACACTGTTTAATGGCGGTTGGTTTGGAATACTCCAAACTAGCCGCCACTTTGTGTTTTTGAGGTTATATACCACTAGCATCAATCGTATGCCCCAGGAAGTCCATAAGGTTGTTCCGATTCTGCATTTCTATATATTTATGGTAGCGGTATCTCGCACTAAGAGTACGGTAATGGAACTCTACATGCACATGAGATTGTTCTTAAGATATGATATCAGCTAGGCCTTCCATTAGTTTTCCTTAGCACAGTTTATCTCGTAAAAATTTCGCTTACGTAGTGTTAGTTATAAGTGATTATCTGGTAAACATTTTTTATAGAGTCCACGGCCTTGTAATAAATGTAGCTTGAAGAAAACTAAAATTTAACTTACCTGACGCTGCTGTCAAAAAAAATACTGATTACCGAAAGTGTGGCATCACTAGTGAATGATACTTAAACAACATAATCCCGCAATACCAAGCACCACATAAAATAAGATGCTCACCGGAGCTCTGAGGATGTATTTTCAATATAGTAGTTCATCATTGGTAAAGCTAAAGATAACATTATGTGACGAAATAGTTTATTTAAAAAGTATTAAAAATAAGGAAATATGTCGTAAGAACTAAGAACTACTGGTCTCCAAATGTAAGGTTACGTTTTGTAGCAAGTGGCGTTGTGTTGAAGCATGTTTTAACCATACAACGCTGTTAGTAGCTTCACAAAACAGGTTGTCGACGATTCGTTGTGATCCATCAACTGCTTGAATTGCTCGCGTTTGGTCTGTTTCGTTTAGGTGTACGACGCACACACGAAGTCGCTGATACTTATTACATAATTCGACACATAATTCTGCTACTTAAAAGACAGTTCGAAGTAATTCATGAAAAATATTGTAACCTCTGGTCTAAGGTTCACTACTGCACAATACATACAGAAATAAAAACTGTAAGAAAGTCCTGGAATGTAATAGTGAGGATAAAATTGTGGTCAGGTATCTACATGGAAGTCTCTATGCACAATAAAACCAACGTGTACAAGTAACAAGATGGTGATCCATAAAAAATGCATGTTGAATTTCCTTAAACTTTGGCGGTAGTTACATTTTCAAAGAAATCATCAAGTCGATGACGCTTGTAGTCTTTAACAACCTTTCTTTATGAGAAAGATGTCAGGCATATGAATACAACCTTAAGGCTTTCGGGAACCTTAATGGAGTAACCGTATCTTAGTAGGACCAAAATCATATCTGTAATATTTGCAAAGCAATAAAGTGCCTTGAATCTGTTTTCTTTGTGTGATATGACAAATCTATCTCCAAGTCTTCCAGGCTGTCATCTCTATAGGGTCATTTTTCCTTAAGTAGCGCTTCAGTTGTCAATGAGAGTTTTCCACCCGATTGTTGGTATTGTTACCCACTGATAGTGTGAACCTACTGTGAGAAGCAGTCCAGTATAACCGTAACCTCAATCAATAAAATCTGTAATCCGGACTCAATATTAAAATCTAAACAATAATTTAACATTAAATAATATGCGTAGCATACCTACGTGTATGAGCCAATCGATACAACCATTTTTTCACAAGTGGGTTTGAAAACTAAACGATGACTTCTGTCCATATTATAAGCTTACTTTCTTCCAAGTGGATTGACATACGTGAAATAAGCACAGAATGATCGAGGCGCTTGGGAACTATTCGTTCAGAGCACGAAGTCATCCAAGTGCACAGTTAAAAGTAAAAGTGATTGTCTTCAGTGTATCACCCATCATATTTATGAACGACTGAAGAAACATCTTCACATCAATTCGTTTTCCGGTTCGCGTCAATACAGTTCGCCCTTTGCCAAAACCATCAGTTATTACAAACTGATACAAAGGCCACCTATAAGTTTTCATAAAGAACATTTGATAACATATATCACATTTCGTTGATTTTATATGCATAATCTATGCCAACAACCTCTTTAAAATTTTCATAAAGACTTATCATGTCGTTCCGTGCAAAGACAATTTTCAAAACATTACCACCATTATCCCTAAGGACCTCAACTTTCCCAATTGTACAGGAACGTCGTATAAAGTTATTAACATTACCAATACCTGAGCAATTTGCACATAGTCTAATCTTTCGTCCGTAAACCTTTATTCTCATATTTCTAATATCACTATAAAGGAGAACTTTATCAAGTACTGTACACGCCAGATCCATAACTTTCAGCAGATTTGTGTATCTCTCGACAAATGGTTGAATAACACTACGCGCAGTATTGCACAATCTATGTCATGAGCAATCCATTGCTATAAAGGTGGTAGTACATAGTTAGTTATATACTGTCTCGGAAAATGAAATTTCAAATTTAGCTGCAGAGTATTGTACACTTATTTTTGACCGGTAACCTAAATACTTACACCTAACGGAGCATACGTACCACAAAAGGAAACAAACATGCCCCTTATTACAAAGTCCAGTACCCTGAGGAGGACCTAAGATACTAAACGTGTATTGTTACATTACAAACTGGTACTTCATGTCACCGGAATTGTCAAGGTAACGACTTGAAGTGACAATATAATATGTGTTCGACTCCTGAAATGGGTTATGTAACTTTAATAACACTTGCACTCATGAACTCCTGTAGTGCCTGATGAAACCGTATCTAGGTAGAATGATTATGAGACATTGAAATCCGTTGGAAAAGTCCAGCTACGTTGGATGATGCACCCACAACAATATCAGAGCTAGTACTCGGCAAATTGTTTGCAGGCAACATATGGTCGAATTATAACAATACTTAATGATGGAGGTTATCATTAATTAGTTCAATTTTTACTTAGCCCAGACAAAATATAGTCTCCATAACTATAGTAATGAAGAAAGGACATTTCAAACAGTCCAAAAGTATCCAAGTGTCGTAATATCGATTTAAAAGATAACATTTAAAGACAAACCAAATTTTAACCAGTTCAAATGTATCAAAATGTTGCAATCAGTCAACAGGCCTTGCCACCGAGTGAATTCGGTGAAACACTTCTTGTATATGACTCCAACTACCTAAAGAAACTAACCAATAGGAATCGAAGCAGAATTTCAGCGCGATTTTCGGAGGTTACTTCCTACAGCTATTTTGCCAGCGGCCTGCTTGAAACATAAATCATACGACGAACTAGGACTTTTGTTCTAGTGTATCCATCAAGGAATGTCCGGCAGTGGCAATTGGTGTTTAATAGAAAGCGATCCTGGAGTATTCACAGAACTTATCAGAGGATTTGGTTAGTTAGTAAGTATCAGGAAATATGATTTATAGGCGTGGAAAGTTTGGAATGTGAAGAGGTTTACGATCTAACCTCAACAAGCAATGTTTCTGATGCTCTCGGGTTTATTTTCCTGTTTAACTATGACGATAAGCAAGATGACGCTGGAGAGGTGGTTTTCGACGAAAACAGTAGAGGCATATTCTTTGCCAAACAAGTAGCCCATTAGTTATTTGTATTTCAACTGTATACGTTTCTTTTAGACAATTTCAAATGCTTGTGCCACTCAAGCAATAATTAATATCTTACTAAATATTGATGATAAAGTTCCCATAGGCTCAACCTTGTCCAATTTCAAGTCGTTTGTGTCGGACTTTGACAGCACAGTATGAAATGCTTCCATATAACAAATGTTTTAGATGAAAGGTACTGCCATTAGCAATTCTGATCAAATCAGAGTTGTGCACAACAGCTTTAGCAAGTAAGATTTCCTGTTATCCCACTGTGTATCTGTTAAGTTACCAGTTATTTGAGTTTGATGAGAGGGCTCCAAAGTCAAACGAAGATGTCTATCATTTCGTTAGTTACCTTCCAATCAATGGTACTTTGTACGAACTAGATGGCCTAAAACCCGGACCTATTGATCACGGGAAGCTTCCCGAAAACTCCTCTTGGATAAATTCAGTTCGCCCATTGTTGATGAAGCGGATGGAAAAGTGCGTAGATGGGAAGTTTAATATTATGGCAGTAGTCCCGAATCGACTTGCAATGTACGAAAACCAGCTGGCGCAATTTAAAATGGACTCTGGCGAAGTGAGTTCGTGGACATTTTCTTTTATTAGATACTATTTATCTCTACTATTCCCCTGCCGTTACCACTACCATTACGTGGTGGTTGGGCTTGCCAATCATGATGAATGGATAGGGCTATACTGGCCAATGCAGTCGCTCCATAAGGTCCCGTCGTACCACACGGGTCCGTTGAAGAGCAATCAGACTAAAAGCAGGAGACCTAAGGTCCGAGGGTAAAGTCGAATTGCTTACTCTACAGAGGTGTGACTGTCGTAAGTTTCCCTCAAATAAATAGCACGATGGCGGTGCTGCTTTCCCACAACAAGAGAATGGGGTTATAAAAGATCGACCCCCAAAATACACACTTCACAGTTATCGTATCTGGCGACAAGGCCTTTCCATGCACCTAGTTTACTCACCAAAAGCTACTTATGAAGATGTATGCTTACAGCCCTAAGTAGTTGCGATATGAAGTCTGCTGTAATTTTCAACCCCCCTTTATTTCTCGGGCCATGGAGAGACCTTTGGAAAATATTACCTGTCAGGTGGTCTGCAGTGGTGAAATGTATTTTCATCCCGTGATGTTTCACTATTAACTGCGAAAAAACCACGGCATGGTTACTACTGTCTAATGGAGTCTTCACCTAGACGTTATCGATGGAAATTAAGCCACTAGGGAGTGAGTTACTCGATTTGGCTGGCTTTTCATTGCTGTTGTCTTCTGTGTATTTGCATGGACCTACGGCTTTGATGATATTTGGGGAATCACCGTACTGTTGGAGGAAGACGAATGGCACATTAAACCTCCCTAACAATGAGTAGTTAGTTAGGCCTCATATCCACTGATTTTTGAAATAGTTGGAGTAATCGTTCATTTTAATGGTGATCGCTTGTTGGGAGACGATATATTTATCTTGTCAAGTACTTTGTGTTGTTTGCTCTGAAGTAGCACGAACACGATTTTGGAAGTCCTATGAGCGTTGAGTGATGGGGGGGGGGAGGTATGGAATCATTCAAACCCACTGATAAATCTGGCTGTTAAAACGTTTCTACGACATCACATAGGGCAAGTTAGCATACCAAACAGTAGTGGTATTTTCTCTAATTAGGAATCGAAGACAATTCGTCGTACGTAGCAGTTTGGTTATTCAAACCTGTACTTTTCGATCATAACTGTGAAAGCGTACTTCGTTGTAAATCGATTGTTATGTGTACATAAACGAATAAACCAAATAGGTTTTCTAGTCTAACATTGGTTGATAGCCAATTACTTTCTTGAATACTACTTATATTCATTACTGCTAGTTTGGTAATCAATACAGACTCGGTAGAAATAGTACAGACTGAAAAGCAAACTGATGAGCAAGTTTTTTCTTGCAGTGCTTACTTCTCATCTCCAGTTTTGATATGGTTAAGTTTATGTTCTGATTACACTGCCAACACGAAGCATGTAGAGTCCTGATATCAGTTGGAGAGTTGCTTTATTTATTTTCATCATATTTAGTTAAAGTAAATCTAGCAAATGTCGCATGTAATGGTCTAGTTATCATCAAGAACCTATAGCTTAGTGTGACAAGTAATAAACATTGTCCCCTTTATTATTTTCAGAAGAGCGAGAACTGTTTGTGTAGAATAAGGTGAATTCATTTTACTTCGTTAGCTACGTACAACTTGAAATAGTTTGCGAGATTGACATTTGAAACGAGATTAAACATTTATGGGAATGGTTAAAACTATATTTATGTAAATACGACAGACGTGTAGATATAACTGACTTCCTTTTTGGACAGGTTTGGTTTCAAGTATTTAATAGCGATGGCTTCAACATATTTTAAAACGTTCAAGGTTTTCTGTCCATTGAACACGAGAGGACCTCCGAAATGTCAATCTGATGTCTGAAGATTGCTCTACTAAATGTTTCTGTTCCTCGTAGATCTCTTGGCACATGTTCATGAAACCGTAGGTAGGCCAATGTAACTGACCTTGCAGGTAGGCACAAGTAAACCCGTAAAAACAGTTGGCAGTAACATAAAAAGAATACCTGTCGATTCTTGATTGTTTCAGGAAACATGTTCTATACGATACAACTAACTTCGCAGCATAACAAGCTCTCGTTAGGTATTGCTTCTAAATGCTTGAAACCAAGCCTGTCCCCAAGAAGAAAGAGTTGTCAGTTCCTAACCTTGATAACTGAACGAACTTCACTGTCATCGTTGTTATTGTAATTCTACATCCATTCTTCTTACCACGCCATCCCTCCAGATTAGATTCATTTTTTTGCCTCGCTGTTTTGTATTGTTAAATCATCATCTTGAGTTTAGTAACTGAGCTCAATTCACATCACTCGAAGTGTTACCAGCCGTTTCTTATTCGGTAATCGCTTAAACTGTTCCTTGTTTCAGGTACATTCTTCTCATCGGATAAATATTTCCAACTTTTTATCTAGCTAATTATGTCTACAGGTCTTCTACATTTGCATAATTGTAATTTCGACCGTCCTCATAAATACACTAAATTGCGTCTCATATATTAATTTCGTAAGCTATTCCAGTATGCAACTGATGAAAAACGAACGAAACATGACAAGTAGTAGTTTGGACGCTTTAGAGTGGCTGATTTACTTGTTTGGCGTTAAGCGCCACAGTATGTACCCTAATATATGGGGAAAGTGAAACCGGACAAGCCTCTCTCCTAGCGTACCCGTTAAGGTATTTTTCTGTGCTAGATATAATGCTTTAGTCCTACTAATCCTATGTAAATAAGGCCTTCTAACGCCACTTGTGGCGTCCAGGTGGCGGTTAGTGTTCGTAGGTCGCATTATGTGTGTCCGGTGTGCGGTTTGATGGGCCCCATGGTAATAGAAGTTAACAACTTTTAATCGTTACACCATATATTTGCGTCTCATACTAGGATTAAGATAACAATATGGTTTAAATGACCATCACCTGAATACCATTTGTAACACAAGAAACTTTGTTGCCACTATTTTATTTGAATCCCATTATATAAGTGTGTAGTATATGTACTAAGTGCATGTTATAATTTAAGACTTAAATGTGTTACAATAATGCTGAATTCCCTGAGATTACTACACTTTTGTTATTGCAGCCATCAACTGCCTACATAGCAGAACTAAAAAGTAATATTGCCAATGAAAAGAAGAAAATAGCAGCGTATCGCGCAGAAAACATTCGTCGTCGGCACAACTACTTGCCCCTTATAGTAGAGCTACTCAAGGTGCTGGGTGAAAGTGGTCAATTGGTTAGTTTGGTTGAAAAAGCTCAAAAAATTGCACTGGAACGAAGTGCTCTAAACGCACCAAATGCTGCGAAAAAAGTAAAATTTGCTTAGATTACTTTTATGTACAATTTTTCCGGAAAAAAAACAACAAATTTTACGTTGGCACAGAGTGATTTTCGCTTTCAGACGCATATAAAATTTCCGTTTGCACAGGTACTTGTATTATTGTTTTAGTAATGGTTTCCTTAATGTACAGTGCTATGAGAAATGTGATCGTCATAAGAAAAACACCTAGAGCAATGCTCGATCCGTCAACCGTAGGGGATGCCCCGCGATACCAACGCACAAACCTTCCAGATTGTTCGCGACTACGCATCCAGGCTGGGGCTCTTAGTTTCTCATTTTCCATTAACAAAAAGCGTGACATTATATCCATACGTGTATAATAACACTGCTCAGAGCTGTTAAAATCTGTTTTATATAAAAAAAAAAACATTACAATTACTATTAAGAAATAATCATTTTGTGATTACGTCTAACCAAGGTGAGTACATATCTGTGTATTAGTCATGATTACTATAGGATCTAGATAATATGAACTAAATATCAGCAAGGATACATCTAAATTGTTGCAGTCGCATCCCTTTAAGCTGTCTTGGAAACGACCATGAACCAATGCTATTAGAAGTTGTTATAACTATAAAGTACGTGATTGAAGAACTCTCCAAGGCTATTAAGTGGTTTTGCTTTTAGGTTTCGAAGAATGAACAGTGAAAGAATTCATCCATATGACCATAACATTCCCGAGATTCATAATATAATCTGAGATACTTTCTTGACCTTCTTCGGGTTTCCTCGACATTACTTGTATCTATAACAGCTGTAAGACCCAACGCCGCCATTTTAATTATGCACGGCGACTGAGAGGACCGGTCTCGAAAACTTCACCGGCTGGCAGTATAATTTAATTCCACCGCCTTTTCGTTAGATAAATGGCGACTTTAGTAGCTAAAGAAACTGTGTTACATTCAGAGTAAGTAAGGGATTAGATATCGTAGCCCTCAATAACAACAGTTAGTCTTACATGTTTCGAATTTTACCAAACAGGAGAATAAAAGTTCAATTAGATAATACTACTTACACATCTACCTGTAGTAGGCAATTGATAAACTTTGTAACCGGATTTTGAGTAATAATAGTGTAAAACATTCGGAATGTTTGAAATAAAAACTGCGCAAATTTTCAGCAAGTACTAAATAGTAATGCAAAATTACCCACTTACGTCCCATCCAATATGTATAAGGACCTCGTTCATTAATAGGCGGACATGTTGGCGTTAGAGTTCGTTCTCCAGTTAATCCCATCAACAAGATACTGACTAGATGTGATACTTTTATTTCATGTCGACCCAAAGGCAAATAGGTTTGCATAGGGACAGGTGTATTTAACATTTGCAAGTACCTATAATCTACAGGACTGAGATACTGTAAATAGAAAATATGCCTTGTTAAAAAAACAGTAATGGGAACGAAATATTTTGCAGATGAACCAGTTTGACCTAAAATTAATGCAAGTGACTCACTTAAGTGGTACATAAAATCCGCTTAGCAGGAGAATTTTATTGGTGGAAACTGCGTACGCTTGTCATACAGTTTGATCTTAACTATAAGCCATCCATGTACATATTTCAACTCAAATAACCTGGATTATTATGATCGAAGGCTGTAGTGTGAACATGCAAAACACACAAGAATTGGCAACTTCAGAGTCGGTGTAGTTTTGCGGACATTGGATTTCACTTGTTGCTTAATTTTGTTGCAGTTTGATCTCTCTTAAATGTATTTCTGTATATTGAGAGAAATTGACAACAATCAAGCATAATAAGTTGAATTGTGATCCACAATTCATTTTTTCGTTCCTATGGCTTTTGTATTGCTTCATTCTCAATGGTAGTTATCTTTGAGTTTTCCCTGCGAATCATTCATATAAAGGACTATTGATTTTTATGTTCTGTTAGTGACAGCCAGATCTTTACAAAGTACTAACCAGGGTTAATTGTATTCTGAAACTACTTAAGTTAGTAAACGGTTTTCATGATAAAGGATGACATTAAACTACCAACCTTTTGTGTATGCGTTACACTGGGATATGCAAGAATAACCATTCACTATTATACACTTAGTAAGCTCTTTAGCAGCGTAAAAAACAATACCGTTTAGTAAGGTTTGTCTGTAATTCTAGGTTCTAATCATAGGAAATGTGTATCAAAATATTGGTGTTAAGAGGATACAGCCCTGATTAATATATGCTTGCGTCGGTATGCGTTGATTAGTATATTTGCATTTAATTAGCGCTACCAATTAATTTCACGTGAATTTTGCATAAAATTTAGTGGATTTATTTATATTATTCTGCGTTCGTATTTTACAACATATTTTGCTCCTTCCTCAAGTCTTCTGATTTGGGGGTTAAGTCAGTAAAAGTATCGCATCGGCGAATGCTGGACAGGCAAGAAACCAATAATCTTTTTTTTTAAGACTTCGGGTGAACTTAGTAGTTTTTTATGCTGTTAAAAGTAGGGAACGCTGGCTCTAAAATTAGTTACGGAAAATGTTATTTTCAGGTAAAAATCAAGTCAGACCTCGTAATAAATGTTGCTAGACTTTATCTGAAACTGTAATCACAAAAAACAAAATGATAAGTCTATGCATTTCGAATCCACAGAAATAAAACAAATATTACTAGATAAGTGACGAATGCTTATAACCATATGATTTTACGAAGTCTCATGTGGAGTGGTGGCCCAATGCTTAAGACATCCAACTTTCAGCAACTAGGTCGCACATCAGAATCTCTCTCCACATGCATTTGTACGAATAATTGGGTAAGATCACTAGCTTTCATGTCTAAGGAGTGGTTTGAAGCCTAGCGAAGGGACTGTGATTGGTAAATGAGTTACGTAACAATTACTGGAAAGATCTGGACATCCATTCTAATCCTTTTGTATACTTTTATAAAAACTGGATAATCAGATAGATAAGATAATCATCCTGATTACAAAGTAAATATATGAGATGAAATGAAATCGACAAATTGGCTATGTTGTTCGAATTAACAGACACAGTTTGGTATTACATAAATTCAGGAAAAAAGTACATTTCTATGTTAGCGTAATGCAGGTAGAAATAATGAGAAAGTAATAAGAATATTCACGTTAGTTGATAGCCTGGGAATCAAGAGTTCTAAGCTTTTTAATATATAAAGTATTAGCTTGATAAAGAATACAAAAGGAATATTTCAGTTGCAAGCTATGAATATATTGAGCTTAGCGCACTCATGCTTTCTATAACTACATTTATTACGTAGCGAAGAAGTCAACCTTTATCTCTTGTGATTCACATGCTATTTATCAGTTCCTAGCCAGTATAGTTTTGTGATTGACACAACCAATCTCCGGTAATTACAAAGAAGTCGGTACAATAATGATTAAATCTCAATAATAGCATTTAAAACGAACTAATAAATTCACTATCCGGGAAAGTAAATCAAATGTATGTAGTATTACAGCGGTAATATAGTCATCATTATCCCCTTGGCTAATGATAGCTAAAAGTCACTTAGGAACAACGCAAATAGTAAACTACTCAAACTGTTTAAAAATATTACCATTTTAAAAAGATCGCATCCCAGATTAGTTACAAAACATTCCATAATATCACCAGGTTTTGGATAAGTAATACCGGAAGGAATAGACGTATGATTTGCGGAAACTATCTAAAAATAATAGTTAGAAAGTTATGTATATATATTGCATATTTTTTAAAAGTTCATATAGTTAGCATTTTTCAGTTTTAGTTTTTACGAGTTACTAGTGGATCCTTGATAAATCGGAGGCTAGATATATTATGACCTGTACAAGATAAATGATTTTAGCTAAGTGGGAAGTCGGAAAAAAAAACGCTGCTGGAAGAAGTGAAATATGCCCTTGCTAAAGTCGAAGTCTAATGTCGCTATTTGAGTCAATACAGGAAAAGGTACAAACACCTACTGATTTGTGAATATAATTCAATGTTGTCAACTATGCCTTCTTACATATTTCACATTTATACTATGATCTGGCGAACGGTAGGAAGCGAACACCATGAATGACTTGAACTCGTCAACTATAACAATCCTCATTTAGTATTCTTTTGGCACACAGGTCACTCAGTAATCAAAAATCTTATTGAATAGACCCAATTTATCAACAAATTTAAAACGTCTCAAACAATTGCGTTGATACGAATCAGATCACGAGGAAAGAAAACCACAATAGGTGTGCAAATAATGACAGTACAAGAGTTAAAAATAACTAACTAGACTCAAAGTCGATAAAATAAGCTGATATTCCATAATAGGGAAATTTTCATAGACCAGTCCTATCAGGAGTTTGTGCGGATGAAGACGTCTAGAGTGATAAAAGCACTAAGAATATATCATCCAACTTATCGGATATAATCTAATCAAAAAGAACTCCGTAGTAAATGACTTTGCATTCTATGCTGGTCTTTCGCTAATCCCGACCGTAGCTGCTACCTTGACGTGGTGGTCGGGCTTGCCTATCGTGATGACCCAACCGAGCGATACTGGCTGGAACATATGTTCCTGTAGGTTATACCATGCCAGGCAGGTCGATTGGAGAATGATGAGCATACGAGATCATCTTGTTCGAAGCCGAATCCCACCTTCAACTCTTAATAACTCTCTTATCACCATGCCTAATCCTTCTAACATAATTTTATCGCCTTGCGTCTCTAATGCTAATGATTTGAGTTCACGAAACGTTATCCCTGGTCTCCTAAAACCGCGCACTAAGTTGTATATTGGAGCTTTCAACGTTCGAACGTTATGTCAAATAGGACAACAGGCATCCTCAGCCATGACTCTAGAATCCCGCTCCATCGATATCTGCTGCATCTCTGAAACGCGTATACAGGATTCAAGCACAGTCATTCGCTTGACCTCACCTTGTGAAAATAAGGAATCTGCTCGGTTCACTCTTCGTGTTTCCGGGGACCCCACTGCTACCACTCGAGGCCTTGCTGGTGTAGGTATAGCACTAAGTTTAAAAGCTGAACAGGCTCTCCTCGACTGGATTCCAATAGACAGTCGCTTGTGCGCAGTCCGTCTAAATGGAACGGTAAGGACTCAGGAAGATAGGGACACACGCCGTTGTCTCTTTGTTGTCTCTGCCTATGCTCCCACTGACTGCAGCTCAGACGAAATGAAAGATGAATTTTACAGAAAGCTTTCTGACCTTCTATGCAAAGCTAAGCGCACTGATGTAGTAATAGTGGCTGGTGATTTTAATGCCCAATTAGGTAGACTAGATGAAACCGAAAGGCACCTAGGTGGATCATATGGTGTTGAGGCTCAACGAACAGACAATGGCGACCGGTTACTACAACTTTGTTCAGACAAGCGTTTATTTCTCGCAAACACCAACTTTAAGCATAAGGAAAGACATCGGTTGACATGGCGGCCTCCGAAATCAACCCAACGCTGGACTCAAATAGACCACATTGCTATTAGCCATCGTTGGAGAGGATCGATAGAAGACTGCCGCTCGTTTCGGAGCACATGTTTAGACTCAGATCATGCCTTAGTGCGAGCGCGTACTAGTCTGCGACTCACTGGACGTAAAAGATCCACGACAAGGATCCCCCCCAGAGTTCAACTTGATGATGAAAAAGTCAAGAATACATTCCAGGAACAACTAAAAAACCAATTAGTAAACGGCGTAAACTGTTCTCAACCTGAGCTAGCCTGGAATGATATCCAGAAAGCTGTTGAAAGAGCAGTAATATCTACTAATAAACCAGACCTAAAGGTTAGGAAAACTCAGTGGATTTCAGCTGCATCTACTGAACTGATAGATACTCGGCAACACATCCCGTCTGGTTCTGAACATGATGAGCAATGTAGGCAACTTAAACACAAACTAATCAAAAGCTTACGCAATGATCGTGAGCAGTGGTGGGTGGCGAAAGCTAAAGAGATGGAGCAGGCAGCGGAAATAGGTAACAGTAGGCAACTGTTCAGACTTATCAAGGAAACGGGTATCAGGAACCCAACTGCAAGTGAAACTATCTGTGAAAAAGATGATTCCATTATTCACTGTCAATCTAGAAGATTAGACCGAGGGGCAGAACACTTTAGGGAACAGTTCAACTGGCCCACGGCGTCATCCCTGCTGCCCACCATCCCCAAACAATTAGAATGGCAAATTAACATTGGTCCCCCAAGTCTCAGTGAGGTTGTGAAGGCTATTGGAAACTTAAAGCGAGGGAGAGCGGCAGGACCAGATGGATTGACCCCTGGGATATTTAAGGAAGGTGGTCCAGTCTTAGCAGCCAGATTAACTGAGATCTTGGCTAGAATTCGGGAACTAGACGTAATCCCATCTGACTGGTCTTGAACACTAACCATTCCGGTCTTTAAGAAAGGACAGAAGTCCTCGTGTGACAATTACCGAGGAATCAGTTTAACGAATATAGTGTCTAAAATACTAGCTTCAATAATACTTCGACGTCTAACTAAAGCTCGTGAAGAGCAAACTCGAGAAAACCAAGGTGGCTTCAGACCCGGACGTGGTTGTATAGACCAAATATTCACACATAGGCAGGTTCTGGAACATAGGCACACTTTCAGACGCCCAACAATAGCTGTATTCCTTGACCTTAGGACGGCGTTTCACTCTATCGATCGTAAGGTTATGTGGCAATGTCTGTCATTGAAAGGCGTACCGGAGAAGTACATTAACCTTATACAAGCTCTCTACTCGAACACTACATGTCGTGTTAGAGCTTATGGCAGATTGTCTTCGGAATAGACCACTACTAGTGGTGTTCGTCAAGGTTGTCCGCTATCTCTATTTTTATTTAATTTTATCATGGACATACTTTTAGAGTTACCATTGTCATCGTCTGATTTCTCTGGGGTTGACCTCTTTCCAGGAGATAAACTTACTGACTTAGAATATGCCGATGATATAGTTCTACTGAGTGAAGATGCTGATAAAATGCAGAATTTTTTGACTACCTTAAACTTGAACGTAAGCATGTTTGGGATGCGATTCTCCCCATCCAAATGTAAAATGTTACTTCAGGACTGGCTTAATTCGGCACTAAAGTTAGTGATAGGAAGTGAAACTATTGAATGTGTTAACTGTTTTACTTATCTCAGGAGCCTCATCAGTCCTAACGGTCTGGTGTCCGATGAAATCTCGGCCCGTATACATAAGGCCCGATCGGCTTTTGCCAACCTGCGTCACTTGTGGCGTAGGCGAGACATTCGTTTGATGACGAAAGGACGCGTTTACTGTGCAGCAGTCAGATCCGTTTTACTTTATGGATGTGAAACATGGCCTTTAAGGATAGAGAATATTCGTAGGATCCTAGTATTCGATCATAGATGTCTCCGAAACATTGCTCGTGTTTGCTGGGACAACCGAGTAAGCAATGCATGGGTTAGGAATAGATTTCTAGGTAAATACGGCAAGTCTATCGATGAAGCAGTGAATCTTCACCTGCTGAGGTGGTTAGGACATGTGTTGCGTATGCCTGACCACCGTCTACCTCGACGAGCAATGTTGTCTGGTGTGGGAGTAGGCTGGAAGAAAGCTAGGGGTGGCCAAACGAAAACATGGCACCAATCCATGAAGTCATTGACAATTGGGCTGAGCCATGTTAATGGATGTAGACTATCTGGTTGGGACCCACACGATGATCGTAACAAATGGTTAGTGACTTTAGGTGACATGGCTCAAAATCGATTGCAATGGCGCAGGTGCATCCACTCCTTGTCTTCCTCCAAATTCTAATTTCTGAGCTCATTATAATTTTCTCTTTACTGAATCACTGTTTATTTAAAATTTCATCTCTGGTCTCTATGCTTTTCCATTAGTACTTACTCTGTTACTACCTTCCCCTACTCTGGGATTTGGTTCGACAATTTAATCTTTATCCGCTAATTGAGGCATGGCAACTTGAACTGATGTACGCATGTACCAAGTTCTACGTTGCAACTGACTGACTGACTTTCGCTAATAGTTGCTAATAAATTAATCCAAGGTCATGATGCAAGTTTTTCTCGATGCTTTTTCTAAGAGGCATATAGTCCCTTTGAAATAATAAACTTCAAAGCAAACTATGCAGACATTGAAATTATTTTTAAATACAAATGAAAGAAAGAGCAAACTACTTAGAAACCTACTCTATGTAAAGCATCTGCTAAGGTGTTGGCAAGGTCTAGAAGGGTTATATCTGCAGTAGGATTATCCGTTGGAGGCCACTTGGTATCCATAAAGCTTTCGAAATGTTTGTTACGAAATGGTGGACGGTCGTGGTCGCTCAAGACAACATGAGAAAGAGGACGAGCAGATGTTTGCAGAAGAGTTTGCATTGATGATGTAGGAGGTAGTGGTAACTCTTGTAACTTATCTGATGGTCTCTGCAAATCCACTTTCTGACTAGCTTTACTAGCAGCGGTTAGCTGATGGAAAATATTGTCAGTAAAATCCCTAGTCTACAAATAAAATAGCGAAAATGGGATAATTACTACGCAACTTTTATATAATACAAACATTGGGTTAGTAACCTCAGAAGTCGATAAGAGATCATAATTCCTTCTGTATTTAAGCTCACTAACTATGACTGTTACATAATCAGTACCATTCAACAAATCCTAGATGTCAGATGAAAATTATCAATATTCAGATTGAAGTAAGGTGTACAAAGCTCTCCAGTTTAGCTTTCTTCAGCTCCCAATTTACTATATCAGGATTGCGCATCGATAAGTATACGAATGCTATGATAATCACCACAGTCAGTGAAGATGTAAACTTTTATCAACTGATACACTGCATCTAATTTTAGCTTTGCTCACTCGCTGACCCTACCAAACATAAAGAAATCTCCGAAGACATCTGTGATAAACATTAAGGAAATGTTGCGAACATTACACGCTGATTGTAGACTGAGAGCATTTCTTCAAAAATTCATACAACTAAGTATCATTGTAGAATTTAAAACATCCTGATCAGCTGAATAGGCTCTACGTGTCTTCAGCAGCTTTTACGTACGATTAAAAATGAACGGTTAATTTATCAATGTTTCATTGCCGTTTAAAAGTTACTTTTCGTACCTAACTTAATATGGTATAATAAATTATTCTCAACTCTGTGATAATAACATTCAACAAACATGTATTAAGACTATGAACTGATCAGATTCCTGTTAGACCAACTAGTTTTGTTAAACGTAAATGCGTATTTATTTGTTACCCATTCCTACAATTGAAAATAAACAGGAGAATGGTATATGTATTGCAAAGTCCTTCTAAAACAAACTACATTAGGATACAGAAATAGTCAACAATATTATGATTTGATTAAATATACTTTATCTGTCCAACATTGTGTTGAATCGTAATTCAGTTGTTAACTTGAGCTCTGCAGTACTAAGAACATTGAAAAAATGAATTTGATACTTGCGTACTAAAGACACTTATTCGATCACATGAATAAACTAATGAGAATATAGTAGAAGTTTCTGAAATTCGCATAAAATAATTCTGAATGTGGATTCAAATGCAGCCATTGAACAAGTGAAGAGAACTCCGGATTATATATTACCCTATTAAATATTGTAAATTGGATATAACAACGAGCTCTATCATAATGAATACATCAATTACTACAGGTATTTGAACAATCTTATTGTTTCTGGGTAAATAAGTAAGCGGCTGCAAGAAAAAATGACGTATTAACAAGTAAAAAGATATTGTGACTAACTAAATATAAGTTTTGACATAAATGTAATACACGAACCAAAGAAAATTATACGAATCAGCCGTTCTAGAACGCAAATTAAACAGAAATAAAAATCTATAGAAACACTAACCAAGTTGTATGATTTACTGTCTGTTAGCATGTAAAATGTGTGAAGATTATTATGCTTTTGTGACAATCCAACTTCACCCAGCTCTATGACAGCGTGCACGTTATTCCACATCACTGGGCGGCCAGTATAACGAGCAATATTTCCAGAACCTAAATCGTATGAAAGTCTATATGAACCCATAAAATCATAGGCTTCATTATCCAGAAAACCAAAAAATAAGTCTTTTTCCAAATGAGAATCCTATCGACACAAAAGACAAAATAACAATATACAGTTTATGTGAGACATGTTAATTAGTCATATTTTCGGAGGCTATTATGGTTTCTAACTCAGGGTAAATTTTGATAGGCCACATGTGGTAATCTCCAATATCTAGTTCAGGTGAATCTAGGCAACCACATAATTTATATGTACTTTTACTATTGGGATTTTAATAAACGTGCTACTATGTTTTATAACTAAAATACTCTTTCCCAGCCCCCTATGTCTGCCTGCTCACCGTCTTTGCTACATTGTCTTGGTGACATACGTTAGGCTGACATTTGCATTTGTTACTTGTCATAGGCTGTCCAATTTCCACAGCTTTGTATTTATCTAAATTTGGGTCATCGGTATTTCTGTATATATATATATATATATATATATATATATATATATATATATATATATATATATATATATATATATAGTTAAGTTCCTTATTGCCCTGGCAACTGGATTCATTTAATAGCTCGACTACTGAACTGCTGGTCCCTGGACAGCTGAGTGCTGATTGCTTGTTATTCCACTGATGGTCATTACAGTGCAGTTATGCTACAACTACCACCTCGAAGTTCTCACTGCGTTATTACGTAACTGGAATTCGGAATTCTAAGTACTAATTAGAGCATTACGTCACTATTATGAGAATGTTAGCTTTACAAAACTATGAGTACATCTCAAAACACCAGAAGCAATCAACTTATTGATATTTTATAAAAATAATTACAGTGAAGGACTATGGATGAAGCAACCGTGGTGTTATTAGTTAGACAAAGAATGCAATTCATGGAATAAAAACGGATTAGTATACTCAATAACACGGTATTATGTAGTCTTTCTTACTAGATTTAATGCAAACTAAAAATTACATTACGTCAAATACAATACGATACCATATTTCAAACAAACCCGTCTTATGGTATGTGGTCAGGTTTATAACTGATTATAGAAAAATGAGATGCACAACAGAAATGATCTTAGTAAAACGTATATAATGTGAGTGAATACCTACGAGTAGTTCATCGTAGTATTTTGTGAGATGATTTACTACAGAAAATATTGAAAGGAGGGATACAAGAAAGTGTATATCTCTTCACAATATTACTATTATACTTAAGTGGCGCATTTTTTTGTGTCGATATGTACCAAAGTTTGTGTTTAAATAGTAATGGTAGCAACAATAGTGGTGAAACTTTTTAGTCCAGGTTCAAAAGGCATGGAGATATTCTCCAAGTTGGTTTTCCGTAATATGATGGTGCCCAGAGAGTCCGAGTTCTGCTTCAAAAGTTGGATGCAGCTGAAATATTTGAATTTTATTTTACCCAATTGTCCTCAAGATTTTTCTTTAAATTTTACAGCATCAAAGCTGAATAATGTCTATTTTTTTAATGTGTCACAGTTTCGTTAACGAAGTAGACGATTTTCTTACTAAGGATTTACTGTTGATCACTATGGAAGACGATATAACTCACATAGCACTCAAGACATAGAACAAATCTGACGTTAATTCGCTACAATCATTCGTTGAGTTAGTTAATCATTAAACTCAGTTTCCACGTACTAATAAATTATCAACCATATTCATATCAAAGTAAACGAAAATAAGAAGTAAAAGGCGATGTTGAATCTTATAATCCTACATAGACCACATCACAAATACAAATAATGGTATTTTCTAAATACTTTGCTAAATTAACAAGGCTTGCTACATTGTCCGATTCACGGAACCACTAGTTAGAAAAAAGCGTTAACAGTTGCCCATCATTACGGTCAGTACAATATAATATACCCCGACCGTAGCTGCTACCTTGACGTGGTGGTCGGGCTTGCCTATCGTGATGACCCAACCGAGCTATACTGGCTGGAACATACGTTCCTGTAGGTTCTACCATGCCAGGCAGGTCGATTGGAGAACGATGAGACTAAAAGCAGCTACTCAAGGTCTGAGGGCGAAGTCGTACTGCTGACAGCAAAGGGGTGTGACAGCAGTAAGGTGTTTCCCTCGGACAACCAGCATCTGCAGCGATGCTGCCTTCTCACAAGGAAGGAGGGGTTAGAAAAGGTCGACCCTAAAAATGCCACACCTCACCCTACCTCACGGATTTCCGTCTCCAGCGGTAAGGGTGCCCACTAAGGGCTTTTAAGTGCGGAGCTAATACTCAAAAAACTTTTCATAAAAAGGCCATGCGTGACAGGCCTCAAGCAGTTGTCCCTTGGGCTTTGCGGTCACGCTCTCAGGTCTCTGAGACCGACACTAATCTGCCTTCTTTTTCAGGTTCCTCAAGAAACACCCTTCCACGGTGTGGGCAGCCGGGAAGTGACAACCGCTCTCATACCCGCAAAAGCACGAGAGTCCAAATTGGTCAAAATCAAATCCTTTCTACACCCCATAATATCTCTCTTATCTCTACGACTAACTCTACTCACATTCCTTCATCTCACTGCACCGCTAATGCAAACGATGTGAGCTCACGAAAAGTCATTCCTGGTCTCTTGAAACCCCGTTCTAGACTACATGTTGGAGCTTTTAATGTACAGACATTGAGTCAAATAGGGCAACAAGTTTCCTTAGCTAGGACTTTAAAATCTCGCTCAATCGATGTATGCTGCGTCTCGGAAACGCGCATACAGGATCCTAGTAAAAACATTAGCCTGATTTCACCATATCAAAATAAAGAAGCGGCCCGATTTACTCTTCGTGTATCCGGTAGCCCTGATGCTGCTTCCAGGGGTCTCGCTGGTTTAGGTATAGCATTGAGTCGTAGGGCAGAACTAGCTCTCCTAGACTGGATCCCTGTAGATAGTCGCTTGTGCGCTGTCCGACTAAACGGGACAGTTAGGACTCGGAAAGATAGGGACACTCGTCGTTGCCTCTTCGTCGTATCTGCCTATGCCCCCACTGACTGCAGTTCAGACGAGGTGAAAGATGAGTTTTACAGCAAGCTTTCGGACCTCCTCCAAAAAGCTAGGCGCTCTGATATAGTTATTATGGCTGGTGACTTTAATGCTCAAGTATGTAGACTAAGTGAAAATGAGAGACACTTGGGTGGATGTTATGGTGTCGCAGCTCAAAGAACAGATAATGGCGACCGTCTGTTGCGACTATGCTCAGATAACCGCCTGTTTCTAGCGAATACTAACTTTAGGCATAAGGAAAAACACCTTTTGACCTGGCGACCCCCAAAATCGTCTCAACGTTGGACCCAACTAGATCACATCGCCATCAGCCACCGATGGAGGGGTTTGATAGAGGACTGTCGCTCGTTCTGGGGCACATGTTTAGATTCAGACCATGCTTTAGTGCGAGCGCGTATTTGTTTGAGGCTTACTGGACGTAGGAAAGACATTGCAATGAAGCCTCTTAGGGTTTTACTTAATGATAATAAAGCTAAGAATATATTTAAGGAACAACTAGAAAAACAGTTAGGCGACCGTGCAAGCGATTCCCATCCGGAAGCAGGTTGGAATGATATCAAAAAGGCTGTGGAAACAGCAGTGATATCTGCTAGTAAGGTAAATCATAAGGCTAGGATGAAGCCGTGGATTTCAGTAGCATCCACCGAACTGATGGATGCTCGTAAACTCATCCCACCTGGCTCTGAAAATGATGAAGAGCGAAGTGAGCTTAAGCGCAGGCTGATAAAAAGCCTACGCAACGACCGTGAACAGTGGTGGGTGGCGAAAGCGAAAACGATGGAAAAGGCAGCGGCGATAGGCAGCAGTAGGCAACTTTTTCGACTTATCAAGGAAACTGGTATTAGGAATCCAAACGTGAGTGAGACTATCTCGGAAAAGGATGGGATTATTATTCATTCTCAGTCCAGGAGATTGGACCGATGGGCAGAACACTTTAGGGATCAGTTCAACTGGCCTTCAGCCACACTTAGGTTGCCCACGATCCCCAGTCATCCTGAACGGCAAATCGACTTAACTCCTAGTCTTTATGAAGTTGAGAAGGCTATAGGAAATCTGAAGCGAGGTAGAGCAGCAGGTCCTGATAGGCTTACCCCTGAAATTTTTAAGGATGGTGGTCCAGTTTTAGCAGCTAGATTGACTGAAATCTTAGGTAGAATCTGGGAACTGGGCGTAATACCATCTGACTGGTCTCAATCCCTGATTGTCCCAATTTATAAGAAAGGACAAAAGTCTTCTTGTGACAATCACAGGGGAATCAGTCTGACTAATATAGTTTCTAAATTATTAGCCTCGATTATACTTAGACGCTTAACTAGAGCTCGTGAAGAGCAGACTAGAGAAAACCAGGCGGGATTCAGACCTGGACGTGGCTGCATAGACCACATCTTCACACTGCGACAGGTCCTGGAACACAGACACACATTTAGGCGTCCTACAATAGTTGTCTTCCTGGACCTAAAGGCGGTATTCGACTCTGTTGATCGGGAGGTTCTGTGGCAGTGTCTGTCACTGAAAGGTGTACCAAAGAAGTACATTAACCTTATACAAGCTCTCTACTCTAAAACTACAGGTCTAGTGAGAGCTTATGGCGAACTGTCATCGGGATTCCTCACTTCAAATGGTGTCCGTCAGGGATGTCCACTTTCCCCATTCTTGTTTAATTTTGTCATAGACATGCTCCTTGATATAACCTTATCTTCGTCTGACTTTTCAGGAATTGACTTTCTACCAGGAGCCTCGCTTACTGACTTAGAGTATGCTGATGACATAGTCCTATTTGGTGAAGACGCTGACAAAATGCAGAGTCTTCTGACTACCCTGAGCAACAATGTAAGCATGTTCGGGATGCGGTTTTCCCCCTCGAAATGCAAAATGTTGCTTCAGGATTGGGTTGTATCGGCACCTGAACTAGTGATAGGGAGTGAAGTAGTCGAGCGTGTAGACCGCTTCACGTATCTGGAGAGTCTCATCAGTGCTGATGGCCTGGTGACTGACGAAATCTCAGCACGGATACAGAAAGCTCGATTGGCTTTTGCCAAGTTGCGTCACTTATGGCGCAGGCGAGATATCCGCTTGCTAACCAAAGGACGAGTGTACCGTGCAGCAGTTCGCTCTGTCCTACTATACGGTAGCGAAACATGGCCGTTAAGAGTAGAGGACATTCGTAGGTTACTGGTCTTCGATCATAGGTGTCTCCGAAGCATTGCTCGAGTATCGTGGGACAACCAAGTGAGCAATGCTGTCGTTAGGAAGCGGGTTCTAGGAGGGCAAATCAATAGATGAGGTATTGAAACTTCATCAGTTGAGGTGGTTGGGACATGTGTTACGCATGTCTAACTACCGTCTGCCTCGACGAGCTATGTTTTGCGGTGTAGGAATACGTTGGAAGAAAACTAGAGGCGGCCAAACCAAAACATGGCAGAAATCGATGAAGTCACTGACAAGTGGACTGAATCACGTTGGTAGATGTAGGCTGCGTGGTTGGGGTCTGCGAAACGAAAGTCACCAATGGTTAGAAACTTTGAACGACATGGCTCAGAATCGTTTGCAATGGCGCACGTGCATCCACTCTTTGTGTTCTCTCGAAATCTAACCTGAATTCTCTATCTTTCTCTTTTCAAATTTATATCACTGAATTATACTTTTCGAATCATATCTTCGCTCCCTAATTTTCTGCATTACTGCTAATACTTCTACTATCGCTATCATTCTTAGATTTGAACTGACAGTTGCGTCTCTGTGCTGATGTGGTATGGCAACCTGAACTGATGTACGTACGTACGTAGTTCTGCGTTGTATCTGTCTGTCTATATAATATACCGGCAAGAAGTGGATCTTCGAAACGGCATTGAAAAAAAAAAACTAGTAAATATCCTAATAACGCACGAAGTGTCGATCAACTAATTGACATGAAGAGCATATGCAAATGTTCCGATTTAACTGACTTCGAGCTCCCATGAGGGATTTTCAGCTTTATGTTTATTAGTCGAAATGAGAAATATTTCTCTATAACTAGCTTTACATTACGAACTTATGCAAGTTTGTATACGTTCTACAATAAGGTCAATACTAATCAGGCAGTAATGTATTTGTGCAGATGATGATGAATGATAACGTACGTAACCAAAATATAGAGGTGAACAGTGTCTGCTTCAAAAGAATCAGTGATCGGTATAATGTCATTTTGGGTTTGGAAAGCGTGCTTTTTATACTCAGAAACAATATGTGATTGATGTGCAGCAACAGTTAAGACTGTGAAGGGTGAAAATTTGTTACTCTGAACCCGTTTAAAGGTAGCTTTTATTACCCTATGTTCAGGCTGGAGCATTTGTGACGTATTTCGGACTAAAAGTAGCTATCAAAACTGAAAGTGTAGAAGCAAAGCATGCGAGTAAAGTAAGGATTTTATCAATTGAATAACTTATGAGCCCTCACGAAAACAGTAAGTGGTACTCTGCTACCGCTAAAGTGTCAGTGTGACTGAGTACCTAGTTATAGGTTTATTTACTCAGCTTTGATTGACACTTACAGAGTGAGGGGAAGGAAGTAAACTCTGATATTGAAAGCGAAGTAGATTAAGCAGGGGTTAAATATGTGACGCTGAGTTACCTGAAATACTACCGAACAACAAAATTACTACTTTTTACGCCACGTTATATACATATTAAGATTGACCATAAAATGCCAATTCGAAACCTAGTGAATCTAAATGAAGAAAATAACTAACAACATCAAAGATAGTTAAAGAATACCTTATATTCTCTAAAATATTACTGTGAACTAACTTTGAAAGCTTTTTGTCTCATCAGATGCGCGGCAACAGAAATCAGAACAGCTACACTCGGGAGTACACCTTGACTTGAAAATCCACTGCGTTCAAAAATACTTCGAGAATCCATTCGTGTAAGGATAAAAACTGAAGAATTTTCAGATCGACCACTAGTGCCAATATTGACAGCAATATTATTCCATGAGTGGTTGACAGAATCACTTGCTGATAAAATAATGTTCAAACCCGTCAATTCATCGCAGAAAATCCCTGAACTCTGGAACATAGTTAATCAAAGAAAAAACTACATAAATACTCTTTGGAACAGATAATGTAAGTAGGAAATATTCATATGCACTATAATGTTAGATTTTCACATTAATTTTGTGGTATCACGTCCAAAAATAGTCAGTCAGTCATAGATATCATAGAACCTGACGTACATGCGCATAGGTCCAAATTGCCAAACCGTGTCAGCACGACGAGATCAAATTTACAAGATTAACACGGTAGCATAATTCAACAGGAAGGAATGAAGAAGATCGAGAATGAGTACAGGTGCCACTGTAACTGATTCTTAGTCGTCACTCAGTGTATTCATAAGTTGTTTAAGGGACTTGAAATGACTATAGATTACATTCTACATTTTTAAGACTAATATATATCTAGTTGGGCCTGACTACGGGACTCTCAACGTAATGCATAAAATAATACTTTCCTATAAAGCTATACACTGATTTTAACATTTACGGCCTAGTAGTTACTTAAGAGAAGCGATGATGAATTCAGGTTATTAATTTTTAGTAATAGTTAGATCTCGAAGTCAAGGTACAGAAATCAATGCTGTGAAACAGCGTGAATTAAAATTAATTGGTGTTTTGTCGACCGAAATATTTAATCATAAACATATACTGGGTATATCATGATCACATATGACGCGAGTAAACTTCATTTCCTATGCTGAAACTAATGCAATCATATACGGATATCAGTCATACTTTCAATTCAAATATACATAGATAATTATTGCTTAGGACTAAATAATAAAGCACAAAACTGGTCTATTAGCCAGGAAGTTTTGGACAGTATTCTGTCACCCTCCATTCCTCCACATAAATCTAACGCAGCTGTTAAGTGATAGAGTTGATGGATTTGTTATGCACCACGTGAAAATACTGAGTTCACATCTTGCTTTTCATCTCTGCAATCTAACGAGACATTCTAAACGTAATTTAAACTTATTTATCTTGATCAGACTTTAGTCGCGTATGAAGTTTGTTAGTCAACTTTTAAGAAACTACCTAATGATCAATAAGGAGCCTATTATAAGCAGTTTACTTAGACAATGCATTCAAAAACAAATAGAAAATGGGCGAAATCTAAGGACGCTATTACTATATAAGATAAGATTTACCATGTACTTATAAGTATTTTGTTTAAATAACGTAGTTTGAGTAACCCAATTGTATTTCTTCAAGTGTTTCTCTTGCTTGAACTAGAGCACTATTGTGCGTAGTTAGCTAAGTTCAATTTAGTTTACGCAATTTCAAATCAAGGAAACTTTTTTTTTTAGCAACGTCATCTAAATTCTTCAACAGTAAGTAACGAATGCGAATTTTCCGACAAGATCCAAACTAACAGGTAATCACTTCATGAATTACATAAGTCTTTAACTCACACAGACAATGTTTTATATCGACAAAGTAATACAAAGAAAACGGCCGTGCTACACATCGCCTATTTTATAGGGACATGATTATATCCCTTGCGCTATGGCTGGTGTAATCTGCCAATTGCGAAGCAAGCTTTTCATATTTACGGAAAGCACAGACACGTTTGAAAGAATGCATATCCGTTACGAGAATATTACATAGCATATTTGGGACTTAAAAGATATAAACATTTATTTTGAGCATTGCAAGCGTTTTTCAGCTGAGAAATTAAATGTACACAACCTTTAGTTGTTACGAGGCTTGAATCTTTGAATAATTTAGACCAAATTTTAGTGATTGGAGATTAGAAATGTTTGTAAACAAGCGACCTGATGCAAAATATAAAGATAATCTAGTTTGTCAGGTAAAGTAAGTTACCAGGTGATTGGAATGTTTCCTCGCCTTGTATTTTTAAAATAATTACCCAAAATATCTGTCATTATGTAGTTACTAAGCACATTTCTATGAGGAACACAAGTCAAAATATAGAAATCGGTATCTAAATAATCCGAGTGTTCATGTGGTTTGACGTGTAGTTTAGAAACAAGGAATCAAACGTGACTATATACCCAAAGTATAGTTAAGTTGACAGCACACACACATAATGTATGCTTGCTGAAAAGAGCTTTTTACAATCACTAGCATAAGCTGTATAGTTATGTTCATGTTCATACCACTCAAATTAAATTTCATGTGCCCCAGCCTCTAAAGCATCATCTTTTCAAAACTGATGCTCAGTAAGTGCACTTTACATAAAATTCAGCCTTTTGAGCCAACACATACCTCAGAAATATGCAGCGTCATGAGGTATTGACGACGAAAGCAAGTTTCGGAAGATCCAGCTGCTGACATAGGATTATATATCTCAATAGAGCACCTCGTATCATCATAAGGCTCCTTGTTCAACACGGAAAAGCACTCGTACATTGAAGCCTAGGGAGAAATCAGATATTAAATGTTACAATACCCTGATGGTGTTGTTGACATCAGCAACCAAAACAACCGGAAATGGCCAGTCAATATATGAATAATCAGTGCCGGCTGGGTTCCATTGTATATCTAAATCACACTGCTTGGTCACATTATAAGCACTGTAGAGACCATTCGGGCACTTAGATGACTCAGAAAATTCGTGATTATCATCATTTACATCTTCGTTTGAAAATACAATAAGACCTTTAACATTTCTTGTAGACATGAAAAATCGCATCAGCGATGCGTTGGTAAAATGTTTGACGCTTACAAGTATTACAAAAGGAGTTGAAGTATCTGAGTGAAGTGTTTGCATAATATCTTCCGACTCATTCATAAATAAAGCAACACCGGAATTTCCCGTAGTGGAGCTAGAGCAACCGACTTGTCCGGTGAGGTTAAGTCGTCGAGTACAAAATGACGTATAGGATAATGGTATATAATTGTAAATGTGATTTGTGATTTTACTGCAGTGCAGAGGATCTATATTAATTATTAATGAAGACAAAATTTGTAGCAGCCAATGTACCGCAACCATTAAGTTGATCTCTGCCAACCCAATATCCAATATCTATATGGTAAGCTATTTTAAACTTAATAATTTATTTTTGCTAATATCTTGAGCGTCGCGATTTCAGTCTCTGGTCTTTGACTTCTTCCGGTAGTTTGCTGGCCATGCGGACGCTCTTGGTCTGAAAGTTTTAGGTGGGTATATTATTATTGTTGTAGAGGTAAACAATCCCCAAAATAAATAGTTTCATTGGCTCTCGACATTGATGCTGACCATGTTTGTTTTAGCGGACACTACTAGTTAAAGGCACGCGGTCACGCATCACCACCAGATCACGACTCGAACCACTGTGGGTAGCATCTCTCTCTAGTTTGCCAGCCTAGACGTTGCTATCCCATCGAAGCTCTGTTTGCGATCAAATATAATTTCTCTTCCATCCTTTATTGCCTTCTGATTTGTTCTCATTTGTAAGAGTGGGTTTACTCGATAGAAGTGGCTCTGGTTGTACGACAAGCGTAACTTGGTCATATACCCGGGTACACTTCATTGTCATTTCTTATATTTAAAATTTTTCTCCTCATTTCTTTTTTTTAAAAAAAACCCTTGTAATGAGCTAGTCTCCGTCCGTTTGTTCCATACTTGGTAGTCTTATTCGTGAGTAAGGCTTGAAAAAATTTCGTGGACTGAACAAATTTGACAACGTTAAAGTTCAAGGTTAGAAACTAATATCAAAATCTTTAGCCCCTGTCCCAGGAGGCTCTATGCCCACCATAGTGGCATACATGGTAGTCTGAAATTTTTATTAAACGAGCTAGGGTGGAGACTGTAGTTTTTTCCTCTGACAGTTCGTCCTAAGTGAGGCAAACTCTTAATGATTACATCCCCCACAACTGTCTGTAGTTCAGGGTCACCAGCCCCAGATATCGTTACCGGCAGGAGTATTGTTTGTTACAAAGTCCGGTTACGCATTTTGTTGTTCGCCTCCGGACTTTCTCCAGAAGGTCATCATCTATTTTCAAGGCTGGGGATGGGATGTTACAATGTTATTGTTTTCTAAATACTGTTTTATTTATGTCTTAAATATTGTCAGGAACAGCTTCGGTGTCAGCGCGCCTAGCTGCCTACAGACTTGATGCAACGTGGTGTTTGCTTTCGTGACAATCATACGATGGCTTTACGTAGTCTTCAACCTGTCGGGGAAAGATAAGCTTGGGTCTCGTTCCTTTGAGGAACGAATCGTCCGTTTGTCGTCTAGATAATAGGCCCTTTGAGCACTATCTGGAGTGTGGTAGGAAATTACATGGCATTTTTGTACATTAATGATCAGATTATTGTCATCTGTCTACTTTTCAATTCTAGCCAGGTCTTCTTGTAAACGTTTCGTGTCCCCGTCCTCTCCCACAGCTCTCCACAGTTTTTTACGTCGTCCTTGCATATAAGAATGGACGAGCGGATATTTCAGTCAATCAATCCCTGTTACCCAATGGGAAGCATAGGTCGCCTACCAGCCTTCTCCAATTAACTCTGTCCTGGGCTTTTATTTCCAACTCTTCTTAAGTGCTGTTTATTCTCTTCATGTCTGTCTCCAGTTACCGACGCATTGTGTTCTTGGGTCTTCTTCTTTTTCTTTGGCCTTCAGGATTCCATGTTAATGCGTGTCATGTGACAAAGTTTGATGATTTTCTCAATGTGTCCTATCCACCTTCAGCGACGTTCACTAATTTCTTCCTCTACTTGGTTTAAGTTGATTTTTACTCTGCCACAGGAAGTTGCTGTTGATGGCATTTGACCAACGGATCAGAAGTATCTAGTTTAGAAATACGTGAATCTTTTAGATGATGCTTTTCGTAGTTCTCCATGCAAGTTTCAGCTCCATTCAACGGAACTGTCTTCACGTTGAGAATGTTGGCTTTAATGTTGACTGTCAGTTAGTTAGCGTTCCAGATGTCCTTCAGTTGCGAAAATGCCGCTCTTGCCTTTCCAATCCACGCCTTCATATTTGCATCAGACCCTCCTTGTTTATCGATAATACTGTCCATCTATGTAAAGGTTTCTACATCTTCCAGAATTTCTTCGTCAAGTGAAATTGGGTTAGCTAGTGTTCATTGTTTTGTATCAAAGGATCTTGCTTTTCCCCTTGTTTATGTTGAGGCCTACTGCTCCCAAAGCTGCTGCTACCTTGTCTGTCTTCATCTGCGTTTGTTGCAGTGTGGGGGACAGAACAGCCATCTAGATCATCTGCAAGTCCAAGTCATCTAGTTGCATCCATTTTATCCGCAGTATTCCCAGATTGCTCTGAGAAGTTGCAGTTTTCTTGACCCAGTCAACCGCCAGCATGAAGAGGAAGGGTGACAGTAAGCAGCCTTGTCTTCACTTACAATAAATCTATAAGCTGACTTCCATGCACCATTTTACAATGTTCTTCGTCATATGAGTTCCGTATGATGTTAACTATCTTTTCGGGTACTCTATAATGTCGTAGAAGGCTCCATAATATACTTCTGTTGACGCTGTCGAATGCTTTTTCGTAGTCGAGGAAGTTGATATAAAGTGGTGAATTTCATTCTATTGACTGTTCAACAATGAACCGTAGAGTATTAATTCGGTCAATGCATGATCGGTCTTTATGAAAATCCAGGCTGACGATCTCGAAGTTGGGCGTCGACTGGATTTTTCATCCAGTTCGATAACACTTCGTTGAAGACTTTTTCTGGTATCTAAGGAAGAGTGATGCCTCTGTAGTTTTCGCATTCGCTGAGATATTTCTTTAGTATCTTAATGATGTACTCGCCTTTCCACTCTGTTAGCACTTTCTCTTCCTCCCAAATTTTCCTGAAGAGAGTTTAAAGTATCTTTAAAGTTGCTTTTATATCTGGCTTCATTGCTTCGCCCAGCTGGTATGTTATCTGGCCCAGTTGACTTGACACTCTTGATTTGTCGGATGGCCATTTGGATTTCTTCAACTGTTAGTGGGTGTTTATAGGAATATCTGTGGCTGCTTTGATGACTGGTGGATTTAGTTGGGCTAGTCAATTTAAGAGTTTTTCGGAGTGTTCTATCAACCTGTTTCGTTTTTCATGCGTCTCAAAGACTGATTTATCAGTCTTGTTCTTGATTGACAGTTCTCGTTTACTGAATTTTCCAGCTAGCTTCTTCGTTGTGTCGTATAGGTGCCTCATGTTTCCTTCTCTTGCAACGTTTTTAACCATCACTTCTTAGTCCTCAACGTATTTTCGTTTAACCGACCTAATGTTTCTCTCCACCTGCTTGTCGACTTCTGTGTACTTGACGTATGCCTTGGCTTTCTCTGTTTTTGGCTGTTATTGATGGCTATCTTTTTTCTCCTTCTTTCATGGATCTTCTCCAAAGCACCAACAGTGATTCATTTTTTATGGTAGTGTTCCTTTTGACCCAAAACTTCTTGACATAATGAAGTTGTGGTTTCCTTAATCTCTTTTTAATTGAAGTGCTTGGAACTTATTATTGAGAATTATTTTGAATTCATTGAGTTTGTTGGCATCCCGGAGAAGGACTGCGTTAAACTGTGTTATGCTGCTGCTCCAGTTGTTTAGTGCTTCTCCAGCTCAAGTTTCATTTTAGCCACCACCAGATTGTGACATGAAGTTATATCAGCTCCTCTCTTTGTTCCTTTGTCTTCCATGGTCCTTCTGAACTTATTGATGCAAGTGTAATCGCTTTGGTTCTTCATAATGTGGTCTGGTAAAACCCATGTAGCTTTGTGTATGCGTTTGTAAGAGAATAATGTGCCACCTATAATCACTTTGTTGAAGACACAGGTTTGCAAACATCTCACTGTTTTCGTTCCTTCCTCCCGGTCCATATCGTTCCATAATATCTTCATATCCGGTGTTATCCATTCCAACCTTGGTGTTAAAGTTTTCCATCAAAATGATCAGGTCCTTGACTGAGCATTTCCTGATAATTGACTGTAGTCTCGCGAAGAATTGGTCTTTATCGTCTTCTTGGCTGTCGTTGGTGGGTGCATAGCACTGAATGAAATTCATTGTCATCCCCTCCTTCTTCGTCTTGAATCATGCTTTGATAACCCTAGGTCCATGATGTTTCCATCTTGTAAGGGTCTTTCATGCTTCTTAGGACAACATTAGCGCTACTCCTTGTGTGTGGGGGGCGTTTTCTTCTTCGTGACCAGAGTAAAAAATCACTTCTCCTGAGGATAATCTTTGTTGTTCAGCTTATATCCAATGGGTTTCACTTATACCAAGTATCTTCAGGTTGTGTCTTTTCATTTCTTCGACAATTTGCATGCTTCTCTCTGACTCCCACATCGTGTGGACATTCCGTGTACCTATATTAATGGTTGTTCTGGTTATTAGAGTCGACATCAGCCTCGTGGCTTTCGAAGAAACTTGGTTTTCACCATTAGGCGTCATAACAGACCATCCAACTACCAGGTCAGAGTCAAAATGATTATAAAAGTTTTTACTGGTTGGCGTGTTTTAGAGCGGTTGTTACTTTACGGGATAAAATTTCTAACCTCACTCCTAACTCTCCTCCTTTATCCGGGCTTTGGACCGGCAGCAACCCTAGAGGGACTCCAGGCTGGGTTGAGCAGATATTTAGTGGGAAGTAATTATTAAAAATTAGTAACTGTATTGGCTGAAGGTTCAAGTCCTGTGATACTTTATACGTGGCTGGTCTTCAGTCTCAGCTACTCTGTTCACCTTAGTACAGAACTTCCGCCTCCGCAGGTTATTCTGTAACCAGGACAGTAACTGTCTCGTGAATCCGGTTTTTTCGGCCTTATGGATGAGCAGCCCGTGGGGTACAACATCAAGTGCTTCTGAAAATTCCAGGACTATTGTCCAAACCTAGATGTTGGTGTCTAAACAGATTGTTTAATTATATCAGGCCAGAAGGATATTTGTCATGCTGGTCCTGTTTCGCTAAAAGCTGTGTTGTGCTTCGTGAATCATGTCGCTATTGTCAAGGAACTCCTGCACTTTAGCATCCACAATACTTTGTAAGACCTTTGATAGCATTGGGAACGTTGTCACTGGTCTGTAGCAAGTGAAATCCATTCTGTTCTCTTTTTTTCAGATTGGGCATATTATCTTCTACCTCTATTCTTCTGACAATGTTTTGGGATCGCAAAGAGTGTAGAAAGGGATTGCTGATTGTGTGGCTTAGTTCTTCGGCGTACCGCTCTAATACCACCGGCCTCATGTTGTCGCACTCCGGCGATTTGTTGGGTTTTAACTCTTTTAGTTTCCACATGACTAACCCGGGTCTAATCTTGACATTCCCGATTCCCGCCTCTAGAGATTTGCTCGTCGGGTTGTTGATAACCGTTGAAGAACAGTTTAGTTTTCTCTTGAAGTGGGCATTAAATTGTCGGCTTTCACGGCATTGCTGATAGAATTCCCCTGGGGATTCGGATTGGTTAGGAGGATTGAGTTGGTAGACGACCTTCGGGCCACAAATCTGTACGGCGGTTTAAAGTTCTTTTGAAGCCTCATGGTAAGGTGAACTTGAACACTTTGTTTATCGTACCTGGCATCCTTGTTGCACCTGTTTCGTAGATATATGTGCGAATCGTGGCTAGGGGCCTTTCGTGTGGTTTATATCTATACCAGGTTTTTCTTTCTGCCTTAAGAAAGCGTATAATCCATTATCCTAAAGAGTTTGTGTTTGCTGGTTTACTTTTCATGGCAAGTGTACATCTTAATGTTGCTTTAATAGTGATAATTTTGACGGTATGCCAATGTTGGTCTATGGTTAGGTTTTCCCTATCTCCGCGCCATATAACCTGGGTTAGATATTCGTTTAGGACCAGATAATCTGTGCGGGCATAATGGAAACATATTATGCTCTCTTTCTATGGTGTTGTTTTGCTTGTTATCAAGACATGGTCGCTGTTCCCTGTGGGGGCGTTAATGTCAGCATTTTTCATTGGGAGTTTATCATTTGAAAGTATGTAATCCGACTTTGATAGTTTGCCATTTGTTCCTCATCTAATATCGCAACCCGTTCTGTGAATTCCACCTCTTCGATGCCAGCCAAAAGCCCATTAACAAAGTGTCTCTTCAATGAGACTCCCTCGACCACGTTCAGAAACCATCAATTATTTGCTTTGTTGCTGGAGAGCGATAAAATCGCTCCGAGTAAACTCTCATTGTACGCTTGGGCGTTTGTGAGAGGGCGGTATATCTCACTAATTAGGTACCAATCACTGGCATCACTAAATTGGCAGCAGATAGATTCTGGTAAGCTTGTCAACGTGGTGTTATTTACAGGCATTGTTTTAATGGCGTTACTTACGTAGATCGCAACCCCGTTTCTCTTTCTTTATTCCACATCTTTTCTTAGCACGACCATGTGCTGGATATATTCACTTTGTTGTCTGGGATGTCGGGGAAGAGACAAGCCCAAGCAAGCAAGACTATCCTTGATTTTAGTTATGTGCATAGGTATCTGAGTTCGGTTATTTGTCTCACAATCCCCGTAAGTTACTGTATAGATAGCCAAATAGTTGCCTGGTTGTTATCTTTTTTCTATTGGCTTATTGCCAGCGGTTCGTTTTTATTAGTCTCGTTCATGTGGTAGTGGTGGTCCACTCCCTTGAAACTGTCCCGTCGGTGGTGTTGAGCAGCTGGACTGCACGATCCCTAGGCAAGTCACCACGGGAGATCAGAATTGTATTGTTTCCTTATTTATTTTCCATCAGTGTTTGTACATCAGAGTGTATTTTTTGTCTTTCGCCCAAATGTTTTCTCCAACATTGGCTTTCCTCTTCTTTTATTATTATCAATATTTTTTCTGCTTTCAAATACGTTTTGTCACTTTTACGTAAATACCATGAGACACAATTCACTTAAGTTTCAGTAAGTTCGAAAGTCGAAATAAATATAGAGTAGATAGTGAAAAACAGAACAACGACGGGGACGAGGAGTGGGGGGGAGAAGAGAGGGCGAAAAGGTAACGAGGAGTGAGAACGAAAAACGAGGAATGGGGGTGAGAAACCAAGTTAGAATAATGAGCGACAAGCAGTGAAAGATGATTTGGATTGCATGGACGCTAACCTGTGAGATTGTTGGACCAGCTGCCTTTTCAGGACGTTGGTGATCGTTTTTAAAAGCACACAAAATTCTATAACCTCTATATAACTTCCTTTACTCGTAATATAGTTCTAAGGTCTGGCTCTTTGTTACTAGTAAAATTTAGTCCTGTCACTACTTCGGTAGTGGCTGGAATCGATTAGCTATGAGGCAAGTATGTTTTTTCAGAGGCCAAGCATAATGGTTGTAACGCTACTGGACACTAGACTGATTATGGGAATCCATAATTCTTGGTTTGGTTTTTCAGAAGCTTTAGAAATTAGGTTGTCATTTGTCAATAAATTAGGTCCCAGCTCTAGATCACGTTTAATGAATGTGCTGTTATGGAAAAAAATGTTTTCGAGCATGACACTGTTCTGTTTGCCAATTAAATGAAAATTTCTGTATCAAATAAATGTTTTCTGATCATTAAATGACGCTACCTTTCACAGCGCGTGACTGAAATATTATTAGAATGTTAGTGGTTGAGAATTACGGAACCCTTAGAGTGAATGGTAGCTTGTTCCCAATCTGATTTTTCGACGAAATCTTTTTGTATACTTCCTTACTATCTTCGACAAACACATGTCACTCGAATTACGTTACATGTGCATTGTGAGAATTCGAAAGTTGTTAACACGAGTTAATTTATTTTGAAGGGTCGTAACTAGTAATGGCGATCGAAATTAGAGAATTGTGTTCAATCATCCAATAACATAGAAATTCCAAAATAATAAAGGAACACTAATTCGTAACTCACTGTTATGTCTAGGGATTTCAGCAGTCACTGCATCGCAAAAGCGTTTGTCACTTCATCCTTCCGTGACGATCAGCTATATGATACTTTCTAAACACCTAACGCTCTTCATAATGACTTCCCTAATTATGGAATTTCCGTTTGAATGGTGATTCAAAATCAACTTACATGAGTCAGACACATGTCTCTTTATTCAAAGACATCCGTAGTTTTCCACTTTAAAACACTGAAGCAAGTTACTGATGGTTATTCTGCCTGATTACGACATTCAGCTAGCATCATTGTATATCCCGCTGGCGACTTCTACAATAAAACTAGTAAAATGTAAGTAGACAGCGGCAGCGCGAAATGTCTGTTTTAAAAGGCTTAAAGCGATTACACAAAAGCTCCTAGAGAAATCAGCACTTAACGTCAGGACAAGCTGACTTGCAGGGTAGTCTCAAAAACGAGAAGCTTATTAAGTCATATGGCTTTGTTTCTGCAAGCAAAGTCTGGCGTCTCCCGAATACATGGTATCGGTGAACCGACCAACTGGAAACTATAAAAGTTTTGGCCAACAAGTACTGATAAACTGACAACTCGATATTCACTAACCCCAGGTTAGATAGATTAACCCGGGAGAATATCTAACTGGTAGGTTCGGAAGAAAACAGCCGAAAAGTGAATACGCTATTGTTTACTTAAAGACATTTCACTTCTCTGTCCCCAGAAAAATATTCGAATTCCTAGGAAATCTGTAGCAAATTAGATCGATTAATTAAGAGTTGACCTCAAACCTTAAGCACAAGCCGGAACAATAAAGCTCAAGTATTCATTTACTTCCTCATTCTCTATAGTGATTATATTTCCTATTATCGTATATTGAATGTTGAGAAGTTTTGTGTATTTGAATGATTTGTATTGCGCTCCACTGTCTCCTGCCCACGATAACAAGATAAAGACTTATTCCATAATAATCTGGTTCCTTTTGTTAACAGAACTGGACAAAAATGGCATGAACATGCATCAAAGTAAATGTGTTTTCAGTGTGAAAACACTAGAATTCATTGGACATACCATAAACTCTGAAGGAATCGCATCAATCACACAAGAGGTGGACACCATTAAACAATACCCTATACCAAGCTCCCTAACGCAACTTAGAAGTTTTGCTTGGTTTAATAAACTTTTATTGCAGATTCATACCCGGTTGTGTACAACTAATGCAACCATTGACGGATTAACTTAAAGGAAAACCGAAAGAATTCAAACTGACCTCCAATGCCGTCAAGGCTATTAACCAGTTAAAGGATTAATATGCTCAAGCATTTACATTAACGTATCCAAATCATCACATCCCACTTGCTTTGATAGTAGATTCTTCAAACAAAGCGGTAGGCAGCACTCTTAAACAACTAGTTAGAAACGCCTGGAAACCGACTGAATTCTTCTCAAGCAAACTCGCTCCAGCAGAGACGAGACAATCTACCTTCGGTCGAGTACTCGCAATCTACCTAACCATCAAGCATTTTGACACATGCTCAAAGGCAGAGAATTTAAAGTTTATACAGATCACATACCATTAACCAATGTATTAAAAGCGAAAGCCGATAAAAACTCACCTCGAAAAATCCGACACCTCGACTACATATCACAGTTCACTAGTGATATACGATACGTCAAAGATCAAATCAATCAGGCGATGGATGCATTATCTGGACTAGAAATTAATATAATGCAACAGTCTACAGTAAATTTCGAAACATTGAGAGACAGGAAAATGATCAAGAATTACAAAACCTATTGTCGACTAAAAGCTCTAGTCTCAAGCTAAAACAGCTCCCATCATTTATCAAAGGTGTTCTGATCTACTATGGCACAACGGAGGCAGTGCTTCGACCTTTTGTTTCCAGAAATATGTGACGATTATTATTTAAAAACTTTCATTCGTCGTCTCACTCAGGAGTGAAATCTTTGACTGAACTAATCAGTGCCAGATACATATTGTCAAATCTCTAGAAAGATGTACATAGATGGGTTAAAGAGTGTGCGGCGTGTCAAAAATCAAAAGTTAGCCGACACACAAGTTTACCCATCGGAGTTTTTCCCCAACCGGATGCACGTTTTGCACATGTCCATATCGACTTAGTAGGCCCTTTACCACGTTTAAATGGTTTTACGTATCTATTTACATGTATAGATAGGTTCACAAGGTTTTCCATAGCCGTTCCGATCACGAACACCACAGTGGCCAAAGTCTACATGCAGAACTGGATGACCATTATTGGTACATCTATAGCAATAACGAGGGACAGATGAGCTCAGTTCGAATCTGAACTATTTAACAACTTAGCTAAACTTCTAGGCTCCATAAGGATACGCTGCACAGCATATCATCTTCAAGTCAATGGGACGGTAGAACGGCTCCATCGTCAACAAAAGGCCGCTCTTATATCTCATTCAAACCTTAATCGATGGACAGAATTGCTACCGTTATTTATGTTGGGAACACGAACAGCTGTCGAAACCGACTCATAATGTTCAGCAGCAGAACTAGTCTTTAGTACTACTCTGAGACTACCAGGTGAGTTTATTAACCCTCACATGGACAGTAACACACTGGATTTAGGAACTTACGTAGATCAACTACGAAACCAAACGTCCAAACCTAAGCCAATTAACACTCGTGAACAATCACTAGTGACGTTCTCACCTAAGGACCTAAGCTGTCGCTCCCACGTCTGCATAAGATGTGACAAAATAACAGCAACACTAAGTTTTCCTTTTGAAGGTCCATTTAAGTTTATTTCAAGAGAACCCATATATTCTTATTGTGAAAAACAAGGAAACATCTACTCAGTGAGTTTTGATAGACTGAAACCGGCTTATTTAGATGAAGAACCATCATACGTCATGTTAGATCGTTTGCCTGACCTAACTACCACGGAATGGAGAAGTGAAAACGTCAAGGCTGCACAGTGACTAAAAGCGTTAGATGGGTACAAGCAGTTATTCAGGCAGGGATGTTCACAGTTTTAGTTTCAGCCTAAAATGTAATCACATAATTTCTGAAATCTCGAGTTTTAACTATTATAAAAATGTAAAATAAAATTGACTTTTTTAAAAATAATTTCGTGCACAAGATATTTACATCATGTTTATTTCCTTCCAGATCACCAAACCATTCCGGTAACTTAACACTTACGTATAAACGAACACTTACCGATTATAATTGTATATTTTCTTTTTGTACTCTAACATTTTATACAAACAGTGGAGCAATTCTTTAAGTGTGATGAAGTTTAATCAATATTTTTTGAAGTAGATTCTACTTTAATTTTGACTTGAGGGTGAATCAAAAGGCAGGTGAGCATACACTCGATAGCCGGAAAGAGCCTAGGTAAGTCATACCTCAACAACATGCTGTTGTATAGCCCGCTCGCGGTACTTCCTTAAATATTCTTGCTTCATTTTCTTACCCTCTGTTATATTCCACAGTCTAGTCACCGTTAGGAGGTCAAGTTTGTTAAGTATCCAACCATCATTTGTGGGAGAATGTAAACGCTACAAGATTCGATAACAAGTTCAAAAAGTAAATGTCATTCTCGTAGTATCGTCGAATACTGATAAATGGTTTACCTTTGATTGAATGTTGGGTGCTTGACGAGCAAGTAATTTTCCATTGAGCTACAGTTGCAGAACCGAGAAAATTGTGTATGATGTGTTGACTGAACCGACATGCCTACGGAAGTTGATTTTAGAGGGAAGTTAATGTAGCGAATTAGGTAGACTAGTTAAGAGTTGACCTCAAACCTTAAGCACAAGCCGGAACAATAAAGCTCAAGTATTCATTTACTTCCTCATTCTCTATAGTGATTATATTTTCTATTATCGTATATTGAATGTTGAGAAGTTTTGTGTATTTGAATGATTTGTATTGCGCTCCACTGTCTCCTGCCCACGATAACAAGATAAAGACTTATTCCATAATAATCTGGTTTCTTTTGTTAATAGATTTATTGACTTTTCATCATGTACCACTTAATCTGTTAAATTATCTAGCCTGCGATACTTTGTGTGACTGTTTGATATCAGTTATATACTTCACGCTTCTACAGCATTATTTTTAAAAGGTCGTTTTCAAATAATGCACTGATTTCGTTTTGTAAATGATCCACCACTGGAGATCGAATGGCTGCTTAATTGTATTACAACTCTTGTAAAGACTTCGTTGGATTTAGTCATACTTGTCTCATCTACAAACTAGAACCGAAAGATATAAAACCGCCTTAATCAGACTATCCCCACAAGCCGAAATTACTAATTGTTCTTCCAGTTATAACATTTGGCTTGTACTACATGGTTTTGTGATTCGGACTCCCTATTTTTAGATAAGAATAAACTATACTTTAGCTCGAAAGTGGGTGGAACTGTCCGTTTACGGTGCAGGATGTTTTACGGATACTCTATCACTTCGAAAGTGAGTAAACACATCAGAATGCATTTGGCAAAGAGCCACGATATCAGTTTTAGGTTAGAAAACATATCAAGAACGAGCAAACGCGATACTTTAAAAGCCGGTGCTTATTTTAGGGATGAGCCTGTCTTAACTGATTCAAAGGCGTTTTATTTCACAAACGTTCATTAGTGTTATGCATGTAGTGAATTTTTCTCATTAATACGCTACTAATGCAAATTGTTTTTGGAGCTTAAGTTAAATGTTACTGCAATAATTTCTTTTGTTGATTGTAAGGACATATAATTAATTTTCGTTACAGTAACAAAACTGCATAGTCCTACGTCCCTGGAATTTTTCTCAACTGAATTTGTTACAACGAATCCGTCTGATATTCACACTAACGCATATCACATTTAGTGGCAATATGGTAAACTAATGATTCCTCTCAAAAGTTCCTGCCGATTCAAGTAAACTAAATTTTTTAAACGTCAGACTGTTTGTATTTACCTCTACTAGCAACTAATGTAGCATTTATTCTGATTCGTGACTATTTGTAAGACATTATTAACTCTATAGTTTCCCACTACCACCACGACCCGATCATAATTTTATTCATAAAACGCTCCAGTCCGGTAACAGTCCTATATCTATGACTGAACCGTTTATTATGAAAAAGAGTATATTACAGGGAATATAAATACTTCATGTGGCAAATAAATAAAGCATAGATTTATAATAGTTTTGTCACCCTGAAGTCGTAACAACGACAAATAAGAAATGCATATGTGACTGAAAAGACGTCAAGTAATCTTCCGACGAGTTTGAAGTAAAGACAAAATATAACATAATAATAATAAATTTATTCTAAAGTAGCTTCTTCTGTATGACAGCATACCAGTTTACAGGCATGATCAGCAAGATATAGATTTATGTACACACGAGGATTTTGATAGAGTCATTGACAAGCGATTCACACTATATGAAAATATTAATCAAAAGCAAAGGCAAACGACATAAAGTTCACAATGCTAAGGTGCCAGAGTTACGTGTTGTGGTATATGCCCTTCTATCATACAGTCGCGCTTTTTATTCCTGGCGCTATGATTTCAAGAGACGGGTGGGAGTAAACAGAATGAACCATACACCATATCCATATACTGGATAAGGCTAACAATATTTAGGACTTGGATTAAGACTTCAACCGAGCACATATATGGGGGGGGGGGTATTCTTCCGTAGTGTTGGAGTCTATGTGGTTTGATTATAAATGCTTATCTGTTGATGCATTAAGTACGTTCCTAACCAGCCTTAGGAGTAAGTTGCTGGAAAGGCGACCCATTCCTTATGAGAGCACTCCATAAGCTCGAGGAGAAAATCATATAGAAAAATTAACAAAATGGAAAAAAATAAAGTTAGTTAGTGTTTGTGAAACAAATTGTTTCATACTTAAATCTTTTTTTAATATTTTCTGTTATTTTTCTTACAACAACGACTGTGCTTGCAGTGTTACAGGTTAAGAACTGTAGTAAGCCATTACTGATTAAGTTGAGGTTATGTGGCAAGTCGTGGAACATTTGGTACAGAACTTCAGATATATTATTCCAGGTAATATTCAGTATTATATAGTTTACATACTTTTGTCTACAATTCATCCCCGAAGTCCTTCTTGTGAAGTATCACTGTATTTCTCCAATCTTCAGCTTATCGCTTATTCGGAGGCTGCTGGGTATGAGTGGGCAGCATTCGATTAGCGGGCGTACACAAGCCTTATATAGTACCAATATAGACTCACGTTGGTAGAAATTATGCATCATACAACCCATAAGTCTGCGTGCCTTTGAGGCAAAAGATGTTGTTTGTTCCGTGAATGTATAATTCGTAGCATATCTTAAGCCTAGGTTCAGAATCGTTTTTCATCCGGAAATTTGTTTCCCATCTACTTCAAAGTAAAGGTTTAGGTTGCTGATCCAGTTACACTTCTTAGTGTTAACGTGGAGTTGGTGTTCTTTACACTAGGTAGTGACTTCGTCTAACTCTTGCTGTACGATCTTAACAGCATTGTGCAGCTCATTTCTATCGCATAAGTAGACAACTTTCAAGTCATCTGTGTATAGGAAGGTTTCGCCGGCGTTAAAATAGCTACTGGTACTGTTGATGTACATTGTTAATAGAAGAGGCCCTAGTGAGCTTCCCTATATAACCCCACTTGTTACTCTCTTGAGAGATAATAATAATAATAGTTTTATTCTTAAGTATCATTTTGTTCATGAGAGCACTCTAGTTTACAGTCATGATCAGAATGATTGGGGTCTACGTACGTACAAATATTATGACAAACTGTCACTGTCAGGACATTCATAACATACTAAGATATAAACTGAGAACCAAACCAACTGCAACAAAGTTATCAGTATTAGGACACCAAATATTTGCATTGCATCACTGTCCATAAATGACTAAGAACCGCGTTCTCCTTGACCACCGCGTTACAATTCACAAAAAACTGCTAAGAGCTTGCAAAGTGGATCACTGAGCATGTTCAGATGCAGGATAAAACCAAGAGTACTTGGAACTTGGGCGTGGAATAGAAGTCAATAGTATTGTGCCAGTAGGTTCCATAATTGTCTTGTACATGATCATCTACAACTATAGGAAATAAGAAAAAAGAGAGAATACAGACAACAGCGCTGGTATCCTGAAACAATTAGGCAAAAGTTGGTGTCTATACGGGGATGAAAGGACATGACATGCCACAGATGACATGCATCTCTCATGAAAGTCTTTGTTAGACGTGAAGGCATTCACAGATTTGCAAATTCTGCACTGATGTTGATTAGTAGTCCAACTCTATTTTACTATTTTGAAATTGTGTGGTTGACTAATTTAAGTGGACTAGAGCTAATATAGCACCATCCAGTGAATCCACAGTCTGGCCAATTCTAACCTTAGTGACTATTCATTTTTTCGTGAATGTTTCCTACATAAAAAGCATTCTTACGACGTTGAGTATATATCAAGGAAGATGAAGAAGAGGAATTACTAGCTACGCTGCACCGAAAACTGTGTCTATTTCAAATGTTACATGTTCATGTGAATAGTATCGGCGTCGAGGAGTTACAGTACTTTATTCAACTTCCAAATGAACCATATATACAGTGCGAATTTGTGAGGATTTGGTGTATTCACACTAACTCTATAGCTTAATGCACACCACAGGGCTTTCGACTACAGACCACATATACATAAATGACGTCGATAGCACTTTTCACACTGGATGCACGGGAATTTGTACTAAGTCATTCAAATGTCGCTCTAATTCCTTCCTATATTATACTGTAGCCCAATCTGAACCCCACAAGAAGCATTTGTTACAACCAAACCTGTTTCCTTGAAAATATAAGCGATTTTACCAGTGAACTCTCAAGTTTGAATTTACTTTCGACAGATCTTGGTGTGAAACCAGGGTCGGAACATGGTAGATTTAATTTTGAAAACAGTTCCATCTTTTTAAAAATTGTTAGGTCCCATAATTATCTGCTGCATGATCTTGTATGATAAAAGTCTGTTCTTTGAGAAAAAATCTGAAATATTTTTAGAGACACTAGCCAGAGACTACAACTAATCCACTAATATTTCTACTGATATATTTCGTACACATAGGTCTCTGACTGATGTAATCAGTGAACTAATAAAATCTCCCATTTAAACGACTGGCTCCGATCCATTTTTGAATGACAACAGATGATCCAAGTTGTCACTCATGATTATTATTACTATTATTCTGAAATGATGATATATTAATCGCCAAACAAACAGATGCTTTTTAAAATCGGGATTTAACCAAGAGAGACGTTCTGTAAACGAAAATGGCCGACAAATGTGGAAACCGAGTGTTCTATCAATGTCCCTTGTATACCGGAAATACGGGGTTTAACGAATAGTGTCAAGCTTTCTCAGAACATATATAAATAGAGCCCCATCGCTGCAGTTATAAATTCAAACAATATCATGCGGTAGCACAGACCTCCCCAGTTTCACTTACAGCAGATAATCTCGACTAGCCATGAAACTCTATTGGCCCTTGCCAAATTAGTGACTTTAATTTGTTACGACTTGGAAGTTAATGGAGTTTCGGAATGCTACCGCGATCATCTACCCGACCAGATGGTACCTTAACTAAACAACTAACTTGACTATTATTTTCGGAACCGTGGTGGAATAACGAAACGTCACCCGATGAATGCTTTCTTAAACACTGTTGATAATAATGCACACAACACAGCACACTATAATATACACATATATAATCATATGTCTGAAAGATATAGACCTTCGAAAATAACAGTAATCCTCTGTTCAGTCGATTCTTGTAACAGTGTCTGTCAGTATAGGAATTAAGTCCGCCCAAACATGCTCAATGGTATCAACGCTGCAGCTTTAGTGACAGGCCACCTGAAGTCATGATACAAAGAATTCAACAATTTTCTGAATGTGATGAGAATCAACAAACTAGGCCCAGATCTGTAGATAGTGTAAAAGCCAAAAAATACTGATGAAACAAACATAAATTTTCTGTATACTGACACGGAATATACTGCAACGCACTATTTTTTCCAGACAGATTAGCAACAAAAAAACTTTCTGGCACAAGTAGTGCGCACGCATAAACATATGGCACAAATCCAATGTAGATTTCCTCTGATATACAGCCAAAATGATCCAACAAATGATTACATTTGATTTACGATACAACAATAGATAGAAGAAAGATTTATTTGATCACTTGTCTTAAAATGCTAAGGTCTTATCTGCATATGAGTTGAATTCTGTCTACAAATAAGTTAACCAAGCCAGTTATTCAGATGCAAACGATCAGTGACAGAGAACAAATACGGCTTGAGATAAGTCTTCTAAGCCTAGTGAAGCAAACTAAAGACAACCTTATAAGACATCACAAAAATACGTTTAAAAACAAACCGATTGCAAGATTCAATAATGGTCATAAAAAAGTAACCTAACACAGAGAGTTATTACCAAACAGGAGACTACAAATTAGCACCAAATACCAAAGGATGAGAAGCCGCTCAGCGCACTACTTCGGAGAGATTTTCATACAAGTACAAAATTGGTTTTTGCAGGTAGACTGGATAGGGTATTTAGAGGGACTTCTCTGCTTTCCTACGCTCAATCATGGATCGAATAGGCAGCGAATACCCAACGCTGAATTTTCACATCAGATGATCAACCTTAAGAAGAACTTTTAAACAAAATGGATTCGTCATCGATAAACTCACACCTCAAGAAGCAACGAGAACAATTGTCAAGGTTGCTGATACACTGACAACATTGAACATTGTCTGGTCAAACTATCATTCCTTGTTAGGAATCTTTAATTTACGCTCAGAGTTGGCCGTGACACCTGTGAAATGAAGTGACTACCACGTTTAGAAACTTGTCGGTGTCTTATCAAATCAATAAGTTTGTATTTTTGTTGTAAAATATCGATCATATGCGTTATTGAATTGATCTGTCTTCAGGAATAACAATAACTAGTGTTCTGAGGGTTCACTATTGCGACCAATCAGACCGATCCGAGCAGCTCATTTTAAAGAGACTACCTCCCCCTTCTGTTAAGAATGTACCGCTAAGACTGTAATCGATCAAGACTATCCCTATTCATTTAGACGGTTATATAAGAAGGTACTGTCTAGTATTCCTTAAATAAGAGAGCTGTCGCAGTATAAAAGACCTATGATTACGGCTTTCAGAGAAATGAGAAACAACAATGAAATCACTGATCCTAAAAAACCGCAGTGACTCCCAGATCTTCCGTAGCAGTGGCATGGGACTGCGTAATTTTTTATATATTTATTTCCCCTGGTGATCATGAAATATTATTACGTAAACCCAAAACTTACTCATATACTGCTTATGAGTGTCCGCAGTATCCTTCATTCCTTTACTCAAGATCACAACTCCAGATTGAGTGCTGACTTTTGGTACATTCTTGAAAAGTATAACCTACGGGATAGAGGTTAGAACACCTTCTAGAAGTCATTGGGAAGTCATATATCTACTAATCAGATGAATCAAGCCTTTAACTTTTTCGAAGTTTCCCACACCAGTATCTACGTGAAGCATACGTTGTGTGGCGGTTACAGAGAAACCAATTACAGCGGGATTAAAGCAGCTCTGGAAAACACTGGCTGAGTGAGCATGGTAATATCGACGTGGACAAAATATAGTATCAAATTAGGGATATTGCCCCCTCAAAACTATAAGCCTGGTGTGAAACCAAAGCAGGCTTGATCAAATATCAGCATCCGCAAAATTATCAGAAGCAAGCGCGCTACCTTCAACTTGTGGTGACTCGCTAATGACTTGGGAAACTTGTTACCTTGTAGGGCCTTATGGAACAAACGTACATTAAAAATTATATAGGATAGAGTAAACGACCGAATTGGCTTGGTGAATTTCATGAAACACAACAATAAATAACTGTTTTCTTTGCAGAAATTATGATTGATAAATATTAGTGTGTGCCTGATTAACTAGCTAAAAGATTACCTCAGTGACACATTTTTGGCTATCAATGGTTGCTCTGGGTGATTTACAAAGACTAGAGGAGTGACACAAGTTCCATCTTTATGTGATTTTTCATTTTAATGTTTATAAATAGTATTGCTTGTAATTTAGCGCCTCAAACCAAACCTTACATAGTTTAATTTAAGGAACTAGATCTGCATTCTGTGCAGCACAAGAGGATCATAGATGGAAGGGGGAGGGTTATGAACTTGATGTATAATGCAGCACATGACTCACCTCACCATAACAATTCACTAGTAAAATTCAGTCCTAAACTAAGCCTAAAATAACACCCTACAGAACATTATACGAAAGAGTTCGCGCTAAAATTCGCGATAACGTTTATGGTCGAAATAGGCATATTCTGAATCTCGTTACTTGAAGTGGCTGAGTCCATCAAAATAAGGCTAAAAGTAATTTTTTCCCAATAGGCACCAAATAAAAGCATTTTGGCTGCTCCTATTCGTAACGTTTTGTTTAGTATATTCTTCTTTCGTTTCCATGGCTGAGTACATCCCTACCGTCTAGATACAGATCTACAGAAACGACAGTTATCAAATTCGACCTAGAAAAGTTGAAGTTGAAGAAGATAAGATTCAAACCCTCCTGTAAATACTTCCGAAGTAGAGTAGATCTCAACATATTTTCTTCAGAAATTTACGGGGAGTATTACTGTAACAATTCTTCTATCCTTCATATCCTTAGCACTTAGCTAAACTGTTAACTAGTCATTTTCAATGGAGACCCAATAGCTTTACCTCCTCATAACTAATAACGCTCTGCTATTAGCTAGACACAAGCCTCGTGGAACGAAAAGTTTATTAATTATTTAGAACAAGGCTTCATAGTTTGAGACGAAATCGAGTTAATCCAATGTTTCTTATCGTCTCTCTACAACTATTCCATACATTTAAGTGGTCCTTTTAGACTTGCGATTATATCCATAAACTTGAATTATTAGCACCCATACATCGTCCGAATTACATAAAGATTTGCATTATGTAGTATCTGTGGAGCCATTCTGAATATCTATATTTGTTTTAATCAACCAGAATTTGTTCCAGATGAGTATTGTACGTAATTAAATGTGATCTCAAAGTCCTTTTCGGTGCCTTAGGAATTGAGGGTTCTTAATGTTAATTAGTGATAGTTAAACTGCTGTCTAAATTGCTTTATTTATGTGATTACGAGAATCGTAACAAATAATTGGTCGTAGCTTGCAAGTTATACATGCCAGTTGACAATTGTATTGCTATACTCGATGTGGATATCTCGATTTAGGGGGGAGGGTAATAATTCATCTATTTCAAAATTATGTCTTCATTAATGGACTTGAAGATATTGTCGAATTATATATACTTGTAACTAGTTTTGTAACTAGTTATGCACTAGCTAGTTTAAGGCAGTTGTTAAACTTAGTGTCCATCTGAGATTATTCTGATTAGTTCAGATAATAAGGATCATCCTGTCGCAGAATATGTTTTCGATGTGTATAGACTTCACAACGTCTAACTCAGTTTACTTTTGAAGCTTTAACATGTTTCATAATGTAACTCTTAGACAATTATTTATCCTAAAGAGACGAGAATACCAACTCTACAGTGTTGCTCGACTAGATGCTTTCAAAGATGGGAAACAAAGTTCAACGATGTATGAGCCTAAATGAAGAGCATAGGAGTAGTAACTTGCAGATCAACGACTTCGCTTTACATTCTCGTCGTTTCGAAATAAATGTTTTTGCTTCGTAGGGGATTCTAAGTATGAGTAGTGATAGTCGTTGGGTCATATAAGAATGCACTATTTTCGGAATAGATTTGGATATCGGTTTGCAGTATTCAGGTAATAACCGTTGAGAATTTTATCATCATTCATCCATATTATTCTTATTAGGGTAGGTTAACTGTTGAATATATGTCGAATATGATTTTTCGCTGTGATTTCTGAACAAACTTAATAAGTAGTGTAGTTCGAGAAATTTGAATTTACTTAAAGTTGGGGTCAAGTGACCTATATAAAGCGTTAACAACTTTACATAGTGTTCTTTGTTGGCTTCTACTGCTAACGTAAGAAGTTAAGCCTTTTTACACTAGTTTTCTTATAGTTCTCAAGTTTGACACCGCTTGATTATAATTAACCACTAAGGTTGGTCCTACTAAGAACAAAGCGTACAGACTATACACTAACGTTATATAGACTACATTCGGTGATTTTTTTTTATATTAAATGACTGAACACATAGGTAGTTGTTTATTGTTTCTTTGTTATGATGGCTGTTATTGTTGCTTTATTCTATGACAGCATTGTTTCCCCACTTTAGAAGGTTGTGTATCAACATTTGTGATAAATTATGAGGGGAAAATCAAAGAAACGCTGCTCAGATGTTATAAATGGAAAAATAAAATCTCAAACGTTTTCCAAAAAATTTAAAAGTTCTCAAGAGGAAGGTCTGTTGTTTGACTGTCTAGTTTCCGATGAAATGCAGGAGCGTTTATCAATGATCGACCAGGGATTTCATCTCAAGTGCCCTCCAGACTTTCTCTTGTTCTACGAGTTTTGTAAAAGTCTTTCTCTCGACACCCCACTTGGTTTGAGTTCAAGTTTATCTTTAACTTTAATTTAGATGCACTATCAGACATCAATTTTCGCCTGGTTGGTCCATTTGAAATACTTCACTTAGGCTCCAAGGAACCGGTTAAAAAAGGGCAGTGGTCAAATTATTATCGTTTTTATCACGATCCTCCTGAATTCGTAACACTCATTATGTGCACTGATGAATCTTACCATATAGGCTACTTCCGGTAATCAGTAATATTTTGATTATACTTTTAGAGATTCATATGAATCTGAGTCATTTCTTGCTAAATCAACCCATTCCTCCAATGGGGTCTTTGAGTATTGTGGTGAGAATTTGTTTGCTTGCTTGAGGTTTGTAATCTCCACCAGTACTAATCCCTTTAGGTCTATACTACAAGGAAACAAGTGTAAACAAGCAAATCACTTGTCGAAATGTCTTATTGAGTTTGCATCCTCCAAAAATATTTCGACGGATTTGTCACCGACGTGTAAGCAATCTAGTATTTATTTTATTTTACCGAAGACATGAAAAACAGGAAGAAACGTCAAGTATGCGCCACAACTAACTGTATAGGCTTGATGATCGATGTGACTAAGAATGACATTGGTTACCGTCCTTTAAATATTTCTTACAGTAAGTCGGAGTCACTTTTTCCTGGTGGCACCACGAGTTGTTTGAATCCGAATACCTAGTGTATACTTCGTTTGGTAAAAAAAATGAATGTATGTTTGTAAGGAGCATTAAATGTTTTCTCAAGTCTTTGTATTCTTTGCTTTCTATATATCCTAGTCCTAGCCGTAAAGCTACAAGACTACTTTGTATATTGAGCATCAACCCTAAGTTATGTGGTTCTGTCATTGTCTTTAACAGTTTTGTTTTGTTTTATTGTCTACTTTGTATTTCTAAGGTATTTTGTTTATTGCTTTGTGCATATTATTCGAAGTAGTTTCCAGACTATGTTGTTTTATATGCATATTAGTGTTTTGAAACATAGGTATTATTTTGGATTTTATTTTCTTTTTATCATCCTTGTATTATGCCTGATGTAGAAGAGACTAATGTACAGTTGTTTTATATCATATCGATTTTGAATATGATAGACAATTTCGCTACTCATTCAGTTTTCATCCTTCTGCCTCCAACTCTATTTTCTTTTGTCAGCTGCACTTAATAACAAACTTGAAGACATCGTCAATGAGAAGTCAAAAGATAAACAGTTAATTAAATTCGCTCCAATCGACGAATTAATTACTTGTGTTCAGTTTGCCAACGATGAAGGCGATTTTGGACAAGGTCTAGAATTAGGCCTATCGCTTCTAGCGTTTCATCCTAAAGGTAATTAATCGAATTATAGAAAAAACTGTAAACTTCACTCTACAAGTATTATAATGCTATCAAAACAACGATCATTTAATGAGTTAGACTTCACCACCAATAAACTATAGATTTTCGTACAACAGTATAAATGTTAGTGTCTTTGGAATCACAATTAGTTTTGAGTAAAGTATTTAAAAATAGATAAAGAAAGTTATACTCAAAAAGTTCCTTTGACTGGCTCATTGGTTTAAAATTTAATTCTCCAAACAAAAAATAGTTAGATGATGTATCTGTTGCATTGTGGCAAATTTAGTAAGTTGGTTTTCGTTTTATTAAATTAATACATATTGAGACATGCAATTTCAGGCTCTCATCATGGTACATTAGGGCACCATGAACATTTTACAAGTTAAGAATAATTGTATAATAAGGGATATCCTTCAGTTAAAAATACAGCCAAAAAAGATTTTCTAGTCAAGGGAGCTCACTTTTGTAATCAGTTCAACACAAACTACAAAATGATCGCCACGAATTTCATTTTTGGCCCATATCTGGTATTGTATTAAGCCGCTGTGTTGCACTATCTTTCAGACTAATCCTTGAAGCATATGGGATCACATGCTGAAGATAATTAGTAGTGTCTCATTGAAATCTTATACTTAGAAGCATACTTATCAAATCAGTAAGGGTGATGATTGTTTATTTAAAAGCATGTATGTCTTCCACACTTATTAAATTTTCACTAACCTTAAGAATTCTAATCTACATTTTCACACTAGTAATTCTATTTCGGTTGTTTCTCTTCAGCTCAACCATTGGAGGCAGCTAACATATTTAACAACAAAATCAAACACTTACTGTCCGTCGGTTATACTTTAGCGAATAGAAAAGAATTCAGTCAAGTCGTTCAGCTTCATATGGATGATAGACGTATTAAACCATTAACCTTCACGTAATTTATTTTCATTCCATCTATCTTGTTATGGGATGTTATCTTACATATACATTTATTTTTATACTAATAGTGAAAATGTCAGTGCTTATCAGCTCTTATGTTACTAACTTTCTAATTAAATGCTTCTTAGTGCATCAGTTTCTGGTCAACTGTTACGAGCTAGCTGTCCTATTTTTATTTTTCATTAGTCTGAATCGCAATATTAGGACAAATGCACTTGACGCTAAGCTCAATAAATTACCCTCATCGCAACGTTATTCGTAACTTGATGATTAATTTAAACTCACTCTTCTAAATGAGAAAAAACTTTCAGTCATATTTAGCGGTCTATAAACAGACAGTGTGAAGTGAGATAGTCATGTGGCGGTGAGATTTAAGTTAGTGTTCAGTATGTATACTGAATTATTGTCACTTTATATTTGCTCACGAAACAGACAGTAGAGATTATCGCTGTCTTTCGATATTTGTTTGCGTGTCACCATCCGTCATTACTGAGTGAGTGGGTGGTGTATTTTTACGTCAACACATATTATGTTTCCTTTGGGAAAATGACAGGGATGCAAGCAGCTCAAATATGTACGTTAAAGAAACAAACTCTACGTATAAAGCTGTAAGTACCCATTTAGTTGGATTTTACAAACTCATCAAGGTGTCATGATGTCATTCAAAAGGCACTATTGCTCTACGTTCTCCAATAATTCTTCCATTTTAAAGTAATCTGAGCAAAGCCATTCGTATTTTCAACGAAAGTGCCTGTGTTGCAAAAGAACAATGTTCTGAAGGATGGAGCACTGCTTTAGCACATAATGATGTAAGACGCTTTATTGTGCGCACGATGTTTTCTGCGATTGATGATTAATTATTTAGGACTTGTTAATTATCATTGCGAACGTTCTTAAAAAAACAGGTATCTTAAAAGTGTGTGGTACATACTTGGCAGCTTTTTCTGAGAATAGTTTTAATTATGATGTGAAACAGTAATAACCATTATTGTTTAAGGGGAAAGGATTAGTGTAACATTCCTCTAGGAAGGTTCACTGCGAATGTCAATAACTGCGTTGTATAATTTATTAGCACACTTAAATAGGTTTTGAGACATATCATCGGATCTCGAACATTGCAACTACGTACATTAGAACATTAAAAGTAAAACTAAAAAACAAACGTTTATTGGATTTCTGGAAGCATAAGTAACTAATATAGCTGCTCTTAATTATAATAATAAGGTTATCACGGTAGTCATATCAGAAATAACTAAGAACAGTTTGTAGAGGCCAAGATTATCCTCTGAGCACATCAACCTTAAATTGAACATTTCCTTATGTGTATGTTCAAGTCGTGATTGAATCTCCATCTTCCAATCTGTTTGAGTCTTCGACGCTTGTTGGATTATTTGGGTTCCGAAATTCCTTTCTACCTAATTCTTCGTATTGATTTTATTTACTTGCGTCCGCTCAATCGTATATGTGCGTAGATTCAATTGATATAGGATAATTATATGTACATCGGTTTACATTTAACCGGACCTAATACAACTACCCAACATCTGTAGCTCTCACATCAGACATCGTACGTGGTTTCCTGGTCGTCCCACGACAGCTATTTCTACTAGTTCATTTTTAACGTCGAAAGTATATTAAACTATAGTGATAATGACCCATAGAATCCCACAAGCAAGTCATAGATACATCATAGTTTATATTGTTACATGATTACGATTTCGAAATTCCGTGCGTTTATTAAATTCAAGTTTCTAATTTATAATCTATTCAACGTTTAGATTTTCGAAGATCAGTGCAATCACCGTGAAATTCTTGCTTTATGTAATCTTAAGATAAGTGATGAAATTTTAGATAAGCGTTTTCATTGGCACATCATATATCAAAGCAGAACTGGGACATTAGGTAGTAGTGCTTTCCAATCAATCACTTATTGCTACATTTTGATTCGTTTTCGCTTATAAACCTTTCTCTAAAGATTAGAACATGAAGGAATAACATGTTAGAGGATTCTAAAGACTTCTGCATCATTTCTAAAAACCACCAAACATATCGTAAAATCACCTTAAGGATTCATCATCAAAGAGTGTAGCGGTCCCGACCGTAGCTGCTACCTTGACGTGGTGGTCGGGCTTGCCTATCGTGATGACCCAACCGAGCTATATTGGCTGGAACATATGTTCCTGTAGGTTCTACCATGCCAGGCAGGTCGATTGGAGAACGATGAGACTAAAAGCAGCTACTCAAGGTCTGAGGGCGAAGTCGTACTGCTGACAGCAAAGGGGTGTGACAGCAGTAAGGTGTTTCCCTCGGACAACCAGCATCTGCAGCGATGCTGCCTTCTCACAAGGAAGGAGGGGTTAGAAAAGGTCGACCCTAAAAATGTCACACCTCACCCTACCTCACGGATTTCCGTCTCCTGCGGTATGGGTGCCCACTAAGGGCTTTTAGGTGCGGAGCTAATACTCAAAATACTTTTCATAAAACGGCCGTGCGTGACAGGCCTCAAGCAGTTGTCCCTTGGGCTCTGCGGTCACGCTCTTAGGTCTCTAAGACCAACACTAATCTACCTTCTTTTTCAGGTTCCTCAAGAAACACCCTTCCATGGTGTGGGCAGCCAGGAAGTGAAAACCGCCCTCATACCTCTAACAGCACACAAGATCATCTTGTTCGAAGCCAAATCCCACCTTCAACTCTTAATAACTCTCTTATCACCATGCCTAATCATTCTAACATAATTTTATCGCCTTGCGTCTCTAATGCTATTGGTTTGAGTTCACGAAACGTTATCCCTGGTCTCCTAAAACCGCGCACTAAGTTGTATATTGGAGCTTTCAACGTTCGAACGTTATGTCAAATAGGACAACAGGCATCCTTAGCCATGACTCTAGAATCCCGCTCCATCGATATCTGCTGCATCTCTGAAACGCGTATACAGGATTCAAGCACAGTCATTCGCTTGACCTCACTTTGTGAAAATAAGGAATCTGCTCGGTTCACTCTTCGTGTTTCCGGGGACCCCACTGCTACCACTCGAGGCCTTGCTGGTGTAGGTATAGCACTAAGTTTAAAAGCTGAACAGGCTCTCCTCGACTGGATTCCAATAGACAGTCGCTTGTGCGCAGTCCGTCTAAATGGAACGGTAAGGACTCAGGAAGATAGGGACACACGCCGTTGTCTCTTTGTTGTCTCTGCCTATGCTCCCACTGACTGCAGCTCAGATGAAGTAAAAGATGAATTTTACAGAAAGCTTTCTGACCTTCTGTGTAAAGCTAAGCGCACTGATGTAGTAATAGTGGCTGGTGATTTTAATGCCCAATTAGGTAGACTAGATGAAACCGAAAGGCACCTAGGTGGATCATATGGTGTTGAGGCTCAACGAACAGACAATGGCGACCGGTTACTACAACTTTGTTCAGACAAGCGTTTATTTCTCGCAAACACCAACTTTAAGCATAAGGAAAGACATCGGTTGACATGGTGGCCCCCGAAATCAACTCAACGCTGGACTCAAATAGACCACATTGCTATTGGCCATCGTTGGAGAGGTTTGATAGAAGACTGCCGCTCGTTTCGGAGCACATGTTTAGACTCAGATCATGCCTTAGTGCGAGCGCGTACTAGTCTGCGACTCACTGGACGTAAAAGATCCACGACAAGGATCCCCCCAGAGTTCAACTTGATGATGAAAAAGTCAAGAATACATTCCAGGAACAACTAAAAAACCAATTAGTAAACGGCGTAAACTGTTCTCAACCTGATCTAGCCTGGAATGATATCCAGAAAGCTGTTGAAAGAGCAGTAATATCTACTAATAAACCAGACCTAAAGGTTAGGAAAACTCAGTGGATTTCAGCTGCATCTACTGAACTGATAGATACTCGGCAACACATCCCGTCTGGTTCTGAACATGATGAGCAATGTAGGCAACTTAAACACAAACTAATCAAAAGCTTACGCAATGATCGTGAGCAGTGGTGGGTGGCGAAAGCTAAAGAGATGGAAAAGGCAGCGGAAATAGGTAACAGTAGGCAACTGTTCAGACTTATCAAGGAAACGGGTATCAGGAACCCAACTGCAAGTGAAACTATCTGTGAAAAAGATGGTTCCATTATTCACTGTCAATCTAGAAGATTAGACCGAGGGGCAGAACACTTTAGGGAACAGTTCAACTGGCCCACGGCGTCATCCCTGCTGCCCACCATCCCCAAACAATTAGAATGGCAAATTAACATTGGTCCCCCAAGTCTCAGTGAGGTTGTGAAGGCTATTGGAAACTTAAAGCGAGGGAGAGCGGCAGGACCAGATGGATTGACCCCTGAGATATTTAAGGAAGGTGGTCCAGTCTTAGCAGCCAGATTAACTGAGATCTTGGCTAGAATTCGGGAACTAGACGTAATCCCATCTGACTGGTCTCGAACACTAACCATTCCGGTCTTTAAGAAAGGACAGAAGTCCTCGTGTGACAATTACCGAGGAATCAGTTTAACGAATATAGTGTCTAAAATACTAGCTTCAATAATACTTCGACGTCTAACTAAAGCTCGTGAAGAGCAAACTCGAGAAAACCAAGGTGGCTTCAGACCCGGACGTGGTTGTATAGACCAAATATTCACACATAGGCAGGTTCTGGAACATAGGCACACTTTCAGACGCCCGACAATAGCTGTATTCCTTGACCTTAGGGCGGCGTTTGACTCTATTGATCGTAAGGTTATGTGGCAATGTCTGTCATTGAAAGGCGTACCGGAGAAGTACATTAACCTTATACAAGCTCTCTACTCGAACACCACATGTCGTGTTAGAGCTTATGGCAGATTGTCTTCGGAATTGACCACTTCTAGTGGTGTTCGTCAAGGTTGTCCGCTATCTCCATTTTTATTTAATTTTATCATGGACATACTTTTAGAGTTACCATTGTCATCGTCTGATTTCTCTGGGGTTGACCTCTTTCCAGGAGATAAACTTACTGACTTAGAATATGCCGATGATATAGTTCTACTGAGTGAAGATGCTGATAAAATGCAGAATTTTTTGACTACCTTAAACTTGAACGTAAGCATGTTTGGGATGCGATTCTCCCCATCCAAATGTAAAATGTTACTTCAGGACTGGCTTAATTCGGCACCAAAGTTAGTGATAGGGGGTGAAACTATTGAATGATTTAACCGTTTTACTTATCTAGGGAGCCTCATCAGTCCTAACGGTCTAGTGTCCGATGAAATCTCGGCCCGTATACATAAGGCCCGATCGGCTTTTGCCAACCTGCGTCACTTGTGGCGCAGGCGAGACATTCGTTTGATGACAAAAGGACGCGTTTACTGTGCAGCAGTCAGATCCGTTTTACTTTATGGATGTGAAACATGGCCTTTAAAGATAGAGGATATCCGTAGGCTCCTAGTATTCGATCATAGATGTCTCCGAAACACTGCTCGTGTTTGCTGGGACAACCGAGTAAGCAGTGCATGGGTTAGGAATAGAGTACTAGGTAAACACGGTAAGGCTATTGATGAAGTAGTGAATCTTTACCGGCTGAGGTGGTTAGGACATGTGTTGCGTATGCCTGACCACCGTCTACCTCGATGAGCAATGTTGTCTAGTGTGGGAGTAGGCTGGAAGAAAGCTAGGGGTGGCCAAACGAAAACATGGCACCAATCCATGAAGTCATTGACAATTGGGCTGAGCCATGTTACTAGATGTAGACTACCTGGTTGGGGCCCACACGATGATCGTAACAAGTGGTTAGAGACTTTAGGTGATATGGCTCAAAATCGATTGCAATGGCGCAGGTGCATCCACTCCTTGTCTTCCTCCAAATTCTAATTTTTGAGCTTATTATAATTTTCTCTTTACTGAATCACTTTTTATCTCAAATCTCATCTCTGATCTCTATGCCTTTCCATTAGTACTTACTCTGTTACTACCTCCCCTACTCTGGGATTTGGTCTGACAATTTAATCTTTATCTGCTAATTGAGGCATGGCAACTTGAACTGATGTACGCATGTACAAAGTTCTACGTTGTAACTGACTGACTGACTGACTGAGTGTAGCGGCACGAAATCAAAGTCTAGGGACAATAATTTGTGCAAAAATTTGTAGTGCCTTACAATTAATACAAAGTAGCTAAATTAAAGTGGTTTTATGAAGGCATGTTAAGTTTATTTCATACTACACAAATTGGTGGAAGTGGGAATTTTACCATTGGTTGCTATCCGAGTAGTACAAACGTTTAAGCTGTCCCCGTGTGACCTGAAGACCCTGGATCTAATCCTTCCCGAGTGGAACTGAGGATTGACACCTCCTGAGTGTCCTATACTAAAACGGACAGCTGTCTAGTGATCTCTGGTATCCACTGGTACCAAATTGACATTAGTCTGTGACGGATACAACTAACCAAAGTTGTTACGTTTTCGAACCGTAAACTATGAGATATCTATGTGTTACAAAGCTACTATCGAGATTAAGTTTGCCGTAACAATTATACAGAAGAGTAGTCGGGGTCATACAGCAGTAGTAATGGCAAATGGTCGTATTGAATGGTATTGGTCTATGGAGATCAATGAAGAACAATCATCACTGAATATGTAAATTGATGGAAACATGAGAATATTCATGGAACACTCACAAACTAATTCAAACTGTTAAGGAATACAAGATTATACAATTACAATGATAAGTGAATTAAACAATTGTGATACATAAAAATTTATAAATGCAAACATACTACAACACGGCAAAACATTAGTGCGTTTATTTGATTGTTAACTATGTAAACTACTGAGTGTTATTAAGTGGTATGGCAAAATGTACAACAGAAGGTGGTTGGGAAAATACGGATTTAACAGGCTTATAGTGAATAGAATATCTTAGAGTTATCTTAGGAGTTATCATCTGGTAGTTATATTGATTGATCGTTTTTTTACATTTAAACGAACTTATTACATATACTTGTCAATTTATATTATATGTAAACACGGATAACTAATGGAGGTCATGTTAAATAAAAGGTCGAATGGCTGCAATGCTATAATCGGAGAATAAAAGGTGAGGACGCTAGAAAACTAGACTGGCTAATACTTTCATAGCTTCTATCCACTGAAATACAAGTGAGGCATGATAATGTTCCTTTTTAACAATACAATGCATCCTCACAGTGGATGCGATTGCAGAAGATACAGAACGTATTTACAAGATGTTGAATGAATACTCATTGAAATTTACAAACCGGTGTAAGAGTCAGTTAACACAGAAAGTCCTAACTGATTTCGCTTCAAAGAAAAGCGTTTATGTCACGTTACCAAATAAGGGGGAATCTAGCGGTGTAATTTTGAAGCAGAGGTTAAAATCTGCAGTCGAGAAAACACTGTTGCCTAATTATCCATTACTAAGAAGTCAATGACCATGATTCCACATAAGCCTCATAATTGCAGGAATGATTACGTCATACCTCACTGCATTTACCAGTTCATATGTATGTGTAGGCACATGGATAACAGAACACTGCAATCAAAGGGGGGTGGGGTATAGTTGCCCAAGTGGCTTCCAAAGCAAATTATATCATGTTCAGTAAAAGGAAGTAATAAGAAGCCCTGCGAAACATTATTGACAGGCCGTAAATGTGACCTTGCAATTGTTTTTAGGGGTTTGTATAAGTTATCACAGGCTTCTTCTAAAATTTATAGAAGCCTTAGCCATAAGGAAATTTAAGCCTCTTTTGTGCTTATAGAAACAGTCTTTTATAACACGGAATCTGCTCTGGTAATTGTAATTATTATTACAATTATGGACTTTTTTTCTTTTTTGATAGTATGACAAATCTTCTAGCCTTCTCATCTTTTATTCTCCAATTATCACATTGTAGCCATTCAACTTTTTATTTAACTTGAACTTTATTAGTTATCCATGTATTTATATAAATGCCTTGACAAGTATATGTATGACCAGATTGTTCAAAATGTACAGTGCAAATATAATACATTTTTCGGATAAACTCCATCTTTTGGTTACACTACTAAAAATTATAAAAGGGACTGATTATTTTAAATTTATTACAGTTATTCTCAAAGTAGAATGTAGAATTCGGTTGTTACAACAAGCTCATCAGTTATCTATCTCTCAGATACACTTATTTTAGAGTGAATGTTGTGAATTTTTTTGTATAGAGTGTAGATAATGGGTAAATAACTTCACACTTCAAGTCATTCATTGGTTAACAAGTCACAAATTAAAATTTTATGTGAACGATTATTATCGTGAAAATAAGCTTCGTCAGAGTTTTAAAAACTCTACAGTAACTTTTTGTTTAATATGGCTTAGTCACATTCCCCCGTTGTCCGTCTAATTGTATCCAACCGTATAAAATTCAGCAGATTTCGAATGCTGTTCTATAATATTTATTAGTAGATGCCACAAAACTTTGTTAATACTAATATTACACCAATTTTACCTATGCTAATTTTTGCTAAATAACTAGATTTTACTGTCTGAAATAATCAACCTCATCCACTTAAGGGAGTTCATCTGTACGGTGCTTCAACTGATTGTATTATAACTTTCTTCCGGTGGACCAATAAAACGTTTTTAATCTTTTAAACGATAGATAAGGTTTTAAAATAATAATTTCATTATACTTGACAACATTTGATATGAGGAAGTAAATGTGCATGAATTATAAATACTATTTAAATCAATGATATTCAAGACTAAGGAGGTGTCCTTGATTAACAATCGACTATCATGATTAGGAAAATGCGTTACAAATTTAATAAACAGATTATTCTTGTAGAATATTTGTCACTATATAAATTCACAGTGTAACTATGTGTACAGTTGTGCCATATATAGACATTAAAATGTACTTATGTACAACAATGATATGAGCGAACCGGTTTCGTAACACCTAATTACATGCCTTTAGTTTCATATCTTGAAAACTATAGGTATTATATCTTAGAAATCTGTAGGTATTGATAGAAATGACGTAATATTTCTGTGGAATTGTAATTCTTGTCATTACTATTGTTAGTATAATTAACAGTCACACACTGAAACTAAAAATAATTTCCCCATAGTTTATATTTTTTCTAGTTAGGATTAAACCAAATTAAAAGTTATTGTTTTTTGGGTGTTGATCGATGGTTAGTTTATACGTTAGACTAATCAATAAAAAAATGTACTATTTTCCCTTTGTAATTTCAACTGAATAAAATGTGTTTATGGGTAATTTTGTAAGTTAACACTATTAAATGTAACAGACCAGATGTTGTCTTCTGATATTCTATCAAGTTAGTGAGGCATAAATTACTGAATATGTAGTCGTATTGATTACCAATTCGTATGTCGTCGATACAATTCATTCTTATTATCCACTAAGTCTACTAAATCATTTAAGTGTAGTAAAATCTTCAAAAATACATGAAAAGAATGTAAAGTAACATTGACAGCAGCACAAAAACTTATTTCATTTCCTTAAGTCGATTTAAGTATCATAATCACTCGAAGTCATAAACACTTTTAATACACAAACTAAAAATCACTTTAGTTATGATTACGAAACAGAAAAAATCCGGATTACCTAACACTCCTTTTGCATTTACTAGAGAATAATACAAAGTAAGATAATTTGTTAAATAGTAATATATCACGGGAAACAGTACTTCTTACTTCCTATTGGAAAAAAGCATATGAACTATTTTTTTTCTGAAAATGAAAGATCATAAATCAAATCTTATTTGACATTCGACTAGTTTTCTTTTAATAGAAATCAGTTCAAGAAATGCTAGCATTCACCTCTTTAAACTAAGTTTTCCACCCTGTTAAAATAGAATGGTGTAAACTATTCCAAATGTTTTGATTACGTATGCTGAATAAAAAGGTTGACATAGGTATCAACGTAAAAGATTATTAAACTCACTAGTGTTCGATGAGTAAGTTTATCTAAATCGACCAATTAAGATTTGCATGAAATAAATAATTATTTAGTTGACTGAATACGTCACAGATGGATGTTGGCAGGGTACCATTGAAAACCAGATAGCAATAGACAGCTGTTTCATCCTAGTACAGGGCTCCTCAGTAGTACACACCCTAGATTCCCATATCAGGACGGAACGGTTGTTTGGTTCTCCCTGGTTTTCAGTGGTACTCTGCCATCATCAATCTGTGACGTATCCAATCAACCAAAACTATCAATATCCATAATTTATCTCAGTTCAGTGAAAATAATTATTTAATAAAAAAATACGTCATGAACTGTAGTTAACTATCTGCCCAGAAAATACTGGTTCAGTATGTTATTCTATGAGTTTTTAAAATTAACTATTAGGTAAGTTCAGAACTTTCACATGTCACTAAACATCGGTTTATGTTGTATTTTGACTTTGGATGTCACAAAGGAAGAAGTAATATCTCATGAAAATGAAAAAGTTGTTACGCCAGTCCTAACACCATAATTTGAGCTTAGATGTAAGCATTCACAAGAATTCGACTACTATAATCCGAGTTTTTCACTGCGAACGCGAAAACCTCCATAATAGTGAAAAGAAGTGAAGTTATCACTAACATTTAAATCCACCATATAAAAAAAAATCAAGCTGTTACCACTGAATACAGATAGTTGATTGGAAGTTTATTATTTCTTGTTGGGACGTATTGAACAACCCATTTCTTTTTGCGGAATTGTTTTGCTTGGTCGTTTGCAAAGATAAGTTTGATCATAATTTTCGTTGAAGATTGGATGCCAGCTCTGATATGGACCACTTAGGTCCTCTTGTAAAAATATCACTGTTAACTTTAATCCTGAGAGAATAAAAACTGTAATTTACTGGTAGTATTAAATGAGGAATATATTACGTGATCATTTAGGTAAAGTTGAAAGAAGATGAATTTTAGTTAACCAGTCTATTCGTATTGTGTAGCGTTGGGGAAATTCACTATTGAGAAGGATAAACAGGTTATCTCATTTTCTCTGATTTACACCGATTCTATAAGAATTTATCATCTTGTGAGAATGTTCATCAAACTATTGTTTTCTATAATAAACTCATTCTATCCTAAATAAGCATGATCGGTTTTATGGCACTATGATATTCAGGCCATTTTTGTCCCATTTATAATTGAATTTTATTCGAAATAAAAAAAATGTATAAAAACTTATTAAAAATATTACATTATTTTCAATCAAAACTGACTGTATAATTCTCTAGAATACATGTACTTATTTGAGTTAATTATAAAGAAATCCCAAATCATTTGCTTGGATTTGTGGAAAGCTCTTGCTGAGAAGAGGTTTTTGAGATGAAATATCATGAATTTATAGGAATTATCTTGACAGTTTCTACTATGGGCTCAACTATTAACCTAATTCCTATCCCATGACATATGATGCTGTGCAACTGGTTAACATACGTTAAGTTATATGCAAGTTACACCTCATAATTCCATTTGTCTAGCTCATCCAAGTGTAGGTTTTCAAAGCTTCTCTGTTAATACAAGCCTTGTTATGAGTAATATTGTATTCAGATGATAGTTACATGAAAGATTATATAAAAGATAAGTTCACCGCTGGAAGTTTCATGTAAATTAATGTATACGTTATCAACGTCATCGCCCTTTTCTTGTGGTCATTAAGTAACGTGGTATTCATTGACTATTTAAAATAAAGAACTATAGATGTGGTAGGGTTAGATATTTTACACACCCCATATACTGTTTGAATCTGATTAAACTTTGAAAAAATTTTCAATTGGTTACGAAGTGCGGTTACGGCTAAAATAATGACAAATATTTGCTTTTTAAAATTAATCATGTAAAAGGAAAATGCTTATTTAACCATTTATAAGTTCCCGAATGTAAACCCTACAAATTTCCTGAAGAACATATATTTGGAAATGTTTTCTTTTAGTGTTTTAAGTTAGCAACCAAAACAATAAAAAAATGTTTAGATGCTTATATCAAAAGTGATCAATAACTTTGAGTTCAAATGAAATAGATAACACTAAAGTTTCACGAAGCCATTTTCGTAAGTTAACACATTACTTAAATAGGCTTATTATCTACATACATGAATGAAAAATTTTTTATCTTATCATCTTTTGACAATTCAGCTTTGTTTATCAATCGTTACATACAGGGAACTAAATATTAATTTGTTTATATTCATTTAAGCTATATTGTTTTTAAAGCGAAACTGTTGGTATAAATTTAAAAATGAAAAGAATGAACCACAATATGTTACGAATCAATTTGTTCTTAGTATAATAATATTAAAACTTTGGTTCACACTATGTACACTTTCTATCAAATTATAGTTTAAAAGTTCATTGACAAAAATATTTTAGGTGATTCATTATATATCAATATGAATCAATGAAACTCTAGAGAAAAGAATTTAAGGAAAATATAGTTTTTAATATATAAACAAAAATTATGTAAACAGTAATCGATGCATAGATGAATTATTTTTTAAGAGCGAAGATCAACTACAGATTGTTTGGGATTTGTCATTTTATGTTAAATCTTTAGTTTGTATTCCATGTTATGGTTAAATGATCATTTACATAATATTCAATCAATGTTAAGAGAATCTTAAAGGTTGTTAGATATTAAAATATTGACAGAAAATATTCAAAACTTATAGTTCTTCATAGGATATTTTAATACTGTTACTTGATATATTTAGTTCATTTATTATCAGAACTGTGTGATAAAGAAATACGTTAGCATACATATACTAGCATACTTACTAATCAGTAAGTAGTGATGAACTCTATCGATAAAATTGCAATACATCTACTAAGCTAGGTGGCTTTCTGTCGTCGTAAAATTTCTGTTGATTGTCTTTAACTAAATCTACTTTAACAAAATGTACTACGATATCCAGTCAACTGAGGAGACAACCCAATCACAACAACTGATGGAATTCAGTCAAAATTAGAAACTAGAAAATACAACTTTACTTAATACTTACTGACCAGTCGATGCTAATGCCTCAAATCCAGAAACTTAGTTAATGTTAATATCTCTGGTTGTAACACTGATTGATATGTGTCCAAACACAACATGAAAGATTAATTGTTCCATGATTACAGATAAGCTTTACAGAAGGTTACCTACTAACACACGATCTAATGGTAAGAAATCAGTTGATTTGTCTAGATCATTTTATAGTAAATATCTCACATCTTTCAGATCTTTTATTTGAGTAACAATATGATATAACAGTAATAAAATAGTAATTCTTTTCGTCTATTTATGTTTTCCACCGAAGTATTCATCTACAATTTATTCCTCACTTTTGATTACTAACAATTTAATTCAGTGAATATATAAGTTATTTATTTTATGCTTAAAACTTGTTTCATTAAATATTATCTACTTAAAGCTACGTAAAAATATATTTCCAATAAAGAATAGATTTTCATTTTGATAAATTTTGACAGTTGTTCAGTATTTCATCACAATGGTAATCACTAAAACGATCAATATTCAATGGTTTTTATGTTAAAGTAAATAAGTGTTTTTGTTACTTCATTAAAGCGTATCACATTTTATTATTATGGATATATGTTTTTCTTATTAATTAAAGAAGTGATAAACGGCAATAATTTAGTTTTAACAGTTAAAATGTTGACTTTATTTACTTTGTTTATTCACGTATAGAATAAAAGTTTTAGAAAATAATTGAAAACATTCAAGAAGCATGTGATATGTAGTTAGGTGTTATATAAGTTGATGAATTTAAACTTTATATCATGAATTGATTTGAGTTAAATAACCATTGAAAACCGGGAAGCACTGGACAACTAATTTTTTATTCTATACAACTGTTTAGCAGTGAGCATCCATGACCATCAAGTTTCACCATAAAGGTCCTATTTTTCAATGACTAACTCAAACGAATTAATGTTATCAATTTAAAACATATGAATTTATTGAGAAAATTAATCATTATTCAAACATCTGGTTAAACATAAGAAGATCCTTCCGTTATTAATGCTTATTGTTGTTATTTATCATTTCGTGCTCTATTTTGAACTAATCACAATTCGCAAGTGCAATTTTACCAATTTATAATTAAATGATGGTGTTTTGAATCTATTAAGCGTGATTGATATTTGTCAATTTATAGTAGCGTTGTTGTGTTTACTGAGCTAGACAGTTACATTTAGAGAATTCCATCATCTTTCTGAATATCTTGTGATAAGTCAGTTTTAATGGATCTAAAGAATGTGTAATCTTAATTCTGTTATCATCATTAACATAAGTGGTATGAATAATAACATCGTCATGAGGATAAATTTGATTGCATGATGCAAACAACTCATAGTAATGAACATAAATTACTTAAAGTAATTCAGGTAAAAGTTCTTGGAGAGATTTTATGAACTAAGGAAAACAATTTTAGTGAGGTTGTATTAGGTGAGCCAAGCAATTCAATCGAGTGAGTTATTAAAAGCTTCACAAAAAAATTAAAATGCTAACAGGGCCAAAATGTGTCAAAAAATTTTTAATATTGTAATAATAAGTAACTGAAGGTGGGATATCGTCAAGAAGTATATCGATCAATATTTCTATTGATCCATGGTAACAATTTTGTCATTATACCTTAAATATGATTTGTCCTAAATTGTTTCACAATAGACACTCTAATCGTTTTATGAATTCACTTATCATTAATTAAATATGATGTATAATATTTCAAATTTGTTACCATACTTACTTTAATTACTCTATCTCATCTTTTACATATTTAGAAATTCAGGATTGTGTGAATGTATTACTGACGGAATGTATTGTAAGCGTAAGCCAAATGAAATCTAAGAAGTTGCTGTGCTCATTAAAATTTATCCATCTAGATGCTATTAATTAAACTTATAGCAAACGTAACATATGACGAATATCATAGGTAATTTTGTAGAAATGTATTATTTCACACTGCCTAAAATAAGTAATTTCAATTATTGTTTGGCATTACTAGCGATAAGTGTCCATTTAAAGTGCTATTACACAGTATAAAACAACAATTTTTTTGAGAGCTGAATACATATATATATATATATATAAGTTGGATTGTGACTGGTAAGTTGAATCCAGGACGCGCGTTTCGTCCTGCACAAGTGTGGCTGTCTGGACACAGTAGCCTAGTGGTGAACGCGGTGGAGTTTGACACAAGGCGGACTGAGTTCGAATTCCAGTGTGAACATCAACATTGGGATGCAGGTACATCCAGCCGATGAGTCCCAAATAGGACGAAACGCGCGTCCTGGATTCCACTTGCCAGTCACAATACAACTTAAATATAACTTGTGTACTACCGCTATATAGAGGCGATCCGCTCAGGATGCCCATATAGCAACAGAGGCTGGCCTGTTTCAGTCCATTACAAATCAACGGGAAGATACAAGCCTATTCTATATATATATATATATATATATATATATATATATATATATATATATATATATATACAAAGCTACAATAAAGACAGTCTTGAATAGTGAAAATTCGGGTTATTAAATTATATATCAAAAAATAAATCTTTGAAGATCCATCTTGATAGGGACGCTATCATCTAAATAGTTTACTTCCGTTTACTTACTGTGTACATAAATGTGTAAATGCATTCTCGAATTGAAGTTTTCTAAAATTAATTTGAAAAAATTTGGTTAAGATTTCAAATATCAATCTACTTTGAATTGACTTTAATAAAACTTGATAAGCAGATCAAGTCAATATTAAAAATTTTAGTACAACTTCAAGCATATTTACCAAACTATGGTTAGGTTGTGTTCTTCTTATCCAGGTGGTTTATGCGTCAAGCTTTTATTATGGTTCTATGCAGTTTCATGCACATAAACTCCTGACAGATTTGAAGCATGAAAATTTTTCAACAAGTGATGGGCAGCTGGTTTTGCCAACCTTGAGTCGGATTAGTTGTTGTTACCACTTGTAATGTCATTTTTACTTGTTCGTTTTGATTCTCTTCTACCATGATCTGGTTTGTATCATTGCAGTTGTTTAAGATTCTTCTAAATGGTTGATGAAGTAATTCAATTTTAATAAGTTTATTGACCTTTGACTGACCTAAGTACCATAGAGGTTAACATCTACAATTACACCTAGGCAAACAATAATTAACTGTCAAGTGCCACAATATATTCTGATATTGATACATTTAGGTAAGACTGAACCTATATATAAATGGAAAAAGTTGACATTTTGGATGAAAGAAGGATAAAACTAACCATAGAATTTTCAGAAGCTTGTCACTGATTTCGGCAAATAAGTCATATGCACATTGAAATAACCATAATTTATCAACGAATTAGAAAAAACAAAAAAACTGCATTGATACGAATCAAGTTAACACAGAGGAAAATCAGAATAAATATGTAGGTGATGACGGAACAAGCTTTAGCAACAACTAATTGGATTGAAATTTGATACAAAGAGCTGGTAATCATATGTGGAGGAATTTCCATAGCTTAGTTCTATCAAAATTTTATATGGATGGAGTCTACTGAATCGACAGCGAATGCTTCATGAATCAAATCAACTAACTCGGAAAACATAACTTAATCAAACCAATTTCACCGGTAATATATCTTCACTACCATCTAAAGCTTTATCCAATCTTATGTAGTGCCGAAAAGATAATGTGATGTGCAGTAAATATATTAGGACCGAACAATGATATTCAAGATTATGACTAACGAAATAACTGCAATTCACTAATTCATTGGTATGTTTTCATTCTTCATAAACAATTCAACATTTTCATTACAATTAAATTCATTTCACATTCATTTCTTAAATTACATAATTCCAAGTTTAATTCAATTCTGTATGATCAAATTTATATTCACATGGAAACAATATTTCTATTCAATTTTCAATTGTTTAAAAGAGTTTTCAACTTGCAATTGTTAAACTTTTAGAAATCCTTTATTTCCATTCTTCCTATAACATTTGTTGTAAGAAAAAAATATACAAATAAATCATTTTGAAATCTATCAAGTCTCTATAAATTGAATTTAGATGACATTTCTCATTGAGAGAGCCAAATTCATTTGAAATACAGTTCATGTTCACTTCACAAAGATGTTATTCAATTATTCTTTTTATCAGTAATTGAATCGCAATAAACTCTGAAGAACTCATTTCTATGTTTATTGAATTTATGTGGAGTGATTGGCCAAGTAGAGATATTTTGTAGCAAACACTTGTCGGAAAGTAATTCATCTATTCAAGTTTAAAACTTTCTTGATGTAATATTGATTATTTTAATCAATTATGCAATACTGGTTTGGGAAGATTTGAGATTCTGTTATACTGCAAGTATGTTAAGTTGACCTGATAATCGTATGCTTGCTGAATCGATTGTATAACTGGTTACTAAATCGTTGTACTGATTAATTATTTCTTTATTTAAAAGGATTGGTTGATTTAAACATATTTTCTGAAATGAAAGATCCAATTTAGAGAAAGTAGGATACGTTATTTTATCTTTTACTTGACATAAATCAACAGTGTTGTTGGTCATTTTGCTATTTTCTCGTTTGTTAATATTGTAAAGAAATTGCAGATTGATGAAAATCTCCGTCTTTGCGATGTGTTAGAAATGCATTTTCTGAAAGATCATTTTGAACTTTGGGCTATTTAATGTACTTCTTTGAAGCCAAAGAAATGTTAAAAAATCCTGGCTTAATAGAAAATAAGTAGTCATTAGTAAATTGTGAATTACAGGTGATCTTAATGATTAATTTCGTAGAATGGTCAGCAGTAAAATTTGACAGTAGGTAATAACATATCTTTTAGTAAAATTAGAATTGTGCTAGTATCAAAAATAATTGATGGGTTTATTGGTTAGTTTGATTATTAATCTTCAAGAAATTCACTGAATTTCGAGTATTGATTTCGTCAAAGTCTTAAACGTCTTCTCAGTCAAACGTATGTTCACATTTTGTGGTGAATTCTGATAATAAACCTAGATCATTACGTAACATATATATTGCCTTATTATATTTATATATTTATTCGTATCACTATTATATGGAATTACCCGTGTGCATTTTTATACGTGTAACTGTCTTTAAACTCACTTATATCCCTTGATATTAACATACTTTATCTACATTTCATAGAATGACTCACATTATAGATACGTAGTTCCACACAGATATGCAACACTTCGGTTTATCTCTAAGCTTGCTTGTGATTCCATTTCTAATTCGTACAATACTGCTACTACTGATGAGTTCTTACTCGGTTATATTGTGGTTTCTATTTGGAATACTAAGTGATATTAATAACATTTACTTATATGCATTGATATAAACGAAGATATTCTATGGTGTCTGATCACTAATTAATGTTCATTTAGATTAAAATGAAGAGAATGACAGCTTTATGTGATGTAATGCTTTACATAGTAGGATCACTCTTCTTTGTACATGATGATGAGCTTTTACTCTTTTGTTATTTTATCTTTCTACCTGAACAGAATTGACTGAGTTGATTTTATCAATTAAGTACACAAAGTCTTTCTTCAAATAGTCTCTAGAATGTGGTTGTAATTTCTTACACATCATTCATATATGGTAAGATAATCTGTCGGTTTCTGGTTTTGATTTTGTACTTGTCGAGTAGTTTGACGTGCACATGATGATATTGTTTGAGTATATGTTCCAAAAATATCTCTGCGTATATTTGTTTATTTCTCCATAATATATTTGTAACGAAATATTATTTCTATTTTTAATAGAGCTAATTCGTCTAGTAAGTTTATAGGTTGCGCGATAACAACTATTTATATGATTTCTTCAAGCTGTTTTCTCTCACTTTTCCTGTGTTAGTACTGGTAATCAGAATATCTACGAATGATAATGTATTAGACTCCTTAAGTGGAGCTGATTTTCAAACCATTAAGATGTGAAGAATATTCATGAAGAGTTTCTAAAATCTTCCTTACTAGTACTAAAAATTATCAAATGTTAGTTATTGCTCTCCGCACAGATATGTGTGTAACGAGTTGGCACAATCAAGTTTTAGTCTAATTAGCTTTATATTCCCAAAAATAGAAATATCCATTCATCACTTCATGGCAGTTGTGACGAACTGAACTTCATTCTAGGTGAAAACGTCAATACTAGGGTGTGGATATATTTAGCTAACGTGTCTCAAATAGGACGTAATACGCGCCCTGGATACCACTTGTCAGCTACAATCCAACCGAAACAACACTTGTAAACTTTCGCTATATCGAGGCAATCCACTCAGAGTGCACATTCGGTAAAGGAGACTGATTAATTTCAATCCATCATAAATCAACAGGAAGATCTAATTACTTTCTAATTATATTACTACTACAGAACGCATATTAGTGATTATCTGTATGTTAGTAATATCTTACCGACTGGAAAATTATTTACATTCGAAAGTCAGAGAATAATAGTATCTTTCCTGTCCGATACTTTTCAGTGTTGCTCTATGCTATTTCTTCACCTTAAATTTTTGAATTTTTTGTAGCAACCAGTAACTTAAGGCATAAAGGACTGTGTTTTCAACTTCAGTCAATTTGTGAAATGGATCCACTTTCATCCAATATCTGGTTTTACTCCAAGCATTAATGATCTTTTATTATTTCAAATGTATGAAGTCAACAGTTTTAATAATGAGATCAAATTTATTTCTCTCTAACCAATATGTTTCGTTAATTTGATTAAGACTGTAAGGAGCTGATATGAATTTATAAGATCAAAATAATTCATTTGTTAACTTTGTTATAATGAAATTTGTGAAAAGCCAATTGTATCATCTTTCAGTAAAATACTTAGGGAATAGAAATCATTGTTAATTATGAAAATATTTCTCAATAGGTAAGTAATCCTATCAGAACTGTATGAATACCTTTCTTTGGTGAAGACCATATAAACAAACTGTTAAATTCATCTTCATTTAGAAACATCATGTTTTATACAAATATTAAATAGTTCCGGATTCATGACTATAATTAGAAGTGTATATTTTTGCTAAATTTTCCTGATAACTGGACTGATATAAATAGATCATAGTATGTAAAACAGTGCAGTTTATTATTAAAAGTAAAATCATTAGTTTAACAAGAAGGCAAGATTTGTATGTACATCTTTGTTCTTTTACGTTATATGTGTTAAAATCTCAAAAGAGAAGTGCATATTACTTATAAGTTGACATATTCTAAAGGATCAAGAGAATTATCATTTTATTAACAGACTTAGTATTTTGCACTTATCTGTATAATAGATTTGAAGTTTTATAATAGAAGGTAACGTTATGATTGTTTATCAGTGAATTAGAAACAAATAATTGCTTAGGTAAGTGAAGTATACTTTGAGTTATATTTTTCGTCTGAAGTTTAGTAACATAGGCAATTAGTTGAATCTAAAAGACATATCTAAATCTGTCAAACATTGGTCCGTAATTTAGCGCGTCAAAATGTTTCCGATTTATGTGGACTGAATTTCACGAAACGATAACTTTTTGGGCAGTAGATATCTTTAGTAATCATAATTACTATACTCCAATTATTCAGGAATGAATTCTATTTGTGTTTTAATTTGAAAGTTTAATCATTTGACATTGATAAATACTGTAAACGTAATACAAAAAATGAACGTTAGTAATAGATGCATACAGTTATTTAGAACAAAACAGAAACGATTGTGGCTTTTAGACAGTTGGAAGCCACTTAGCATAGAAATTAAAGGAGGTTGTCAATAATACCATGTTACAGAGACTACCTTGAAATGTGTATTTTTTTTAAAAACTATCATAAGGCTTATCGTTCTTAATATTTTAGACAAAGTAGAATTTCCGATTGTCCTTATTCTCCATAAATGAATGTGTTATTCTCAACATTCACGTTGTCAGTGAGCCAATATGACTATTTATCAGCAAGTTTTACTGTTATTAAATTTATCTATCTCTTCAAACTTACTGTAAAGAGACAATAATTTTAACTGATTACCGTTAAGTCTTTGCAACGACCTATCTATCATATTAAAATTCTATTGGAATGTAATATTTCAAAAATATTACTTTCACTGATAAAAGAAGAAACTCATTTCGTTGTCATACGAATAGTCTGTTTCTTTATGGAATATCGAAATGTGTACATCTGTCTCGAGACTAGGGACGAAATACCAGTTAAAAGTATGTTACTGGTGTAGCATACATTTACCCACACTTCTATCCAGTAAAGTTGGTTGTCTTTTTCTCAAGCAAGATAATGTAATATCCTCTTACCATTTATATTCTTCATGTATACAATCTTTGAGAATCTCTTACTCAAATTAATATTTACTTGAATTCAAATGACTAGTTATAAATTAAGTCGAACTTTAGATTGGAAGTTATTAGTATTTTCTGTTGAACGACATGAAAAATTCTGTTTGTACAGTGATATCTTTTGTTAATATTATGTCTATCAAATAAGTAATCAACTAAAACTGGCTTGTATTTATTAAAATGAAACAAAGAGTACACTACTAAGAGATAATAAACAGTTATGGGACATAGACAGTAAAGAAATACTTTAACTGAAATGAAATATAGAAAAAAAAAACTAATATGAAACACAGAGAATACTGAACAACATACTGTTCTTTAACTAGTTACTATTTATTTTAGAAATGATCTAACACAAGGGAATAAACAGAATAAAACTGTCAATCTTCCACTGAATGAAAAAGGAACATTCTATTCTTTTTTTTAATTCTACTATCCTTCTACATAAAATCATCTTCTTCTTCCAAGTTAGAGTATTAGTTTAAACTGAAACTGACTATTTTCTTTTTGTCTCCTCTTACATCAAAACAAATTCGAAGACTTATGCAAATTTTCATCCTACTTTCTCAGTTGTAGAAACGTATTCATAGACATTTAAGAGTTAGAGTATGAAAAAAAAAGTTTGATTTGATGAAAAAAAAGTGATTGAAATTAAGACATTATGAAGTTTATTTGATGTGTGTATGTGAAAAGAAAAATCCTTTTTTTTCTCAGTTTTATAAAAAAAAGTTTAAGTTTTTCTTCTCTCCTTATTTTTCTACTTAATTTTGTCACTATATAAATAATTTTACTTTAAACAATAATCGGTAATTTCACAGTCTCATTTACATATTTATAAATAAAATAGTAACGAAAAAAAAGAAAAGAAAAGACAAAGTAAAGAAGAGAAACTGAAGAAAAGTTTAATTCGATTATGTTACTTTATGTGTACAATATTATGCATTCAAAACACGTATGCATTTTTGCATAGGATCGTACATTATTGTTTTAGTTACTAAATAAAATGGGATAGTTTATTTTGATTTTTGAAGATTTAGTCATAAATTATCTTTTTATTACTTGTCATTGTTGACATAAAATAAAAAGGCTTAGTAATATGCATCAAATGTAAAGTAATGATTCTGTTATAGTATACATTGTACCCTTTATGAATTTGTAAAAAAAGTAAAATCAAATATTTGTATAAAATAAGATTAATTCATTTTATTCTACTGGTTTCTCATTAGCTGCATGCAAACTAAAATAATGTTTCCTTAAAACTTAATGTTTAGAACAAAGTTTGACGAAATTGTGAGAATGAGGTTAGTTGAAATTTGAATTACACTAACATTGCAGACATGTAAATATAATTAAAATGTTACATAGAATATCAAAAATATAAATATATATGTGTTGTAAAAGAGAGAATTAGTAGCAGAAAACATAATATTGGGTAGAGTATATGATTATGTAATAAGAAGATGAAGAAAACAGTTAATAACACTTTAGAACGATTTGAATTAAGCTTAATCATTAAACTTAAAATATGCTATGATGATATGGCTAAACGAAATACATTTAACATTCTTAACCTGTTGTGTAACGAAGTGAATCCAAATTGCAGATAAAAGATAATGATATAATACAATGAACTGAATTTAAATGCATACACAAACATGTTTGATAAAGGAAGTATTATTAACAAAATGGAAAGCAGCGCCTTTTGACTGTTTCACGAATATGTGCAAAAAGATTTTCAATTTAGAGGAATGAAGACATTTAACAATGGAATCGCCAAACTTCTGAGTGACAAAAGATACTAAATGGACATTTTTGAATTCTTTAAGCTATTCATTCAAAAGAAAACTCTAAACCTCTTAACATTTTCTAATGCTAAAACTATTAAACACCTAAAGTCGCAGTTGTTTGTCCAAAGGGAAATAATTATCAGTCATTCGTTGCACCCCTAACCTAACTCTTATTTCATCACACCATTGCTATTATGATTGAGCTTAATTCAACTCATTCTCAAGTGTTACTTTAATTAATTTGCTTATTACATAATCAGATATCAGCCGTTTCTTTACATCAATATTTATAAATTTTCATTACACATCAACAGGTTAGTTGCAACTAGACTCGGTAGTTAAGTAAATAACGCTTCAGAGCATAAAGTGTTAGGCGTTGAGTCACAGAAATAACATTGGTAATGAGTAATGTGACCATCCAGCTGAAAAATCCTAACAATACATAACATCTGACTCTGACAACTACGCAAATTCCAACGCTAATAAAACAATAATTTTTAAACATAAATCTTTTATTTTCGTACTTAGTTAGATCTCGATATTTTAGGTCTCATCACCGAAATATTAAAACAAAATCGATTACGTTGCCATTATTTATTTTCAGTAGATTAAAAATAATAGCTAATTGCTAATGATATTACCATAGAGATTATCATCGGTCTTATCTTTTAAATACTACAACAAATTCATTGGTAAAGTATGATTAAAGCATAAACAGTTGTTATCACTTAACCGTGATGTGTAGTAGTTCTTCAAAAGATTGCAATTACAACAACTCATCAAAGATTTGGTAATAGTAATTAAGTAAAATAATGTATAACAAGTAGCTAGTGACAATTTTGGTAGGTGCCAGTACGTGTTCACTTTTGGTGTGTAAAACAGTTTAGGAAGCGGATGACAAAAGTACCACATATTTACCATAATAGGTAATATACTTTAGATTAAAATTATTTTACAGGGAATTCCCCGTAATACAACAAACGCTATTAATGTAAGTGTAGCGATGGTTAATTGATACCACATGTAAAATTCGAATAATCTTCAAAATGTTTTAGAAGCCTACACAGTAGTACTGTTTGAAATGAATTTAGGAACATCTCATATCAGTCTTATATTTGGTACATAGTATACCATTGAGCACTGTTTAGCTTGTCATGATTCAGTAGATTATTCAAATATTGCTTTCGCATTTATTGTCCTACAACATAAAAAAGCTTGGTAGTAAAGGGTTTTTCTTCAGATGTTTTATCAGCAAACATTTCAGTGATGCTCATTAATAAAGTGACCAAGATATGTCCACAAATAAAATTATATTTTGTGTTGGTGTTTAATGTTTAGGTTTAAAGTTACTAGGGTCGAAACATACTACTTACAAGACAGCATTAGTAATTACCATCTCCAGATATGAATCTATTTAAGCTATTACTATTAATTGAAAAATAAATATTATAAGATGTATTTCCATTTCTCCGTGGATGATGAAACAATTTACTAGCAAAAAGTTGTTCCTATTCACTGTCCCAAGTCCCTAATTAATTTGTTGGTTATAGATAAATTTAAGAGATAACGAAAAAAACACGCTGATGTTCGCCAAAGCTCAGTTAACTGTATTTGTATCTTAGTCAAAAAGGTACCTGTAAAGAAACCTAGCATAACAACCTTTTATCTGATCTATTTCTATCATGTAAATTTATACATGATCGAATTATTCTTCATACTTTTAAATGAATTTTCATGACTATCATCCAATACCATCTTCCATAATTTAATAACAAGCATATATTATCAATGATCCTTATCACCCATCAAGCAGCACTGAGAGTAGATTTGACCATGAAGTAAGTGGATAATTTACTCCTATTGAATATTAAGTTACACAGTGACATTTTCAAAACAACTTAAATTTGTAATAAACTGTATAACAACGAATGAAGTTGAAATTCAAAATGTTTACTAAAGATTTAAGTGGTAACTCCAACGATTTTTGAAAAGTTCGGTTGTTATCATTCTACTGATGAGTACTTTAATCAGTGTTATGAGGAAAAAAAGTGACTGATATCAAACGCCAATTGGATATACCTAATTGATCACTGCGCATCTGTTCTAAGCCGACTCATTCCAAAGCTGGAAATAGAGGAACATAAGCCGACAGATCAACCGGACGGAATCATATTGTATTTTATTCAATCCTTTATATATACATACGATCAGAACACACCATCAACCAATTAGGAAAATAAAATCTATGCAAAACGGTGAATGTGAACTAGAGTACCGTGCACACAATAGATTTACCGTAGTTCATAATGTAAAATGACATTCTAACAGTTGATGTTCCAAATAGGAGGATAGGGCAAGGGGTACTGAACAATAATAGAAATAAAATATTAACGATGAATAGAACAAAAAGCAATCAAATAGTCTACAGGAAAACAGTTCTCGAAGATAACCAATCATCTTTAAGTGCCCGGTATATCAATAAACGGAGTCGGTAGAATAAAATAAAACCGTATTAGATTTCCATAATTTTATCTTAATAAATTAATTTGCAGAATATTACTGTACGTATACATAACTTACTATACATAGTTACAGTGTAATCCATTCATATTATGGAATTAAATTAATGAAACTTGACAACAAAGGATAACATTATATCCCTTTGACAAATCTTGAAAAAGTGACACGAAGATGAAACTTATTAGAGATATGTAATTCAATTGTGTAGTGTATTAAAAACAATCTGATCACACATAAACTTCTTATGACATTTATGTATGAGAAACAAAGGTTAAATGGAGACAAATTAGGTGATATGAAACCAAAGGCAACGAAGAAATGCAGCACTCTCAGCATGAAATCAGCATCATTAGATTAGATCTAGTGTAAGTTCAAAATTTTTTTGAGCATACAAGAAGGGATCGCAAGGCCAAGGCTTCAGCAAATCTTAGTATACTCCATAAGCCAGTCTATTATAATACTACAAAAAATGATTTGATATCAATTTTGTAGTCTGTTTCAACTAAATGTTTAGCTATGGAGGATGACCTTATGCTCCTTTTCTTACGGAATGTGCATGTTCACTTACACTTACGAGCAGACTGCAATTACTCCCCCCTATGTATATTTGTCCACAAGAATTGATTGATTCTGTGCTATGTGAGGCAACTGCTCAAATGGTGTTTTAGTTTGGTGTGAATCATAGCTCCAGACTTTCCAGTTTCGATGACATTAGCTGAATATTATGTCTTGCCAATAAATGCTCCAAGTCGTCGTTTTAATATAGGACTGTTCGAATCACTGCTGACTGGTAAGTTATATAGACGGACTTCTTACACTATAAATATTGTAGGTTTCATTAAACTTTTTTATTATTGACTTTCTAACTATTTGTAAACATTTTGGGTATGCATTCAACATCAGCGTTTATACTAACGGATTCACGTTTACTTTAACAGTATCGCTTGTGCAAATACCCTTCATCCTAATAAATAAACCTTCTACTAATCATACCAAAAATGTCTATCTTTTTTCTTTGAGTGGATACACATACATAGGAAGTAGCAATCATGATCCGCGTGTAAAGGGAGGTCGACACATCTAAATAATGCAAAGATCCCCATTAATAATCAAAGGTCAAGAATATTTCAGTTAACAATTGTTTTCAATAAATTTTTTTTCAGGCTCTACATTTAGAATTCCATAAATATCATTTCCACAATTAGATTATGTCACCAGGTAAGTATTGGGATTAAATATGCTAAAATCCTGGATTGAAATTAGAAAATTACCTGTCGATCTGATTTTTACATACTATGAAATGCTCTTAGTCAACTACAAAATGTTATGTAACTATGTACCATAATTGTTATTCAGTATTCGCAAGATTGAGTGTGTCATGCTAAAAAGTGATAATAGTGATACTTAATCAATAAGGTCAAAGTGGTTGCGGTAAAGTCATGGCAATAGTAGTAACGATAGTACGATAAGAGATAAGTTAAAAATTATAATGATTTAATGATATGTCGAAAATAAAATAAAACTGGAATGACTTAATAATAAATGAAAGTTTGAATAACCTGTAAGCAAAAAGGAAAGGAAACGAAAAGGAAAAAAGATAATCAAAAATTCTTAGGGATGAAATACTGTTGTAGATCATAGTATATGGAGAGATTGAATATATATCTTCTGTATGCATCGTTTCAGTTTCTTTGAGTTAATGGCTAATATTTTTGTTACGTAAAGAAAGCATATTCTAACATCTATAGGTAAATTATTTGAAACTTTGTATACAACTGAAAAGGTTTCACCAATCTTGATTTTGTGGCTGCTTAACATTATGTGACCAAGAACTGCGCCTGTAGAAGATTTCATTAGATACTTGGATAACCAAGCCAAAACTTTTGGTGTGAGTGGGGCCTGTGCAAGTGTCTCCATTGGAGCAGTGAAATTGACAAATGTATTCATTAGAAGTATACGGTGGAAAGAACAGTTAAGCCTGAAGTAGACAATGTTGGGTAAATACTATGCCTACGAATAGCTCTTAAAGGTGATGCAGCAAGTGACATCCTAACAAGAAGATTAAATAGATCTATTAAAAGTACATTTAAAGCCGCCAAGTCACATGTTAACTTATCGACTATGCCACTTCTAACACAGTAAATCAAGGATAAGATACCAACGATAGCATCAACTATTTCAAGAAACTAGTTCTAATTTATCACACATTACTGATAATCATCATTGGCGTCCCTTTTATTGCTTAATTATTTTTGATGATATTGTTTTAATTGTTTGGTTATTCAAAAATACTTTGGTAAAAGGAGTATCCTTGTGAAAGTGGCCGTTTCTGTATTACCATTAATCATACAGGATGTTTTAATTGGAAGTATATAGAATCTGGTTAAGATTATTGTTGTTTTACAATTATTTATAATACGAAATATCATGTTACAGAGCACTAGCTCGTAATTCAACAATAAAATGTAGTCCTATTAACCAAAAATACTTAAAAAGTCAACAACATAAAGTAATCCTACTGACTGAGCATTTATAAAGAACATGACTGCTACTTTTCTTGCTTTCATAAAATTCCGCTTAGATATATAATCTGAAGCTTAGAAAAAAACACAACATGAAATTTTATTAAGCTGGAACTCTAAAAAGCAGCTTGGAGTTGCAGTAAAAGATAGTATTAATTGACAGTTGATTAGTTTGCATTCTACCTTTGTTAGATGAATTTTGGTATTTTCGTGTGAAACATGTTGATGATCATGGTCACATTACCTTAAAAAGTATCTGCTTAATCAAGTAAACTGGTTTAAATGGAGTCTTGATAGTACTATGCACATAGTGGAGATCTTAACGATTCAGTGATCCATACTTGGAATCTGTGTACCAAAGTGGCAGGAATAATTTGTGATTCTGCTATGGACGGAAAATCTCTTCAAAACATCTTTACTTGTAAATTGTTTATACTATGACATACATGTTCTGCTTTTTTTTTCGTTAAGTAAACAATTATTTTTCACACTTCTAATCTATAAGCGATTCTGACTTTATCATTTTCATTAATTTCCACATCAATATATAACGTTTTTTTGATACTTAAAGTTTCAGAATACCGTATAATAGAAAATCACACTATTTTCTATTAGATGACAATTATAAATATAACTGTATAGTTCTAGTGAATAATTTTATCGAAGGAAAAGTTTTGTTTATTGATGCGCCTGATTAATTACTGCGTGAATATTCTTCTAAAAAATATACACTCTATGTCACGGAGACATATATTTTTGCCATTATGTTATTTAAAGATACGATATCACACAAAACTAGTAAAGTAATAGTAAGTTTATTACCTGAGATGTGGAGGAAAGCTATAAAGAGTTGATTGTAAAACTTGAATGATCACATATTGGCAAACTTAATCAACGTGTATCAGTGAACGATTAATATTCATTGAAAAACTAAAGTATTTACATATTACTCCTGAAACCACTAATATTCAGCTTCTTCTACATTATTCGGAAATATTAGTAAAATAGCAATGTCGTGACTTAGTACACCTAAAGAATACACATAAATGCTCTACAATAGAATTTATACTATGTATTTCAAGAATTATTAACTGAATTAACTATAATACATGGGAAAGCACGTAAGTAGTAACGAATTCGTAAGATATCTCTGCGAATCAGCCATTCAGGATGCTAGTTTATGGAATTTGATTTAAAGATTTGCAAGAAACTAGTATAATGGCAATTTTTACTAATTTTTTTAGAAAAGATCTGAATTTATAAAAAAATGGTCTCAAATAAATTGTTCTCAAAAATGTAGCAATTGATTGAATATCAGCTTTGATTAATGAAATGAAAAGATCAAATTTATCAGAGTTATGTGATGCATATTGTTCGAGTTGGAGTAGATGAGTATTTTCACTTGTTTTAACTAAGTCGCTTAGTATATTTTTGTTTTTCAAGCTATTTCGATACACATTAACCCAGACAAACATGATTGAAGTAGGACGTTATATTACTTTCTACATAGACTTTGTGATTCTGTATAAGAGTTGTGTAGACAAAATACTTGGTACCATTAAAACCTTTTCCAGTCAAAAATTTAAATTTCCTGTGTATTCAGCCACAATTTGTATTTACACTAAATCTACATAAATAATAATATCTTCATAACCTGAGTGGGTTGTGATTCACATTATTTCACCTGTTATCTTTGTTTATCTTAAAAATTGTATATTTTAATTGCAATTTTTTAAATGTAAATGCCATTGTAAACGGTTAATTGATCAAATTGTTCAAAATGTGGTAAAAGGTCCAGAAGAGCTCAGTATTTGCATTATATTGTCTACATCATATTCTTAACATAACCTAAAATGCACAATATCATTGTCACTCTGAGTTCAACAGAATACATTCTCCACAAAATCTATTAATGTTTACCATCTTCTATACAACTGAAAATTTTCAATCTAACTATAAAACGGCTTTTGTGATGTATCATAGAATAAATAGACTTTCCAAAAAAGCATAAATTTCAACATTATACTAGTCCTTATGAAATAACATTGAACATGATTAAGATTTATATTCATCTTGAAACTAGGCTGATTGCTTATTATCGAAGTAATAAAATAGTCACTGTTAAAATTGTTACTGCCAATTTTATTTATTATTGATTGTAAACCTAATCTGAATGTGTTTATGTATTTGTTTAAAAGAAAATAATCACCAGTACTGTTTTTTGTAAAAGACGTTGAAATCTCCGAAACACTTTTGGAGGATAACATTGACTATAGATATATATAGGGACATTTTAATCAGTTCATACTTAAAAAAACACTGTATTCCGAGAAAATTGGATTTACCATTAAAAGATTGCTAAAATTCTGATATTTTGAAATGTTTACCATCCATTTCACTTATAACGAATAATACTGTACAATGATACTTTCATTAGTCTGCTATTCAAATGAGAGTTATTACTTATCTCCGTTTATTATGAATTATCTATCAGCATCAAATTTTGTATTGACGAATTTTAGATATTCAAAAGATCTGTCAATAATTTGAGACTGGTTAAGCTGAAAATTAATTTTTAAATCAGCAGCAAATAATATTAGTCGTTATATCTTTGGCGTAGTAGACAATTTATCTATAAAGCAAAAAACTTTAAAAGCTATTTTACAAAGCTTTTACTTATGCACACGGATTACACGACTATTTACTATCCTATTATTATTATTATTATCTTTGTACTGTATTACCTTTCTGCTTTTATTTAAACAATAAATTGCTGTTATACCATATTCTAAGCATAAATTAGAGCTGGTTAATTGTGGGTCATTTACTCTGTTTTCATATTCTAAATGTCGCCGTTGTGTATTGATACCATTATTTTGATCGGTCTGTTGTGGTTTTGGTTATTCACATATATATATCGATTGAAATATACTAAAATAGTTTTTGGGCTGTTGAATTAAATTCTTGTGTTTGTATCCTATTCTGTTCGGGCCAGTTGGAGTCAGGCCGACTGTTTTAGGATAGGATAAATGGTTGCGTGCTAGAAAGGTAAGATGGTCGTATGAAAGTTATTATTTTTAATTTGTACATCACGAATGGTCGACTGTTAGGACATGACAATCTCTATTTCTGAAATTATGTTATTCCAACGAATTTAATTGATACAATCAACTTCGATTTCATTGTCTTTAGTACTGATTAAGTGAGTATGAATGAACGATGTTGTTGAAAATTGTCTAATCAGTTTGCAAACTATTCAAAAATAACTACTAGATGTTTATTACTATTTGTCTAGTGACATGTGCTATTTACTTCAATGCATTCGACAATAGCATATACGCATATCTTTACTGACCTACTGCTTAAAATTAAAAACTAGTTTTCGTTTTTGTATATCATAATTCAAATCACTATATTCTACATAAATTTCCATTTGTTTGAATTTCACAACATAATTATTTATTCAATTTGTGATGAAACAACTACATAATTAAATATATTACATCATATTATGTTAGTTGTACAATACTTACTTTTGCAGAAAGTTCATTGAAGCACTACTATAAAAGTGATACTACTACACAAATCTGTCAGTCATTCAATTGTTAAATATGTGACCGATTCTAGATACCTATATTTGCCAGAATCTTTATTTATAATCATCTACAGGATCAAACTAACTTCAACAGAATCTCAGTAAAAAATTTATACATTGTAGAGGTTTTGATTATTCATCAATTCAAGTTTAATCCCGCTTTACGTTTTTATTCTTAACAGATGTCTCTAATATTCTTTCATCATTAAGTAAATTGTCATAATTCCCATAGTTTTCATTTAATCTATTTCAGCAAATTGTTCAGTAACTACAAAATTAAAATTTGGCACTTACAAAATTATGAATTACTTTTGGTAATGTTTATTAGTGAAGCGACAGGCTTTTATTGTATTATAAACTATTATATGTAGAACAAATAGATATAAATCCGACTTTACGAAATGATGTCATCAAGAGGATAGTTTTCGTGGTTAGACTATATTTATTCAGATTACTGATATCATTGCTATTTGTATTAGTAGTATATTAATTATACCAGAACTTTAATGTTGCTTTAGAATGAAGGAAAATCAAGTAGTAAATAGCATTTAAACCAAGTATTTTTGACCATATTTATTTGAAAAAGTTAATTATGGTATTTTAGTGTAATTCAATATACTACTCATAAGTAAATATGGATACCACCATACATAAAGAGAAGGAAGAAAGTTTACTTTGAAAAAATTATCTTTTATGAATACAAGTATACTTTAACGAACCTTTTTATCCAAGTTAATTTTTAGTGATTGCGATAAAATTTGTCAGAATTATCCTGATATCAATGTTCTTACATGAACTCGAATATATGTCTGTGTGTATGTGCATTAAGGTATTCTTAAGGTATACTTAAATCGTTACGTAACTAATGACCCACACTCACAGAGCGTTGGTATATATATTCCGTTGAATAAATATCCATACAAATCTTTCTATAATAAAAACCTTAAATGTGAATAATGAAAAGAAAATTTTCAGAAAATTATCTCTGACATTTTACTTAAGTAATATAATTTGCTTACTTGAAAAAAAAACCTTCAGATTGTTAATCATAATTTAATGAATTTATTAATGAGAGTAAATCATTTAATAGAAAAAGTAGTATATTACTGATTTAATGATGACATATTATTTAAAAGAAATTTAAAGGTAATTACCATTTGATAGAATTTTGTTATAAATTTTAAATGAATAAATTGTAATTATTCCATTATTTAGATCACCATCTAATTTCGCGAAAAATATGAATTTGTTGCTACATTTTGTTGAAAACAGTAAAAGTAAATTTATGTTAATTTCCAATTTATAATCTTTTGATAAGACTAGAAACAATTAAATTTTATCATGAAAATTATTATTCAATATTTAGTGCTAATTTAAAACAAGGATCTTAAAAGTTTTAAAGATGATCTAAGCAAGAAATACTGAATTTGAGCTATAAAATGTTATTAAACATTTGTGAAAGCTATGGAAATGAAATCTGTAAAAAGGTATTGGCGGATTTTGAAAACAATATGCATATTTTAAGAAAGGGGAAGGTAATGCAAAATCAGTATGAAAGTTGACTTCATGTAATGATAACGACGTCTACAGTGTTTATTTTTGTGTTATTTTTGATGATCAGTGGACTATTTGAATTGTTATTTGGGACAACTTTGCTACAATGTGTTTTTTGGTTAGAGAATCCATGTGCGTAAAACAGAAAAATGGTTATATAGCTAGACAGACCAATAAAAAACTATTGAAAATGTAAGCAGAGGACTCTAATGGAAAGTAAATTATATGAATCGTATATTTGGGAATCCGTTCAATGTAATAATGCAACATAAATGTGCACTGATGATATCGTCATGAGTAGTAGATACTAAGATATTTGAAACATTGAAATTTCATGTCTTATTATTTGGATAATGATATTTTTATGAATGATCGTTCATTTCTTTGACCCATATTAGCAAGTTAGCAAAATTTTGTTTACTTTTTCAGTTTTATGACATTATGTAAGTTACTAATAGTATGAACATTTCTCATACTGTTGCATATCGAACATACTTTTCCATTTATAAATCCGAAAAGATCAGTTATAATTGGCTACTATAAACTAGTTCAAAAACGTAATGAATACAATCATATGATAATTTGTTATGATTTATTTATAATTTTTGGTATTCACGTGATTTACCGCAATTAGTCTGTAATATAAGCTGACAATTATTCACAGATATAATGTTAACTAATTTTGTTTCCCAGGTGTCACAAAAAGTTGCTGGCGTATTAAAGTAGGAAATGAAATTTGAGAAATACAGTGATTGAATTTATATATTTTTTTATTACAGCAAAAAGTGTTATGCAACGAAAAACCATTTAAATAATACATAAAACATGGAAAACGTCATCTCATATAATTTAAACCTTTTAAATATGAAACGGAATAGTTTTGATTAGTTTAATCAAAACTGTCATCCAAATACATATCATTTCAGACCATTTATATAAATTACTGAAGCAGGTGTAATTATATAATGCATGTTTAGAATACTGTGCATCAATTACTATGTAAACAACCTGGTTATCAAATTGTAAGTTTTACAGTCAATTGTGAATAAATTCCATTACTTCAGTTCTTTTATAAGCAAATAATTATGACATTTTTTAGGACAATAGTGAAAGTTGAACAATAAAGCTAGATAACTCAAGTTGCACAATGTCCCAGTACTCTCACTCCTAAGCAACAAGTCATCTCCATCATTTCATGTAAGTACTAATCTGTCGAACTGTTTATTGTACCAGAAAATGAAATTAATCATCGATCAAATGATCAGTACCTCTTAAAGAAACAAACTTATAATTAAAATTTGATCATAACCCAATATTCTACTTGACAAGTAATTAGTTTTTTACTTGGAATAGTTTAATGGAAATCGGTATTAATTTTGTTAGTTCATATTTGTCGCAGATTACTGCTGATCGGGCTTGACTGGAAACAAGGGGATATTGGACAGCTGTTTCATCCCTGAAAAGGGTTTTCCAGAACTGGCACTGTAAATTCTACCAGTGAACCGAACAAGGGCCTCCAGGTTATTGAGCACCTAACAGTCTGGACCACTTGGCCGTCGTCTAATTATAGAACTTTCATTTTCACCATTTTATGATATAGCATGACAATTATCTGTTGTCACTGGTAATAAATGTCTTACTTCCAAGAAGTCTGAACTCCACCAGTCACGACTTCTCACTAGAGCTTCAGGAACATGACAATGACAATGGTTGATAGTTGCGCTATATATCACAAATTGATGTAAATTGGAATTCCACCATCGTATGTCGACCATGAGGTGCAAACAATAACGTGTTCGCCAACCTGAAGCCCTTGGTGCGGAATCTGGGGTGTGCGATGCTGCGGAATTACACACGGAAACGAAACAGCTGTCCAGTGCTCCCTGGTTTTCATTGGTACCCTGCCAACTTCCATGTATGTTGTATTTAACCGATTCCTCTTACTGAAAACTCTAACTAAAAACAATTAAAATTACCCATTGATTTTTACTTTGTAGAGTATGTTAGTAGGAAAATTATTTAATGAATACTTTTCCTTTTTCCTTGATGTTTGTATTAATGTCTACGTGTATTAAGGCATTTCTTGTAAGTTTAACAAATTTATGCAAATTAACTGAGCGTAATTTTCTTGTTTTTGAATGTTTGCGTGTATTTTGTTAAAGTATTCTTTTTATTAATCCTTAGTCTTTATGAAAATACATATATATATATATATATATATATATATATATACAACAGAAGAAACAGTATATACCTGAGTGTAGAAAAGAATTAACGCAAAGAATCCAACCAGAAAGAAATAACAGAATTAGAGAATGCTCTTATTTATTGAATACCTTTTTCACTCTTGATACGGAGAGATATAACTTTTCATAAGTAAGAGAAGATAAAGAAGATGAAAACCAATTTACTAACAATATTAATTTCAAATGTATTTCGTGATTATTAACTGTTTGTTTGTAAATTATATACGCAAGTTGTCTTCTGGTTTCACGTTTCATACTTTTATTGCCTTTTATCTCTCTGGCTGATCTACTTACTTTTATCTGAGCAACTAGTTCATTCTTTGTTAATTTTTCTTCTCTGATGTTAGTTAATAAATAATGCCTGAGTACTACTCATAATGGTTATAATAGTTCTTAACAGTGTATAAAGCAGACAACTTATATTTTGAATAGTTAGGGTTATTTTTGTATTCTAATTTAAACTGAATTATTGATGATAAAATTTAAACGTGGTTACTATGCCGTTCGATTCATGGATGTGTTCTGTAAGCACCTAGTTAATGACACCCTAATGTTCAATAAGGTTTTCTCATTTTTAACCTACAATTATTTTCTATGTATAGTGGGATCCTATGTTCTATATGAATGATTGACACTCTTAATTTAAGATAACATATGACTTATTGAAAAGTAACAGATGCATATATTCAGTCAATTGTGTGGTAAGCATAACTTTCATTTGTTCCTTATTACAAAATAAATTAGATAAATACGAATATCATATTGGCAATATGCTTTGTATTCAACGTCGATTAAAATTCAGAGTTTATTTTAACTTAACTTTAAGTTTTGTTTAATTTAATTTTTGATGTCACTTTATAAAAATAATTGTTAAAGCGAAATATATCTAAATAGGATTATAGTTCAGATTAAGAATATTCTATGAAACTATTAATGAAAGACTAGCATACGTAAGCACATCTAAATGGGAATGTGTAGTGCAGTTATATATATATATATGATATTGAAACCCCGAGTTTTTATAATTTGTTTCAAGGCTCAAAAGTCAGTTTAAAAACAAGCATTGGAATGCTGAAACACTATTTTGTATCATTTTAAGCAGAAAAGTTATCACTAGCAAATATAGGTTCCTCTCCCCTCCATGCCACCTCACCAACCTTTTAATTTCGATTGGTTGAATTAATTCTTAATTAAAATATCATAATAATATCAAAAGTCTGCCATATGGTTGTAGACACTGATAATTATGCCTTTATAGACTGATATTTTTTCTACCTGTGAAATTATGATTTTACAACATATTGTTAAAATACATTATGTTATTGTAATGTTAACAAACGAGATTTCTGCACAGATTTAAAAAAAACAATGAAATCAAATTTTTTAAAAATTGAATTTTAAGCTACTACACAAGAAAACAACAGGTTGTATTGTTAAATTAAGTTACTGAAAGAGGACAGCTTTATTAAAATTTTATTCAGTTGTTAAATTAATAAATGAAGATGAAGCGAGTTAACTGACAAAGGTAAATAAGCACACAGATTTTAAAGAAAAACGAATTATTGAACCGATGTATTTTATGATGAGATATTGGTGTTGAGTTTAGTTGTTTATATTTGTCACAGACTGGTGCTATTTGAGTACCACTGAAATGCACTGAGCACTAGACAACAGTATCGTATTAGTTTGGAACTCCTTTGTAACAGTGGGCACCTCCTATTATACGAAGAAATTAAACTCAGAGTCGTCAGGTCACACGATGAGCGTGTGACTCTGTGGATGATTGTGCCGACGTCAAGTTGTGCGCTGAATTCCTATTTTCATTATTGCGTGATATAGCGTGACTATAATCCATTATCAGTGATGATGACTATCACGTTCCCGACAAGTTTAAATTCCACCAGCCACGACTTCTAACTAGAACTTTAAAAGTGCTTTGAAGTTAGTTACTAGTGAGTTGGTTACTGCAATTGAATTAATGTGCATCGTGAATACAGGTATTCAGTTTAGTTGTTCGTCGTGATTGATGGGGTTCAGATGTATCAAAAGTGCCACAGTTATCATCAATGGCATTGGACTGAAAGCCCTAGATTAGATTACCTGAAGGAATCAATGGTGAGCGTTTGTGAGGAGTCTCATTTTAAGAATAAAGACCTGTCTAGTGATTTCATGTTTTCAATGGTACCCAGCTAACATACATTTGTGGCAAATAAGAGCATATTACGTTAAATGATACTTGTGGTGGAACAATATTTTAGCAACTGATTAAAATCTTATTGTTTCATTAAAATAGTACTAGATATTAAGTTTTAATGGTTTTAGTATATATTTTCTGATCAAATCTGTATTACACATATTATGATATTTTTAGCTAAGGACAAACAATGGTCAAATAATGAGCTAATGTATGAAGAATGGAGTGAAGAAAATTGATCATGAAATGCCTTGAAGGTAATACAGTTCAATTTGTTATTCATAAAACAGAATATTCGATGGAGGAATTAGTTGCTGAATTAGTCAAATGTTCTATTTTTTCATGCCATCTCAGATCTGCAGGTTCTGTTACAATACCAAGAACACGATATTTACAAATGGTATACATTTCACCCAAACAACTTTCCGTAAATTGTGATACAAACAAAATTTGTAATGATCTAATTACTGTTACAATTGTGACTGAAATATAGTTTTCTTTTATTAGTAAGTGTTTGAACTTCAATGTCGAAAGCATGAATCCATAAAATTCAGTACAAACTTCTGAAATTACTTCATCAGTTAGTTGTGGCTTTTTTGAATTCTTAGTTGAATAAACTAACTTTCAATTGAATTTACAAGGGATTTCTTATTGCTTAAATTACTTAACAGTTTAGATTATGCTGATTTAGTTCTGCGGACTAAATCTACGTTTTAAAGTAAAGTAAACGTTAAAAGTAGTTGGGAATTATGCCTATATAAGAGTTAATATGATCTGACATTTTCTAGAAAACCTCTTGAATTAGTGAAAATATATGGTTCTTTATGAGAATTTCGGTTAATTTACCCTGACTGAACTGAGTAATCATCTACGCGAGACGTGAACAGTGGAGTTTAACTTTGTCGGATATGAATCACTTAAACACCAACGGTAATGGACGGTGAACTGAATAAATTGGAAATATCAGCCATTGAAAACTGGCTCAGTGGTCTAGTGGTTAAGCGTTTACTATAAAGCCTGAAAATCCTATATTCTAGTCCCTAGTGGGATGGTGGACCCATGCTGTCGAAGAGTTCCATACTAGAACGAAGCAGCTGTCTAGTGTTTCCTGGTTTTTAGTGGTTGTTTAACTTAGAGCAATTCGTGATATTTAATTAAAATTCACCAACATCTACAATACACATTTAAATCATCAAGCTTCAAAACAAAATGTGACTAAAATGAAGTGAAGGTGTAAACTCATTAAAATTCAAGGAATGTTGCCTGGTTTATTTGTTTAGCAATATCTAAAGTTTTGTTGATCTAAAATAAGAAACAACTTTTATTCGACTTTCATCTATGTGTATTTGAAATATAAGGAACAATGATGAAGGCTATTCAGTAAACAGATATTGTTTTCATTCTAGTTCCGTTTACTTCTAGATTTGAGTAGTATCGGTGACCTTAGTATATAATGTTTAGTCACATAGGAAACACACGCCCACTTTATTTTTGAGTCTACTTACATAACCTCTACTGTCAGTATTTTGAATAAACAAATACAACAACCAGAAGAAACTATAAAATTTGTCAATACTAAGTATGCTTAATTTTATTCAAAGTTTTTACATCACGTTCTTATAAGTTGTTCTATTTTGACAGTATCATGTACGTATGTTTAACAGTTCCTACCGGAATCAAAGAAGCCGATCTTAGTAGAATTATGTAAACAATTCATAGCTATAGGTTAATACAGTTTTTGTTAATATAAGTCAACATAAATAGTTCTTATAAAAACATTAATATCATTTTCTTTTATACAGGATTATGCAAATGATGAATTCAATAAGTACAGTTTCTGTACACTTTTTATGTGAGGTTTATATTGGCATGCGAACGATGACGTATACATTTGATAGTAAGTTGGGTATTGCATTCATTTGAATAGAAAACAAGATTAAGGTGTCTAGTGCAACAAACGACTATGATTAATTGATTTTTCTTCAGTCTTTAGCATATCGAGCCTCATATCACTGTATCTTGTAATATATATTACTTTTAACAGCAAAATGACAACATTCAATATCCGCAAACGTTAGAAAGTATGTAGGAAAAGACTTTCAATAAATTATAAGGGAATGTAAATGGTAATTATTTCAGAGGGGAATAACTCCCACAAGTTCATATTTCTAAAATACGCATAAGATAAAAGCCCATACAATTTCTTCAGTACAAACTAACGCTAAAATAAATTTTACTTTCAATAATAACTGGATAAAGATTTTTTAATAAACTAACTTCCAAGGTCATTTATTTAAGGAATGCTTAGATTAAGACCATAGAACCGAATAAATTACAATAACCATGTACGATAACCTGTTGGTTAAAACATCTAAGAAATAGACCATAAGGTATAGTTTTAAACTCCATGGTATAATTTAGTATAGATTGCCAAGTATATTCATAACTTTTCAAACAAAATTTGCAGGCCTGATTATCTAAGATATAATTACAAACTCTAGAATAATTACGCAATTTTCAAAGTATCGTTATACATGGATGCAGTGACAAAAATACAGACATCAAGCTGATTCTTACTTGAATACATCACAATTTTATTTACCGTATAACGGTGGCATGTGATCATGTAAGTATTAGTGATGTCTAAGTTCACATTTTCTGATTAGATTTTAATTCTTTGACATTAGTAATGAAGTTTTTCTATCTTCAATTATATTAGATGACATTTGTGATAATTTACAAATTATTAAAATATTTATACGGACAACTCTCTTTCAATAGAATGCATATGCTTTGGCGACATAATTGATACTTCAATTCATCACATGGGATTTATTAACGAAATATACAAATAAATACCGATTTTGTTTAAATGAACATTAAGAATTAAGATCCTTGCCGTATCTTTCAAGGTGATAAATTAAAGTTCTAGCATAAAACATACTATACTATAAAAGCTTGTTAAAAAAGAATGGCCTCAGTTTATATATTAGGTGTTTGTTTGAAATGTTCCTATATTAATCAATTATGATGCTTTTTATAATTATGTAAACGTTATAGGGTTCATTTCGTTATTCGCCATTTTACAATGAAATGCTAATTTCCAACAAATCAAAGAAAAGAGCTTATCTCAGATGAATATTATCTGTATTTCCTGTATTCATTCTACAAAAAAATTATTACTGATGAAATGCGTCGTTTGATGATACAAACTACGTTTATAGTTTTCAACACTCAATAGATAAAACATATACTTTTGCAATATTTCACTTGTACTAAGACCTAGAATGTTTCAAAACAAAATTGTTGAAGATGGTAATGAATGCATTGATTTCATTTCATTCAAACAAATGTTTACGGCTATGCTTGTAACAAAAGTTTACCAAGTTGTTATAAGTCGCGATGGCTCCCGGAAATCTCGATAAAGTCTGTAGTAGCCTAGACGGGTTGAAAACATAACATCCAATCACCTTTCGGCAGCACTTTTCAGAATCTCTACATGGCGTATCTTGATTGAATAGTGTATGAGAACGACTTCTTGGTGGGGGGGGGGAGATGCGTGGAATCGGATGAATCGTAAAGTTGATTACATTTTCAAAACAAAATAATTGATGCCCAAGCGTTTTTTGTTTATATCTTTCACTTACTAAAATATATATTACTCTGATTTTCATCTGCCTTTTAAAATACAATTTAGAGTGAGGGGGCACGACATTAGAGTAATGAAGTTGTATGCGGTATTATCAGTAATCAAGCGCAAGTCATATCATCATGTTTCTTCCATAAAACATACAAGAAATGAAGCTTATTAAATTAATGATTTTATTTTAACTATTCTACAATAGCATTATTCAGTGAAAAAAAGAACATGTTTATTAAAAGTACATGAAATTTCTATTTAACTTTTGTAGTTTATTGTAGAAAATTATGTTTTCATTTAATTCATTCAAAATAACTGCTTATTGTTCGAAAATTTAGAGAAGGAAATAGAATTTAGAGTTTTTGCGCGTGATTTTTTACTGGAGTATTTATCAGTCATTTAAAGGTTTAATCTGAAATATTTTTTGAGTAAATACTTACTGAATATGTCACAGACTGATGTTGGCAGAGTACCATTGAAAATCAGGGATCACTGAACAGTTGTTTTGTTCTAGTGTGGAACTTCTCAGCAGTGCACACCCCGAATCCCTCACCAGGAGCTTTAGGTTGACGACGAACGTCTAACCGTCTGCATCATTGGGTCGGCATTTAGTGGTGTCGAGTTCCACGCCAGTGCTCCCTGGTTTCATTGGTACCCTGCTAACATCAGTCTGTGACATATTCAATCAACTAAATAGCCAATCTCTACAAAAATAACCATCTAAATTGAACTACATTAGTCAGCTCACTAGTGACTATCTCCAGGATGTTCTTGAAGCTTTAGTTGAAAGTCGTGACTAGTGGAGTTCAGACTTGTCTGAAGTAAGACAGTTATCACCAGCGACAATGAATGATCGTCACGGTAAATATATATTGTTTTTTATTGAGTTTTCATTCTGTTGGTGCTATTAATTGTGTTTGATACGACACTCATTTAAACTCTTGTTACACATGATATTAATAACTAAACATCTCTAAAATATGTACTAAATTTGAATTTATAAATAATTATTCTATGAAGCAAAAAAAGTTTCCACAGAGAATGTACGACTAAATAATTATTGGAACAACATAAAATGATTTGTTTCTTTTGTATTAATTAAAAAATAACCGTCTATAGTTTCAAGTACAGGACCGATCTAAGCTCAGCAGGGGAGTACTAAGTAAAATCGAAATCATTTTGTAACACATATTAAGATGCTTTATACAATCCAAGTTTAAATGAAACAAAACTATGAATGAAATATGACTTAGACACTTTAGAAATGAACACATGATTCAAAGGTGTATACGTTTTGAAAACCACGTACAACTTCATTGCAGCTGATTACATCAATTTGGTTTACTAAAATAATGTAGAAACTTCTGTTAGATGAATAATTATATATTAAGTTGCCTAAAATGGTAGTAACTAAGATAAATGAAAAATGAGTTTCATAATAATGAGTTTTATTGCTACACATTTAGAAACGTGACAATGATATATGTCTAATTTCTTTAAAAAAAGATGTTACATGTTCAGTTTATGCTTGCATTAATGTAATATTTGTCAAATATAATTTCAATCATATAAACGACTGTTTATAATTAATGTCTATAGAGTAGTCAAAATATAAAATGGTCAAATTATTTCTAAGTACTTAATTTAAGTGCGTCAAAATGAACGAACTATTACTAATAGCCGAAAATTTATCAAGTTATTGTTATGACGTCAGAAAGCCGTTATGACTAGTGCGTACGACTAACTAGTTAATACACCGATGTACGCACAAAGTTACAATTAAAAACTTCAGTGAGTTTGCCTATTTGGTCCCTGCGTATATCTACCCGGCGCCCACTCAGTCCCAAGCCAGAAACAGAAAGAACACAAGCTGATAAATCAACCAGACAAATCCGATAGTATTTTATACATTCCTTTATATATACATAAACTAGACCACGCAGCTAGTCAATTAGGGAATTGAAATTAAAACAAAACAAGGGAGATAGTGGTAGTGAATTCAGGCACCGTGTATATGATTAATTAACTGTAGTTCCTAAATAAGAGGTAATTTATTCACAGTATATATGCTAAACTAGAGGATACAGCAAAGAGGAATGTAACAATGATAGAAATAAAATGTCTACATTACCCACAACTAAAATAATTAAAATAATCTTCTAAAACGTAGTTCTGAAAGTCTGTTAATCTTCTTTAGTCTTTCAATATACATCTTACTTAACAACCCATAGTCAGTTTATGAATGAACGTAAGATTTGTACTATATTCATTTATATATATGCAACACAGTTAAATGGATACAATGTGGAAAGAATTGACTTTTTAATCATATGAAAGAAACTTTCATTCCTTGACTTGTTACAATTTCATTAAAAAAGCTTTACTTTTTAAATTAACTTTTCGGCTTTAAGTATACCGAAAAATTGTCTACTTAAATTATTATGTCTACTTTCAATCATTAATTCCGTAAGGTATAACTTTACCAGTAAACTATTCAGTGTCAAAGTAGGACAAATGAATATTTCGTACAACTTTTCAATTTATCATCAATGCTTGAGCATTACATAATACAAGACCCAACCCTCAATTTTAGATCTCGCTGCAGATACGATAATTTTAAATTACTGTTGACAAGTTCAATATATCATGTTTTCAACTAACGTTAACTAATAATAAAATATATCGATCTTCGATTACCGTCAGCGGTTATTGACTCATTTACAATATATAGCCTAATTAAAAAAAAAGTATACACATAGATTACTTACGATAAAATTTATTACAAAAACGTGTGTAGTAGCAATGATGTAACATTTTTAAGGCTTGAAAAACTTTATACTGACAATATTGTTCGCTTGCACATTTCTATTAAGCGAAAATACTGATAGTCATAGAACTACAAGAAAAATGTCTATTTCACTTTTTGTTAGATTCACGAATGATTTAATATACGAATGGTTTCCGAATGAATAGGAAAGTATTTCACTGTTAAACAATATTTCGTGCTACGATAATTTTCTTCATAGTGAAAGTGGTTCTGTTAACATGTCCTACGGTTTTCAGATTATGTAATAATGCGAGTGATTTCAAAATTAGTAAAATATTAAAATAGAACTGACTATTAACAAAACACTTACAATAATAATTGAATCAAATGTTCAAAGTAATAAATCTGGCCGAAAAGCAATAGTTAAATAAATGAAATATCAATCTATTGAGTATTTTCCAAACTTGTATACATGTGAATTGGCGTGGTTTGTGTTGAAAGATTGGTATTAAGTTTAGTTGTTTGCACTGGTCACAGAGTGGTGTTGGTTGGGTACCATTACAAACCAGAGAGCACTAGGTATCTCTTTCATGCTAGCATGGAACTCCTCAGCTGCTTGCACTCATGATTCCAGCAGAGATTCGAGCCCAGGGCTTTCAAATGTCATGAGGGAAGCTCAATCATCTGCAACATAAGAATTGCATACAATGGTAGTTTTTCCACTTTTGTCAATTTGAAAAATAGCATGGCATTCATCCGTCATCATTGGCGAGAACTGTCTTACTTTAAACTTGTCTTACCTCCACTGGTCATGATTTTACCCTAGAACTTTAGGAACATCCTGGGTGGAGAGGAGGGTGGTGTGCTAACTAATAAGCTGATTATTACAATTTTATTCAGCTGGCATTGTGGAGATAGGCATTATTTTATGTATCATGTTGTATATATATATATATATATATATATATATATATATATATATATATATATATACTTTTACATATTTGTCAGAATGTCTGTAGAATTTTTAAGTCATTAATATAGTCAGAGAACATTCTTAACTGAATTCATTTTCAATTGTTATTATAAAGCTACTTACCCCTAATGATCATCTGGGCAGTGACAACTCACATTGAAGAATACCATTGAACGAATGTTGATATTTCTTTTTAAATTATGTAATCAATTGTTTTTCCTAACTGAATAATCTACTAAATCATTTGTATACTTTTCCTACAATAAAGAAACAACACATATGGTGGTCGATTATTTCGTTGTTTATATCACTTTGTATTCGAATAAAATTGTGTAAACAAAAGGTATTTCATTTACTTAATAAGAATATTTTATGAAATTAATTAAAGAATACACACCACTTTACAGGCATGTTTAGGTTGTTTATATGGTATAAGTATATTATTAGATAAGTCGTTAATTGTATAATTAATCCAATTGAACATTTCACTCAGATTAATTAAAAACTACGAAGGATAAGATGTTAGCGATATGCATATTCATAAGTGATAGCACATAATTGGTAACATAGGAAATAATAACAGTAAATGATGCTTAAGTTCATATGGTGTTGTAACATCAGCAGCATTTTCCATTAGTTGATGAGGTACAGGATGTAACTTGTTTCATTAAAAAGGGGACCAATGTGATATGTTGTCAGGAAAGAAAATTATACATTGTAGTTCATGCAGATTCGACAAATGTTTTATAAGTGACCGTCTACAACGCCAAAAAAGAAAACGAAACCAGAGACCTCGAAACAATAAAGAAAATGTTCTGAGATTAATGAACTGAATGGGTGGAATTCAAGAACATTTCTGATTCAGTTTCAGAAAAGGAAAAATTATCAGTATATTATACAAATCAGGTAAGTGAACCTCTTTCGCGATCAGATTGCGATAAATCGTTCCAGATTCTCGAAAATATATTTAATAATTCACTTAGTGAACAGATTTAAAATGGTACACCATTCTTCTTGAGAAACTAAATCGTGAAGGTTATAACACAGCAAATATGCACATTTGATTGCATTAGATACATTATAAGTTGAGATCTTTCAATCAAATAAAACTAAATATGAACTGCTGCTTCCATTGAGAGTCTGATTCTAACTAAGTAAACCTAGTTTTGACTTCTGAGGTTTAATCACCCCACTCCTCGAGAACAGCAAGCATAAAGCGACTGTAGATACACTTCAGCCTATATTATCCCATGATTCAAAGATTATGAAGAATGAGAATGTTGTGTTCTAATGGCTGGGGGACATATTTTGAAAGGTAGAATTACAGAATAGTTGTTATGCGAATTACCTAATGTATAACCCAGAAGCCGATTTGGCAAAGATGTCAGCATTATAAAATTTCTTGAGGATGACAGACTATGAGAATATTGAATCATTAGTCAACCACTGTATGAAACCTTGATAACTTAGTACCGTTTGTGGAGAGATTGAAACTGAAGCCTTCATCATCGAAACAAACCTGTTCATGTTTAGAGGTAATAAATTCCAATTTCCTTGTTAATCACGAAACCCCTACTGGGTTAAGCGTTGTTGAAATATATGCATTTAAATGAACTCATGAGAATGAAGATATCATTTAACTTTAAGATCATTGGCATTCAAAAAATGTTTACTCGTGATGAAGTGATCGTATATATTGTTAATACAAGCTACGAAGAGCAGAGAACCTAAGATACAATCTTCGATAACTCCACCTGTAATCGGGTGAGTACTTTCTAGATGGGAATTTATTATGATAACTTGATAAAGATGACTGATAAAATACTTTAGCCATGCAATGAAAAAATCTCTTATCCTAATAAATAAAAGTTTCCCTATAAATAGCTAGTAGCTGTCAATGTCATTTCAATTACTTACATAAATAAAGTGCAGTCAAAAATCGTCTGTTGTTTAACACAACTAGTTTCCTTTAATAATTTTTCCGTTACCGAGTACAGGAATGAAGAAATAGTTTTGTTAAATTGACGCGGTTTATGGAAAGAGATTGGTATCAAGTTTAATTGCTTGCAGTCATCCCATTCTGATGTTAATTAAACACCACTGAAAAGCATGAAACACTTTATAACTGTTTTGTCCAAGCCTGGAACTCTTTGACCGTGTACACCCTCAATTCCACAAGGAATTGAAACCCAGAGTTTATAGGTTGATGTCCTTCAACCTGATGGTGATCGGTGCTCCTATGTCACAAATTGATGGAAGCATGAATTATACTACTGAATACCAACCCAATGGTGAAAAAAATTAGGCGTTAGCAGTGAAACCCGGAGGCCCTGGATAAACCCCTTGTGGAATCGTTTAATGGCAGAATGAAGAATATTGCTGTCACTTTTGATTTTTTTTAATAATGAAAGAAACCATAACATATTTAATGAAATGATAGACTGAAACATCTTAATAAACATAAGTGAATGTTATAATCTAATATGACATAATGTATTTCACAAATTATGTAGATGTGCAAATAGATAAAAAGTTTTTAGAATTACAGCATTTCGATGAATTTAAACGTACACAATCAAAAGCCAAAGTGGAAACAGAAAATTGCCAACAACTGCGAAAGTAATGCATTAATTTGTCAAGTCTTTAACATGACTGCAAACAATTTTGTAGTAATAACCTAGTATACATTTTTGGAGGTATTTATAGTTTCTGAAGGTATCATGGTAAACAACAAACGATACAAATGCATATAATATTGGTAATGTTGTACATGTCAAACAAAACATGACAATTAGCTATTTCTGTAAAATAATTAAAGTTACACTGTCACCATTAGACATAAAGCTAAACAGATTTGTAATGCTTTAATCAACTCTATACTAACAAACATTTTTAAACTTCAAAGAAAATGTCATTGTCATGCTGACAATGTTAACAGAACTTACTTACATAAACGGAAATAGTCTAATTTTGCATTTCAGTATCGTAACGATGTTAGATAGAGTTGAATAATAATGTAATATTCATTTACATGGTTTAGCAAAATGTGATTTTAGAAGAAAACATATTTCTACTGAGAATCAAACACCACTTATTAATCGATTCTTCCAAATTAATACTATGTTTCCAAGACTTATTGTAAACTGAATTCAAGATTTATTATTTGATAAGCTATCTTTGTTGGTAAGATTGTGAAGATAACAAGTCGTCTTCTGATCTTTAGTTTTAAACCCTTTTTGCAAAAGAAAGGACATCACTGACTGAACAATAACTGAACCGAGTAAAAGTCATTGTATATATTCAAATCGTAGAAAATCGACTAAAACCGTGTTATGATTTTCTTAGGCGTAGAATAACTGCTCCATCACTTGAATATCTTTATCATGATAAATAACTATTTGAAAGTCATCTACAAGAATGTAGTCAGTACAATAAATATAACTTTTGGGAAAAAACCAGTAATAGTAGATATCCCAACATTGTTAACAGTATAAGTAATAAAGTAATAAAGATGCATCATTCATTATTTTAGGAAAAAAATGTAGGTAATCATATGTTAGGGAAAATGTTCGAATTCTTAGCTAGTAGTATATTATGAATGCTACTAACTTTCTTAAAATTATTTTTTTAGAAAAACTAATGATAACTAAATCTTTTGATATAGACTCAATCTATGAATTGACAGAACTAATTTTGTTGTCTAACATGATTAGATACTAAGAAAGCCATGCCAGTAACTTCTTACAAGCTTATCAAGTTAAATAGACAGATAAAATGGCCTGGATAGAGTTCTGTAGAATATTTCATAATCATATCATTCGGTGCTGTAAATACGACACATCCTATCAAATTTAGACAAGGGAAACAAGTGAAATGATAGTTTCCTTTCAATATGATAAATTACTTAATCTTCTTCTTACTTTGCTTGTGTATTTTCAGGTCACATAACTATATTATGGTCAACATTTCATGCTGAACACCTAAAATATGAATAACTGTTGAAGTAATACACAAAGTATTTGGGTTTTATTAAGCTATGTATTATTTTCTAGTAGGGAATCACCTTGTATTTAAGGTCAAAATGCTTCCAAAGAATCAACGTAACATTCAACTTTTTTTAAGTTAGCCAGTAAAAATAAAGTTGTTAACAAATGTATAACATAAGGAAAATTAAAAGAACAACATTTCACGTGAAACTGAACTGTTGACGCAATTGTCATTTGATTTAGTTGTTAAAATAATAATTTTGTTCAGTGCCTAATTTGATTTAATAAATTAATACAACCTATTTAAGTTAGTTGAGATTGAATCTAATCAGAGCGAAAACAAATCACTTTCATCATGACCTTTATAACAGTTGCTGAGTGCAACAAATGGATACAAAAATTTAAGTCTATAACACATGAACAATTTTGTTGAAAGATGAACAGAAATTTATTTCATTAAGTGTAGATAAAAACTTTAAGGAAGAAATTGATAGTTGTCTAGGAAAGTAAAAATTACCATTTGGTTTTATTGTTAATTAGATATAATGATGAAGATGTTGAAGAAGAGATAACCAAAATATTAAGATGAATTATATTAGAATACCCTGATTATATTTTCTACAGTAAAGTTGAAATTTAGCTAACATTAAAATCTGTGAATTACATTTCTCCATATATGGGACAGTACACCCTGATATAACCATATACCATAGTTGAAGTTAACACTAGGACTGGAAGTCAGTATTTCTCTCTTCAAAAGCCAACGCGTTTTCCACAGAGCTACTAAGTCCGAATGGGCACTTGTATTATAAGTATGAATTGGTTTGTATGAGATTTTATTTACCAGAAGTTTGTATCAAGATATTACAAATGATCATTATCTCATGACAAATTTATCTTCTTATAGAACTATCATAATGATGATATTTAGCCGTAAGTTTCGTAAGTAGCTTTAATTAAACTTGTAATTAGATAACATTATGATGATAATTTGCTTAGGGTGCAGATATGCAGACGGAGACTAATTGAGTATGGATTATACCGACGCACAATGTATAAATCCGTGCTCTCATAAATATTTTCAAATAGTTCATATATAAATAAACTTTGATTTACATAAACTACATTGGTTCAAGGCATTAATAAGTGAGTATAGACATTTTTGTTTGCCTTATTACGTTGCATTCATTTATATCCGTTGTAGATGATTACTAGATTTCAAAACAGTTGAATTAAAAATGTTTTATTAGCAATCTTTTTGTTAGGAATAGACAGAGAATCTGACTTTATAGTTCTGATATATTTCAATCTCCCATCAAAGGAAGCACTGAGAATTTTCGTCTTACATTTGTTCTTTGTTCGAAATTATTATTACTTTTCTTACTAAATTTGTTTACATATACTCCTTACTTGAAATCATTGCACGAATTACTCATGGCCAGTAGAATCTCAATGTTTACTGAACTACAATGCCTTGCATGAATTATTTAAAAGAGCTTCAGGAAAGCATCATAATGAATTGAAATTTACAAATACTATACTCTACTATCAAAGGTGATAATCTAGTGATAATTGGTGTTTGTTAATTCACATGAGTGGTTCTGACTAAAGTTATCACTTAATCTTAATTATCACATTAAAAATTACATTAAATTTACTCATATTATTTTGCTAGTGATTGTAGATTCAGGAACGCCACCTTGTCAACTTTAATAAAGTGTTCTTCATGCCAATTATTTGGAATGTGTTGAAACAAGCCTAGAGACCACCGATAAATCTATTTATGATATAATCTGTATTTTAGATTATTGAAAGACATTCAGGATTGTTTGCAGCATATAATTCAGATTGAGATATAATTTAAAAGTTTAATATCGAGTTCAACATATTTGAGAAATATATTCTAGACTCCTATATTTTGTATTACTTGTATTTTCCATTAATTCTAACAGTGAAACTAAAAGGATCATCTCTGATGTTAGTGGAAAATGACTTACCTCATCGTTTTCCAGTTAGTTTCCACATCTCACTAAGTTTTATGTCGGCAAAAATTCATTTTGACTGATTAGAAATCAGGAAACATAGTTCACATTTCCTTACTATTATGCAGCTTTTCGAAATATACTATCGTGACAGAATGATGATACAGACAGATTTTTAATTAGTAGTACAGAATCCAAATACTACTTAGTCCTTAGTCTCTTAGCCCATTATGTTTACACCGAGTTGCACTGTTAATAATAGTTTCAGTAACCCGAAATTACTTGAGGATATAGTTACCGATTACCGCTAACCACTTAATATCTGAATGATTGTGTTCGAATTGTAACCTTCATTCTATCCAAACACCATAGATTCACAACCGTTAAGAAACTTCCCAGTCGTAATAAAATTTGTAGGTTTTGAAAACATTTCGTTTTATTTTCTTATAATACTTCCCTGGATATAGAAACTCTTTTAATTAGTAATCACGTTTTTGCGATAACCTGTTGTTACATGCTTTAGTTTATGGTTATGCTATTGAAAGCATTTCAGCTTTCGACTTATGTATAAACGTAAAACTATATCCGCATAACGATTCTCCAATTTTATTTGTGGGGTTTAACTAAAAAGAGTGAATTAATTGATTAATATCAAACAACTAAACAAATCATTGATGCCGTTAAACTTAATCTAATACCATAAGATTAGCAATGGCGACAGAGCTTATATTAGCATATTTTCTTAGTTTACCTAAACTGGACTTGCCACAAGAAGCTGTTGAAGCTTTAATAAAAACACTATTACTTTAAAACATGCTTAATAGATATTTTTCCCAATGTGTTCAATGCTACATTATTAGAGCAAGTATTATTCTATTTTTAAGAATATTGTCAGTCTATTTTATTTGGAACTGGTCATTATTTAGTTTATCATTATAAAGTAAATAACCTGGTGAATGTATGAACTCCAGGTGTGTTATGCATTTTGAACTGTATTTGCAAACAAACTGAATTAGTATTAGAGATTATTGAATGAAGTAAACAAAATATTCTATTCTTCATAATTAGATCTTGAATTGTATTTCATCTGTTTTTTCAACAATGTATAGTAATCAAATACATTTCCACCGAAAAACACTACTACAATATTTATTGTGTGTTGGCTTAGTAGTTTTTATAATTTCACTTTTTGTGGCAAGGATTTCATGACTATTAATGAATGTTCTATTCTCTATCAATAGGAAATCTTTGTTATTTACCTTTTCAAAGATGCATACACTTATAATCAAATTTAGAAAAAAATTATTTAATAATAAGACCTAGAATAATAGTACACAGATGAAGCGTGTAACCATAATGAAGAAGATGTACGAAGAAAGGTAGAAATGAATTGAGTTTTAAAATTCCATTTGGGTTACATTTACAAAAAAACAATTTAAATTGATATGTTTTGATAGAAATAATCTTTTACATTTATCGTTGCACTAACGTCTATGTTTACTTTAACAATGTTAAATTAGCATAATCAAACTGATAGGCAATAGTTAAGATAATTTTCGTCAATTACTGCTTATTTATAATAAACCAGTTTTGTGTATATGAGATATTTAAGTATTTAATTTTAATACTTTGTACATCCATCTATTGAGAAGATAGGTAATTTTAGCATATTCTACTTAATATTATCATGTATACACTACAGGTAACTGCAGTAGTTGAACGTCTATCAAACTGAAAATGATGTTACTATTATTTAATAAACTAGATAGCCAAAAATCACAGAGTTGATTGACATTTGAAGAATAAACTAAATGTGGGCAGGAAAATAAAGTCAATTTTGAAAAATAATTGAAGATTGAAATATTATGAAATATGATTTGATTGTAAAATGTGAATTATCAATGAATAATAGTGGAATAGGATCATACTAATAGGATTAGCAGCTGATTTGTTCATATTAACAATTTACATGATTTACCAATTAGATTTACCAGTTGTTAGTTAATATGCATGTATGTATACAACAAGAGAATATAATATTAAAATAAACTTTGTGGAATAAGTCCGTTAGTGTCTAATTTAACTAGTAAATAAGTAACGATCACCGTCACGTTTCTAATCATTAATAACATAAACTCTTAATTAAGTGATACGATATAACGAAACATTGCTTGATGCTTACTGACTGAAGATGAACAACAAACATTTTATATGACTAGGCAGGGTGAAATTTATTTATAACCACTGAATAGATAGTACACATATCATTCTCCTATAGAAGATCATCATTAACAGATAGAATAGCTAAATTTCATAATGTATACTGTGTTACGGTGAAATGTTAACTGAATCACACAGAAACAAATAGGATGTTTTTAAAATGTTACTCAGAATGCTCAATTTCTGACAAACCTGAAAACAGCATGTTTACTAAATTGTTAGAGAATAAAAAGCAGGATAAAAGTTTTAAAATCTTACTATCTAATAATGAATTTTCATATTCATATAATAGTCTAATTTTTTGATCAATATTTTATTCAGTAGAATGTTTCTTAGACATCTTTGTTTTATATAAATTATCATTCATTCTGAGACAACAGTTGATCAGTTGGTCATTCATCTCTTCCAGTATTTCGATACCAAATTTAGCAAATTTTCCAGCTATAACCATAGTTTAACAGCATAAATCTTTCTATTGTGTGTGTTATTATAAAAAGTAACTACAGTTTTTTGAACAGATTATTGCAGTTTAATATCATGATATTAAAACGATAGTATCTAGTGATTACATGAGCATTTCTAATTGTGTGCTTATTTATGGATCTAACAATATACATCAATGTAACTTTTACTTCAGAATTTGATTTAGTTGTTTTGTGTTTATATGCAACTATGGGTTTCACATATTCTTAATTCTTTTCATTAATGTATTGTCTTAAAGAAATTAAGTAAACAGAAGTTATCTACCAATAAAATTTACTGAGTTCTAGTTATTCATATGCAGTAATATGATACAGTGTATTTGTATCACATAAGTTTTGCATCTTAAACTACATCAGTTTATTAAATGTTGACATTTCAACTGTTGTTCTGATTCAGACTATAATGTTTTAGGTTGGTTGTATTTTTAAATAACTTCGGGATCACTTGATGTGATATGATTATTTTTTTACCACGGTAAAGTATGATAATCTTGATATCTAAATTCAAGAACACTGAACTATATTTATAAATCTTGAGTACCTCAGGTAAACATTTCCAAAAACTACAGACTGAGATTATTCATTATTCCAGACTTTTATTAGTACCGCTGCAAATGTCTATAACGAATTCCAATACACACATGAATAAGTTGTTGTTGTTGAATATTTAATGAGGGACTATGCAGTTATTAATGATTTCTATTTATATCGAGTCCTGTGAGTTATGGTGATAAAACATGGGTTGGGAGTCAAGGATTAGTGTTTTCGCCATATTGTGTTGATTGAATTTGAAGATGCAACCAGCCATATTTCAACTCTAAAGACTAAAACTATTATTCATATCGGAATTAACGTTTGAATGTCATAATGCTTATAATTATGGATAGATATTGCTGATGCTTTTCAGATTGGATAGAAATAGATATCTAGTCCACTCGACTAGTTTCACATTATGCTAAAGGTTGAGTAATTTAAAATTCGGTTACTTACTTTCATTCTTGCATGCTAGGAAAACGTCAGTTCGCATATTTATTCACTATAAATTATGACATACATAACCATATGAAATCGAATATCTATAGATCAGACCAAATATTCAAACAGTAGCAAAAATTTATTGAAAACCACTTGCAAGTAAAAGTACAATAGCAAAACACAATTAGCTAAATTTATGTTCCTTGATTTGAAGCACTTATCACCTAACTTAAAGTTCATTAGAGTTGTCAATATATATATATATATATATATGTATATATATATACAAACGTTTACACTTAGCGATTTCTTGAAGGCTAGTATCTCATAAGTACTTCATAGGGTTTTCTTTATTTTGACATTTTGACAGTAATACATATAAGAATTTCGATTCAGACAAAGCGAAATAAGTATCATGAGACGCAGTAAAGAAAATTCAAATATAATGAACATTCTACATACTTTCTTGCTTTAGTATTCACTCTCAAATTTTACGTTTACTTAGCATAATCTGTGATATATATAATTTTACACCATCTTATAGATATTAATTACAAATTTTTAAGTGCTCTCATAACAATTTTATTTAGCAGACTGCATATCCAGAAGTCTATGTAACACGAGGGAAATAATTCTAAATTCAAAATGGTATTGGATAATGCTACAAATAAGACCAAAGAATTTAGTTTCAAAGAAGCTTTCAGTAATTACAGTCGACTACATTAAATGATTCAAAGTAATCACTAAAAAGCTCTGATACATTTCATTTCAGTTTGCACTAGTCGGGTGATGCCAACCTCCTTATTCAAATTCATTAGGCTATTTTATCAGTCAGCTATGCAGCAAGTTGGATGGTGACTGAATGTTTGTAGAACAGATACATTTACAACAGGTAGTCATCGGTATGTCAAACAATAATATAGTCAAGACTTAAAATTCCATTTGTAAGGGAGAGTTTAGAGATGATCTTCCCTACAGATTTATTTTATAACACTGAAAAGGATGGACAATGTGTATTTAGTCGCTGCTCGACTTCCAAATGATAATATTTTTTACTCGTTAGAATCAACTAGGTGAAATGTATGAGAGATATTTTAGTCAGTATGACTAGTTGATATTTGCTTCCAGATCTCTGCTTGAGTTCTGTTTAGCTACTTCAATGCGATTCACCAAAAAAATACCAATTTAATGTTTAATAATTTATGCAATTTCATTTGTCAAACAAAGTATTTGGAGACAAACATTACTGAGATGTTTATTTCAAAAAGTTATGCATCCATTCCAATTAACAATTAATTTTTATTCACAGTCACAGAAAAATGTAATGGGGTTACTAGGTTATTCGGATTTCGCAATACTAGTTTTATCACGAATACATATATTATTCCAACTTATGACATTTGGAGGTGTAATATATAGTTACAACGTCATTATCTACTATACACATTATCTATAGTATAGAGAAATTCCATAGCATTTTTGATAATATCTTTAAGATAAATGTATATATGGAATTGTTTCTATTTAAAGTGAATATGCATGCTACTTTATTTCACAGATCTATGAATTGTTTTTAAGTACTGGAAAAAGAGTATACCTTTTACAGTTTATTCATTATCACTAAACTAGTGTTATATACATACTACAGAACCTCTGAAAGATAGAATTTGAATTACTTACGAATCTAAAAATAAATAACCACTTATATTTTGAACTAAACTGTTATTTATTTAATTTGTATTGTGACTGGCAAGTGGAATCCAGGACGCGCGTTTCGTCCTATTTGGGACTCATCGGCTGGATGTACCTGCATCCCAATGTTGATGTTCACAGTGGGATTCGAACTCAGTCCGGTTCGTGTCATACGCCACCGCGTACACCACTAGACTACTGAGTCCAGACAGTCACGTTTGTGCAACGGGCGATCCGCACAGGATGCACATATAGCAACAGTGACTGACCAGCTTCAGTCTATAACAAATCAATGGGAATATACAAGTTCATTCTACTATACTGTTATTGAAAACCACTTACCAATTCATTTTATTATTCAAAATTTATGCAAGTAGATAAAAGGAAAACGCTGGAGATAGATTTGAACTTTGAAAATTTCTACATATATACTTTTATGAAAATACTGCATGAAGCTTAATTTAACTTTCCTGAACACTCAGAGTGGGCAATTAATCCTTAAAATAACCAAAGTTTATTGTTAAAGTTACTTTGAATATTTCTTGATTTGATCTTAATTGTTTCTCACTTTTTGATTTGAGGTACTAAATCATTATTTTTCAGTTATTTGTGATCAATATCTCATTATTATTATACGCTATTATACTTAGTGATTAAGTACAAATGTCAATACTGACTTTTAATTTATTACCTGCATAATTGTTTACGTATCATATCAGTTCTGAAGCAACCATTTGTTAGTTTATCCATCAATAATGGAATGGAGTAATGTTAACTTCATTATTGACAATTATGAAACATATATATATTTTAACGGAAGAGAGTTATGAAAGGATTCGGTGGCAAACGTAGAATTTCGTCTCATATAGATCCTTCCAAAAAGCAAAGTTGAGTCAGTGGAATTGAAGAAAACATGTAGAATGGTACCAAAATTTTCATTTTACAAAATAACCTTTTTTTACAGAATAAGTACCGTCAACTTTAGTACTACACTTGAGTTAACTATGCATTAACTGATTTCAAAGTCGATGAAATATTCCAATATATATCTGTTATAATAATTGCTGGATGATGTTTATTACACTCAGAGTCTATTATATCAGCATACTGAAAAAGTAACTGAATATGATTTAAAACATACGTAAAAGGCGAATTTGATTTCAGTGATATTCAAAGCATGTTACTTTATGTTTACTTTTATACGAACTGTAAAGTGACTCAGAAGGATAGAAATATGCTTTCAAATTAATACGTTTTTGTTCTTGAGTTTTTCTTATTTTGAGAAAAGGGAAACGAAACAAATTACAATACTTGACCCATTTATAAACTACGTAAATTCACACTAATAATTTATTTTTCTCTATATTCTCAGTAAAAAAATTCCGATTTAACTTACTTGTATGTACATGTTATATATGAAGTTACCATAGCATCCATATTACTCTGGGAGGTATATTCTATAATTTTCCTGAATTTGATTAGAATATATTAAAGTTGATAAATTTATTCAATATTTGTTTCAAAATAAAGTATTGTTTTGATCATAGTTTCAATATTGTCAACTTATCCAAAGATATTTTAAAATGTATAAAAATAGTGTGCATCATATGACGACTTAGTGAATGATTCCTTATCTAAGATGATTTATTGAGATGATTTTGCTTTCTCATTGTAATATACCTTAACAAATGTAAACATAATGCGAACTTAACATTTCAATTCAGAAAAATAATGATGATTTGTTCATATAAATATATGACAAACTACATATGTCATCTCTAGAATATTTTGTATTCTGACCTGCAAAATGAAATATACTCTACATATGTCGCCATCTAAAATCAACTAATATTTAACCAGTATTTGTTACCGGAAGAACAAATATCATATAAGTAGTTTGTAAGAAATTTATCAAATAATTGTATCTATTCACTGTATAGAATGACATTTTAAAGATAGTAATTTTTCACGTCTACATATTCATTATAGTTGTTGTTCAGATTGTGCTTCCCTCCGTAATATATTTGAATGTGTTTGAATAATGCCTACAGTTGTCTAGTCATTTTTATATCGGATATGTAAAACAACTTCAATTTTGCCACAATGCTTAGATTGAAATTCTCTTCCAATATTATCTTAAGTGCTTTTTTACAAGCGAATGGAGAAACTTAAGAATAAGTCTAAGTATTACCCATTTATTTTATTCGTCTTATGAAAATAAGGAAAGAGTATGACATATTCCGTTGAGTCACATGTAATGGATATTTGTGTATACTGTCATAAAAATAATCTGTACATATACCATCTGGTAGATTCCTTTCTAAAACTGAGATATGATAACCTAAATACATTGGTAATGAGATTGATTACCATTAAAAACAAGCAAATAAATAATATTCCTAAAAACAACTGTTTTTAAAAACTTCATCCTTCAAAGTTATCAATGCATAGTAATTCTACTAACATCAAAAATCAAGGAAAGGATAAGTAAGTTGAGGGAATTAACTAGTGATATACGTCAAAATAATCAACACTAAAAGCAATCACAGCCTAACTACATCCGCAATGTATCATTTGTATAGCAGTACTCAAGGATTATGATCTTTAGGCATTAATCATCTGGTTCTATCATGGTTAATAAAGGAATTATTAAGTCAATCACTAGCTACACTCTTTCTCTCTTTCATTTAGTAAGCGCCATGTACTAATGTACATGCCTCGGTATGAACATGAAAATTATGATACACAGTTGGATCCAACACCCACTTTCGCCTGTCTTCATGAGCAACTTATATTAGACACTGAAACTATTTTCGCAGCTAAAAGAGTACTTTTAAATGCAGTGCATAGTCTCAGGTTAATTTTATTAGCTATCTCACCACATTTAAGGTTATTCTGTTTAAAGATTGGTTTATTCTCAACAGTGCTTCATACTGTTTCCTCAGGTCTTGTTCCTCCATACCTGCTGATGAACTATGTTGATGCTCATTATCTCAAACATTTTTTAAATATGGATAATTCCTCTTCAATATTGGTTTTTGAAAATATAATTTAAATGTACGATTGAGTAATGTTTCAACCAAACCTTGATTTGAGCTCATTGAACAGAAACTGCGAAAGTATACATTAAATAAATAGAACTCTGAAGTTGGTTGTCTAGGTGGCTTTGAATACAATTATCTAAGAGATGAAACTTTTTGTCAATTTCACCATAAACTGTATACTATAGTCCGCCTTTCTAAAAGGATTCAGAATGCAAGAAGCTTGTTTTTAATTGTTATAGGCAGCATATGCTACATCGATCCCCCCCCCATAATATACGAATCTGTCTTATTGTGTATCAATCTCATTTTTTTATTGTTCTGCGTTGATCAAAGAAAAAATTTGCCAAAGTTCAACCAAAGAGGCTTCCGGTATTATGTCATCAACAAGATGGTGGTAGATATCAACAAGTTTTCAGCACACAATCAAGAGCTGTTTGAACTCGTCCTTAAGCAAAAACGGTAGGTTGGTGTGTCAATATAATTTGCAGTGTTTCTTTTTGCAAGATTGTTGCGAACAGTGAATAAACACTAAATGAGATTAAAATTTCATCAGAGACCCTAGTATTTTGCAGCTCTTGGGCAAAGTGAAAAATATCTATCAAAATAAAGACAACCAGCCTTAACATGTTTGGCTCCTGTTCATTCACTAATCAGCAAGCGAGTTCATAAACAGGTGAGTTCCCCAATAACAATATTATCATGGTGGGAATATCAGGTTTATGTTATTTTGGTGGACCATTTAAATATGGTAACTGATATACACTAGGTTTTAGCTCATTATTTGTCGCTGGTTTTTAATTTCTTTCACAAAAGACCAATTACTTTCATGTGATGGGTTTTTCTTTTGATTCAATTATATTTCATTTTGTAATATCGATAAGTAACCTGTGATGAATCATCCTACAATCATTTTGATCTTTTTACATACTTTATATTCAACGAAAAATAACCAATAAACTTGACACTGAAACTTATTTCGAGAGCCTATATCATCAGTTATCCGAATTAAAACCAATCGATAAAGAAAGACAAGGTTACTTGAAATCTATCGATATAGCAATTCCTTAACTTGTATTACAAACCCCACAATTGAATACTATGTCAGAAGTCTACGAACTATCTTTATAGAACTTAGTGTAGTGATAACATTATCACTTTTCAACCTCTTACGAGCTCATCCTATTACGCTACGCTTATTGATCATTCATTACGAAAATTTATAAATATCGAAAATTGTATTTAACATTTTGACGTATATCACCGCTTCACTCGTTTAAGTAATGTAATCAGACAGCAGTCATAGATTTCTAGAGCCTAATGTCAAAATTACTGAAAATAATCATTTCCATAATATTGATTTCCTCTTTTGTAGTCTGTGGTAAGTTGCAAATATATACAACACGCAATTACATAGATATTTAAACGTCACTAAAATATGTTGTAAGGGAACTTCTAAATTATATTTCGGAAGACATCTAAGTTATATTTTTTATATTTATTAAAACTTTTTTTGCACGGTAATCTAATTGCTTAGATTTGAACAGTTAATTGAACAAATAATAGGAATTCTATAAATACCAAGTTAGATATTAATGTCCGGTTCGATAATTACTACTAAAAGTCAAAATCAATCTGTCTGTGGTATTTTCATCAAAGAATAAATTCAAGTAAAAAGATTAATTCTATTGTTCAGTTAAACTGTTCATTTAAATAATGTTTTGCTAGAAATATTTTCCAACTATCTCACTTATGCTTAATCTAATATCAATTTTTAGAAATTAAACATCACTTTTGTTGTAACTTGGTTGTAATTTTAGTAATTAAGGATATAAGTAACAGAAATCAGTTAAGAAATACCTAATAAAAACACGATTTTCAACTTACGATTTATTTTTAGCATCTTTTACAAGAAACAAAAAAGAATTCCTTGTGTCGTGCATATAGACCTACTTTACATAACATAATTCCATAGACGGAATTCTTTTTTGCCGCAATTGTACTTCATTATAAATTTTATTTTACTTCATTTCGTCATTATTATTATTATAACTCTTATGATGAATAAAATTTCTACGAAGAATTCCTGTTTATCATTCAGGTGACCTGCCTTTTATTTTAATGTAACGACCTCCATGGTTATCCTTTTTATTATCTTGAATGAAAGTTTTGAAAAAATTTCATAAATCAATCTACTTTTTAAAATGAATTTGTTTATTTGAAACTGTAACTAAATTACTAATCACGTCTCATTCTTACAAAGATACAATACCCATGATTTATGATACATAAGAATGTATATCTGTAAAAGTGTACTCAGTAAAATAGACCATGATGGTGTATTAATTACTTTATTCTCATGTTACTAGTTAACCTAAATCTATTGAGCATTGAATGCATTGAATGGTGTCGTCTGTTTTCTTTTTAATAGTAAGTGTCAATATTTACCGATTGATTGGTATATTTATAATAACTTTAAATGAATAAATAGCTAATACATTCAACATTTAGATACTAATTTCCATATTTCACAGCTAAACCAAATGTTCATTCCGAATAGCAAAAAATAACTTTCTTGGAATTCTTATAATTCTAAAAAAAAAACTGGGTAGAAATGACCATAACTTATAAATTAGCTGTAACATTTGATATTATGCGATTGTGATTATCTCGGGTAAACGAAGCAAACTATTGAGCATGTAAGTAGCAACTTGTTACTAGCCGATAAAACTCAGATTCTTTTACAAATGAAGAAACTAATTTTTAAAATTCTAAATTAAACTGTGCTTATTTTACAATTGTTACATACAGTTGTCATTTCTTAATATTTTGCTTATAGTGCTTACTTAATAAGCAATTGACTACTCTAAAATTTTACAAATTTTGTATTTAGAAGTATCATCAGAAATTTAAACGAACTGAAACGTTTCGATATTTTGAGAAAGTATAAATTTTAACTGGTGAGAATGAAATAGTCTTTGACTAACTTATTCAAAACAACGAATGATAAATCTTTAATGCTTCAATTATTGTTATTAACGAAACTGATGTTAATAAATCATCATAATTTTCAAATTGTTAACGATATAAAATAAAAATGTTAACAGCATACGACTAATTTTAAATTGAAAATATCAAAATGATAATTCCCAATCATACATCGTACCGAAATTTACTCGCGTGAGTGGAATTTTTATGTGCAAAGTCCTGAAATAAACGATCAAATCTGAGGTATATGGTTTGTGTTTATTAGTTGAATATCTCTTCATACTTGAAACACGTCACATGGATGTACCTATATACATGTTGATATTCATATTGAGACCTGAACTTTGCTTTAAACATTAACACCTTATCCACTGACATACAAAGTTTGTCTATATAAACAGAAGATAACTCATATCATTACCAATAGAAGGAATTTATAAAATTTTTGATGATAAATATTTCCATCCTGAGGTCTAAAACATGATAGGAAAGTTTCTTTGAATTTAGATATTGACATAACTTCCTCATCTGAATAATTGTTTATGAATACTGGTGACTATAAATCTATAATAAAAAGGAAACGTTAACATTCGAACAACACAAAATGAACAAGACTTACATTTCATTTAGAGGCTTCTGATTGACTGTAAACAGCATTAAATTAAAATTTGTCAGTTTTTTATCTGTTGAGGTTGAGGTCAATATTTTGAATGAAAACACAAGTCATAATATTTAGAATGGAATACAATAATTGTAGCTAGAATTGACGTAAATTTATATTTTGCAAATTGACATTAGATGAGTGTGGATACAGTTAATAATCTGACTTGGGATGAGGGGGTGTACATAACCTTCCCAAAGTTAAAGAAAGTATTAAACAATCATTGGAAAATCGAAATAGGCTATTGCGTAATTATTCGATGAATTTTGAATGAAAATCACTTTTGTTTTTGAACATCTGGATAACAGCGTAAACACAAACAACTATTACATTCATCAAGGTGATGAAAGGCTTATCAGGTTATCTTTTCGTAAACAGTGATCACATTAAAAACTCTGAAAAGCGATTGACTTTACAAACCTTAGTAATAATAGTGTAACTTGATTTGGTGATGATTTTGAATCAATCTGAAACATTTACATTATATCCACTTCTACACGGATGTTTAACGACTGCGCATGTGCCAACATACATAAGTATTATTGAACACAGTAAAGTTAGTTACTAATGAGGCAAACCTAAATAACAATATTTGTTCAATACATTAAACATTAAATTTCAACCATGTATATAGTACTATAATGAAATAACGTCTTATTATTTGAAGGAAAGATATAACCTTCTAAGTGAATGACAGATATTTGATCCCCTATATACTACTCATCGGTGTTTCTTTACTAATATAATTTATCAAGTTATTGCTACTGTCACACTGCTGAGAATTGTTTGCATAATACAGCTAAAGATAAAATAAGCTTTGAAATGTACACTAAGTTTGGAAAGAAAGTAAACACTCGTTTTTTTCATATTTGAAACAACTGAAGGGTAAAAATGATGTAATACAATAAAGATAGTCTGTTTCAAACTTCTTTTCAAGTGTTTAATATCGTTTAGACTTGAAATTACTCGTTCTTCTAATACACAATATTATGATAGAAAAAACAACCTTATTGATAATGTTCAGTAAACCAGATAACATTTTGTCTGACGGAAGTTTGAGAATAAATTTCTGTATGGTTTTTTTATTGCGAAAGTATTTATCATCCCTTATAAAAGGTAAAATAAAGGCGATGAGATGTGATTATTAAAATCATCGTTTGAAATAAAAGTAACTGTTAAATGTAACGTACTCTTTGCTAATGAGACCCTGAACTTATTACTAAATCCCAATGATAGTGTAACATTTTGTGAATAGGTGATTCATTTTTCACAGTCATTACATTATAGTTTATATGGATCTTGTTTGCTGAAGTCTTTGTTGTTAAATTAAACCTTCATGGTTTGGTGTTTCGATTACACTTTATATTTATCAATCCCACTGTGTCTTTGTTTATAAAAATAATTCCGCTTCAACTCTTTTTAATTGTTATAGTTCAAAGTATTCAATTAACAAGGAATGACATAACGCATATGTATGCGAATGCAAGTAGTCATTTATGACGTATGATATCATGATATTTTAATTGACTAAAACAAATTTAGTTCTCAAGTTATAAAGTCATGATAATTTCATGTTTTAGTTGGTTGATTTTGTCACGAATTCATGAATTCAATCAACTAAGACTTGATGTCATTCTTCACAAACCACCTCAATTCAGTTTCATATCTGTTGAATTAATGAAGTAGGAAATAAAAATCTGTTAGCGTGGATACACGTTTATGCTACTTCGTTGTATATCTAACTGCAGTACCAGTGATAAATTCTAGTAAGCACTAATAACATATCAATCATATCTTCTAATTCAACAAGTTTTTTTTGCCTAGAATGAAACATTTAACATAATGAGGAATAGAATTGGTCACATCATATAATTAATACGCAGAATTATAGTTAACGCCGATGTAATATGAAGCCATAATAAACTATATCAATAGGCTAAACAAACTCCTATTTAATCGGATTGTAAAATGAACTGAACAACTTTAGATGTTTCATTGCTTTTATAAAGTTACTGTCGATGATACCTAGAATTATTTCATCAGTTTTCCTCTGACTACTCTGACGTATATAAGATATCATTTGTAAGAATTTAACAATCAATAATTAGAATTTATTTGAAGAAAAGTTCTAAAAACTGTAACAAAGAATTTTACAAAATATGTCATATTGAAAAGGTGAAATATTTAAGACGATGATAATCAAAAGTTCTCATATAAACATAGTTTTTGCTATGACGTAATATTCATGCAAATATTTGGAAATCTTCACTTCTTACGATTATAAAAATAAAGTTAGTCTCTAGACAATCTACAATAATTTCAAGTAGTTTATTGACAAGTATACAGAATTAGTAAAAAAGTTTATTTATTGGGAAAAATCAGTTTAGAAGAGAAGAATACAATATGCTGATATATTTATATCTTGGTTTATTATTCTTCTATATTTCCTGTACCTCCATCTAGCTTATGATTATAAAATTTACTGAAAAATAGACCCAAATTAACTTAATGACCTGTGATTATTTAGTTAGAAAGCCAATGTATCATAACTTTTAGTTATGATTAATTTTCAAGTTATCAATATCGACTAAATGTTTTAAGATGATAGTTCAATTGGATAATTTGACTATATGAGCTTATGTTAACTAACATTTGGGTGAATTAACTATATATGACGACTAACCTAGAAGAGATTAGGAAATTGTTATTCATTTTGGATATTTATTTAAACATTTTATTAACTCAGTATTGATAAACGAACTAACTTTACTGCTTGTTAAGTTTGTTAAAAAGGTCTCATTCATCACTTAATATTCTTTGTCTAAGTAATAAGTGAATTTCATTTGCTTGAATTACTTTGATCCTGCTCTATTTTATTTAGACAATTTTATAGACAATCTAAAATAAGATTCCATTTCAGAACTCTTAGAATTTATAATGATTGCCAATTAAAATAGTTACGTTAAACTACTGATTTTTAAAGATGTGATTTTCACCAATCATAATTGAATTAACTATAACGATTGTGATTGGTCAATTATTGGTGTACTATATGAAAAGTATAATCAACAACTTGTGTTCCACTTAAATTGATCTATTTCCACTGTAATTATTTATAAACATGCTTGAAATTGAAATATCATTTTAATGTATAAATATGATAAACATCATGGATTTATGGAATTATATTGTTTTCTATAAATTTTATCCATACTTTAAATGGAGTTTATGATATCTGAATACATCAAAACAATTAGTTCACGATGAACTGGAGAAGTGGTTAATCTTTTCATAAGAACATAAATTTGAAAGTGTTGTACAGTTTTATAAGTTTAATTAAAACTTTAGTTATTATCAATCATTGTGTAAATACATTAATGTATTATGATAATGAATAATGTATTATATGCCATGATATTATAAGATGGAATATATATGTACAAATGTTCAAATTACAAATTATTTTCACATCATTTATTCATTCGGATTATCAAGCTAATAAGCTGTATTTATTAACATCTTTATTTTTTACTTTATCAAAAATACGTTTAGGTTATAGTTATATATTAATTTTCATTATAATGTGTGATATCTGGTTGACTACCTCTAAAGAAATTCTAATCACTAATAATACTGATACTACTAAGTTTAGTAGTAGTGAAGGAAGACAATTATTTGAAAGATTAGTTATAAGATCTGCTCCTATTGTGTATGGTAATACTCAATCAACTACAGTTTTAAATCCTATCACATTCAATGTAAATGAAAACACACCTACTGGAACAATTATTGGTTATATACCTGAATTAGTTTACCCTACGCCTTTAGAAAACGTCAAATTCACTCTCCCGCATAATACTTTTTTTGGAATTGATCATAAAGGTGGTTTACTTGTCATTGGTGAGTTAGATAGAGACGATAATCCATATTTATGCATTGAACCCGGATATCCACAGCAATGTATATGGAGTAGTTTCGCTATTACAACTGATGGGCAATACATTGGTCTACGTATTACAGTTAATGATTTAAATGATAACATTCCCAAATGGCCACAGCCATTTATTGTAATAAATGTACAAGAGGAAGTCAAAACAAAACAGAATTTTGAATTACCTTTAGCTATTGATCCCGATTATGGCATAAATTCAATACAAGAATATAGATTAAAGACAGAGAGTGTGGAATCGAAATACTTTAAATTAGTCGTAGAAAAGAATAGATTCAAAAATGTAAGTTTGTATGATTTCCATTTAATATTGAGTGTGATCGAACCATTGGATCGTGAACGTCAAGCCTTGTATAATTTAAATCTTTTAGCTATAGATGGCAATAAACCCTATCATACCGGTACCTTGAAAATAACTATTCACATAACAGACGAAAATGATCATGCACCAATATTCTCAAGTCAGATGTATCAAGCTGTAATATCTGAAGATCTAGAAATAGGAAGTGTAATATATTTAACTGAAAATAATCAAACACTTAACGATATTAACCGGTTAGATATTCTAAGCGATGATTCGACATCTAAACATCATACTAAAAATCAGCTGTGCGCTACCGATCCTGATGAAGGCTTGAATGGTGAAATCGAGTATCATTATGCTGCTTCAACACCAACGTCTATACTTGAGAGCTTCGAATTAGATAAAAATACTGGTTTACTGTACATAGCTCGAGCCTTAAACTATGATATTGGACCAAATGAATGGAATTTTCATGTAATTGCTTCGGATAAAGGACGTCCAGCTAGATCAAGCACAACTACTGTGCAAATCAGGTTGAATGATGCTAACACTCATGCACCAACAATCAAGTCACGTATACAACTATCAGAAAATTATAAACAACATTTGTCCTAGATTGAATATCAATATTACGTTAAATAATAATAATATTTTACACATTCCAGAAAATGCGCCACACACAAATGATGCATTAGTAGTTTTAACTGTAAGTGATCAAGATACTGGATTAGGTGGATCTTTTGAGTGTGAATTGAGACCACCCGATATTACTACATTTGCTAAAAGTAGTATTCTACCAAACGCACCAAGTTATAATGACCATAATGATTATATTTTAAAAAGACCAATAACAGATCAATTTCGACTAAACTTCACTGGAAAATTACCCAAGTGGAAAATATACAGTATATATGCTACAACAACATTCGATCGTGAACTTGAACCTACACGTCTGTTGCATATTATATGCGCAGATGAAGGTACACCGAAAATGACTTCCACATTTACGTTGACAGTAATTATTGAAGATGAAAATGATAATGTTCCAGAATTTACTGAGAAGCAGTATACAATTCATGTAAGTTATTTGCTTGTTTTACTTGTATTACTAAGTTTACATAGACCAGATAGGATTAAACATACGTTGGTTTGTTTTCATGCTAAATGTACTTTATTGATCAATTTATTCTGAAATGAATATACACAACCACGTTATAAATGCAGTGTTATTGTAAAATATGAAATACTCAAATTGTCAGTTGTAAGAACTTTTGTAACCAAATGGTTTACATCATACCACTGCTTGCTTGTAAGTAATTCTATTAAAAACAATTAATGACACGGCTGTCCAGTAAGACGATTATATTATAAAGTGTATGAAATATAAAGCTAAAAATCATTTAAACCGAAATCAAAACCACAGTTTAATAATAATGTAACTAACACTTCAATCAGAAAAAGTATCCTTTACTGAAGGCCGAACCAGCATACGACTAGTTCAATATTTAGAATTTCGTAGTGTCATATTGATTAAACATAGGATAAACATAATACAGTATATAAATTTAAGCAAACCTTCAGTTGATATAATTAAGTGAGTTTACTAGATTTCGTTACTGACAACATCTTGCTACAGAAAATTACTTAGAAATTATTATTAAGCTTTACAAAATACGAACTGATAAATTAGAATCCCATAATTTTTGCTAATATGTAGTGAATTTTTCTGAAGAAATTTAAAATTAGTCTCAACAATTTCATATTGATCTAACTCAAAAACCATCAAATATACAGTTGAATTCATTAATAACAAACGCTAGGTGGCTATGAACCGATACTTTTCTAAAATGAGAATATCTAAAACTGAACACGTTATGAAAAACATCTCGAAATGCAGTTATTTTGTGAACTTATTTCACATGTTAGTCAATATGCAAACTAAAGATTTTGTGAATAATCATGATTATATTTGCGCCATCCGGTGCTTGATATTTAACTAACCCTTTTCCAATGAAATAGTTGTCAAATAAGATAACGTGGACCGCTATTGTAATGTATTCATGATCTTATACATTCTCTTTGAAACCAAGTTATATGTTTAAGCGAATTTATTAACCGACGTAGTAGGCATTGTTTCTTTGCCAGATACAAGAAGCAAAGATAGAAATACTGTTATTAAATATAGGTGAATTTGATGCAGAGTAATATTAAGAACTGTTTATGAAAATTCACTGAGTATATTGAGTTTCCTCTTATAGTAATAGTTTGTTTTGATATCTGATATTTTATAAATTACATTAGTTTAGTTGGGATTCATCAAATGAAGAATTATTGAAGCTCATCGAATTCAAGTATGGAAGGCATTCACCAGTATGCACCCAAAAAATGTTTACAAATGCTTGTCAACTTCCTAATTTAGCGGTCAAGGGCACTACGCGAGAGTTTAATGCCCTATCATCTACCCTTTATGAAATCAATTATCTTAATCGGTGAGGAGCTCCACGTAAAATAAAACAGCTATACAGCGCTTATTAAGTAAATGTAGTTTATGGCTTGTGTCACCTTAAATCTGAACCAGACTTCACTGGTATTTTAATTACCGCTAGTTCAAAACTTGAAATAATTCAAAGTAGGAACCTTTTAAGTGCTTTTTATCGTAGTAAAGTTAAGAACTTGTTTAATACACAATAAGCAAATTCAGTACGAATAGATAATATTCTTATCCATTAATCCTCGTCAAGTTCGACATTGATTAAAAACCGAATTAACTAATAATTCCAGTTAATAACTAAATGTAGGATTGAAATATTCCCTGGTTTATATTACAGGATATGAATTATGTGACTGCTAATAAAGTGGAATTGTTCTTGTTCAAATTACTAGCAAAACAATTTTAGCTTCAGTAAGTCTACACATTGTTTGAAACAGTGCCAATAATTATAATCAGAGTGAGAATGAATCCAAGGGAAAGGTGGAATAAATAAAGTGAATGACAATGTGATCAAAGACTAAATAAAGTACGAATCGGTATGAAACCTTACATGGTATGAAACTAGTAAGATAGAAGAGTGTACAATAAATTCTGTGTGTATGTATTAGACGAATTGTAATAAATGTAGTAGTAATAAAATAACACAGTAATGTCAATAACAATAATATTTTAAGTTAAACAAATTTTGTGTTAAGTAGATACAAAAGACTAAGTTGACGTGAATATCAAACAAATCGGGTCCTCTTTTAATTTATATGATTACTGACTTACTTGGCTTGGTATTGGTTAAAATGAAAAGAGCGCCTGCATATACTGGCTTTGTGAGCAAAGTTACAATTTTTAAAATCCCAATAGCTACTGCTTTTGACGCCTGATGAATTTGGAGTCTGACTGACTTTGATAAACAGTTTATAACACCATGAACTATCGGTAATGACTCATTTGGGTACTTTCAATTAAAGAAATTTTATAGAAATTAAATAAAATTCCAGAGTATAAATTGACAAAAAAACATTTGAATAAGGTTTCTTTTCCCGAAGCATTTATTTATTTTTAGTATCGATGCATCTATCTGAATTACCTAATCGATAAAGTGGTACAAGTATTCGGATAACTACATTTATTTGAATGTAAGTGCTGTTTTTATTTTTCCACGCATTAAATCTGCCTCTATCAATGGACGTACGTAATAAAACAGATAATTATCTATTCGAAATGAAAGATCTGTAAATCCTTTTATTTTGAGATATTTTATGTTTTGAATGGTGACGCTGTAATATTTCAGAAAAAATGTTTAGACAATTATAAAATATTTACTTGATCTTGATTGTTTCTTCACTTAGACTTTATACAAGTATGTGTGTAAGTAATACAGTAAGTTGATTAACGTAATAAAGAGCATGATAGGAATAAAAAAAATTATAATTGGTTTTCATTTAGTAAGTTACTGAAAATTTCATTAGACGTTAAAGGTAAAATGTGAAAGTAAAGGACATGCCAATATAATCCATTTTAATGATTCTAATTGTTTGTTTCAATACGTAATGACAGCAAAACTTTAAGCTTTCGCCATATGTACACTACTTTGTAAAAGTATTTTGTAAGAGATTTATAAAGGTGTACCATTAATGTAATGACTGTTACCGTTCATTATACAACATTCGTAATCAACTTAGCAACCACAAATGCAAAAGTTATTTTACCGTGACATTAAAATTGCATTGTTATTTAGAATACATCTTGTACTACAATTAGACACTTAGTAGCAACTTATTTATGATGTGATATGTATCTTTAAAGTGTCTAATGTATTTCCGGAATATAGACAGTATTCCAAAATATGGAATTTAATCTTAATTGCGTTTAATTGTCAATTAAAAGAAAAAGCTATAAGTAATTTTTCTCAGACACAAAATTTGAGACGCTTGATTGTCACTAGAAAGAACGGTTGCAGTGAATATTCATATGGTAACCTGTCGGAAAATAAAATTGACTCTTCGTAAAATCCAATGTAATACCCAATCAATTAACAGAATCAAAAATAACTGGGTAAAAAATGTATGTTGTCCATTAAGGTACACTATGAACCAAATATTGCTGTCACACGAATACTGTATATAGAATATAAGTGCACAAATAATTTTACTAGTTATTGTTTTATATATTATAAAAAATATTATACTTGATGGATGAGATGTCCACAATCTTAAGGAATCTGAATCTACATATTGTAGTGTCACAGAAATAAGTACTTTCGAGCTATTCTACACGCAACTGACCTTTTGTATGTGTGAAGAATCCTGAATGATCTATGTGCATTAAGTGATGTCATATTTTTCCAATTCTTGGGTCTATACAATAATACAAATGATAAGCCAAAGTAAATAAACAAACACTATATATTGTATAGAATATGAATATCAAGAAGAATTACTAACTTCTTGTTAAATGTTATTAATTCAAAGTTTGTTCTCAATAATTTTAGTTTATTTTAAACTAAAATCCAAGTTAAGTTACAGATTTTATAGTTAATGTTGTTTCCTGTGATTTTGAATTTCAAAAGTCCGTCAATGAAATTAACACCCAGTAGAATTTATTCTAGACAATAAACTAAATGATTCCATAAAATTATTAGTGAATATTTTGATTATTTTATGAAATGTTTTCTTGTTAATTTTGTTTTAATACGTGTTCCTAAGTAATGCCTTTAATAAAGTGAGATTGACGATAGAAATATTTAAATAGCGTTTACTAAAGTAACCATAACAGTGACGAACAAATGGTTTATTAAAACGAAGCAAATACAATTGAAGAATATTCTGTAAGATAAATTCTTTTCTGGCGGCATCGAGACTCAAAAACAAATTACCTGAAATAGTCACTTCATTTTACAGTTTTCAGTTCAACTATTATCAAGCCAGTTAAATCGAGTGATCTTGTTTTTCGTGCTTGTAAAGTTCTTCCTGCTTGCTTTAGTAAAGGAGCGGTCAAAACAAGTTACAACTCAGTACTCGTTTATTTAATCAAAATAGATCATACTCCTTGCATTAATCATAGTTTAGTGAATTTCAGGATTGGTAACTGCCTAACAAAGTTGATCAGATTCAAATTTGTTTAATCAGTAGAAGCAATAGCTATTTAGACTAAAATAATAGGTCTTCGTGTGTAAAAGAAATATATACATCTATTTCTTTTACCATGGCCAGCATCGGGCTAAATAAGTTATCGATCATCTTAATAATAAGATGACGTAATTTATTTAATGTGCACATCAATTTATCCCTCTCTATGTCATTCTAACTTGGGGTTTGTTTCCCATTATTGCTATTACCGCTTATTATTGCTAACATTATCACTATTATAATTCATCTCCTAATCACATGAAAAATTTCAATAAACGCAAACATCATGTTGCTACTTTATGCCTTAGTCTTTGTGGAAACTTTTGTTCAAATTTTCATTCATAATCGATCATCTATATCCCCTTAATCTACTCATTGTAATGATCATTAGCATTCTCATAGTTCATGCATAAATTTATTGAATCTAACAATACGAGCTAATCATTTTGGTAGTATTATATATAACTGCGCTAACAATCCTAAATTCACAAATTGTAATTTTTTTGCATATTTGTGACACATATTTGTTTATCCACATCAGTCAATAATTAATTTGAATTTATAATTATGAAACCTGTGGATATTTTGTAAAGAATATTCTTTCTTTATAATTGCATTATCTTATTCAAATCAGAAACTTCCAGACAATTAAAATAACACATTCTCTGCATGTCTGCGAACCTCACACATCATCTTCGGTGGGTTAGAGCCCCACACCTGATATAGTTGAACTCCACTGATCTCATCTCACTAGAACTCCACAACCCCCAAATAGCTCACTATGAATTAAATCACAGAACTTTTCCTTACATAAAACATTAGACAGTTCTACATATAGTTGTTCATATTTTATAAATTATAAGCTAAATTGTTTCGGATTTAGCTTCAAGTATTTGTTCATTCAAAGTGCCCACCTAAATAAACACATAATTGCTGATCATTTTATGCATAGTATCAAGTAATTGTTATTAAAATAAAGTCATAAATTGAATTCTTTCGCAGATGTTTTAATGTATTAGGATGAACTTGTATCTTCCTGTTGATTTTTTTTATGAACTGAAGCTTGTCAGTCTCTGTTGCTATATGTGCATCGTGAACAGATTGGCTTGATATAGCAATTATTTAAAAGTATTATTTAGTCTGGATTGTGACTGGCAAGTGAAATCTAGGACGCACGTTTCATCGTATTTGGGACTCGTCGACAACAGAAACTGACCAGCTTCAGTTCATAATAAATCAACGGGAAGATACAAGTTCATCCTAATTACATATGCACCCGTTGCACATGTGTGACTATCTAGGCTCAGTAGTCTAGTGGTGAAAGTGGTGGTGTTTGGCATGAAACTGACTGAGTTTGAATCCCGATGTGAACATCAACATTCGCATGCAGGTACCTTCAGCCGACAAGTCCCAAATAGGACAAAATGCGCGTCTTGGATTATGACTACCAGCCACAATTCAATTTAAATAATAGATGTTATAATAATTTGCATAGTCTTTTGGATTATAATAATCGATATAAAACTGGCGCCTAACAAGTTCTTTTCAATTATAGAATGAATCTTACAACAAAATTTATGCTTTCACGTAGAATCACAATTTACAACATACCAGAATTACGATTAGTAACTATAATAAAAATTAAATTCATACCTTTGTTGTCAACATACTTACCTTGAATTATATATAATAATAAAATAAAATGATCAGAAGGTTTACACAGAAAAAATAATTGAAAAGATGAAAGCAGATTTAGAAATGAATTGAAAAAAAAAATAACATTAACAAATAAAATTTTAAGTGAACAATGTTATTTTAATAGATACATTACATTTTCAAATATTCCCTTAGGAATTTATTATACTTATGCATAAATTACATTGTTAAAAGGAAGAAAATAAAAAAATAGGTGATGAATAGAAAACAAGAATGGTAGATTAAAGAATAATTTGCAGAAATGAAAAGTATAATGAATGATGTTGATTCTTTAAATTGTAACTGTATATTTTTCAGTGGGATGCTTAAGTGTACATACATAAAATAGAAAAAAGGTTAGTTTTATTTTTTTTAAAATATCAATAAACCTCACGAAACCTAATAACTTACAATTGAAATCTGAATCATAGGTGGGGTTCTGCGAGAATGAAGTCAGTTTCAAAGCAATTTACTGTTGAGTTATTAACATTTAAAAATAATCAAGTTAAGATTTCAAGTGTTATAATGATTACATATAAGTGGATAGCATCATATTTTTTAGGAATGATTTAAAATCTGCATAAGTTGTTTGATGTGTTTCTGATGTCAAAATTGGTGATGACATAATATACTTGGTTTGGACCTGCATGAATTTATTGGTTGCTTTGTTATGTGAAACATCATTATTGCACAGAGTAGCTTGATAGTGTAGCTAGGTATAAAATGAGGAGATTGTGTACTTAGGATGTAGTAATCAGATTTCAAAGGCTTAATTATAATAAATCTTTTATTAAATTTAACTACTTTGTTTGTGCATGGCAACACGAATGGTAGGTAATAGTATGAGTTTGACGCAAATAGATAATTACGAAATTCGGTGATACATGTCGTTAAACATCTTAAAAATACGTAAGTTAGCAATGCAAGTGAGTGTGAAGTTACAACTCACTGTTAGCCGTAGTTAAATATCAAAGAAGCGGGCCATATATCTGCGCTAAAGGTACACATTTTCAACATTTTTGAATGAGAAATCATTAACACAACAAAAACAGATTATCATAGCTTACAATAATAAACCTGGGATGCATGCATCTGCTTACGTTAGGATGAAATCCTGTAGAGTAGCATATTTTAGTAGACAGACAGTGAACCATAATTTGGCGTAGCACTATCACCTTCAGCTGCTTTTGTCATCGGGGTTAGATGAGACTCATTCACTTACTGATGTATTTTCTTTCAACTAAAGCTCAGCATCTCTAAACTTGGATTCTCATTATTTACATCTGGGACTATAATATCACACTATAGTGCCTTACACTGTCCTTTATTATGTACATTTTTCTTGAGTTCACTGATAGAGATGCGTTTTGTTACTCATAAGTTTCATTGTTTTTGGCTTTTGTTAGTTGACAAAATGGCGTTCATTTGTCCTAATTCCTAATACATTTTGTGTTTTAAACTTAGAGATAGGAATAAAAGTATTGTTATATGCATACAGGTGTATGTTTTTCATATGTCCAATACAATAAGTGCAAAAATTTTTCAGACATTTAATCTCTACTAATTCATTACAGATATAAATTTTCCTTATACCCAGATAGTAGCATAGAGTAAGAAGTTTAAGATATGGTCACGAGAAAATTGTCCATATTGGTTTCCATTTGTACGACTTAGATATGACGCACAACTCAATTTACTAGTTTGTGTGTGGTTTTTGCATCAATTAAATTATTAACCAATATCATGAATTCGAATGATTTAAATTAATCTCACTCTTAGACTAGTACGTTCCACGAATGACAACGTGGAAAGTAACTTACTAGAAACCCTTTATTTCTATATTTTTTACCGTACAATTTTCATTTTTCGTTGAACCAAGAAACTGCTTCCTAAAGAATGTCGAGAAATCTGATTGGCTTAATCAAATAAACTTATCAGTTTATATGTATTCATCTGATGACCTTTGGTAGTTTCCTTCCACATCAAATGTTAATAACCTTGACCTTGAAATATGAAATCTGTTTATTATTGCCTATTTTATACTAGTCTGCTCTACAGTACAATTAATATTTTGTTAACCTCACATTTCGAAACCTTGAATAAAAGGGTTTTGACATTTCCATTATTCAACTGATTACGTAGGCTTCAATCATTCTAATAATGTATAACTGGTTTGTCAATCAACAAGAAATATTTTTAAAAGAATATATATCATTTTACAAAACAATGTTAGACATGTTTGTATTTTTTTTATTTCTCTTCTTAAAAACACAATAATAAAACAGGCTATCACTACCACTACTGATTCCACAAATAAGCTTGCATATAACTAGATTAATTAGACAAAATATTATAGATTCTTCTGATATGATTGATAAGTTATTATTCACAACTTGTTTATTTTTGTAAATAAAGAAAGTGTTCAACTGTCTACCAATCCCTATGACCAATGTATTTGAGCTGAATTAAGCACTGATATAAAAGCATACTATTTATCTCTTTTGTAAATTAACAAAATAGAGGAATCATAATATTCTCTTCGAATTTGAGTTCATTGAAAATAATTCTATTGATATAATTAGAATTAAGGATTTAGTTGAAAGCTTAGAAAGCTGAAGTCAACACCGATAACAGCTACTAGCTTCATATACTCATTTCGTAATAAATATTAACAATTGTATTGTAATGTTGGTAGCAATTTAGTTCATAATAAATAACTCACAAAAATAGCCAATTTCACTATAATACATTCATTACTGATTATTTACTACTACAAAATGGATAGCAATATATATATATATGTAGCATAGTATATAGTAGTATATAGTAGAGCTAGCAAAAAAATGTTATTTTCCCTTTTATTTTGCATTATCTCATTGCAATTAGCATACAGTAATGTATACTTTCTAGTTAAATATTCTTTCTTCTCACCTTTGTTTACTCAAATATCGACAAATTTTAAACAAATTTAATGCATGAAAATAACTAATGTTATTTCTATCACATTATTTACAAATTAGTCATTATTGTTGACTTGGTAATTGGAATACTTTGAATGAAAACATCAGATTTTTCTATCAAAAGAAGAAAGAAATATAATAGACCATACTACAACTTCCTATTGTTTTTGTTTTATCTTTGATGCCTAATTAGTGTTTATTGAAACGAACTGTTTTCTAGAAAAATCAAAAGACTATCATTTGTCAAATATGAAAATAAACTTGAAAAACACTTTAAGTTTTAAGTAGTTTTTATTGTTGAAGAGAATGACTGTTTGTTAGTGAATAACTTGTTGTAATGGATACATTTTAGCTTGTAAACAGTGAAAATATATTTAAAAAATTAGTTTTAATGAAACACTATTCAAACTATGAAGATATACGGTATCCGTAATAAAATAATAAAATTAAATGAAGCAGGATGTTTGTCACTTTTGTCATTAAATTGTAAAGGTATTGAATTATCATATGTGTATGGTTTAACTTTAGGCGTTCAACATCTTTCTACACATTATACCAACCAGTACATACTTTAAAATGAAATGAACATTTCAGAAATATAAAAAAGTGACTAGTTAGCCTGTAGTGTTGATCTTGAATTAGATTGATTATGGACGACAACTAAACAGATTCCACATCGAAGAAATAAGCTGTTGTTCAACTGCAGAAAAATTCCTGAGAATCACTTTCAATTGAGGTATGCGATAGTGGTATCTAGAAACTGTGTGCTCGTTTCATTGATTAGTCTTTCAACTAAGAAAACCCAACCTCATTTGGTAGCATATTGAAACATTTCTGCAACTTTAAACCCTGGTGTTCCGGATAACTACATGATTTTGTGTTATAAATTCTAAGAGCTTGTATTAAAATGTGTATTTTGCTTTCAGTTTGTTATATAGGGAGATTTAAGAGAAACAATGAAATTTCAAAACTGTTTTCAGATGACTATTTTATTCATTTTTAAGTATATGCAAATTGGTTACTTTGCTTCCATTATGTTCATGTTCCCAAAATTCTAACCAACTATTAGACTGATTAACTGTTTTCATATCACTTGTTATTCTGGAGCTATGATTAATTAATCTTATACCTGTACCCTAAGTATTTAGTGGTTATTGTTCCCATTTTGTATAAATGTTATTTTCCCTATTAGTGTGTTGTGAGCTCTGACTATGTGTGTATTTGAAAGTGTTTGAATCGCAATATGATTCTGTTTGGGTGGTCCATTCAACTTATGTTCTTCATTCTGGTTTGGGGACTAGTAGTTGCAAGGCAGATGCATACGGGCACTAATTGGCGTTTATCGACGTCACACCATATTTACCATACGATTATAATTCGGCCGACTATACTTAGATATAACAGTTAGCGACAGACCCTACCATATCAAAATGTAACACAGTTACACATAGATTGTAAATTCGTAAAACATTTTATATGGTGTAAGACTAATACGAATTTGTGAATTATCACAGGCATAAAAAATATACTTAGCCATTTGTTAACTCGATCATTCTAATTTTTTCTCCTTTAATCAATAGTATCTAAGACAGTTTAGCATTATTTCAACGTACTTAGTTTTTTCAAATGATTTTCAAAATGTCATATTTCAAATTTCGAATTTTGGTCTAAACAAAAGTAAATGAATAATAATTTTGTAATGAATTCATTTGTTTTAAAAGTAGTTATAGTCATTTACGAAAAAGAAAACGTTTGTTTTCACATTTATCTCCCTGTTGGAATTTCTCACTTCAAAGACTTAAACTGATGGGTGTTTTCTTTGTTGTAAACATAAATCGATGAATTTATTTCATAAGGACAAAATAAAAAGTAATGTCGTACTTATTGACAATTATCTATGCTTTTTCGTAGAGTTAGATATACATTAAATATAAAATTTTTTGATTAAAGTAATAACAAATGTACAATGTGCTAAATGCGATTCAGTATTTACTGTGTATTCAGCTAATATGTCCAAGCTAAAACTGATTAATTAACTATATATGCTAAGACGTATTACTGTTTGTTTAACCGATTCCAGTAAAAAATTAACAGAGAGTAGTTAATACAATGAATACTGATATCATATTTTAGTAATACAGTGTGTTACTAATAGAGAATCATGTAGAGAAACGTTTCATATCATTCAATTATTGTTATGTTTTTAAAAAAAATTATAAATTATTGGCGAATTGCATGGAGCTATATATTTTATGATTATTCAGTAAGCTTTTCTATCTGTGAAATGAGTTACAGTAAGAGTAAGTTAATGTAATGTATCTCTCCAAATCTAAATTTTTAAAATGTACGTCTTGAGATACAAATATCGAAACTCCTTTAAAATATAGTATATTGCTCTTTCGTTGTGATTAAATATACGCTACACTAGCAAACACAATTAACCAATATTTATAGGGAACAGAGTGATACAATTCATGTTTTTGCATTTCTTTGAATAAGTGTACTAAAATTGTAACTAAAACTCTCCAACTGATTTTTTCTCATCAAAATCCTTCCTTAAACGAATGCTTACTCTATTAAAATAACTTTCCAAGGCAGTTTTTGCTAAGTTCTGTCCGTCCTAAATATGACTATTCTATCACTGACAGCCTTCATTAGCTGTCCTGTTTGAAGCATACCGCTGTTTGAAAAATCAAACCGAATAAAAATTTATCTGAAATGACCAATAGCTATAAAAATGACCCCAGACATTCGGAATATTAATAGCAATAATATTAGGTGGCTTAAAATTATCTAAATGTTCATGACGTTATACCATACATTGTTTTACTTATTATCTTCCTATAGGCCAGTTTAGTTTATAAAAACTGTTCACTATTCTAGTGAATGTTTATTATTTGACTTACTATCATTTACGACAGGTGATCTCGAATCCCTTCACAAAATAATTGTTCCACTTAATCTTTCTCACCAAGTTAAAATCACACAATGTGTTAGCAACGAATGAATCAACAGTTAACAGTGAAATTGGTAACTTATTATGTAATATATGATCGTATCAACTCTGAAAGTTATCAGACGTAAGTCATATTATATGAAATTATGTTAGAACCCTTCATAACAAATTGAATTTGCGTTTACATACTGATTAAGCAGATGCAAAATTTGAAGTGCAAACAAATCATGAAGGAGTTAGCTACCAGATATATCAAATGTGTGTCGGCGTAAATAACACTGTTTTTATCATAATATGTTACTATTTTGTGAATGTACTACTAATTATTGCACAGAAGCAAGTATGCTATTAAAATAATAAATAAAAACCGAAATATATCCTATTTAGAGGTAAACATTTAATTCTTTATAGTTAAATCGTAAAGAATTCTTCTCATTTCTTATTGTTATTTATAAGAACCAATAAAACAATGACATAAAAATTAATAAAACAAGAATAGAATAAGTATTACACATCTTACTAATGTAACAGAATAAAATATGCTAGATCTTCCATCTAAGTATTGTGTCTAATAAAATAAACTGATCTATGGGATTTATTCTTATTCTTATATGTTTTTTTTTAAGGTAAACCTATTTCAGCTCTGCTGTGTTAGAAGTAACGCAACTATATACATATATATATGTCATATGGTATACAATATACTAGTTTTTTTCCTTTTTGACACAATTTATACTTAGAAACGCAAGTATCCATGAGAATTATCTTAAAATCGATTTCTTTTCTAACAATACACAGTCTTATCGACATTTTTCATCTACATACTGCAACAGTAGTGTAATTAGTAATATCAATCTGATTAGGTATGATTGTTATTATTTAATAAAAACTAATATCTAGAATAGGAAAAAAAATTGATTGATAAATTTACATTTTATTGTACCAACACTATAGACTATATGTTTGATTTATTTAAGTAATGACCTTTTAATAAGATGCAAAACTGTATAATAAACCATTGTAAAGAAAAGCTAATTAGTCAGTTAAGTGAACTGAGATATTACAGTAGTTCAATACATAATTAACATCATTTATTAAAATAAAGTAAATTAGATTCTTATGTATTTATTTTATAATTTGAAGCGAAAAAATCATTAGTTTCCATTTCCTGTTGTTAAATGATTCAATTGCAAAATATAAACTTGATCTAAGCTCAGTTGTTCATTTGAATACAGTGTTACATTCCTCTTGCCTAATATTTATAAATCAGTGTTCATATACTAATAGAGAAACAATCAACACTAATGTTATTGCAATTTCATAACCTACAAATAAGTTTATTTTAAGACAACTAAAGAGATTCTTCCATGACATAAAATACTAAGCAAATAATTTGTATGAACTACTCATAAATGTATTAGGTTTCTATATTGGTACAAAATCTTGGTGTCATTAAAATACTCACTTAAACCTGCCATAATTGAACCGAGTAATATATGATACATAAAGTATGTTTTCACAAATGATAACTTATTTCAAGAAAGTGAAGATATACATTTTCACAAAAGATTACAAAAAAAATCATTTTATTCAAAATATCTAGAAAGAATGTTTGCCAGATACCTTAGGAGACGTTTTTCAAAATTATGCAAACAGTGATCAAATGACTTGTACATTAAATGATAATAACTATGAACCTTACCTGAAATGTATTTATTATATTGTCTAATGAAAAATTTAGTTATAGTTATGGGCATAGAACTTGAAAGAGATTTTAAAAGTGGTTTTCAATGAATAAAGTGACAAGTTCAATATCATATTAACAACATTGTCTGTTGAGAATGTTAGTGATAGTACGGACTCAGTAGCTTAGGGGATAATGAAATAGAATGGAGTGAGTCTAAGTTTTACGTCAATATCAACAATGAAATATATATATATATAAAGATATATATAGACATAAATATATATACATATACTGAATCGGCTTATTATTCAGTATTATTTTTGTAATCATTAATAATAATGTCATAAGACTTATCATGGGACACTTTACCAATGAGCATCATGAGATTTTTAAGTATCACAGTAAACATAACAGTTAATTCAATGACCTGTCATCTACCATTTACGTTTTTTAACTTCAGTCAGTTCGCGGTATATTTGCACCGCCTTATGGGTGAATGAAGCCACATATTATGACAAACTGCTCTCTAGTATTTCCTGATTGTCAGTGAATATTTGACTTAGATTACTTATTAGTACCAATTAAAATTCATTCATTTTCTACTTAAACACAATCACAAAGAACCACCTGACTTGTTATCATGTCATTCACTAAACTGATGTTTATAGCAACAGCAAGCCAGCATATTATTACTTTCGAGTAAGAAAATATAATTATTGTTAAATGTTTGTTGCCTTCAATGATTGCTCGTGTTCGGAACTAACTAAAAATTATGCATAACAATACGTCCCAGTCCAACTGCTAACCCAATTCAAGGTATTTTACATTTAATAACTGATAGACATTTTGATTAGATGACCATCTTGTAATTTTATATGCGTGATTTTTTCACGACTTTAGCTAAGTATTTCATTCGTGTAAACATACTATCACTTCTATACTTATTGACAATTCTTTATATAGTTTAATTTATGCATTTGTCACGGAATGATGTTGGTTGTCTACCACTGAAAATGAAGGAGCAGTAGACACTTGTTTTGCATAGGTTTGAAATTCTTTAGTACTGTATACTCACTTTTTTATTGGAGAATCGAACCCAGGGCCTTCAGTTTGACCGAGCTTTTAACCCTCTTCATCATTATGACTGCGTCTAGTGATAGATATTTCATTTTCATAAATTTGTTACATGGACAGACGACCATCCATTGATACTGTTGATAACTGTCTCACTTCCAAAAAGTCTACTGCTCATTTGACTTACATTAATGCCATACTAGCATAAATCTATGATGGAAACAAATTATCAAACTTAATACATAACTCTACGGAACCATTTTAATTCAGCTGTTTACAGGATCTAATATGAACACCCATTTGTGAACGTAATCTGGATGACATCTGCTAATGTTGCAGATAAAATACGCTTTTAAATATCAAAATAATTTAGTCATTAAATTTACAGAAATCTCTCTAAATAATAACTGTCATTCAAAGTACTCAGTATAAAGTATGCTTCAATGCAAAACATATTTAGACTATTCAGTCATTGAATTAGGTTAGTTTCTGGAGGTTGGTAGTAAGTTTAGTTAATTAAATCTGTCACATATTACGGAATCAAGGGTGTGCATTGCTGAGTAGTTCCAACCTAGAACAAAATAGCTATTCAGTGCTCCATGGTATTCATTAGTACCGTGCCAACATCAAGAATTGAACTAATTATTCAGTTATATTTCAGAAAGCATTCTTAATTTTTTTCAGTATATGAATATAGTTAAACCTAAATCATCAATTTTTCTGGTTCAGTTCAAAAATAATTTTTTTCTAATTTTTTTTCTTTGCTTTACAACATTTTAATTGTTCTACTTTAGCACATGAATGTTAATCAAATTGTCAGATTTCACTTTTCAACTTCATATCAATACACAAATTGACATGATCACTTTTTGTTAGTAACTTCTCTAAATCATAACTGACTTATTTTTATTCAATCAAAATTATATTACAATATAAACATGTTTTACACGAAATAAAAACAGAATTTAAATACATAATGAAATAAGCGGTTTTTGTCTTTCTTTTTGCTTTAAGTAATAAATGAATTATGCCTATTATAGATGTAACATTAAAAATGAATGAAGATAATGCATAATGAATGAATTCAGATATGTCATTGTTCATGTGATGTCTATTATTGAATGAGTAAAATTAAAGATGACAAATGATATTTTTAATGATACTGACTGAAGTTACAATTATGGAATATTACTTAACAGTAGAAGAAATCATTTCATTTTAAAGAGATTTAATAGTGAAATGGATACCAACGTTACTTGTATGGTATAATTAAAATGAATAAAAACGACTTAATGCATAATACATATTCATTTAAAGTATTTTTATTTATGGGATCTCGCATCGAGAAGTGACATATAGTAATTTTGTTTGGATATCATATAGTACATATTAATATGATGAAATGTGCTTATATTCTGATCACGATATTTAAACCTGATAATAAATTACTTAACCTTCCAAGGTGAAAATTAAGAAAACGCACATATAAGCAAACAATATTGTAACCACTTATATCTTCATCAGGCTTTACTTTAATATACATTAATATTTATATGAAAATATCAAAGATGTTAAGACAATCAAGACAAATCATGTGATAATGGCGATACTGAAATAGACAAATTTAAATAAATTTATAGGCTTAATTTGCTTAAGATTTAATCTACTTCCGGTATCGGAATTGTTGGTCAAGCTGTTTTTATTGTTCCTATCACTACTAGTACACGTCTCCTTTAACTATTAATTTGCACCTTTTACTAAATATGATAATTTATGTAATACATCTATTTCATTATCACCATTATCTCATGAACTGCCTTGATTGTCTTAATATCTTTAATGTTTTCACATAAATATTAATGTTTATTAGAGTAAAGACTGATTACGATCTAGTTAAAAACAATACGTTTGCTTACACGCGTTGTTCTGATAAGTTGTTTGTATTATCGAAAATTTCAGCGACACAATGGCATTATATTTTATTTGTAATTCTCCATGTTATTCATTTCAGCAGCATTTACCATGTGCAAAACTAAGTTTTAAAATATTTCCAAAAATTTGTTAGATACTTGCACGATTTAATAAAATGTTTATTTACATTTTTCACAACCTAATAAATTATAAATGTTTAAGTTGGATTGTGTAGAGGAAAAGCGAAATCCAGAATGCGCGTTTCATCTTACATTGGATTAGCCGGCTGAATGTACCTGCATCCCAACGCTGATGTTTACACTGGGATCCGAACTCAGTTTGTTTCTCGTCAAACCCCACCGTGTTTACAGCTAGACCACTAAGTCCAGAGTAAAGCTGGTCTCTTGTGATTAATAGCTTTATCGAGGCACAGGATGCACATATAGCAATAGAGACTGACCAGTTTCAGTCCATAACAAACCGATGGAAAGATACAGGTTTATCCTATATGATATAATACTTTATTAGTCAGAAAATGACCATTAATTTCTTCGAATATGCGCTGATATAAACTAAATGTTTCTTTGAAAATATTTTATTTAACAAGATAAACAATATATAGATAAAACAACCGGTTTACACAGTTGACATTATATACATAATGAATTATGAAGCACGAAAACACCTATGTATAATAATCTGAGTGATACATATTTGTAAAATTCCAATGAGTTGAAATCAAAATTTCTCACGTTTCGTGGGCTCAATGCAAGTCGCTTCTTCAGAGACATGAACTTCTGTATAATAATTAGTAAATTATTTAAGTTAAAACAATCTTAAGTTACTAGTTATGAAATTACATTTTATTTAATTGTAAACTAAATCTTTAGTGATCATTTGTTTAATGAATAGTTAATAAATAAATAAAAAATGACAATTAAGTAAAAGATTTACGTCAAATTAGTCAAATATTAGAGATTGTTGTTGATACAGGCTGCTGAATAAATTGTAACAAATTGCATGGATTTCATATGGAGAATTAATTAACATACTGCACCAATTATAAGGTATCTCATATATATTTACCTCGGTAAAGGTCTACACTGTTCGGTAATGAAATTATTTAAGGTTAATGTAACGAGATTCAATTTAAAATTTTATAAAACTTGTCTATTTTTCAATGAAAAATACTGTCTACAATGTGTTAAACATTCACTTTCACGTACACTGAAAAAGAATTTTAACGAATCATTATGCGAATATCTGGTTAAAAAACAGATATATATTCATCAGGTCAATGTTTACTAGGATAAATAAATGTCAGGCAACAGTATTGTAGTAGATTTACTGCAACTATATTTAAATATTCACTGTTTCGTACCAGTTTGGGACTTTCTAGCAGTACACATCCACGAGCTAATCCAGGAAATATCAGGCTTTGAGTCGAAGGCTTAAATATTAGAACATTAGGCCATCTGACTTTCACTGGCTACTATTTTTAATCGCATTCGTTCTAACAGTTGTCAAACTTAGACCAAGTAGTGATATCAAATTTAAATTCGACAACCTTATCAACACATGATTACCAATAATATCAGCTCATTAGTGACTAACTTCTCTAGGCGATTCCTGGAGTTCTAGTAGAAAAAACATGACTAGTGATGTTAAACCAAGATGGTTACGAGGCTGTTACCTACTAATGGCATTTGATGAGGTAGTACAAATATACCTGTAAATAAACTAAGCTAAAAATATCAACCACTAGAAGTCGACTCAGCTATCTAGTAGTCATAAGCCGTGATGCCTGAAGGCCTTGGGATTTATTTTCTAATGAGTTCATGGATACTTACTTCTTAAGAATCCCATAATAAGACAAAACAGCTATCCAGTTTTTTTTTGGTTAACGATAGTCGTCTAACTTAAACCAGTTCACGATAGCAAATTAAACGTAATTTAACTGAATGGTTTCAAATATTTACGAACTTTCGCCAGCTGTTATTAACTTTACTTTACAGTTACAGATGTAATACAATAAATGTACCTTTTAATAAATTATTTTTAGTTTAGAATACATTGTTTAATACCTATTCACGAGTTTGAATCATTTATTACGTCATAATAACCATGAAATTGTCATATATGAAACTTATGAAATCTATACCTAATAAAAATATCTAAGTTCTTCTATAACCACAAATGTTTTAACTTTGCTTATTTATCAGTACATGAACAAAATATTCAGTTATTTGATGATCATATCACTTTATTAGTAACTTTCAAGTAGAAGAGTAACATAAATGACTACAGTAATGTTTATAAGATATGGAGTTGTCCAAAAGAAAATGAATTTATAAACATGAAATCAATTGTTACTTTTTAAGCAGATGGATGAAGCCAAACAAAATTCGCATATACAGAAAGAAATATACTAAACTTCAGCCCAGATAAAAAGCCAAATAGCTAGAATAACACTAAAACTATATTTCAATAATACTGGACAGTATACATTTTCGATCAATGTTATGTTTTCATCATTCATTCTAAAGTTTTCATTTTCGAACAATATGCTTATTATATACCATTTGATATTGTCAAATTCTCTTTATTTATTTCATTGAATGAGTTATTTTGATGACCTTGTCAACTTATGTGACAGATGGTTGTATAAGTTTATTTTAAGGTTACAATTTATTTGTTTACTTACTTACTCTTTATCATTGTACGAGTAGTATGGCGGAATTATGACAAGTTTAATAAATAAACAAGTTTTATTATGAAAATAAGCTATGAATTTTGCTTATTTATACAAAAATTTGAGTTATTGAAGTTATATACTAAAGTGTAGATTGATCTGGAAAGTCGAAATTTCTTTATTTAGTATGTATGAATAATACTAGTTGATTTCAGGATTTAATGTTTTAATATTAAGTGAGTAGATTGATACCGTTGATACGGTTTGAGAAGAAATTTGAATAACTAGAGATTCAAAAAACAATATCTAAAAAGTTGCACAGTATAAATTAATTCAGTAATCCATTCGGCTTTCCCGTTATGAGTATTATCAGTTGGATAATAAGTTTTGAGTATAATAAAAATCTTCTAGTAACTACTGTACCGAAATGTTTTGTTTGTATTTATCGAGGAGTGATCTTGATTGGGTAGTAATGAATACAATTTAGCGGTGAATAGCTATCCTGTCTTACTATAAGACTCAACAGCTGTCGGCGCTGTTGACTGGAACAGCTATCGATTATCTCGTATTGTTCATTAGTGCTAAATGAATATCAGTCTTTCATAAATACAAACATTAGTTTAAAAAAGTTAATCTCCACAAAACCAAATTAACTTTACTAATATTTGTAATTTTATTTAAGCAGTATTATATTTTAATTAGGATGAACTTGTGCCTTTTCGGTGATTAGTTATGAAGTGAAACTGGTCAGTCTCTGTTGCTATACATGCATTTTGAAGGGATTGTCTAAGTATAGTTATTAATCACAAATCAACATAAAAATACAAGTTCATTCTAATAATTGGTAAAAGTAAACACACGTGTTTTTATCTAGGCTCATATTCTTTGTTATATAACTGATTATCTTGTAACAAGACAAAAATACCTGTTTTCTTAGTTCTTCATTCATCCAAGTGTTTGTACTATTCGTTTTACCGAAACTACTTATTATATGCTTTCCTTGATTGGATATAACTAGCTATCTCTGGTTGAAATGAATAACATTGTACATATCGTCGATTTTGTTGTTGCTTGAAAGTAACGTATTTTAAACAGCATCTTAAGTGTGAGTTATTATAATAGAAAAATGATTTTGCACATTTTTTTCATCACCAAAACTGTAATTTCCCCAATCTGTATGATGTACATTTTTCAAAAAACAGATAGTCTTAGTGATTTAATAAGACGGTGTAGTTGTTTCCTGTGTCTCAGCAGTTTACAAGCACAAGTCAATCTTTAGTGAATACTAACTTTGAATTCAACCTTGCATATAATTATATATTGAAAATGTATTTCATAGCTGTGCAAAAAGTTGTTTAATTAAGAAATTTCTAAGGTTATCATCAGCAAGTTTAAGTATTTATCAGAATACTACGTGTAGTGAGTGAATGTATTTTGATTTAAGTAATACCACTAGTTTAAACATAGAATTGTTGTAAAACAAACATGTTTTTCTGCAGTTTTGTATAGAATGACAATTTGAATGAAATCACAATTTAACTGTTTAATCAGCAAATCTATATATTTAAGAAGGTAATTTAAACACTAGATTGACTAAATTCTAATTTATTAGATCCATGATGATTTATTGGTTCTTCTGTTACCGTGTATTGATCCAATGACATAAATATCACTATTCGAAGCTTCAAAATATATAAACATAATTATTATACACGAATTAAACTATATTCTTTTATTTTCAATATTTTGTCAGTAGTGATTATGTGAAGCTTCTTCTTTTCTACGAACCAAATGTATAAATGTCTATGTTTAGGATACATTTTGTTTGAAACTGTAGTATACCTCCGATTGTAATTGATTTATATGATTAAGCATAAATGCCTCGATTATCCATTTATATGTTTCACGGAAGCGTATTTTGACAGTTGTTTGTATGTAAGTGCACGTTATGCTAAAACTTACATATGGTGTTCAACTGTCAAAAAAAAATCTACATGTAAATATAGTTTACAAATGTTAATGACTGTATTTAAAGGAAATATGAAGCACAGTTTATATGTATATAAGTGATACTGAAACTGATTGTGTGACATGCCTTGTACTCATTTCGATTTTCAGTGTACAACGATTTATTGGATGACTTGAACAAAGTGATTCTCGAACAGATTAAACATTCGTAACTAAAAGGTTAAGTACAAATTTAGCAATCGTTGTTTACGTTTATAAAACAGCTAAGAAGAAGAAGAATTTTGTCTTTTAGTAAGTTATTCAAATATTCAGTATGTATTATTAAGTTATAGAAGTGAAAACATGTAAGGAAGTGATTCAAATTGAAAGTTTCAACAAACTTAATAGATATTCTTTTGGTACCGCACGGGATTCTAAGGTTTCCTGCAATTTATTGCTCGTTCTTAATTTAATGTGACCAAAGCTGATATATTTTAATGACTACCTGAAACTTTTTACTCACTCAAGTTATAAGTCATACATTTTTGGAGCTATCTAAGTTTTATGATTATTTCACTGAAATTACACTAGCTTAGTGATTATCAATATGAAGTATTCAAATTTTTTTCTGTAGAAGTAAACAAGTGCCTAGTAAATTAGAAATTTTAGTGAATCTTGGCTAAATCATTATGCTATAAAAGATACTGGTTATCAGATGCATTCATCCTTATAGATAGTTATGTTCTCACCGGTGAATCAAAGATTCATTAACAGATAGTTATGCATTCATCCTATTTATGTTACGAAATCCAATTTCACTGAAAATGTTTACTTCAAAGATTGATCATGCTTTATCAACTAAATAAGAAACATACAAAGTAAACTATCATTAAATGTGTAAGTTACTTGTTGAATATTTAAATTTAAAACTAAGTTTTTAGTGTTAAAATTATTGTAAATTTTGATTTTATTTTGTCTATATTCATTATAAATTAGATGATAATTAGCGGTGTTTAATCAAACTACATCCATACAAACTAAATTCACAGATTAGTTTCAGTTTTTTTTAACAAGAATAGTATGAATAAATAATAATAAATCAAATTGAATCTGAAAAAACAGCACAGAAGAAAATAAATCATCGTGGTGTATTTTTCTAAATCGAAAAAGAATTTATTTTTTTTCATAGACGTATATATATATATATATCCATACATACAATAAAGCAATCCGAGGTGAAGCATTCAAAACTGGGAAAGTTTTTTTTTCATGCCTATTCCGTAGTCCCGGATTATATAGATCTACATAATAGTACTTATCCATAGTGATGTTACAAATTTCAAAAATGAATTATTTGATACTATTAAATTAAGAAAATAAAATTAATATCATATGAAGTCATTCATATTAATTTAAGTTGGATGTATATTAACTACAGTAGTTTACTTTGAAAAGATTACCTGGTTTGATTACATAGTCAATATTTTGTGCATTTGTAAGTCATTTAACTAAGTAACACTGACCATTTTTCACCGTAAGATATGTGGTCATTTAGTTTATCTGAATTTTAATGAGGATATTATATTACTGTGTAGTTTAAATTGCCTACTGACTTACGTTTAATAGCTACTAAAAACCAAGAAATATCAAATCCATTTTTGTCCTTCCAGGGCACTTTCCTGTTTAGGCATCTCAAATTTTAAATGCCTGTTTGTAATCTAGAGTCCAATTGTTTTAATGTCTACAATGACTCTATACTGTGTTAATAATAGATTATTAATAAGCAACTACTAATAACTGTCAGTTGAATACCCATCTCAGGAACCTATCACTAAGATACATATGATAATGATATTTTATGTTGATATCACAAAGTCTCAGTTCGTTCTGTTACATGATCATTGAAAATTTGACTATTGTAGTCAATCTAGTTTTAAATTTACAAGCAAATAGTGTTTTTTACGAATATCAAATAAATTGATTCATTTATTTACATCACAAAAAGATGACACTTCTAAAGAAAGTTTTGGGTCTTGAACTAAGTGTTTTCAGTGTATTGCTATTAATTAAAGTTGGTCTATTGAAGTGGTTATTTTAAAAATAAATCATATTCTAGTAATAATAAAATTCTGTGTGCTGAATAGTATTTTCTAAAAATTATTCTTCTGTATTTTAATATGGACTTAGAAGGCTGTCATCCAAGCTACACGTTGAAACTATCAAAGTAGTCAGATTAAATCAGGAAAACTGTAGAACATCGTAACATAATGAAGAATGCCACCATTACTTTATTCCATATATTTTAAAGTTATTCTTATATGATAATTTATTTGTTAACTATCATATGGGGATACTAGTGAAATTGTAATGATTATTGCTCATATGTTAGTTGTTAGGTTGGAAGAAATTCAGTTTTAAATGTTACTGCTAAGAAGACGTTTGTTGAATTTACACATTTCGATTAATTTTACGCTTCATTTAACGTGACATTTTGTGAACAATTTTAAATGAAATGATTCAAATAATTTTTCTCTAATCATGCTTGCTTCTTAACAATCAGTTGATTTTGCGTTCCCACAACTAAATTATCACTGATGGATCATAACGTTATTTTGGAAAGTCTGTAAATACAATTCATTGAATGACCTCAAAAGAAAATTGTTTTATTCAACAGAATTTGTGCTTATTCTTATCTAGTAAATCTTTTTATGCAGTTGAAAACTGACCTCTTTCCAATCACTGCATTCACTTCTTTACATATACTTTATATTCAACCTTTGTTGAACATCGTTGTGTCATTTGGGTATAACATTCGTCACGTTCAGGAAGGGTTAACCACACTAGACAGTTATATTATATCAATTTATGTACTATCAGGTCTAAAATATGCCTGAGGTACCAACAGTTTTGTGAAAGTAATATGACTACAATAAGATTGGATTGATGCTACTGTTTTTATGTATCTTTTGCATTATCTGTATAACTTCAAATAACCACGAATTTGTATATGAAACAATGGCCAAATGCTTAAGATGTTTACTTTTTAAACTCTGCCTGATCTTCAGTTGTGGAGACTGGGTAACATTTAATCAGTGTTAATCGGAGTAAAGTATGAAAATTTATGCTTGTGACGTTGCTAAGAAATACTATATATAAACTATGTTAGGTGAAATTCTCTTAATGTTAATTAGAAGATTCCCAATTTTACTGAACAGTAGAATAAGGTTTACCAAATATCTGCTTGTCTGGCATTCAATGGTTCTTGTGTAAATAAAATTTTTGATGATTTCTCACGATTTTCACAAATTAATGTACATATACAGATTATTGTACAATTAGACTATAGTGAAATTTCACCAGCATTTAATTAACTGTATTTCAGTAACATTTTCTCCGGTAATTCAAGTATACTAAGTTTAACATGTATAGTAGAATATCCTATGAATCTCTTTATTATCTTTAAAAAAAATTATTTATTGTACGTACATTGGTAACGTATGGCACAATATCGATATTGAATACTGTAAAGGACAAAACGCGCGTTCTGAACTCCGTTTACCAGTCACAATCCAACTTAAAACACTACTTGTGATGAATAGTTACAATGTGACAATCCTCTCAAGATACACATATGACAAGATGGACTGACCAGTTTTAGTTGATAACTAATTAACGGGAAGACACAAAGCTCATCCTAATAACTATAAAGTCTGTTTCAAAATCCAAAAGATTACCAGAAAAGTTGTTTTTTTATTCCTGTTAATTGGTTGAATTTAACAACCTGCGTTAAATTAATATATTAAACTTTCTTGACAAGATGCTTGAAAATAATAATACCTTATAATCTATTTCAGTTATTTATACAAATACACTAAATATACAATAGGATTAAACTTGTACAATTTATATTTTATTTAATTTGGATTTTGACTGGCAAGTGGAATCCAGGACACACGTTTCGTCCTATTTGGGACTCATCGGCTGGATGTACCTGCATCCCAATGTTGATGTCCACAATTTATAGTTTGAAAACCTTCAGAATATCAATAGAACACGTAAATTACATACCTTTAACATTAAATAATACATATCATTATTAGTTGAATTAGCTATAAAACAATTCTACACAACGGTATGATTTAAAATTTACTATAATATTCAAGAATGAATGTTCACTAATTTTTTTATTATTTTAAATTATTAAACAAAAGAAATAAATCATATTTCAACTGACTGAAAGTTTTACAACTAAACATTTTAATTACTAAATATGAATAAAGTTTTGTGCTGTAAACTTACGTTAATTGTTAATATTTATGAAATGATAGAACTGCAACTTTTACAGTGACAGACGACTTCTTATCAGCCATTCTTAAAAGTAAACCTAAGCGATGTTATAAAACTAGTTTACCCCGGTCTTGTAGATACCTTGCTAAATAGCAAAATATTTCTGGCATCATGGAGAATAGTGAAATTTTGTTATTACGAACTGTTTGTAAATACAGTAACAATTAACATTTTACAGGTAAGAAAGTGTTAATAATCAAAAATTTAATTATAGTACAATAAATATAATCCTCACAAATATCTTTTGCATGTCAGCAACATGAGGAGTACCGATGTAGCTACACTTATAAACAAAAAAATTATTTTCATTTTCGTTAATTACCATACCATCATTTGAGTTAGTTAGGACTTGTGTTACTTAAACCCAACTACAGCCTACCTTGACAAGCAACACTTTCCGGTGTAGGAACAGACTGGATAAAAGCTAAGGGCGGCCAAACCAAAACCTGTTACCAATTTATGAAAACACTGGCAGTTGAGCTGAAAGATGTTCATAGGTGCATACGATCTGGTTGGGACTCGAGTGATTATCGTAATCAGTGGATAGAAACTTGACTTAAAATCATTAGCGATTGCCCAGGTTCTTTGTCCTCCTCTTAAATTCTTAGTTTTTGAACCGAACGTAAATTTTTTCTGCTGATTTATATTTTCTTAAATCTTAATTTTGATCTCTAACCTTCTCTATTAATGTCAACACTAACAACCCCCCTCCCCCGATGTGACCAATTCATTTCTCTCTGTTAATTGGAGTGTGGTAACTTAAACTAATGTACACACGTACCAAGTTCTACGTTGACTGACTGAGTGACGGAAAGTTCCTTATATTTCATACCATATATATTCAACGCATACCCACATTTATTATGGAATGCTAATGTTCCCTAGGTATTATATTTCTTGAATGGTTAGATTGCATGAAATAAGAGACTGAAAACTAAAAACTTAATAATTTATTAATCAAAACCACAGTACATCGTACTTAGTTATTTCGTCATATTCATATATTAACTAGAAGTTGGCATAGACATACAGGCTTTTGTTTGTCTGTATGTGGTATCTTTTCATGAACTTAATAAGATGTTTCAAGTTGAGACGTATCTATTCTGTTGCTTATAAATAAAAATAGATGACAGGCACAGAAAACCTTGAGAATGAAAACACTTAAAATTGTGTTTTGTTGTACTGTTTATTGACACTCGTTTCTTTACAATCACCTAAGACTAAAATTAAAATTATACGATAATTATAATATGCCGACTAATTAGAACAAATTTTATCTTTCTAAAACGTAATATAAAAAGATGTTTTTCTATTATGACGTAAACGTATATAGAATTGTACTTTACCAACACTTATATATATGTTTGAAGAGTTAAATTATGGAATGAAATGGGATGAAAGCAAATAACTGAAAAAAATAATAACGTCCTCTTTCTTCTACTTCTCTTAACCCTCCTCATTAATGTAAGAACGTTTGTAATTAACATTGATAGTTTAAAACTAAAACAAACAAAGAGTTAAACCACAAACCTTCTTTCCCATTTGATTGTATTTAACGGAAACATGAATCGTCTTACGTTTTCCATTATCTAAAAGATGAGCTAAAATATAACTATGTGTTTATACAGGTTATTGTCATAAAATATGATTGTATCTATCACAAAAACTAAAATGCAATGTATGCTCCATTTTGAAAAATATACTAGTAAAATGTATTTCTGCTAACGTTAAAAGATGAAATATTTTATTATAGAATAATTGCATCATTCACCTGAACTAAACAATTGTCATCGAAATGCAGCTAAGTAATACAATATTTATTTGTGCAATTTAGGCGTTTAACTACATTCTATGTAAAAATGTAAAATATCTTTTACTTGGCAAAGGTATTCATATTATGCTGACTAAGTTGCTGAAGTTTGCTACACTCCCAGTGAGCTAAATTATGCGACATAATCTGTTAAATTCGTAAAGCTTAAATGTTACATATAAATTCAAGTATGTTAATAAATATCAGCCCACAGGTGACTAAATTCTCAAGGTTATTCCTCGAGTCCTAGTCAGGAGAGGTAACCAATGGAATTCGATCACGTCAAGTTTGAGGCAGTTACCCACCAGTGAGTGGGCTAGAAATATCAACCTTCAGAAGCCGGCAAAATGGTCTAATGGTTTACCGAGAAGCCAGAAGGTTTCAGGCTGGATCTATGTTAGGGTAAAGGATAGACACTGACAGAAAGCGCAATACTAGGACAAAACAGCTTCCCAGTGAATCCAGGTTATTAATGATTGTCTAAGTAGAATCAATTCATGATATCGATTTGACATTTATTAATTTCCACAGCACATATTTACAATCTACTATTAGTTGAAACCCAAAGTATACCAGTGTGAAAAGTTACGAAGGTTCAATCTCCTTTTCTTGTGGTAAGATTAAAGATCAAATGATTACTAATACGATTTAAATTGTGTAATTCGGAATTGGTATGATGTATGATATCTGAGGTTTAGATTTACAATCTAAATTAATGATTCAGGGCATCTTCACTTATATAAAAACTGTTTTTTTTCTTTTATAGTCACTTCAACTAATCTATTTCAACAACTTTATCAGTTAATGCAAGTAAATGAATTCCTGATTCTGTTATGATTGAAAGGCATGAAAATAAACGTCTCCAATAATAATAACAACTATATCTGTTATTCATTACACACTAAATATGAACAGATAGACATTTGTGAAAGCTTCCTGTTAGAAAAATAATACTTATATTCACAAAATTTTATTTTGTTAACAAAATTGCATATGCAATGACAAGTAATGTGATTTTATTATTATTTGCTACATTGTTGACAGAATCTTATGTATACACTGGGATAACAATCTAGAAGCACAAGCATGTATATCATTTTATTAACTATAACTTGCATTAATACATTTCTTCACAGATAGATACAACTGAAATGTGTTTTTTACACAGACTGTCATTCTATTAAGTGAATGCAACGCAAAATGTAGGTTTACCTACAGAAATAATAAGCACATACTAAATAAAAGAAACATTGAAATTAACGTTTATCTTAAAATAATTCAAAAATTAAGCTTCAGTATGTCAGCTGTTAAGTTATTTTGTATCTTGGCTTGAATGAAAGCAACCATTGATATGTATATACATACATATGTGTTTATGTTAATTAACATTTCTGTTATTTTTAAATAAACATGACAGTGTTATTTAGTTGTAGAGTAATACTATTTCATATCTGATTATGTATAAGTATAGGCATGTTTGTTGATAGTTTGATGCGTTTCTATTGAATGTATTATGATAACGGTTGATTGAATCTATCAGTCACTTTTTCAGACAAAAACACTTCATTTCTCTGTAAATAATTTACTCGCATCTATTTCAACTTCTTTTTACCAATTAGTTAACATTGATAACTGAGATAGAAAAATATAAATACCTACATATTGAATTACAAGTGATACCGATAATTTCATTGCGAGGAATACATTGAGATAAGATTATATCTCAATTAATTTCTATATATTTTCTTGAAATAAGAAAAAAAGAGTTAAACAATCAGTTTTCATATATAATACAAAGCACATTTTTACATCAATAGTACTTTGTTCTCTGTTTTTCTCTTTCTAAATATCACATGCCTTTAAATGTAGATTGTTAAATAGATTGAAAAGTGTTTTTATTCAATATTTGAAAAGGTCATAACAACTGCCTAGTGAGTATTCAACATGATAAAATAATAGATGTATTATGTCATAATTCATAGAATGTGAACAAGCACAAAAAAAACCTCATGTATTTCTTTAAATTCTAATAAGTTACAAAATTTTTACATCATATTAAGTTAAATGTTTAGAAATATATCTTCACTAAAGAATTTTTACCTCCACTAGTATAGTGAGGTTTATCGTTTTAAGCTTATAGATTAATTATTTAGTTTACATGTGAAGATATAAAAGTATAATGAATTTTAGTGATGTATTTGATCACGTATTAATAAGTATCTCTACTCGTTCTTTCCAAACTTGATGGTGGCATGTTTGAAAAAGGATGCAGTCATTAATTAAGTGTGATTAAATGAAATGTATTAATTTGATCGCAAGAATGATTATAAAAAAACTATAATATTCAAGATATTTATTTAAATGCCTATCCAAAAGTAAAAAGACATTTATACTTTAAGATAGATTCCTTATAAACAATAGACGACTATTTAAAACATAAAAATGATTTCAGCAACGTGAAGAGAAATCAACTGATAAGAGTCCTTGTAGAATTCACAGTCATAATTTCATCCAAACTTCATCCTCATACAAATTATAAGTTTACACTAATTACTGAATAGTTTATTATTACCAAAAATATAATTTAATCAAGGATCTTCATTCACAGAATATTTGAATCAAACTTAAAACTACAGAATTTAGAAGAAAACCTCAAATAGTTATTGAAAAGAACTTAGCTGAAATAGAGTGTAAATTTGCTAAAATCGGATAACAAAGAAAATATTTGTATGGAAAGGGGATATCTACTTCATTTGTACATTACAAATGTCTCTTCAGACACCTTATATAGGAGAACGTGAAATTTAAATTCATGACATACAACGAAGTTACAATTCCTTAATACACAGAATTTTAAAAATATACATTTGGTTATTAGAAACAGTCCTACCTATTACTTAATTTATTTCCATTGACTGAATCAACATTTTCGAATAATGCCTTATTATTTGTAATTTCACTCATTACTTATATACACATGGTCAGTGTAAAGAAAAATCATAAATTCACCGTGAGCTTACTAGGTTGACTGGATCCTTATGAGTAATTTGTCAAAATTTATCAACATCATGCACGAAATATACATATCCGATATATGTTAAGATGGAATATGAAGTAAACCATGGAACAATAACGAATTACGACAGTAATACGTAGTTTATTTTACTTTGTGTAAGGATTTAATCAAACTTACTGTGAATGTATATCCATTTGGAACACGTTCTCTATTCAAACTTTGTTTTACAATTAACTTGCGTAATGAAAAGTATTTTTAAAAATACCTGCCTTTGAATTTTCATTTCATAGTTAGCTACAAAATAAATATTCAATGTTTTTTAAAAAAAAACACTGATAAACTTCTGTCCAATTGCTAAAATTTTATGTTATTCTGATCAAGTGATTTTGCGTTTTTATGCTGTCATCTTTGACTTTTTCTCTTCTCATACTAATTGATTAAGTTAACATTAGCCAAGAAAAGTCAGATAGAATGAATCTTTTACATTTGGTGTTTCAAATTAGCCTTTCTAATTAAGCGTTAGTTCGCTTATGACATTAGTGATTTGTTTATTTATTCTCTTGATTCAGATTAGTATTATGTTTTAACCTTACAATTAATGTTACTAAATTCTATACGAGATAAAATTCTTTTTTATCATTTTCATAATATAATGAATCCAACTTGATAAAGTAGTAAACATCAAAAACCTCAGATAATATGTTTCATTTGTACGTAGAACGAATTATCAGTACTGTCACATGAACTTACTAATGACTGAACCCTGGTAGTTCATGTCTTATTGAATACGTTTTACATTAGGCCATTGGAATCATCTATCCTATGTGTGACATGATTAAAAGCAGTCAATTAGGCTAATAATGAATTATTTATCTTCCTCTCTTCCACATTTCTCCATTCGCTGTTTGTACATAAATTATAAACATATCGATTGTTACAAAGTGATTAAACAGATAGTTTCGTTTTAAATGACATAAATTTATTTTAATTAATTAAAACAATCTATCTAACATAAATGAGAATATATTTCTTTGTTTAAATAAGTAACTACAATATTTCAGTTCATTTAGAATGATTAGTAAATAACAACTGAATTTTGAAATAAACATATGCGAATATTCGAATTTCAAGTTATACACAATGCATGTATTTGTTTTAGTGTATAGAAGACATTTTGTATATTTGATTGAAATTTTAAAAATTCGCTATTCACATACATTTTGACAATTTATTTTAAAAGAAAAAAGAATTTCAGGAAACAATTCAAAGAAGTGAATACTGAAAGTGTTTTTAATTTTCGTTTTAATTTATAAATTACAACTAATTAATGAGTTTAAACCATCACAATGCCTTTTCATGCAGTTTTATGTAAATAAATATATACATTGAATAAACTTCGAATGCTTCATTTTTAATGAAAATGTATAAGTCTTCACTTCGTAAATGGTAACTGTTTCATGGCATAACTTGTTGGGTAGTGTTTGATATAATTTATTTAAGAAAGGAAGAAAATAATTAATTAATTGTATTTTGCATAGGTTTAAAAACAATCATTTCATATGTAAAATGATTTTAAATGAAATAAAATTAAATGTTCTACACTTTCATACTCTTAAAACATTTAACGTTTTAGATTTAATTGTCAATTGAACAAAATTCATCGTCAAAAATTAAGACGAACTGAGTAAGATTATTTAGGTTTTGGATCCCAGGATTGTAGAAGACTTGATAAGAGTCAACTGATAGAAATGAGCTATGCTGTTATTAAGCGATCAATGAATACATTGGGTTAGATCCCATTTATCAACTAGTTAATGAATCAATAAGCAACTAAAGTACTATGAATCAAGTGGAAAAGGAAGGGTGTCAAAATAAATGTGAAACAAATGACACAACAAGTGCCTACAATAAATAATTAAATTCAAGACTAATAGAATATACTACTAGTCACTTGTAAACAAAACGTTATAGTTCACTTCCATCAAAAGTGTGAGCAGATAAAGTCGTCCAAAATCACGATAAAAGCTCTAAAATTAAGCAATCTAGCTCAGAAAACCCAATATAATCAAAAGCATCCTTCTGAGATATAACTCCTCTCCATGATCACAATTTTGTATGACTTCATAGAATACGTCAATAGTTTTAAGTATAATAAGTGTATAGCTTCTACAATTTAGAAGTGATTTAATCATAGTGTTTCTTAATTATATCAATATATTACGTAACCAATAACCGGTACTTATTTAAGTCATACTATTGCGGTTGCAGAAAGTGTATTAACTTGAGTATTTTAAGTTTTCAATGAAACAAATGTTTCTTAGAAAATCATTAATCTGCATTACCGACTACTAGCTGTTATTAATGGGATACCACAGATGTGTCCTAAAAGTGAATATAATAAAGTGAGACTGATCAAAACCATTTTATTATTTAATAAAAATTTCATTGTTACAATCTTATTATCCGCTTGGACAGGTTTTACATATTTATTGCATATTAGTTCTATTTGGATAAAATAATCGATAAATGTAAGCATACATCCCCTCCAAAATACAAATGAGATCACAAGTAAGATTTATATTTCGAAATAAACTATTCATATAGTGAATGAGGAAAGTAATTCAACTTATTGGTCATAATAATTTCGATTAGGAACTTGAAATGCATATATATTAGTTGTAGTTCCACATAGAAATAGTAATGATGATATGACTTAAAGTAACAAGAGTTAATATATATCTTTTTGAAATGGAACATTTTGTTGCTGGTTGTAAATATAAGATGCTGTTTCTTTAGACAGACAACGATTAAACATTGTGTTTAATTTCATCTATCACTCAATAAGCTACAGGATTCGGATGTACACTTTGCTTTGGACAGGACTACGCTGCATCATTTGTTATAAACACATTTGAAATTTTTTAGAAATCAAAACATCTTCAGAATCAAAAATGTTTGTACTCACCCGAGAATCCAAGATCCAGTAATTTATAATTTGTTGTATTATTATAAATACATTACGTGCTTAAGACGTCGAAACTAAATGCCCATTTCAAAAGAATATGTAATGTTTACACTTATTTCATCAACCGTAAGTGGAATGCATTTTACGGTATATAATTAACAGTGATAAAGATACTTTTCAGTGACCTGTTTTATTGATGTAGCTGGATCACAGTCAGTAACATTTTATTAAAATACTCTATTTATTCAAACTATTTCATTTATTTTAACATTTTTCTATTCACTACTAACAGGCATACATATCAGTCTATTATTATAACTAAAAATGTATGATATGTAAATGTTGTAATCACTAATAGCCTAAGTAATTAATAATAATTTTTCTACTTTACATTCCAGCTAGTACAATAAATATATGACACTTTTAAATGGAAACAAACACACCGACGAACAATATCATAATGCATACTGAAAACATAATAATAAATTAAAAATATTATCCTAAAAGAAAATTGACTTTTGTTACATTTGATTCATAGTTTCAAGTATTTGCACACTTTCATGACATGCTGTGTTTGCCACTAAGTGTCATTTTTTTCCACAGTAACATAATTCTTTTTAAAAATTACCTTGTTAAGCATTACATATAATATATAATTATGCGTATAATCAGGTAATACAATATATTGTATAATCAAGTATCATATAAGAAGTGCATCTAATCCGACAAAATTACGATTTTCTTACTGTTATTTGTATGGATATCGAAACATTAGAGGTTTCAAATGTTTTATTTTCATTATTAGGGTACTATCTTTAGTTTTCTCATTAGGTATCACTAACGAATCATTTAAGAGCATTTCATGTTTTTTCTGATAAGATCCCTTCAAGAAAAAAGGACAAAATCGTGCATTCATGAAGAATGATGAGTCAATAAAATTTCGTCATCCACGAACTAGTTTCTCATTACATGATTTGTGTGTCGCGATATTCTGAGTGGAGAGTTGCTTACTATATATTGTTAATAGCCTACCGTTACATTGGTATGTAATATGCCATAGCTAGTACTTAATAGCTTGACCAACAGCAGGACAATTTCAGCACCCAAACGCCTTGAAGCCACATAGTCGCAACTTCAAAATACATGTAAACAAAAATCTTTATTACCGTAAAAGAGAGTGAGTTATCCACAATTATTCGTATATTTATAGTTTTTCGAAACAATAAAATCACCATTATAATTCATGTAATCTGGTCTGAGAAGTTTCAATTATTACACAATGAAAACATGCCAAATTGAGATTTCGGAAACTTCTGTCTATTAATGAATGGATAGAATGTCACCGGCTCTCTCAAGGTTTCTGGGGGCTCCATTGAGGTTTCTGGAAGCCGTCCCAACATTATCACGAGCAAACTTATTTCACTATGTTCTACTAAATAAATTTCATGACCTGTGAATGTGCTAATGCCAGTACCATTTCATGAATTGAGTGTCATATTCTATATTCATTCTACAGTGATTATGTTACTTAAATGTTCAATGGTACTTGATAATAGTTTTGGTTTACGTTATTTCTTCAGGTTGCAGAAGAAAATCAACCTAATTCAACGATTGGCAGAATAGTCGCTATTGATAAAGATGCTAATCAAAATGGAAAAGTGAATTATAAAATAGTATGGCCAAATCAATTTCGACAGTATAAAAACCTGTTTGTATTAACCGAAAATGGAAAATTAATCGCTAAACAAAGTATGGATAGAGAACGTGTTCCAAATGGATATACATTCACAGTAAGTTTGATTAAATCTTACACAATGTAAAATAAACTACGTATTATGTCGTAATTCGTTATTGTTCCATGGTTTACTTCATATCCCATCTTAACTTACATTGGATGTGTATATTTCGTGCATGATGATGATAAATTTTCACCGATTACTAACGAGTGTCCAGTCAACTAAGTGAGCTTTCGGAGTATTGTATCATTGTAAGTTACTATGACTTTAGATCATATTATCTTAGGTCTTTGTATATAAATGATAAGGAAAAGCGCAATTAATTAGATATCGCTAGAAAATGTTGGCTTGATAAAATAAGAAAAATTAACCATTGGGCTGGATTGTTTTCAATAAATAGTAATATACTTGTAAAATTCGAATTAGCAGGATAGTGTGATATTGCTGTTTATCATAAGTTGAAATTTCACAAAGAGACTTTTCTACATGAAGTGTCACAATCAATTCAACTTTATCTGTAGAGACATTTTAATGTACAAGTGGAGGAGATATCACATACTAAAAGCCCAAATATTCTCAGTACATTCATTTTATATAATTCACATATTTTATTCCAATTAAGTTCGTTTCAGTAAACTATTCAGTAACGTTTATCAATGAACGCTGCAGTTTTGGGTTTAATTTGTAAATTTTATAAATAAAACATATGAACAAAGATTGTAAATAGAATATTTGGTTTTTATTCATGAACTATGTAAGTGACTAGTGTAAACTGATAATTTTGAATGAGGTTAAGGTGTATATAGAACTGTTAAGTAATAAACCCAAATAATTTCACAAATAGTCATGGATGGTCAATTTTATTTTTAGAATTTGAAGTAGTATAATGACTGAATGATTTAATTCTAATCATATATTTCAACTGACTACACTTCAATCAGTATAGTACTACATTTAAAAGTATTCCTATAGGAAAAAATTTAACCGGAAAATCAAATTAAAACAATAATATCAAATAAAAGTAGAGTAACCTTACAATACACTAGATGGATAGAGTAGGTTTTATCTCGAAAGGGTTTGTTAATTTCAAGTGTTTCTCAAATAAATAAATCAAAATGCTTATCCTTCTCAGTAAATATAAAAAATATAGGAAACTATTTTATTTACATACTATTGATAAGCTATGTTTCCTTAGTTAATAGTCAACACATAGTTTCTAAGACAAGTAGTTTATTAAGAAAATAGTTCATACCACTGATGAACTATCTTTTTCCAAACATTCAAAACAGGGAACTATTTGATATCTGTTGTTCCATGCTCCTTTGGTAAGTGATTACCACGGACCTTGTTATGAGTGGGGCCTAAATTCTGAGTTCACTAACGATAAGACTAAATCTAAATCAAACAACTAACTAGCATTGTCTCTAACTAAAGAATGATGTAAACCAACAGCAATCATAATATAAAGTTAATAGCAACTTTAGAAAAATCGCAAAATAGTAGAAATAATAGACATGAGAAAACAACTGAGTGATACTTTTGGAGAAAAAAGTGAGAGATTTCACTTCATGACTGAATTCTGCTTAATCGAAGTCTAATTAGTTAACAATTAGGTTTATTCACAGTAGAATAAAATAAACTTGACCTTACTTTGTATGTATTTAAACTGACTCACGTATATAATGCGATTTATTTCTATTCACATTAATTGTCATCATCTCTGACATCATTTTATATGCTAATATCAAGTCAAATAATTTGCATTATTATAAATTAAGTCACAATTACCTTTTTCTATTCTGATTAATTATCAGCAAATTCGGTTGATCCGCTTTAATTTATCACATACTAGTCCTCTTAGTAGTTGCAAGAAAATCAAATTCAATATTTTTAAAACTAAGTTTACTCTGTCCTTCAACAGTAACATATATGGAAAACCTATAGGAAACACTATACCTTAACGACATAACTGTGTTTTCATTGAATATTGTTGCTGACTTCAGTGTAATTTTTTTGGAACTAAAAACACTTGTCAGCCAACAATAAAGTCACGATTCTCAGTACAAATGTAAAGACAGTTTTGTTGTATGAAGGTGAAACTTGGAGATCTACGAAAAGCATCATTTAGAAGATACAAGTATTTATTAACAACTGTCTGCGTAAGATACTTGGGGTCAGTTAATCAGATACCATCAGCAACAACTTTCTGAGGAAGAGAACAAACCAACTCCCAGCTGAAAAAGAAATTAGGAATAGACGCTAAATGTACATAGGATAGATAATAAGGAGATCATTAAGCTGTGTCACAAAACAAGCACTGATTTGGAATCTTAGAGGCCATAGGAAAAGAGGAGGAACTAGGAATACATACCGTCGAAAATTGCAGACAGACATAAAGAGAATGAACAGCACTTGGAAGGAGGTGGAAAGTAAAGTTCAGGACAGTATTGATAGAGAATGCTCGTCGGTGGCCTGTGCACCACATAGGATAACAGGTATCGATTGATTAATTCATTACGTAACTTATAACACTAAGGTGGGAACAGTGTCTTTCGAATCCAAACCTAAATGTAGTAACACTTATAAATAAGAACATAAGTTGATGTGGACATTTATAATTTAATAAATTTGTTTGCTGTCGTAAAAGTCTATCATGCGAATTCCCACTGACAGCAAATGTTCCACAGTAACAAAATATTACGTATATAACCCAGTCAAATGAATCTGACTAATTAGGGTAAATTGTTAGTTATAGATATTAAGTTCGAAAGCGATCTCAATTAGCAAAAATTTAGATCAAAACATTTTTTCCACAAGTAATATTTAGGTTAGATTGTGGCTGACAAGCCGAAATCTTATTTGGGACTTGTCAGACGGGCATACCTTTATCCCAGCGTAGATGATTACACCGGGACTCGAACTTAGTTTATTACATGCCAAACGCCACCAATTACATTGTAAAAACATATTTACTTTTATTTTGTCAATACACCTATGTTTAAACAGTATTAAGAATTTTATTCAAACTTTTGAGTCACACAAGTTATGTAGACTCACCATATTCTTGGAATTTGAAAGAAACTTGATAAGACTCTGCTATTTATCACCCTAGGATATTCCTATTAAGAAATAATTTAAAATAAAAATTCTGAGGTGATTTTGTGGACAATAATAATTTCGCCTAATTCTGTTGTTTGTACTCGGCACAGACTAATTACAGTTAGGCACCACTGAAAAACAGGGAGAACTAGACGGATGTCTCATCGTGGTATTGGACTGTTCAATATCACTCACCGTTTATTCCGACATAGAATCCAACTCAGAATCTTCAGGCATGGTGGCGAACACTTAGCAATCAGCAATATTTGGCCCCAGTCTACTAGTGCAATCATTCTGCTATGTACTGCGGCAATCACTCCGATCTCGTCTGAACTTCACCTTTTATAAATCACTATTGTAATTTTGATAGCGTTTGGAAGTTATTCATTAGTAAGATAATGGTTACAGTAGATTTGAGGTGGTCTATTAAAAACTGACCATTTCTATAATCACATCAGTAATCAAGAATATTTTTGTCGAGTGTTATCCATGAAAAATATTTTATATTACATGTAACAGATTTTGAATCTAGCACATTCATCTATCTACTGCATAATTCAGGTAATGACTTCCCCTACACTGAAGTAATTTTAAGTGAGTGATCAGTAAGCATTAAAACATTGAACGTATCAAAGTGTTGTTTGTAGTGTATAATGGATATTTTATATAAGAGATTTACGATTTATTACAAAAACAGATAACTCTCAAAAACAACGGTCTATAATGAAGTAACCGACTGTTCAACAAACTTTGTTCAATTTTTTTCTTCTAAGGTCTGTAATAAAGAGTTTTACCTATTGAGGTAAAATACCAAAAATACAATTACAATTTAAATGCTGTAAAATTGTTTTCAAATGATTATATCAAACAATCAAACTATAACTAAGCTAACTGATATTCACAAATACAAAATAAGAGTACTTCAATAGTGTAATAAACTAAGTTTAAGTGGGTAAAAACCGGTCACAATGTTCAAATCTGGGTAAGTGTAAAACTGATTCTAACAGTCATCTTAATGCCAAACTTCTATATCAATATACAGATATAATTACAATAGAAGAAGGTAGATACTACTAAACCAAATTGTCATTTGTAAATATCATTTATTAAAACATAACTTCGGTTTGTACAATATAAGATACTTATTTTTGTCAAGTAGACGGGAAATAAAATGATTTCGATAATTAAAATATTAATTTCAATTATGTATTCTCTTTCATTAAGTGAAATAAGGAAAGTTTAGCTAATAAACAACAACAAAAACAACATTACATAAAAAGTATATAAATGAAGTTCAGAATAATAAGAAATCAATTTACTAATACAAATAAACGCAGTGTATGAGCTCTTCATTATGTTTAATCAACTCAGTTAAATTGTTTAGAATTAAACTATGTAACTACTAATAAGTTTATATCTACAACCAAATGTAATTAAAAATTAGTTTTGATAAAGAATAATAACAATAATAAGATGAAACGTACGTACAAGATTCTGCTTGCCAGCCACAATCCAACTCATACAATCTTATCGTATTTCATTTACTTAAATTTACTTTTGAAATGTTTTCTAGAGATCGATTTAATGAAACCAACTGATATAGTTAGTTTATTCAATTAATTTTCAATGTTGTTATGTGATTTCATTTATCGTCAAGAGTTTAGTCATTCACTATTCTTTTTATCATATTTAATTGCTGGTAAAATATTTTAAGATATATATTTGCTATGATCGATTATACATGATATTTTGAATATAAACCAAACACAACATGTATTCATATAACACTAGGTATTTCGATTAGTAGATACTCTATATTTCAATAAAGTAGAAGTGTAACCTTAATTTCTCACTATTGGTTAATTTTTTCTGGAACTTCCTAAGGATCTGATGAACCTTTTACTACTAATTTCAATAATCAACTTTTCCATAATTTTAAAATGAATTACGCAGTATCTAAATTTTTGTACGCCGAAGGTTTTATGTTAATGAGACTTATTTTGTCTTCACCTGGTACTTAAGAAATACAAAACAATAAACACTTGTAAGCTACACTTCCTGAATTTTAGTCTAATTTTAAAGTAAGTCAAATAAGCGCATAACATATGTTGTTACTAGATGCAATATAAACAATTTATTCTGCTGAATAAAATAACTTTAAAACAAACTAATACAAGTAGATAGGTTTCAGATAGATTGTTCATATGTATTCGGTTATTACATTGTAGTTCACGGTTCCAACCGTAATTGATTTAAATGCCATATAACATATTAAAGATTGAATGAATACAACAATACTACCGAAAATGACTAAACAATTTACCCAACTTTTGCAAAAATTTGATTATCATAATATCAACTATAATACCTGATAATCATAAAATATGAAGTGAACACGAAAAATAAACAATCTACTAAACGGTATCATTATTACAATGAACACAAAATATGCAGAAATTAATTGAAATTAACATCACAGATCTATGGAATAAATGAAGAACCACATCATATTTCTCAATTCACTTCAACATCATTGGGAATAGTTAAGAAGCGAAATCTAGCTTTAACTACTAACTTTCATTTAAAAATTCTAGAAGGGAAGCTAATAACTATACATTCCAAATGAAATAAATTATGTCCTAATCAGGCTTAACTTTGATACGGGTTATCAAGTTAAGACGTGTCATTTGTATCCGAAGCTCATTACTTTATCCAATGAGTTTCTGAGTACAGACAGTTACTAGTGTGTTTAATGAGAGTTCTAACTTCTGTTAATCACTATGTAAAAATATTTCAAAACATGTGAGACTTTAATTTGTAGTAAAATGCCCATGGTATATTTGTAACATCAGAGACTCATCGATTGTGGTCCAGAATACAAAACAAAAGGTAATGCATTCATTACTTACACACATTTATTTTTCCTCATCCGGTGGAAGTTTCTGTTGTTTTTGCACTTCATCTCCTATACTACTAAGCAAAATACCCTGAAACGAATCAATAATGTTAACAACTTTATACTTAACGTTATATAAACTTGTTTTATTTTTTAACTATTTCGACTTATACAGAACTCTGTAAATGCCCTTGCTGAATAAACGGAATAACACAGTCATAATGACATTTGAGTAAATTGACTGTTTGCCACCTGAAAACGAACTCTATGTGAACTTCAATAATTGTAAAGTAGCAATTATTGAATGTTGTAGAGGTTATTGAATTTAATATCACGAAGTAAGCAGGGTCAAACTTCTAATAAAAACAATAAGGTATTCGACAGCTATTACGATTCATTATGCTACATTTCAGCAGTGAATACACGTGTACATAATAAGGATCGAGCTCAAGACCTAACGGTTTCGTGGCTTCTGCTTAATTTTAGCATGCACTCAATCGTTGATATTTTTGACATCAGTCAACCAGCAGTATATTCCACGACTTTATCCTATTTGCCACTGTTGATGATACTTGTCTTCAGGATTAATGTAAGTGGGATCTCCTAGTCACTATCTTTTAACTTGATCGCTGATAGTCACATACTGATGTTAATCACTAGTAGGCATATGTCGAATCCCCTTGTAGCTCTTATGATAAGTGATCAGTGTAACAAATATCACTAGTAGCAGTGAATGGGACCAGTAGTCTAAATAATACGTATTAACTGTTCAGCCTGGATGTTCCTAAACCTTTTCACTAATAAGTAAATGAATGTTTATGGTGTATCGTCTGACTGTAGGACTGAAACAGGTAATCAGTGTTTACTGGTATTTTAATGTAGTCTAACCCGAGTTATTCAGTGATATTAAATTCGAATTACATAAACCTTAGTTTTTCTTCTTTCAATGTTCTAAAAATACTAAGTCATAATCTATGCAATCTAGGATAGTAATTACACCTAGGTGATAAAATTTGTACGTTAAGCATTCACTCCGTATTGCCATTAGATTTCTTAAACACTTCTCAAATTATAGATATTTCAGCAATAAACGCATATTATACTCATTTAAAGGTCATCTCAGGTAACGTAAATTAAATTCTTTTATATCATAATCCAAAAAATACTATAACTTTATTTTGAATTTTCAACTGGTATATTGTAGCATAAGCAGGATTTCCCTTTTGAATTGCTATTTTTATCAGGTGATTGCATTTGATTCAGGAAAACCTAGTTTATCAAGCACTGTCAAAGTTCACGTTATTTTGGATGACATTAACGATTGTATACCAAAATTTTCTCAATCTGAATACAACTTTACAATAGATGAAGACTTTATGCATAATTATACTGGAACAAGAATTATTGGTATGGTGGTTGCAACAGATTGTGACACTGGATTAAACAGTATGTTGGTCTATTCTCTTCTTGATCCTGGTTTGCCATTTGAAGTAAGTTAAATTACGAATGATTCACAAATCTTTCTACATTAATTGAATCATATGATAAAAAACATAATCAGAGTTTACACTTAAAATTGTTTGGCCCATTTTCACAATACTACTACAAAAATTATTTTGTGTTACAGTTAAAAAAACGTTTAGTTGCCACATGATTTAGAAATGAATTAACATATGCAAATACAGCATCATATAATTTACAAACTATTTAGAGTAATGTTGTTACCTAAGTAACAAATGAACTTGGCTTTGCGAGTACAATAGTTGTCTTTTGAATGATTAAACTTATGTGTCGACTTCGATTAGTATGGTTTGTCAAAACCAAAGCTAGGAACTGCTGATAAGGAAATTATCCCAAAAATGAATTCTTTTGGTTTATCAAAATTTATCATTAGCATTATCTAGAAATTGGGAAGCATCTTAAGCATTATCAGGTGGAATGAGTTACATGGACATTTTTATCATAATGTGAAAACTGATTAAGTGCTGGCACTAAAACGATATTGATGGACTGGATGTCGATTTGTTTTTAAACTTGTTCCCAAAATCTCAGATAATTAGATTTTAGACAGTATAATTACTAAAGGATTAACTGAATACAGGAATATACAATTTTTAAAGCGAAACACTCACATATAGTAACACAGCTTACCTATCTTATAACAGTTAGTCAACAGTTATAGGGGAACAACGATTGTAAGCATTGTATACCAATTTTATCTTTGAAGAGACGCAACATATATCTAAAAGCTCAGAGGTCAGTATAAGCAACACAGTTCATACCATATTACATATCTACCTCTACAAACTAACTACTACTATCAAAATAAATCAAGTGTACCCAACTCATAGTTTAAAAAGGCAATTTACATCTGCATGGCTATATAAACTGTGTAGGTAAACCTTCCTGGTCAATACAGCTTGACAGTGTATACCATTAAGATAATGTAACCAATTTATTATTTTTCTTATATAAATGATTAACAACGGGAAAATATTGATTTCGAGACAAAATTCGTTAAAAACTTTGATCAAGTTCTGTCTATTGATGTAAAACGTGATCAGTTCACAACAATAAATACAATGTGTGGTTTCGTGTAAAGCAATAGCTACATTTAGTTACAGATGAATATTTGAGTTTTATTTCTAATCAGTTATTTTTAAAGTTTGTCGTTACAGTATATAAGAAAAATCAGGTTCTATTTGTAACTTCTGCAAAATTAAGAGTTTATAATAATTTTAGATAGAATTAAAAGGTGTGACACCTGCTCACCTGTGATTACAGATAATCTAAGCTTACATTGACATACCACATGGACAAACCATTACAAGGTTGACAGGATGACCATGGAAGAAGTAATAATAATGATATTAATGGTATTGGAAAAGCTTAATCATTTGATAATACTGTTTGAACAGAAATGGAAAATTTAAGGAATAGTTAGCATAAAAGATTGTCAATCTCAAAATTTAAGAAATGATAATTATGCAAGTATATTTAGGTCATTTGTCTTATTCTGAGTTGTACGAGACAATCTCTATAACTACTAATCACTTATGATGCAAAGCACTACCAGATAGGTTACACTAAGCAAAAGGGTTTAGTTCAGTTGTCAGTTGTTCGCGAACTGAATCGAATGCAACAGCAGTATACTTGCTTTACGGTCCGTGAATATGCATTTACCATAAGCTATAATTAAGGCATATCGACAAAAGTCGAGCAAGTTTCCCCAATCAATAGCAACATTTTACTGGATAGTAAATATCAGAGCATTAACTTTCAACCTAAGTGAACTAGTCAATAGACTCAGTTTCCTCACTTAGTATGTTAAGTTTAGGCACTGAAGATGGCCATTTTCATATAATAAGAATTATAACAAATTCACTACGTGCTCACTTCACTATTCAACTCATTTAGAAGATTTGGGATTGTGTCAATTCTTCAAGAAAGCTTTGTCATCTGTTAATCCCGAACCTATTTTGAAATCTTTAGATAGGAATGTAAAACATCACTCATGCACAGAGTGTAGTGCGTTATTCTAAATTTTATCAACCTCAAGGAGAAAATATAAAAGAACTAAACAAACGTTTTTTTGATTCTGTTACATACTATAGGCTAACAATGAATTATCTAAAGACAGTTTTCTTCTCTACAAAACACTTGGTTTTCCGTCAATCTATTCTATAATTAATATAATTCTTCTTCCTGCATGTAATACTTCAATCATAACCAGAATAAATTTTGAATATACTTTACAGTAGAACAAACTATTTACAACTACTCTGATTTTTAAATTAAGTATTATGCAGTGACTAAAATGAAACATTCACTTAACGATTTTCTACAAGGTATTGATTGAAAAAAATTATAAGTTTTGTAATCTAAAACTTTAAAATAAATCTACGACGGTTGTTGTCCTTATGCCTACTAGTATAATGTGTAAAATTGGATTAATGACTTAGTTATCGATACAATTCCCACTCCTTAAGAAAGAATAAAAGTTAATGGATTTGTTTTGTGTTCTCAAGATGACCCAGTTTATTTTTACTAAATTAATATTCTTTAAACTACTTATTTCCATCAAAATCTGACGACGCTCTTGATATAAAAATATAGATATTTATACCCTAATACTAAGCAACAAAAAAGTTGAAAAATATTATATTCTTTATTAGATGTGCCATAAACTCATTTCGTGATTACTATTCTATTATTATGTTGCACGACAGCGTCAAATAATTCTTCATCAACTTATGTTTATATACATATGTATATTGTCATTGTTGACAACCAAATCATGCAAGAATAGTGAATCTACCTTGTAATTGAATTAAGTATTGCGAAACGTTATATATATATATATATATATATATATATATATATATATATACGTATAATACTTAAAACCGTTCATTAAGTAATAACTCCTAAAATTTACTTTAATAATTTTAACCTTCAACGATCATTATCGAAGTAAGAAGTATTCGATTCTCTGTTTTCGCCAAGTTGACAAAATCACAAAGCTTTTTTATTTATTTGAGTCAAATATAAATAAATAAAAGCTGAAATTCATACTATTGTAAAATGCTTGCACGAAAATGGGCAGTCAGAAGAGTTCAAAAATAAATATTCCTAACTAAAAAATGAAGATGTCATGTCTGATACGGTTGAAAAAAGTTCACTTCATGCACCTTGTTTTCAGGAGTGATGAAAAGATGAGGACTCAATAGAATTACTTCAGTTGTTAAACTTACTTTTTCAGCCTCAAGGTTTGTAATCTTAAATGAAATGTAGTGTTCGATGAATCAAACAAAAATCGAAAAGTTTTCATTTATAAGTACATCTCTTCCTTCCAAAACTGCATATATCAACTCCTATATGTTTGCCAAAAGGATATATGTTGAAAGAAGTAAGAAAAGTGTACATATTCTCATCTTCGAGCATGTTTCAAAGAGTTTGAAATCAAAGACGCTAGTGCCCTGAACTGTGTAGTTTATCATCATCTAATTGATATTAGTCAAACTATCGACTTTCTTCATTCTCTTAAAATAATCAATAGACAAACGAATCTGAATTCACCAATATTTGCTGAAGTAGTAGCAATAAAACTTAATCAAAATCTTTGTATTCAAAATAAGATGGTCGTCAATTTATCACTAATGTGGCAAATTCGATTAATTCCCATTATTATTAATATTAAATTAGTTATAAATGTTTCGCATTTCAGCTGTCCAGATGTTTATATTACCTTAAGCAGTATACTCTTATCATTTGTCATCCACTTTATAATCATTTTACTAGTCATCTATTATTTTAGCCTGTCCAATTCTTTAAAATGTATGTGGTCTTTCCACAAATCTACTATGGATATTATACGATTCACCTTATCGATTATCGAACTTTAATTAATCACATCCTTACCACCATTTCACCTTTTCAATGACTTTGCAAACACATTTATGCTTGCATATAATATGCATATTAAACAGTTATACTATGTCATTTTAATTCCATTGTGAATGCTTATGATTACGTATTATGATGTTGTAATTTAATGAGAAATTACGGTTGTAATGCAGCTGATGAGAACACATAAAATCAAAAATTACTGTATATTATTCCACGTCAGTTTTTGCTTTTGCTTGATTTAAATTCATAAAAGGAACTAATTGTATGAAGAGATTACAAGGCATAATTTATTAATACATGCACATGATAGTTTAGTATTATCGCTGACCTATTATTGATAAATAATGTTAGGAACATTACATGCAGTATAAAGCTAGTAAGTGTAAACCATCTCTACTATTTACTGAATGATATTCCCTCTAAATATATTGTACACTAACAAACAAACAATTGACCTGCGGAAAGTTAAAGAGAACCATAGAAGAACCTTTAAACTAAAGAAATACATGAGGTATTTTAGTAATTTGATAATAGTTCATGAATACGAGTTAATAAACAAAACTTACTACACTATGCATTACAAGTAATGAATTGAATTACACTCTGAACTAAAATATGAATCAGTAGTGAAAAATCTATTATACCTACTAAACATCTAAATGCTAAATTTTTCTCAATCCAACTTCTGTCGAACAGTTTATTTGATATCTCATAAAATACTTTATCTTTTAGTTACACACCTTGACCCATACCTTCATTCTCTTTGGATTGAATTCGCTGAGTATTTACCTATAGTATATTTTACATCTAACTTATATTGTCATTCAATCTACATTTAGCTAACACTAAAATATCTTTTTTATATTTTTATCTACATACATATAAAAGGTGAAACACAACTGCTTCAGTATAAACATCCTTAACTGATAAATTCGTAATGTAATCATTACATGGCGAATGATCGACACAAAACTAGTGTATTATTTACTAAATAAGAATATAGGCATAACATTCCTTTCTAAACAAATAAAATGACTCGCCAAACTACATTTCGAACTGCCCACATCTTGTAAAAGTTTCTTTTACTGCAATGTAACAGTTGTTTCAAGACTACCTATTTCCAATATTTTTAAAAATGATTGAAATATACAATACACTTTATATTTGCCTGTTGGAGCGTATAAAATATACAAAGGTTAATGCATGCCACAAATATTTGCAGAAAACAAGCTTACTTACACAGAACAAGATAAATTCATCAATATCAAAAAGAAATTCTATTATTAAGATTGTAAAATTACTTAAGAAACAATAAGGAGTGACTACATTATTATTGTAACTCTTATAGTAGCAAGATATAAACAAAGAATATGACTAAAATTTAACTTGAATAGGTATAGAAGTACTTTGAGGATATTTTCTACCTCCTGAATAGTATTTTTTGGATATTGTGATTATATTTTATTTGATAGATATGTAGATCTAATTCATTAGTGATTCTTCTACTAGCACATTGAAGTTGTTACAAAATTCAAAATATTTTATGTCACTTCAGTGAAATGACAAATAAATTTCAGAATACTTCTTTTCATACGGCATATGTTACACGATGACTTTACACAATAGTCTCAGTAGCATATTTAAAGCATCACTTCCTTAAAACTAAATATCTGGCCTCATTAACACAGTTTTTTCAATATTCATTGCAATAAATAGTTTGTAAATGAAGTATTTTCCCTGAGAGGTTTAACTTTGCAAGACCAATTTATTACACAAGTCTAAATTCATAAACAGCATATTTAATGTCACATATTCCATGAAAAGTGACTAATATTAATTGTTAATTTTGGAGAATAGAGTGATGATAGGAGTTGTTTATTCGGTAATATACAGAAAATATGATAGGGGAACAAATTCAGTGCATTCAGTTTATTTTTAAATCAAAATTGATCAGCAGCAAAATTTGTCGAAGTAAAAACCCTGCGCTTTATTTACCTAAGTTATCTTTAAAGGAAGGGGATTAGCCAGTTTGTTGGTGATTTATAGGACAAAACTTGCACAATGTTTATGTAACAGATTGTAGAAACGTTTTTGCACTAGTAAGACTACCTTACTACATTTTCTTTATATTTTTATATATATGTAATATTAAGTGTCAATTAATCAAAATACATCATTGTAATTTCTTCCCGTAGATCAATTCTCATGGTCTCCTGCAAACAAACCGACTTATAGATCGGGAATCGCATTCAAGTTATCAATTTACAGTTTTAGCTATTGACGGTGGTGGTCATTCAGAAAGTAGATATTCACTTGGAAATTATCAGATAGATAGTTATGAAAGTGAAACCTATGAAACATTCAACAATAAAGTAACGCCATACAGTAAGAATATAGTTCACACCTCTGCCGTCACTGTGCGCATACTGGTATCAGATCTTAATGACAACGCACCAATTTTTGTATATCCAAACACAAGTATTTTTAAAGTAAGTTGATTTTCTCGAGCAATCCTTGTAACAATAACAATCCTATTTGATTACAGATATCTATTTTATCTACGTCACTAGCTATTTTCTACTTGCTACTATAGAGTATAACCACTAACTGCAAACTTATCCTTTATTGTTGTTTGTTTTAATTCAGATCATTAACTGTGTTTATCCTGATAAACAGTAATATTTATGTAAATATATTAGAACTGTTAAACCAATCAAGTTGATGTTACCAACGAAATATGTTAGATAATAAATCACAATAAGTAAAATAAACAAACTGATGCCAAGACAAAATAACAGCATGTCTAAATACTTCAACACAGTATGTAGGCTACAGCTTCAAATAAATAAATAGATCAAAATAATTATAAGTTACGTAATGGCAGATATGTGAATAATAAGTTTAAATTATATCTGCGGTAAAGGCTAGATACGAAACAGTTAATAATAAACGAGAAAACAAGGAGTATAAAGTAGTGGGGAACTTGTTTATTAGGTCTTATAATGACAAGAAAAATAAATGGGCATTTGCTTAGAATGTATTTTACTGTTTTTTCAACAATGTATATTGTAACCATGTGACTAATGTTCTTGTTGTTTAATATAACATTTGTCGCGTGGTATTCGTTGGTGGTCAGTAGAATTAGTTCTAAGACTGTGATTACCAGAAAATCCTAGTGAACGAGTTTGTAACGTTGAGTTTACCTAGCCAAACTAAGAAATAGCGAATTGCTTGAAATGTTCTTAAATCTTTTAAATTCAATGTATTCCAGACCCATAAATTATATGTAACCTATCTATCAGGAAGTAATTATAAATTAGTCAATTTACACAATCTTCACCGAATAAGGTATGGAATGAAAATACTCTGACTAACGTTGTTTCCGACATTTTCAATGTGATTTTACTACATAAGGAAATCGATTTCTTTTTCAGGGTGATTGATAGGCACACAATTATGTGTGTGTTTGTATTGAACTTTAAATCTACAAGTAATAAGTTAATTAAAGTGTTATATACACACTAATTACAATGAGTACCAATGGTTTACAAATGGATGTGATACACAGTGTTATGTAATTTTATAGATTATAGTCAAATAAATAAAATTATTTTTTCTGTATAATAGTTTCATGTATTATTTTCTATTACGAGAAACTTCTCATTTACGGAATTCAGAGAAAAATGAAAAAAGAGTGAAGAAATTTATTTTCAATTACTTTTTCATCGAAATTATACACTAATATAAATTTCCAATAGTTTTAGAACCATTACCAAATAATTGTTGATGTGCTGAATAATATTTTTACATATTCAAATGGTGTTCATAAAATAATTACAACGACTGATTAACAAGGCGATTATAACATGATGGTGAATAAGGTAACTATAGTTTTTGAAAGTACATAACTGATAAGTGAATTGGGTGGTATATTGTTAGTTAAATAATATCTATTAGGGAAGTGACCGATGAAGTAATCTCAAGAAATCGGATGGTCAAGATTGTTGCGTATGAGTTAAGCGGCATTTAAGAGGTGACAAATTCTTGAAGTTATGAAAAGAATTATATATCGTAACAATAATAATAACACTGACGGAATTAGATGCAATGTCGTTTGTAAACCATCTTAGCATTGCCTATTTTGATAGCCAAGACAAGTAAAGTGGTTGTATATTTTTTTATGTACACATAATTTCCGTTTCAGAATGTGGATACTGATAGTTTCAGCTATATTCACGAGACGTATGAGTAAACCACACGGTAGATTAGGTGGAACTCAACTAAATGGATTTAAAAGCTCTCCTTACAATATCTACCAAATGTGCAAGTATAGAACAATTTACTTGTCGAAGTTGATCATTAGTCACTCATACTGAGTGATGTTCGGAAATTCTATGACGGACCTTCCGAATCATATGGTGGATGAGATTAGCTACACAAGAGCAGCTGGATTGGTATATACAGATAGATGCGATGAATTTAGCGACTCTGTTTTTAATTCTTATTCTTACGATAGGGTGGTTACAGAATATAGGTATGCAGTTTGACTGCAATAAAAGCCTTTTTCAGCTCTCTTCTAATTTGTTGCGTCGTGATTTTACTAACCTTGTCATCTATGAATTGTAATTTGAAAAGAACCGCTTTCTTAGGAACGGTCGGGTTTTCCGACTTTGTTTTCGTAGGCATCATATGTTTATTTATGAATTTCAAAGTGTAAGTGTTCATGTTGAGCATATTGTGAATGTTGTTTAATCCGATGAACTAGATTGATTACATATTTCATCACAATAAGTGAAAACTCTAGCTGATAGTAATAAGGCCTGTGTACAAGTGGGGAAAAGATTAGTAGCAGCTTGTAAACATAATTAGAAAGTGTGTATATAGTCAATCTAAGTAGGTAAGGAAGAGAGAAGAGATATGGAAGGAGTGAAGAAAACACAAAAGATGATTTGAGATAACTGGAGAGATTGTTCATTGTGTTATACATGGCCATGGTAGGAGGCAGGGGCGTTAAGCATTGACTCGAGTTGTTAACTCCAATCTCAGAAGTATATCATTTTTCTTACTAAAGATTAAATTTTACAATTACACAATCCACCTGTTTTTGTCATCAATCATTCAAAAGTTACTACTTCTGTATATAAGAACAAAGCGTAATAAAGATCTAATTGAGGACAATTTTGTTTGCTTATGCGGTGTTCTGATATAAAATGTTTTCAGTTTACTAAGAATTAAAATTATACCCCCTTGAGAAATCAGTTACGTTAGGCTTACTAAATATTTGACGAGAAAAAAGGTAGTTTCGAAGCCATGTGCGTTATCATATATTGTTAATGAAATTTTAGTACTTAATGTAATTGGCAAACATTTTGAAAGCATTAATACACATTCACTAAAACCATTCTAAGATATTAAGCTATACTGTTGAATTAAAATGTATATGAATATTCGTCTAAAAGAAATATTATTCAAACAACAGTATATATTGTATGACAAATAAACTCTTACACATACATAAGGTCTATATTATCTACATGAAGTAAAAGCAATTTTTTTTCAGCTACCATACATAACAAAGATAGCAACTACTAAGTAGAGTGTATATATTTCAACAATGAACGAATACTAAACTTATTATTGACATTTTCCGTCGATATGCATTAAAATTTTACTTCACTATTGTAACTAATCTATATATTGCTGATTACTGTAACTTGGATAAAAGTTAAAGAAACAGTCTGATCAGCCCAAATAGATTAATGGTACTGAGCGATTGGTTGTGAAGTTTAACATTTAGATATATGTCATCTACTTAATATACATATTTATATACATCCGAAAAACTTATGCATAATTACCAATTTTTTTCTTAGACTTCGTTTTATACTTATCACGCCTACATTGTTAAAAAGCATCAATAATGATCGATAGGGAATAGTCGTGTAACAGACGTTCATACTGTTATTTGCAGAAACAAAGAACATTAATCATTAGAGCAAAATCTAAAACATTTTCAGTGAAAGTATCAGCATCATTTGCATCGTTATTTAAAGAAATTCGATAATCTAATAATTTTGTATTTTTATAAACACTAGTGGTCAGTACTGATCTTCAATAACACCTTAATCGATATTCAATAATACAAAGTGATCCAATCAATTATCTTGCCTAGTCTTCTATCGATTGTTCGAACTCTAACCAGTAAATATATTTACACATAAGTCTGTACGTGGAAAACACTGTTTTGAACAAAACAAAAGTCCTTATTTGAAATGTCGATTAATATGTAAAATTCAGAATAAATAGAGCCACTATGAAAGTATATTATCACTATTTAATTAAATTTATCGAAAGACACTTTGTAGCTACAGTTAAACTCTAGTAGCTAATTAATACTAAGAGAGATTGTGCAACAACATAATTTTTCAAGGCATTTTGTTGATTTTGATTATTATTATTAGAACGTCACACCACCCTAAACTTTAAAATTTCTCAAACATTTCAAACTAGAGTGAATCGCTTCTATACACACAAAGTTTTGGGTCACCTACATCTTCTTCTGACTTATAGATAGGGCCTTGATGAAGTCTATGAGTCTTCAAAAGTTACTATAATGTTAGTCGTGCAATCTGTTTTACACTGACGATTGTTAGTAATGCATCATTTATTCGAATCTACTTATATTTTTAAGTTGATAGATCATGTCTAGTGACAAAAATGAGCTTCTAAAATTAGAATTAAAAAATAATTATACATTTACTTCCTACTTTAAAGGTTCGGTTATCTTTACATGAGAAGAAGGGATTTATAGTGACACGATTAGTAGCTGTTGATAAAGATTCAGGTCGAAATGGTGAGATAAATTACAATTTAATCAAAGGTGATCCTAAACATGTATTCGGATTACGACATGATACAGGCGAAATAATTGTGACAAAAACCATTCAAAAACCAGAAAAAGTAAGATATTATTTCATTTGTCTGTATAATAGTTATTAATTTTAGTCTTTTTATTCATGTATTATTAACCTAAATGTTAGTGTAATGAGATATACTTTAGCAGTCATTAATCTAATTTATTTTATCAGATTTATGACTAACATCATTAACTCACCTACTCCTCACCCTACCCATGAAAAACTACAAACCTATAATTTACACAAATGGAAGAAAAAAACCAAACACTGCATAGATTATCATCGCATTGCTTATTCGAATTGTTTTTTTAAGTTTTCTTTTGGTGATAAAATAGAATTCAGTTTGCGCAGTAATTAATAATCGTTCAAGAGACGACTCTAAATTTGTTGCATATGATTAGTGTTTTTTTCTGTTCTGGACCATGATTAAACTGCTTAAGCATAATACGGCGTCTATTTCTTGGTACATTACTTTATTGAAGTAAATGAAAAGAATCATATCTCAGACGAATACCTTGAATAAATTTGCATCCACTTAGTTGAGTGGTCATATCATTGAAGTTCCAATGTCATTTTCAACAACGATATCTGAGCCTACATGTATTCGAAAAATTAGAGACATTGAGAACGTAAATTTAAAAGTTTTATAGCATATAATTAAAGCTGTCAAATACTTTATACCGAAGATTTTCATTATTAAAACTATAAATCACAGATCAATCAATAAATCAATCCCTATTACCCCATGTAAAGCATAGGCAGCCGACCGGTGTTCTCTAACCAACTCTGTCCTGAGCTTTCCTTCCTACCTCTTCCTAAGTGCTGTTCGTTCTCTTTATGTCTGTCTCGAATTCTCGAGGCAATATGTCTCTGGGTCTTCCTCTTTTCCTTTGGCCTCTAAGATTCCAAGTTAGTGCATGTTTCGTGATACGCTTTGACAAATTGCTGCATGTGTGTCCTATCCACCTCCAGCATCTTTTCTCATTTCCTTCTCGGCTGGATTGTAGTCGAATTGTTATCTCCCACAGAAGGCTGTTGTTGATGGTATCTGGCCAACTGATCCGAAGCATCTTAAGCAAACGGTTGTTAATAAATACTTGTATCTTCTAAATGATGCTTTTCGTAGTTCTCCAAGTTTCCCCTCCATACAATAGAACTGTCTTTACATTTGTATGGAGAATCGTGACTTGAGTGTTGACTAACAGTTGGTTTGAGTTCCAGATGACTTTCAGTTGTAAAATTGCTGCTCTTAGTTTTCTAATCCTCGCCTTCACATTCGCATCAGACCCTCTTTGTTTATCGATGATGGTGCCCAAGTATGTACAGGATTCTACATCTTCCAGAATTTCTCCATCAAGTGAAATCGGGAAGCTACTGATACACGAACCTTTTGTTTATAGCTAATTGAAGTAATTTACAATTTCTTCGTGATATCCATAACGAATAGCTTTATCAATAAGTACTAAAGTGTCTTCTAGCTTATCGCTTTTTATAATCGTTATTTTTATACTTAATAAATAATTACTTGCTAACCCTTCAACTGCTTCTATATTTAGGGTTCAACGTTTCTGTCTATCCAAGCTTCAGATCGTGGAAATCCACCAAAACACAATAAAATAGACGTTGAGATAATTATAACTGATTCACCACCTATTGGTAGAAGTTTTGGTACACTTGATGAATATCAACTGGCTAACTTAAAAGCACTCGGTTTAATTGGTATTACAGAAGTGGATAATTCTGGTGCTATTGAATTAAACAAATTAATCATGATGTGTATTGTTGTATCTACAACTATATTATGCATGATATTAATACTCACTATTGGAGTGTTTGTTAAACGTACATCATGTAAAAACATTTTCGACTCAATGAAACGATGCAAATCTGTACATAACCGGAAATCAAAAGAAAGGAAAATAGTTTCTGATGTTATATGTAAAGAAAATGATGATGATAATCATCATCTGAATGAGTGTCAAGAAGAAATGAAGACTCTTAAGGGTACGTTGTAACCCAGGAACATTTTTGTGATCTAATGTTACAGATGATTTCAATAACATAACTATCTTAAGATGTTAACTATTTCTAGGTATATACTACAATATCATGTGTTTGGTTAAGCAATGTTTCCATTTTTCTTGCACCAGTGTACTCTCAGTAATATACTGCTCTTCCAGCTGGTTTCCAGAATAGAACTAGCAAAAATTTAACGAATAAATGCCATGTACGTATAAGTACCCATTATTATTAACGTTTCAAAGCTGATAAGCGGCTGCTCTTTTTATCATTTATTTCATGGCGTACGCAAGGAAGTCGTTATTTGATAATGCAAATAGTCCCAGTATTGTTTCTAACAACCAATGTGATTTCACAAGCGAATTAAGAACATATTTCACAAGTTTTATGCCTTAAAATTCCTTTGTGTATATTTCAAAAATAACTCATTGTATGAAATTTCCTGTAACTTCGAGAAAAATTAATTATAAGCTGGTGGACTATATAGCCATATAAGTATTGACTAAAATTGGAATCACAGGACATTTTAGCACCACTAACTAGGACAACTGCTTCAGCCCTTAAAAATTTACAATGCATTTTGATGAAGTCAGATTAACTTAGCTCCTGTGGTAATCAACACCATCTACATATTAAAATTGAGACTCAGATCGGAATTTAAGCCACTAAAACTTTACCCATTTTTGTAGTCAGTTTCTTAAATGCAAACGTTGTTAACTCAACAACATGTTTACTAAATCAATCAATTTTAACCCCCTTCCCCTGTACGTGCAGTTTTTATATCGCTAAGTTCTTGTAAGAGGAAATGGTTTTTGAATTATAAATAAACGTAGGTTAAACATAATGTAAACTGATAAACACAAGACTGCAATGAGAAAATTCTCAGTACTTCATGAACTTCAATAGCTTTTCAGTTAGCATCAGTCTTTAATAAAAACAGATTTTTATTGCTCCTTCTATTATCATAGAGAAATAAACATGCAATAGATGATCAGTAACTAAATAGTCAAATGTATTTAGTAGTTAGAGCCAACGAGCGTGCTGATGGTATTTTTAATTACACTGATGTATGTCCAATTGTACAAGAGGATGTGAAAACAAAATATAATGCTATAAAACGTGTATCATTGAAAAATAGTGTTATGTCGTTAGAAAAGGCTGATATAATCGATTCGTTTGACCAAATGGTTGATACGACCTTGCGTGCATGAAGTCAAAATAACGAGCACCAATGAAAATTTTTAGCTGCTAACTGCACGTCTTTTCAATGCCTACTTAGAGCCAAGCCGAAAATGAGAAAATACAAAATCGATGAACCAACCAGACAGAATCATATTGTTTCATACAATTCTTTATATATACACAAAACCTGACCACACATCATACCAATAGGAAGAATAACTTCTATACAAAACGGAAATAACAATGACTACGGATTGAGGGTACAGATACATGATTAACTAACCACAGTCCCTGAACGACAAATGATATGACAACAGTTCATGTGTTTAATGGGAGGTATGGGTGTTGGAAACATGACAATAATAGAAATAAAATGACTGACTTACATATACTTAAAATAAATGAAATAGTCTTCCGAAAAACAGTTTAGAAAATTAGTTACTCTTCTTAAATCTCCCGATATAATAAATACTTTACGTTTTGTTTTCATTTCCAAAATGTTATTCATCTTCAGTTCCTAGTTAAATCATAAGTTCCAATAGATGTTTTCTAGTAAAAAACATTTGATGTTTTCTTGTCTATTAGAAATATTGCTTAGCACTAAGTTATATATATGGGAATAATAAATGTTTCTCACTAATTAGTCGATTTTTTGTAATACATGTATTGTGCTTCTAATATAAATTCTACTTATAAGTCAATTGTTTATCTTTCTAGAAAAGAGTTCCATTGAATTCTGCGACGTCTTATCTCATGTACAATATAATCAATATCAGGAAATGATACAGAAAAGTTCACTTATTCCTAAAACACCAAATACATTATCAAATGCGATAAAGTTAGATCATTTACTTCAATTTGTTAATAATAACAATTCAAATGATATTGATGCTAATCATAATATTATTAATAATATTAATGAAGATGATTTTAACAAATCTACATTAGCAAATTTACACTGTGATAATTCAAATTCCACTGATATACGTATCAATTCACCGTCTTACACAAAAGCTAATTTTGCAAATAATACATTGATGATGGGCCATTTAGAATGTAATCGCTTGATTACTGCAGAAGTAAGTATTATTCATTTACAATTGAAATCTAAACACAATTTAATGTTTGTTGCTGTCATTTGAAATTGATGTCATGTATTGTAAACAAGATATAAGCATTCGTTTACATAGTTTATAATATGATTGATTAGGACAAGCTTCTGTTTTGTTCAGTGACCGCTTAATGTTTTGTAATACACTGTATGGGACGAAATGTCTGACCATCCAGCATACGTTTGTAACATTTTCAAGTATAACGATGAAAAATACTAATTAACTTTATTTAAAGTTATAGGAACTTATATTAGACATTGTATACTATTAGGTAATTTTGTCTGAACAACCTCTGAAAACTACAAGTTACCAGATTAACATTTTATCTAAATGTAGATCTTCTTAGCAATGCTTTTCCACTGTATTATCTGTAAATCTAACACAGAAAATTTAAGCTTCACAATGAGTGCTTAACCTACAAATAACTGAGTTGGCATTTGCATCTCCAACTTTAGTCATTTCACAAAATTTTACGTGTCCATTATTGTAGCACCTTGTGCAGAATACTGAAACTTTTGTTACTCGACACTTAGTTGTTCAACAATCTTAAACAACCATTCTATGTAAAACTTCAAATTTAACAGTCTCAATTGAATTAGACGCCGTAGTCAATTTTTTTTAATTTAACTTCGCTGGAAACAATTTAACAGGTGACTTAACTAGCCATTTGACTATAATTAGTATGTTTTTTCTTTATTGAAATTTAGTTCAGAATTTGGAAGCTAAAACTCATTAAAATAAATTGCCTCAAATATCTACATTACTGAAAATGACTAGTTCACATAAACACAAATTTGCATATAAATTATTGAATACTGTAGATTTAATAATGTTGTTCGTCAAGCTTGATCTCGGTTAAGTACCACTAAGATCAGAAAATACAGGATGCCCTACTAATCCCAGTAAGAGACTTTCTGGTAGTGCACACCCTCGATTCTGCCATGAAGTCGAACATAAAACCTTCATGTTTCCTCCATGAATGTTTAGCCATGCCTTATGTGACAATATTATTTCTGCAGAAATCTAAATAAAAATTCACTTGTATAACTTATTTTCGATAAGAATGCTTAACTCTGTACATTGCTAAATGGTTAGACGCTGTTAATACAATTCTCATAGCTTACAGTCAGTGAAACTCCTCTCTGAATAAAGTTGATGTCCAACACAGAAATCAAATCTACCTTAACTATTATTACAGGCTAAAAATGTGTGGTAACTGAGTTATTCCGGTATCGACTGAAAATTTTACATTTTGTAATCATTGGATAAATATTTATTATGTCCCTACCTCTATTTCAATATGTTTTAAAGTTTCTTTACCACAAATCACTGGCACAATGCTATTATAAAGCAATTCCGGAACCAGTTAGAATTAAAATGATAACCATTAGTATTTAATTAAAATAATTTATGGTCTTCGACAACTGGAAGAGATATCATTAACTTAATGTAATTCATTCTATAATGCGGCAGTTGATATACTACTCATTGAAAACTCATCAACGAAAAAAACACCTACCAAGTTGCTTCTTTCATTCAATATCTTTGAACTAAAGTCATTTGTTTGCAAAACCTAGTGTCAAATTAGATAATTACTACACCTTTTAGAATTCAACTTATTCTTCTTCACACTATGTTAAAATAAACCCCGTAATTTCTGAATATGTTTGTTGCAGGCTCATTATTCATTTCATGTTTTCTTATTCGATTAGTGGTTATTATTCATCGCCATGTAACAAAATGTCAAGTACCAAAGTTCGAGGCATAATGAAACTGAATCTTCCCGTCTTCAAATTAGTGTCGATCTTTATTGAAGTTGTTTTATATAATACAAATTCCTTTGAATTTCCTCTTCATGTAATAATACATTAGGTCGGTAAACGTTTATTTACCATATACACCAAATCACTTTTATGATGTGCTAAATTGATAACAAAGATACCTACCACATTGATTGTTGTGCGTATTTGTCCCTATGTGAAAATTGGTCTCACATCGTACGGCTCGTATTTTTTTAATCGAATTATATTTCGATTTCCAGCAAGCACTTCCAGCATTTACATTTTGATATTTGTTGATTGGGAACAGTTATCAGGAACCCATTAACATAAATTTCCACCATGTGTTACTCCTTGATCCTTCTGATGTTATCTCTACCTATGATACTGGATGATTAAAGTTACTAAGCTTAACAATAGTTTTTATTTTAAATATGTCCTGGGTTTCATACTAAATGTTAGCAACAATGCTTCCTAACATAAGGCAACTAAAAGAAAGAAAATATAATCTATTAGAATAGTGAGAGGAACTAAGTGTTCAATATTAAAATCCTGTGATTTTGATGGACTGCTCGACCTAATGATCTATCTTGTTGCAGTTGAAAAATGCCATTTATACAGCAACGGAACGTACTTCTTCAATCAAAATGGTAGTTTATGTTCATAATTTTTTTTCTGAAAGAATGCATAATTTCTTTTTATTAGCACTAAGAAAATACTTGATTATAGACTAAACCGCTGTTTAGAGGGACACACTATATTGCATGTTATGTTACTTTTCAATCACTTTTCAATCATTACATTCATGGGTTCTAGAACTAAAATTTCTGATTGTTGGTGTAGTGTTTATGCGTATAATAAAGCATTTAGCTTCTAGGAGTGTTCCTATTAAAATGCAAACTGAATTTTTCTAAGCTTTAATAAAATGGGAGTTGTCACATTCACAATTTACATAAAGGAATATTATCTTTACATTACTGTACTTTGTTTGTATTCTTTCTTTCAAGATAAAGTAATTATATCAGTCCCTCATTTATCAGATACCGTCATAGAAGACTTTTAACCACGTTTCCAACGATTGAGTACATTCTGTGCTTGTATTTAATAAAATAGCATATTATTATATTGGATTGAATGATATATCAGTTAGTAATTGGTATCTTTTAATCATATTGCTCACTTCACGTTAAACTTATCTGCAATAGATAACAGTTACAGCTTTAAACTGTCATTGTATTGTTGCTCACTCTGAGTAATAAGGTTCATTTATCGTTCTATCATTGGGAATAAAAATGTGACTAGAACAAAATAACTAATTCAATAACTTGAATTCTTGTCACAATAATTCGATTCCGACGCTTTAGATAGTGCTAACAAATTTAATAGATATGCATATAGTTATTCTGATTTATTCTTTGCTGTTTAAACATTTGGTTTGCAGATATTAAAGATCCTACTACATTAGATTAACACAAAACAATAATTATAACTAAGAATAAGTGTTTTAAACTTGGTCGTAAATCATTTTATGTGGTACATAACTGTCGTCTTACCAGTTCGAAACAAGGCTAGCATCACTAGGACTGTAAATGATTGTTTATTATGCTTCACGTATATCGTTCTAAAATTAATTCTCCAGAGAGGTCCACATTTAAGTCTAATAGTTGCAACAACCTAGTGATTGATTGACAAGCAGAAAAAGATATGTAAAATGGAAATATCAGATTAGTGATTACTTGATTTGCATTTTTGTGATAATATCCGACTTCACAAACAAACATCTTCAAGTTAGTTGGCGCTTAATAATAGGTTTATTCTTCCATTCTCAAGCTAAAGAAACACTGAGAGAATTTCATTTAAAGAAATTTAAACTAATAAAAAACATTCCTAAATATGTCCGTTTGCATTTATACAAACTAGTATGCAGGTATTTGTTGCACCTAGTACATTATTAATCGACCGATGTATGTAATATATCTGAGAATAATTCGAAATAGTATGCATAGATACTAATTTCAATCATCTAAAGCGAATTTGAATAATTTTCTTTTTATCTTCTTTATTTATGTATATTCTGTTGGTTAATTCGACAAGAAACCTATTTTTGAAAATGATATACAAGTTTATCTTTACTTTACAACATTTTTAACAATTTAATCTAACAATAATAAATGAGATGCATGATTCTTCTCTTAATATTGTAATATCAAATTTTCAGTATAACTTCTAGTAAAATAAATTGTATTATTTTTATAAAGAAAATGAATATTTTCTACAAAGTAGAAATCAACTAAAAATTTTCCAAATGAATTAGGCTACGTGAAGTGCTGTACAATGAAAATAAACTTCAAGTGGATATACATATTTTTAGAAAAAAGCTATTCATCTCGTAGATTTTCTTCTGATAAACACGATATACATACATATGCTATAAAGATTATGCAGTTAATATAAGCATTACTTAAAAAAGGACATTCAAACAATGTATTACCCAAAATATAATAATAATGAAGAGCTGGTAATACTATCAATTATAAGAAAACAACTACAATTAGTTTATTCATCAACTTATAGTAATAAAGTTATTACAAGTGTTTACTATAATCGTCAATATAAAAGATTCGAAGATGTTTACTACTATTAAAATATATTACGCCAATATACTAATACATATAAGTGGTATTTTGGCAACAGTTTGATTTTTAATCACTAACTTAAGAAGAAATTGTTTGTGATAGGATACTAAATAACGACACTTAAAGTATAAATATCATTTTTTATATAAACAACATTAAGTGTAATGTCTCCCATTTGTTTGTTACAAAGAAATTTATGTGATTAATAAAGGTAACTTCTCAGTAATGAAACGTGATAAAATTTCAATATTCTTTTTGTATACAATAACGAAGAAAACTTTGACTGGACTAAAGGCTAAAATTAACTATAAATGAGACATAGAATGAAAATTTGTCCTACATTATGTTGACCGACATAACACTTTTAATTAATAAAAGGATTAATTTTACTAAATTACTTGTGGACAAACATTTGAAAGTCTCGTCTAATTCATAATGCCTGTAATGAGCTTGTCTTATGTCTAAACCATGTTTAAGTAGATTAAGGAAACGGATTCATTGGTTATATATATATATATATATATATATATATATATATATATATATATATATATATAATTAAACAGTAACTTTGAGATTACCAGCCTACATCTTATCTACTGATGTATTTATGAAACGCTACATGCACGTAACTGTATCTGTTTACAAGGATTAAAAGGTTTAGAAATTAACTTAAATGGAGCAAAGACGTAGTTGGGATTTGACCCGTCTATGTAAAAATAAGTAAGCGACTATCACGCTGACATATTCAAAGATCATGATATATAATCAAACTACACAGCAAATGAAATGAGTGAAAAAGACAGTACTGTTTACAAAATATAGTCTCAACATTGATATTTAATTCTCAAAATATCAATTTTAGTTTATTAAAGATGATAGATTTACATAATACATATATATAACCCTATAACTCAGCTAAGTGTATGATTTGACTGTTCTAGAGAATATTTGCAATTCGGAACGTGGATATGTTACTGGCACAAATATTTATCTCTTAAGTTATAAAGGTATTCACCTTTATCATACATTATTTATTGTTTAGTATATTACAATTTTCAACAAATACTGGATAATCCGATTTGTGACAAACCTACATAATTTCCAATTCAATAAAACTTGATAATAGAAGTTAGTCAGTATTGTAACTAAACTACAGACTTCATAAAATGATAATCATATATTGTGAAGATCTTGAGAGTTCATGAACTTGGCATCGTTAAAGTAACATTTAATATCAAATCAGTGTTTTTAAAACAATTGTCTCTCTGTTTGTTAAACATAATGCATTTTTATGAAATAGATAACCTGTTTATTTATCAAGTATATGAAATATAATTCTCCGTCTAATAAAAAATATACCTTGATGTTATTTGTGAAAACCAACTAAAGCTTTGCAGTGTAGATTTGCACGGTTAATTTATCAACATGAAAATTAAATGCGTATTTCAATATTAGAAATTAGTCGTAAACTTAACACTAATGGTAATCTATTCACTAAATAGTGCTTAATTCGATTTGTCTTCTTATTTTTTTAATTTCTTTTACAATAGGTCAATCGAGAATTACATACGGAAAGTTTACCCACCTCAGTCATAAATTCTAATCCCCATACATCTTATTCACAAGACTCAGTAGTGACTCTTCCTCGAGTATGTGCTATTCATGGAGCGCCTGGAACTACAATGAAACTTCTTGCTCTTCCACTGAATGATACATCTCATTTTGGTTGTCCGGATATGCAAAGAAATCTATGCATCTCACCACTGAATGATGCCCCTATAAATGACTCAGACGTCGACTCGGGTCGTGGAGGCAGTGTAAATAATATTGGTAGTTCACCAAACAGTGATCAGATCGCTGTTGTAAGCAAATCAAGTGCTACAGTATTCCCTGTTCATTATGTCACTGGTAGTTTGAATTTTAGTCTGATTCCAGTATCTGTAGCCACAAGTTTAAACTTGACCCCATCTACATCAACGAACCCGTCATTACTTTTACCACTCTCAGAAGTAACTAGTACTTCAACAGAAAGTGCTTCAATTAATTCAAAAAAATATTCCAAACTAACGGGGGATAAATTAAAAGTAACATTTGCTGAAAGTCTCGATGATGAAGAAATACCGTTACAGTTAACAAGTTCATTAGATAGTACAAAGCCAATAATTCATTATCCTCCAGTTTCTCCTGATCCGGTTAAAAAAGACAAAGGTCCTTGGCGCCTTATACAATGTGCATCAAATAATGTTAAATTATAATTGACGTCGTAACTATATTTTATCATGGAATTCAGTACAAAGAATAACTAATTTTTTATTTGATGTATCAATAATGTTTTTTTAATAAAGACTTATTTCATCAACTGCTTTTTGTTATATAACAGTTTATAAATCATGGCTGTTTTCAACTGGAAATCGAGGTGTAGACGTAGCACTAAATGATAAACCATAACACTTTGGTGTATTACAGGCTACTTGGGCAGTCATTGGTGGTAATAAATTGTCTTTAGAGTAACCAGTCTTTTATATTCTGTGAAAGTGATTACAAATTCTTAACTTCCAATGGTTCGTAACTTAATCATGTCTAATTAGGTGGAACTAACACAACTTATATGACGGTTGTCAATGTTTTACAAGTATATTGCATTCTCTGTCATCAAGCTTAATTCTTGTTTAAAGGAGTATGACATGGGCCTCCGAAACAAAATGCATTTGTTTGAAGTCAAAAGTTAGCTGCCTGAAGTTCTCACATCATTTAGTTATCCTTCATGTTTAATTACAATTGATGTAACACAAAAAAGTGTGGTGCTAAAATATTTTACGATGACGATTACACAATAAGCTTAAGACCTCCTAAGCTGTTGATTACTCTGAAGTTTATTTTACAGTGATTCCTCGCAATACCATATATTTCTGAATTAATAGCCCATAAGAAACAGATCAGAACTATCGACGAGACGATACTCTACAATACTTAGTATATTAACTGAACTGCGAAAATCGTAACTGTTGGACTCTGGTAAAAGTTGAGACTATGAGTTTCGTGACCTAAACTTGAGAATAGACTTATTTTTAATAAAATTTAGTGCTAAGAAACCAAAGATATATTTGCAAATTTACTTTACGTTAGTTGTTTACAATTTCATTCGTCTGATACTTTTCCAAACCTACCTGGTGCCCTATTCGTTTGATATCGATAGTTTGTTTAATAGCTTTCCACCGTCTTTTGCAGCATTATTGACTCAAATATTGTCAATCCCATCGAATATTGTCTTTATCAAGCTTTTTGTATATTATAATGAACAGTGGCTACGAAAGTTATAATACACTTCTTTACATTTGCACTAAATCAACCCAGCGACTATTGATTTAATGTCCGAAATGTGGAGTGTTTCATATGGTTTTTCTTTAGTATATTCACTCAGTCATTTTTTAATTTGTCTAGTCTGACTTTAAATTATTCATAAATATGAATTTCTCCACATGTTTATGTGTGATTCGATCACATTGCCGACAATTATTACACATTGATAAACCTTATATTCTAGTCACATTACGTAACTTAATCAAGAGAGTTAGTAATTTCCATTGCCCATTCAACTTTAAAATGTATCTAACTGATTCACGTATGCCAATTAATAATAGTGAATTTTAGTCCTGAACATCAATAAACTCGATAGTATAAAGTTTTGCAAATTATGACTTCATAGTGATTCATGTTTCAATTATCTAGTGTCATTACCTGATTTGCTACAAAGTGGAAAGAAAAAAATTCTATTTTATAAAACTATTCTTCACCAGTATTCTATGGTTACATCTATCAACTTATCTCATCAGACAATACTGTTAACAATATTTAAATAGCTGTCAGTGAATCTTAACAAATACCCTTAAATAAAAAGCTTAATTTTCAACAAACAATTTCTCATTCATTTGAATCATATTACTAAATTATTCAATATAGTGAGTAATCAATTTGTAAAAGTAGGCAACAAAGAAGCATTTGAAGTAAACAACTTGTTTGAACATGAGGAAATTTACCTGTGAGATTTATTTTAAATGTTTGCAAAAATGAATACTCAGTTGTTCAGGTAACTTTTATTAACACAGACTACATTTGATTATTTATACTTAATTTATGATACTGGAAAAGAAAAGATTTTCATTCCAAGTTTTATTTCTAAGTTCAATTGTAAGAGGAAACATGTGTAATTGACAAACTAAAATGATATATGACCACCCACATAGATTCTCATTAACTAAATTCATGATCATTTTTAACACTTTTACATTTAACATTAGGCTAAAAAGAAAAACAAAATGTATTAACCATAAAAGATGAAAATTTAACAGGAGAGTAAAAAATATGTCATAAAATTATTAGATATAACCAACAACAACTGTACAAATCAAACATTTATATATGATTGTATTCAATGCATTACAATATTATATAATAATGAACATAGGCGAAAGTTATTTCTCGACTGATTTCTATCTACTTTACCTATTTAATGCAATCCACTTAAAACAGCCTTCACATATACTCGATAACTAAATGATGAAATATATTTTCACTTTAAAAAAATAAATAGTCATTATATATTTATTATAATAGTGAAAATTATCTTTTTTTTTCAAATTGTAAGATGAACATCTACTATCATCTTGTCATTTGTAAAATATTGTAGGTTATTCAAAAAAACAAACAAGAAAACTGTAATAACAGAATCATAATAGTTTATCTCAAGTTACTTACATATATTCTTTTCTTCTAAGAAAACGCTAATAATCTATACTTTCTTAAAAGATAAATTGGTTAGTGTTTATTAACTAAGTTTATTTTCAATTATTGAAATTTAAAACTTATATTCATGAAGAAGAACAACAGTTGTATCAGTTTACCTATTACTATGCATATATGTTAGCATAGTAAGAAGACAGAGTAAGTTAAATATGCTTTTAAATGCCTAGAAATTTGATGAATTCTAAATTGATTGAATAAAAATAATATTCAGATTCGAATTGAAAACACCGTTAAACAAAATAAAGTAGATAAACTTTATGATTCTATTTTAACAGATAAGTTTCAGATTATAATTATCGGAATAAGAAATAATTTTATTACATTCAACTTAAAAAAAATTTATTACTAAAACTGTTTAGCTACAAAAAACAATTTATCATTTGAACTCATTTATATGAATGTATTATAAGCTGGGTTAAAACGATGTTATTCACAAATATTCGATCAGCAACTGAGGGTAGCTCACATTGAACCAAAGGTAAGCAGACTACAATGTAAAAATGGGGGACCAAACAACCATAAGCAAAATCTCAGTAAGATCATGTGGAATCACTCACATGCAAAATCTAAACTCACACTCGAATAGGTCGTGTAAGTTTTACAGCCAACTAATGATAATAAAGGGTCACTAAAAGTTTCACTGTTACCATATTTTATATTTTCATTCAATGATCAATGAATAGGTTTATTCATATGCAACAGATTATAACCTCATCTGTATGAGGAGGGGGCACCAAAGAGGGACGTTTATATTTAGGTAAATTTCAAGTACATTATCAAATACTGTTAAACGTTAAAAAGAATTCGATAAAACGATTCATGAATCTATTTGATAATTTGTAATTTGTTTAAAGATAATGTTGGCTATTTTAAAACTTTTGTTTTCTTTGTTTTAACTAACAGATGATTACAAAATATTTTTAAAATTCCTTTTAAAATTATTAATTTTACTTTTGTTTATGAGATTCAAAATTTCAATCTAAATGATCGTTATCTGTACTGTTAATGAATTGAATAAAAGTTCTGTTATCAATTTATAATTCAACTGAATCTAGATTTCACTATTAAACATTTCTAATGTATGCACTTTGGATAATGAATGAATTAAAAGTTTTACATTAACAAAATAATTAATGATATTTAACTGAATTAGTGTAAACAGACATCTTAGTAGTTTAGAGGATTAGTTAATCAACTAAGTGCAAAATTTTCAAATGTAAAAATAATTTGTCATTGAATATTGTATAGATTGTTGAATTGTAATTTGATATCACGAACTAGTTTGAATTGCACAATCATTGATTACCAGTAAGATTTGGTTAGCTTTATTGTCCAAGTATGGAACCCTGCGTAGCTGGATGACTTTAGGTTCGACCCCTGATAGTTTCTTGAATGCAAACTGCTGAAGAGTTCTAAACCACGACAAAATGGCCGAAAAATGCGTCTTGGTGATCATTAGGTTGTCTAGTTCAGACTAATTCAGTGACATTAAATTAAAAAAATTTGGTTGCGTAACCTTAATCATCCATATAAATCGTTTTTATTTAAATAGTTTAAACTTATTATCAGGTCAGTAAATTCATCGAACTTGGGTATCATGGAAATTCCTTAATTTGATATTACCAACTAGTCGGAGTTAGACAAGCATTGAAAACAAAGACACACTGAACAGCTGTTTGAATCAAGCACAGGAGTCTCCAATAGTTTGTATCCATGATCCTATCATGAAATTAGGTACAGGACTTCCAGACCTCGCATCAGACGCCTTTACCATTAAACCACAAAGCCCTCCGGCTATCAGCGGTAGATATTTCTAGTTTGTTCAATTGAAACCCAATCCAATTTGTGGTATGAAATTTAGTAAATCTCCTCAACGCCCAATTACAATCAGAGATTAATATAAATATTACCTTGAACGCTTTTCTTATGTTATTATTTGAAGGGTATTATTACACAAGTAGATATTTGTCTCAGCAAAATGACAAATGCATACAAATTCCATCAAAAAATTCTATTAAGGAACAATTAAGTAGAAAGCAGGTAGATTAAAGTTTGACAAAACTCCCTTGAGTAATTTTAACATACATAGATTATTTTATTATTCATCCAAAAGATGCACTTAGAGATCATATATATAAATATCAAAGGCGTAGAATGAACCTGAAAAGATGTTACCACTTGATTTTTAGTTTACTGTTGATAATATTAACAATGTGTTAAATAATAATGGCGAATGTTAAACAATCAACTATTTACACCTTGACTACCGTGTTAACTCACGTTGTGTACCCATAAAAGAATCATCTTTAAAATTAAAAGGACTAATTTAAAAACGACGTAAATCAAAAGTTAATAAACAACTAGTGATTTAGAGATACATAACTTCAGAGATGACCTTTACATATTCAAAGTTGCAATCCACTTTCAAATTAAATAAATTATCAAGATCCTTCTTTAGTGTTTACTCTTTTAATAAATTCACCAAGTAGATAATAATTACCTTCTAAAATTCATTGATAAATTCTTTACAAGCTACTGTCTTTTTACACGGACCTTAAGTTTATCATATAAGTTCTATGTAATGCCTCCAATATTTGATAAATTTCACGATGACAAAGTAGTTTTATTTTTTTCTATTATAAACAGCTGTGCTTAAAATAAGTGTAGAAAAGTACCGATCATACAAAGTTAGTGATGTTATGCATTCCTTACCCCCCCCCTTCGTTTAAACAGAACTCCACATTGTATCGACAGGTATTTACTGAATACTGACATCGTATGCTGTGAAAAATATTATACCTTTGTTCTTGTTGTACACTAAATATTATCTAGAAGCATATTTTCAAAAGTCAAAGTATCCTACAATGTCATTTATCTCCTCTTGTTTACTCACGAAAACCGACTTATATTATACAGAGTCTCTATTATTATGGCAACCGAATTGATTCTATTTTATCACTTACTAACAATGTGTAATTACAAAGTGTTCGCATGTTAGGACTCATATTACATTAGATCTTCTACAACTATGTTATAATATATTTAATATCTTGACTATATACACCAAATAGTCTTTTGAAAAATATAAATTATTTAACTATTTCACTTTATCAAGCTTTATTTCTGTCAGATACATAGTTCCTATCAATCAGTCAATCAATGCCTGTTACCCTATGTAGACCATAAGCGGCCGACCAGTATTCTACAACCAACTCTGTCCTGGGCTTTCCTTTCCAGTCCTTTCCAAGTGCACTTCAGTCTCCTCATGTCTGACTACAGTTCCCTACGCAGTGTGTTCTTGGGTCTCCCCCTTTTTCTTTAACTTTCAGGGTTCCATGTTAATGCTTGTCTTGCGACACAATTTGGTAGTTTCCTCAGTGTGTGTCCTACCCACCTCCAGCGTCTTTTCCTAATTTCATCCCCTACTGGAAGTTAATTTGTCCTCCGCCATAGGAGGTTATTGTTGATGGTATCTGGCTAATGGATCCACAGCATTCTATGCAGACAGTTGTTTATAAATACTTGTATCTTATTATGGATGCTTTTTGTAGTTCTCTAAGTTTCAGCTCCATACAACAGAACTGTCTCCACATTTGTATTGAAAATTCTAACTTTAAAGTTGAATGACAGTTGGTTTGAGTTCCAGATGTTTTTCAGTCGTAGAAATGCTACCCTCACCTTTTGAATCCTCGCCTTCACATCTGCATCAGACCCTCCTTGTTTATCGATGATGCTGCTCAAATATGTAAAGAAATCCACAACTTCTGGAATTTCTTCGACAAGTGAAATTGTATTAGTGTTGGTTGTTTTGTATCGAAGGATCTTGCTTTTCCCTTTGTGTATGTTGTCCGCCTTTATCTGCATTTGTTGTTGCGTGTGTGATAGGAGAGCTTGATTATCTGCAAAGTCTAAGTCATCTAGTTCCATTAATGTTGTCCACTGTATTCCCAGATTGCCTTGAGATGTTGCGGTATTCATGATCCAGTCAATTACCATCAGGATGAGGAAGGGCGACAGTAAGCATCTTTGTCTAACACCGGTCTTCACTTTGAATGAATTCGTGAGTTGACCTCCAAACACGATTTTACAATGTAGTTCGTCATAGGAGTTTCGTATGATGTTGACTATCTTTACTGGGTAGAAGGCTCCATAATACTCTTCTATCCACGCTGTCAAATGCTTTTTCGTAGTCGAGTAAGTTTATGTAAAGTGGTTAATTCCATTCAGTTGACTACTCACCAATGAACTGTAGGATAGTAATTTAGTCAATACACGATCGGTCCTTACGTAATATGGCCTGTTGGTCTCGAAGTTGAGCGTCGATTAGGTCTTTCATTCGGTTTAATAACACTCTATCAAAGACTTTTTCTTATATCGAAAGAAGAGTGATGCGCCTGTAGTTTTCGCAGTTGCTGAGATCTCCTTTCTTTGATATACTGATGAGGTACCCTTCATTTCAGTCTGCTGGCACTTGTTCTACCCCCCACCCAAATCCTTCTGAAGTGAATGTGGAGTATCTTCGTAGTTGCTTCTATATCTGCCTTCAGTGCCTCAGCTAGTATCTTGTCTGGCTCTGCTGACTTACCACTCTTGATTTGTCGGATGACCATTTTGATTTCTTCAACTGTTGTTGAGTCGGTGTTTATAAGAAGATCCGTTGCTGCTGCTTCGATGGCTGGTGGATTTAACAGCTCTTCGAAGTGTTTTACCCACCTGTTTTGTTGTTAATTCACTTCAGTGATTAGTTTGCCAGTCTTGTTCTGAAATGGCTGTTCTATTTTACTTAATTTCCCAGCTGAATTCTTCGTTTTATCGTATAAGTGCCTCATGTTTCTTTCGCTTGCAGCTTTTAGAGCCGTCATTGCTAGGTCCTCAACATATTTCCCTTAATCTAACTTGATGTTCCTCTTTACTTGCTTATTAACTTCTGCGTATTCAGCTTGTGCTTTGGCTTTCTCTGTTTTTGTCCAGCTATTATTAATTGCTAACTTTTTACTCCTCCACTCTCGGACTTTGTCCAGAGTATTGTCAGAAATCCATTCTTTATGGTGTTGTTCCCTGCGACCCAAAACCTCCTGACATGCTGAAGTTATTGTTTCTTTAATTTTTTTCAAATTGTCTTCCATATTAGTATCAACTTCTACTAGTAGATCATGAAATGCTTGGAACTTTTGTTGAGAGTTATGTTGAATTCGTTGCGTTTGTTAGTATCCTAGAGAAGAGCTGTGTTAAACTTTTGTAATACTTCTGCTCCAGTTGTCCAGTACTTCTCCAGCTTTAGTTTCATTTTAGATACCACTAGATGATGATTTGAAGCTATATCAGCTCCTCTCCTTGCTCTTACGTCTTCCATGGTCCTTCTAAACTCCTAATTGATCCAGATGTGTACTATTTGGTTCTCCGTAATGTGGTCCGGTGAAACCCATGTAGTTTTGTGTATGCGTTTGTCGGAGAATATGGTGTCACCTATAATCATTTTGTTGAAGGCACATAGGTTTAAAAACCTCTCACCGTTTTCGTTTCTTTCTTCCAGTCCATGTCGTCCCATGATGTCTTCATATGTGGTGTTGTCCATTCCAACCTTGACGTTGAAGTTTATCATCAGAATGGTCAGGTCTTCGGCTGAGCATTTATCGATGATTTACTCCAGCCTTGCGTAGAAATGATCTTTGTCGTCTTCGTGGCTGTCTTTGGTGGATGCATAACATTGGATGACATTCGTTGTAAACCCCTCCTTCTTTACCTTGAATAATGCTTTGATGATCCTAGGTCTATGAGGTTTCCATCCTACAAGAGCCTTCCATGCTTCTTGGGACAACATCAGTGCCACTCCTTGTGTGTGTGAATTGTTTTATTCTTCGTGACCGGAGTAAAAAAGCACTTCTCCAGAGAACAATCTTTGCTTTCCAGCTTGTGACAATGGGTCTTGCTTACTTTAAGTATCTTCAAGTTGTATCTTTTCATTTCTTCGGCAATTTACATGCTTCTCTCTGTCTCCCACATCGTGCGGACATTCCGTGTACCTATATTAATTGTCACTCTGGTTGTCAGAAACAACATCGGCCTCGTGACTCCCGAAGAAACTCGGCTTCCACCATGAAGCGTTATATCAGATCTTCCAACTCCCAGGGTAGAGTTAAAGTGATTATAAAGGTTTTAACTGGACAGCGTTTTTTTAGCAAGGTTGTTATTTTATGGGATAAGGTTGCTAACCCCACGCCCAACCCTTCCTTTTTATTCGGGCTTCGGACCGGTAGTAACACTAGAAGGGCTCCAGGAGGAGTTACATAGTTTCTATGATTAGATGTAAATATATTTATGTAGTAATAACCAACAGCACTGAATATTGAAGGTAACTTTAAAACCACTGTAGCATTGTCATTTTGATGGGAATTATGTAGAATAACTTAGTTTATTGATACGAAATCCTGCTGTGCATCAGGTATTATTTTAGCTCCCACCATCAGTAATATAAAAGATGTTTCTTTTAGATGAAATATTTTTGACAATTATCTAATGAAATGTAATACTGTAGAAATGTGACAAAATTTAGGCTTGAAATTTACATGTTAGTAAATTAGATGATAAGAGATTTTAGATACAAAATCTATAATGTGTAACTGAAGCTGTTTTCAAATTTTTTTTCAGTGTAACAATCAATTTGAATTTATTAAAAGATTGATTTTAACATAAATGCATTTCATTACTTAGAGAATTGTGACATTTGATGTTCTCATAAGGAAATTAAATTTTTATTATTTGTTAGTTTTGAAAATCATCTATCATGTACGTTTCATATGTGAATTTGTTAAGAGAATAGGATTGTTATTTCATCAAAGTTCTTACAAAATACCAATCGTATCAGTAATCATAAAAGTTATATCAATCAACTTTTATTCATTTACGAATATATTTAAGATTGATAATCAAATATACCGTATATATTTTGAATTACATATATATGTATCAATTAAATGGCAGTTTCAATCAACGAACATCAATAATATCAATTAAGATGGTTAAAAAGAAGAAAAAACATGAATACAACTTCATTATGTTTTTCCCCTTATATTTCTTATTTCTTGTACTCTTCTTATTGCTTCTGTTTCACAAAATACACATGCATTTCTTTTACTAGTACATAGTACATTAATGTTATGTATACATATATATCTTTTTCAGTTTTTATCAGCTTCTTTTGTATTCACTCATCAGGGGATCAAAAGATTGTTGAAATGGACAGTTGTTCAGTAAAATATCTACATTCTTATTACTTGTATATGTTAATGTATTCATACAAATATGTATATATACAAACGTACATTTATTTCGTCATGTTTTTTTTTCGCTTTTCTCTACAAAAATAATACGACACAATACCTAGTGTATTGTTATTAAATAGTATCATATACAAACTTTTGTTGCCAACTGGTAAGCAACATTTTACCGGTGAAGTTTTCTTACTCTTTTTTCACTTCAGAAAACTTTTCATTTCCATCTACTCTTAGTTGAAATTCTTTAATGTAGTGACTTGTAAATTTAGCAGAAAACTATTAGTCTATATTTGGAAATTGTTTTTTTTCTAATTTACTAAATATTAAATGATTTTATGGGACAACCAAAGGTGCCTAACAGAAAACTTTGTTATCATGCATTCTGTGCTGCAACAATCTAAAATTTTAGAGGTGTGTTTTTTTAATTTACGCACTAACTTGTGATTATGATTAAAGTACATAATCAGTAAAATGTATTTGACAAACATTTACAATAAAACGGTTGAAGAATGTCTGGTATATGGTTAATATTTGATGATCTTGTAACATAATAAAGTATTTTGTAAAGTTTAGCAGAAAGTAAAGTGAACTTCTTTGCTTAATACCGAGTTCACTAAAGAAATAACAACAAACAGAGTATCTTATCCTACAAGATCCTCTTCTTATTGCCCAGACTATTCTTAGTTCTTATTAGTCAAAAAGATGTAAATGCATCCACGTTAATCTGGATCTAATCCATGTATGCGGATTATGAAAAAATAAATAATTTGGCAAGACGTAAGTAAGTATCATAAGCAACTGGCTCTTATCCATATTTTCACTTTATAAACTGAATATAAACTGGTGTTTATTAGTTGACATTTCTAAGAAACGTCACGTTTTCTACTAGTTTATAATCATTGATATTAACATACGACAAAAGCCTAATTTCTTCAACTTTTCATGAACAACAACTTTCGTTACATATTTCATGTACTTCACTTGGTTTCTTGGTACTAGTAACAAACTTTGCTCTATAGAATTGAGCAATGCCTTTTGTTTCAAAGAGAGCATTAGTAGCATCTAGTTCTCGTGAAAAATAATGTGAATAGGATAGTCCTTCAAACATTTTGTCACTAGGTGTCACGTTCGTGCATTTCTCCAAATACATCCATATAAGCAGCTATGTAGTATCACAAGTTCTTACTGATAAGGCGTAGCACACAATTCAAGTATACAAATATGTACTTGATAAATCACATCAAAATCGCATTTAACTACTATTTCATTTTTCATTACATTTCAAAAGAAACTTTTTTCATTATATCAGATCATTGGTAACTAGTAAAAGTAAATTTTTAATTTCTTTAACTGATTTAGTGTAAAATAAACAAAAATTTTAAATTTTATCTAAATATAATCAGTAAAATGAAAGAAATGGATCTAAATTGTCAGTTCTGTTAATAAACTTGATTTTTCACATGAAAACTAATCAATAAACAAAGTAAAGTTTTTTTTTCAAAAACAATTTAGAAATATCCGGTAAATAATTAATGCACATTTTACAATGATTTATGTTGAAAGTTAATGATTAAGTCAGATTAAATTATCTATTCATATCAATTAAATCTGTACAGTAACAAGTGACAAGATAAAACTGAAACGGATATACATGACACATTGTTGATTAAAAGAAAAAAATGTTTGTATAAAAGAATAAAAGAATATATCTTGCTTATAATGATCATTGGAGTTGATATGCTTCAATGTAGTTCCATGAAACATATTCTCCTACAATACCAAAACGTCCATTATACTATTTATCGTATGTAAATATACTGAAATCTATTCAATAAATACATTTGGAGAAAGGAATAGTTGGTAGATATGCATATCTCTCATTCCATTTACTAAAAGTATAATCATATGACTGCATTTTAAAATTTACTATGTAGGAACAATAGCTGATCATATAATATATGACTACGGTTAAGATAGTATACATCTACTTTCAAGGATTATAATAAAGGTCTTTCGAACAGTTAAAGAAGTTACACAGTAAGTAAGTAATTTAAGTTCCAACATTTCATGCATGTCTTTCTGTTTAATTTTGTTCTACTTTTCACTCACCTAAATAAATGACAATCTGGCTTATAATTTGATTAAATTCGAGAAAACAGACTTACTTCTTCAATCTTCACTTTTAACAATCCTTATTTGATTCATTTATAATTAATGGCTTCCCATACTTTTGAAGAATTTATTGAGCGCTCACTTTCATTCCTTATATCTTGCCCAGTTGTTATCATTTCACATATTACGCAATCTAGGATTAAACATTAGATGTGAAGAGTAATTAAATTATCTCTTCCCTTCTATAAGTTATCTTCATTTACTCTGATTAATGGTATCACGATTTAGGCTAATCTTTAAATTTATTGCACTTTTATACTGCATTAAGTAATCATCTGAACATTTGCAACCGCTTAATAACAAATTTACTTCTCTTCTAATCTCGAATTTCTACACTGCACTAAATGGACAATAATATTATTCCAATTAGGTGTTATGGCAGACTGTTAAATTTAAGTTTAATATCACGAATAAGCATGAGTTGTAAACTTAAAAACACTAGCCGCCTTTACGGCTTAATAATTCCTCATTCCCCGAGAAACGTGAAAGCCATGGATGCAATTCCCTTATGGGACTGTAAAAACATATAGCTAAAGAGTCTCATAACAGAACAAGAAAGTTATCACGTGCTTCCCAGTTCTCAGCGATTGTCTAAGGCCGATTTGTTATATCAAATTTAGAAACGTTACTATGTTAAAGTTGACTTTTTTTCTTTAATCATTAACTAAGAAACATGACAGGAGAGTCTAGTGGTAACCTAATGAAGGGAAAATAATAATTCACGTAACTGTGTTTAAATGTAAACACAAGTTTTATCTAATTCAACATGTAATTGTTAATAAAAAACGATCAAATACCCTTCACTAAACTTACGATAATTTGTAGATAACTAATTGAAATTTATTGACTTAAAGTGCTTCCTATTCCGTCTACAGATAAATGTTTCATTCTAACTGCAATCCAAATACAACTTATAAATATATTGATATAACTGTGCATTTAATGAAAATGGTGACATTTGAATAAGACTGATATATCATTACTGTTAAACTTTTAATTCTAGTAAATTTATCAAGTGATTTCTGTTGACTCGAAAGTTCATTGTAATTGCATGACTAATCGTCCATGTTCACTGATAGGATTCTAAAGAAGAACTATTACACGAAAGACTACCTACATTTAAAAAAAAAATACTCTAATCATTTTAAAATAATTCAAAAATAAACATTATATTTCAATAAGCCTTATTTTCTTCGCTACTTAACCTCTGATTCACAGATCTACTAGAAAGCCGACCCTGTTGATTTAGGTTGAGCAAATTTTAGTCAGGCATGTTACTTCGGTCACACAAATAAGGTACCTACACATAGATATCTCCAAACGTCGAATACAAAGTAATGAATAGTTTTATTCTAAAGCATCTCATCATATCTGGTACAATCGTTTTATTAAAAGCATACCTTTAAACTATCTATACAATTGAACAAGTGAATCCGAAGAGAGCACCCGTCAAAACCATGTACATTTTAAAAATGTTAACAATGCATTAGCTTTCAATATGTAAGACTCCTTATCCTATCATGATGCATTGTATACCCAATCAACTAGTTAATAAGAATCTCTTCCAATATTCTAATCGCATAATGTTGATGTTTTCTTTTATTACTGTTGATTACTTTTAATAAAAACAATGCATTCTATATTCAAAGTGTAATTAACTACGTAACTACTTTAAAAAAATATTCTAATACACAAATACTATAAATAATTTATAAAATTTAACATAATTTTTGTCTACTAGTTAACTTTATGAAATGTTTGATTTTATTTGTTTACATAGATATAGACACAAAGAGTATCTAGTGACTTACATAAAGTGTATATGATGTATCTATTGCAATCAAACAGATAAAGAAAGCAATTTAAGTAGTATTATAGTCAATGTTGCGTGAAATAATAGATGCTAACATTATTATTATTATTATTACAATGAATGAAGTTGTAAATTGAAGTAATAAAGACGTATAGCATACTAATATAAATCATTTAGAAATTAACTAAACATAGTCTGTAAATGAAGCATTTACACTTAGATTGATGAGATTGAGTAAAAGAGGAAAGAAAACGATACAGATAGGAGACAGGAAGTACATTTTCACTTAGTTCAAAACTTTATGAAAATAATCTTGAAATATTTCCTGTTTTTGTGTTTTTTAAATATTTCTACTCACCTTTTCTCTATTTTAAAGTCAGACGAGAAAATGCACTGAAGTAGATTGTTTTATAAAGAAAAATGAAACGATGATAGAAATCTGTCTCCTGATGAATGCGCTATGTTTTAAACTATGATAATAAAGGTATTGAAATTTGTAGAATATAAGTATGCTATCACCAACTGATCCGATTCGGAAAACTATTGAAATTCAAGAAGCATGCTAATAGTCATTAGTGTTTGATCATGTAGGATATAGTGCAATTAACTACCGATAGAAATTAATAAAACCACTGTAAATATATCATGACTTGACTAAAGTTAGAAATGTCAACTGTTGGATATTTACACATTTGTTTCAACGATTACGTGTTAACCGAGAAATTTGAAGATTCTAGGTCAATCTTTAGTGAGTTTGCGGAGAGACACTGCTGAGGAGTCATGCTCTGTGATGAAACAGCTGTCTAGTATCTATCGGTCACCAGTGGTTGTCTAATTTGGGCCAGATCATGACATTAAATTTTAGTAATAATATATTTGAAAATTTGATACTTTGAACATATAAAGATACCAAATTTAGATTTATTATTCGCCTTAGAAAATAAAATGTCATCAGCTCTATAACTAATACATTTCTATCACTTCTTTCTATGATACGCAACATGAATTGAATTTGCATTTATTAAAGCTTTAGTCTGTTAAATTGCAAATTTGTAACTTAATTTACTAAGCCATACATTCATTTTTAGTAGTATACCGTGTTAGTGATTATCTACAAAAATCTGTCAGATTCAAAGTTCCTCAAACATTAGCATTTTCACTCCAGAACTTCGGGAACATCATGAAATTTATCACTACCCATTAATTGCTTAATTTGACAGAAACTCATCAAAATTGTCTAGACAGTTAGAATATATATTGTAGCCATGAAATGTTTGTAAAAAAATTGTGTTAATGTTTTAACCTTTTAAGTTTCCTCTCACTTTCTCTTTCATTATAAAATATCTAAATGAAATCGCTATCGTACGTTACTAAAGAGTTCAATACCAGAAAGAAATAGCTGTCCAGTGCTGGATAGTTTTCAGTAGTACCCAATAGAAATCTATCTATGACGAATACAAACAATGAAATTAAATATAAACTTTATAAAAAATCTAAATAAAATGACAAAAGGCATTTTTGGTAAATATTTACAGATCTGTTACATATCATATTCATGAATTTAAAACTAATTTGATTCTAAATTGATTTATGAGTAACTTTAGTGATAAGTTACTGTATCATACACAGATATAAAAATTTCAAAAGGTTACATCGAGTTCTTTATAAAACAGTATGAATAATACGTGTAGAAAGCGAGCATATCAAAGTTTGCGTTTCAATAAAAAATGGTAATTTGTTTTATTTCTACTAAAATAACGTTGACTATATGCCACTTTCCAATTCAAAGAAATTATAATTGAAAATCTGTTGAAACTTGAGGCTTACACTGAATGTAAGTAACCAAGTGATAATATTTGTTTATTACAAATTTTTACTTGCATGATTATCATTAAATCTCAGTAGTTGATCAACATTTAATGAGCGAAAGTAGTCAGGACCATTCAATGTGATTATAGTTATGGTCTTTGCAGTGTATAATGCATGGGTTGACTATTTTCACTAACAGTTAGAATGTTTTTAAAAATATTGATAAAATAGTAGTAGAGTCTAAATTCAAGATTAACATCAATACTAAGTTGTTAATACATCCACGTGACAAGTCCCAAGTGGAAGGAATTTCGCTTCTAAGATCCAACTAGTAGACATAATCTGCCAAATTTTAAGTAATTCATTATACTTTATTTGTTCCATATTAATGCTAACATTTTCTTACCTGAACAAATCATACTCCTTATTTAAAAATATGATGTTACTATGCATTCAGCGTATGAAAGTAATAATTGCTCTATGTGAATATCTAAATATAAAAAGGTTATTAATATCATAGTTAAAATGACTTACTGTTGTTTAATAGACATATTTCAAGTCTTGTTTTTATAGTGTAACAAGAAAAAATTTTATGTTAACAATCCATTGTCAGTTATCGAACTCATTAACGAATACTTCATAACAATATTTGCTGTCTAATTTTTTTCTGTAGAGGATCTACTTCATCACCCAAATGACCGTTAGTTTCGTTGTATTTCAAATGAGAGAACATCTCTGGTACAAATGTCTCAATAAGTGTAGATACTTATGCAATGTTAGAGTAAGTAGTCATTTCAGTTGCATGGACAATTTACAGATATATATATATATATATATATGTTTATATGCTCAGTTTTCTCTCCATCAAACTATGACATCAGTGATAGCTGGACCTAACTTGTCCTTCTAGTAAACATTAAGACTTTTACTACGTAATTCTTTAATATATACTAATGTAGCTGGACTAGATATAGCCTCACATGTTTGACAATCTCATTTAACATTTGCTTATAATGTTTTATATGTATGAATTTAATGTTATTAAATGTGTTTTTGATCGTAGGCTTTGAATTTCAAAAAACTTCGTTCAGGGTTAATTTTTACTTTAACATGATCTACTTCACAATACTTCTTTCTGATAACTTATTAGGTTACTTCAGGTTTCTAGTATAAAGTTAAGCAAATCGTTTATTCTTAAAAAATGTATAAACATCTGACAAGAAGGTAATTATGAAACTAAATTCAGTAGCATTCACCTAATGTGTGCAACTGTGCCAACATACTTTTATATTCGTAAACACTTCCTGAGAAGCGTGTATAATGATATTCAAAGTTTGTAAAAGTTTAGCCGTCAATTAAGAAATATGTTTAACTATATTAATATTACTCGTTGTTTCAGCCAAACAATGTGTACGCATATATTAGTAACCTGATTAACATACCATAGTCCCAGGTTTTTATGCAGTAACTTTTATGTCGGGAAATCACAGAAGAGTAACAGACTTTTAGAACTATGCTTTAGAAGACTATTACAATTATTTTAGTTGTCAGTAATGTAGAGATTTCATTTCTGTCATTTTTACGTCAATCTTATCTTTTCCTCCCGTTTAGTATATTTTGTTTTTGTATAACGCCTCTTATTATGAACTACGGTTAATTAGTTGTGTACTGGCTACTCTTACTCCTTGCCACAATCTTTTTTGTTTTGCATTAATGTAAAATCCCTAACTGGTTTGATGTGTGGTCTGATTTTTTTATATATAATGGAGTGTCTGAAATACAATGCAATTTTGTCTGGTTTGTTTGTCTATCTTGTGTTCTTCATTCCGGCTTGGAAACTGGTAATCACAGGGCAGACGCGTACGGGCAGCGGTTGGTAATTATCAAAGTCACATAATATATTTGTACAGGAGTAATTGGTTTGAGTATGTTTTGAATATATCAACAACAACATAACAACAAAAATGTAATGACGATGTAAAGTAAAAAAATATATTCAGCGCAAAAACAAATGAATTATAATGTACTATCGTTTAAAACATGAGATAGCTTCAAAAACATCTTAAAAGTATCACCTAGTTTATTACTCAAAGATTACTTCAGTGGTTACTTAGTGGAGTAAAATAACCCAGGCAGTCACAAACATAATTTTCGACAGATTAAAAATTATTTTATTAGTTTTTGTATGCGGATGTTCACAGATCAGAAAAAATGTTTTTAATATTCTTCCTACTGACTTATTAATTTCACACTTAAATTATGTTTACACCAGTTACTTATTATCTCTTTTTGTTTCTTTGTTCACTACACATCATTTCGATTCACTTAACTTACCCACCGAATAAACACATAACCACTTCCATATTCATAGAATCATAGATTAAAACCAGTGATTAAAACCCTGACATTTATATCACTTAGTAAAAAAGAATAATAGATTTTATATGATTCAGTATTATGCGGGTGACTATGTCATGATTTTTAATCGTCGTTTATTATTATGAATTGGCTAAGAAAAATAATTTTGGCATGCATATTGGCACGCTAACAAAACTAAGTCAGAAAACGGTTTCGCTGCAAGTTTAATGCAAGACTTAATGAAAATGTTTATATTCTATAGCAAATCTAAATTTGGATTTTGAAACAATTATTATAAAAGAATCAAAAATATCCGACAGAAAATATTTAATAAGGGCAAATTGTATAGTTCTCTATATCAGTTCTGTGATCTTAATCGAAAATGGAGTTCGACTTCTTGAATTTCATTTATGTATTTGTATTTGTCAGTTCAACTCTCTATCAAAAAGGTTCATTATAAGATTTTTGATATTACTTATGGAGAGGATATGTAAAGTCATGCAGGAACTCTATTCTTGGACATTTATTAGATATTGATCATTAAGTGGACACAAATAAATCCTTTCGAACAGTCTATCTTATTCCACGAAACTTGGAACATAGTTTACATTAACGCCTGTACATACAATAGAAGTCATCAGTATCTGCTTTTATGAACTAGTACATAAATAATTTGTACAGCTGATCACTTTACCTGGATTGCGTAAGAATCCATATTAGAGTGACTTGTATATAACTTATTATTCTCACCTCTTTTTGTTGCTTTTTTTATTCACAAATCTTTAGAATATTTCTTTAAAGCTTACACTTAAATAACTCTAACATTAGTCTCACTACTCTTATGCAATTAACAAAATCCCACTTTGCTTAATGGCATTATCTACTTAATCTCTAGATATAATCAACCTTTTGAGTAAGATCCACCACACCACCACCTGTCAATTTTGTAGTTACATGTATATATATATATATATATATATATATATACGTTGTATTTGCCAACATAATCATAAGGTACGATAATACAGATCTTTAAAGATGACGACAGTGAGAGATGATGTATAGTCAGGAGATAATAAAGACTGAAAACTATTAGCAAAATGTTATTGGATGACACCTTATCTATCTTATTATACAGTTGTTGAGTGATAATTCTATGGATTAGATAAGTACCTGGGAGAATACAGTAAGACAAGACTAACAAATATCAACTTTCAAATTGTTAACTTATTGTTTAAATGTGTTCACCTTTATCTATCGCAATTATAAAACTTATTACGATTGTACATTTTTGCTTATGTCTTTATTAATTTCTTTATCACCTTAGTAGGATATAGATTAACTGATGAACTATATTCTTAGTGTCCTGTCTTCTTCATTGTCACTGCTGTTGCATAATTTTAGTTCCATTAGTAATCATCTACCAGGCTTTACGTTGGTAATCCCTAACCAATATGTTAAATATACGTCTAAATGTTTCTAGCCGTTTCCTTTCACCGTTCATTTCTAACTTCAGTAAGGTACACGCTAGTTGACGATTTGTATATCACAAGTGGTTGAACTTAGTTTAATCAGTTCCAATCTGTTTATCAAGTGTGTTACAAATAAACCGAGATCTAGCGATATATTAAGATATACAGAACTTTCTTCAGACTTAATTAGCTAAGTAAATTGCGAATTATTGTGTAATTATTTTTCAAAGGCTTCCTAAAAGCAGCTAATTTTCCAGGTACTTTAGGAATAGATGGCAGCTAATACACTAATAATCAGCTTCCTAATGTAGGGTCACTAGTTCAATCGCCTAAACATGTGCTAGCTTGCAATCTCTTCCACATCATTACACGTTAAATCTGAATATATAAAATTCTATATTAGTGAAATTAAAGGAGAAACTATACAAACACTACACTTAACAATAAAAAACTAATAAATTATTTGTTTATTAGCAAGCTGATATCATACTAATGTAATAGAAATTGCGGTGTTTAGTAAAACTATAACTTTTGTTGGATATGACATACATTTTTTTAAAAGTAACCATCTCGAAAAGCATTGTTGTGGCTGGCAAGTGGATTTCAAGACATACGTTTCTTCCAAGGCGAGATTCCTCAGTTTGATGTACCTTCACCCAGTGCTGATATTCACATCGGGACCTGAACTCAGTTTGTTGGTACCCGACATAAAATGATCCTATGAAATCCATGGATAACTAAATAAATATTCTATTTTTATAGACATAATGAATACATTAGAAGAATAAGCTAATTTTAGAAACTTCTTAATGTGTCTTAATAAATCATTTCTTGGACGATCTGAATGTAGTAGAATTCCCCACGCTACACGATCTTTTATTAGCACTACCAAGAAGTTTTTAATCTGACAGTTACTTTCTTGTTTTCGTTGGTTTCTGTCTAGTTTCAATTCATGTTGAAAACTGTCTTCGAAATTTACGAATATTAACATTCAATCTATCTCAACGCTATTAAGTTTAATGTAAAATTTATTTTACATATTTCTGGGAATTTTTTTCACTAAATTATCAAACTGCTAATACTGTAACAGAATGCTTTTTTTTTCTTTATAAAAATCTACTGATTATTCAATGATAACCGACCTACACTTTAACTAAAATTCGATATTTTCATAGTTGTACTTATCTGATTCTGTATAAATTTAAGGATGACATGTTGTTCCCAGTAAATAGACAATATGATATAAGGTAGACAAAATGTATCATGTATTAACACTTAACTGAATTCAATAAGATTCTATACATTAGAATGAATACATATACATGTTATATATATATATATATATATATATATATATATCATGATAAATATTCTTATTATTTATTATAAGTAATTGATAATGAACAACTAATAAAACATTCATGTTTGTAGATAATATCATTTGTATCTTGTTAGCATATTCTATCATCATTTTGTAGATTTATATTCATATAAATTACTAGATGAATAAAAATTTTACAAAAGAATTATTGTCTTCAATGTTCACAGTAATAAATGCTTAAACACCTACTACTTGTTTTAATATTTACGGTTACAAAGAAAATGAAAAATGTTCTTTTGCTTATTATTATTTTTAATGATTAATGTATACAAATTTATTAAAGGATACAATATGAAAAGATTTGTAGGATTGTAAGAATTAGTATTTAAGATTAGTATACTGTATGAATAACTCATCATTGTTTGTAATTGTTGATTATCGTCTATTAGTTGAATGATACATTGATATCACTGTATGTTCAAACAGTACTAAACCGATTTCCCTGAATACAATGATAATGAAATTAATGTATTCATGTACACAATAATTTTAAGAAGTTAATTTAAAGTTTAAAACTAAGCCACTGATAATCATGCTTTAAAAGAGAAAACAAGATATGTGACATGATAAACCTGTGAAATAACTTAAGGCATTAAAGATTAGAACAAGTGAAGCTAGCTCTTTAATATAGCGTTGGTAAAATATTTAACATTAATTACCAGCTATATGACAAGATCTGCACCTGAAACAGTAACTTTTGCAAAGATAGTAATAAATATTGTGTTGCTTATAGCTTTTAAACTTCGTAGTGAATGAAATTTTGGTAGAAGTTGTCACTTTAAGATTGAAGGCATAGATACACTGTCAACCGTATCAAACTAACGGCCTAACTACTGACGCTTAATCAAGAATAATAGTGTGAAAAACTAACTACAGTTAAACAATATAATTCTTTTCTTATTTCTAAGATGACGGACAGTAAATGAGTCTATCCTGCTTACTGGTTCTTCAAATAATTATGCTTGCATAATACAAGAGTCACATATTTCTAATTCAAATAGGAGCCGTTTGTTTTAGTTTGACTGCTAAAATATTGTAGACCTTCTTTACGAATTCAAATATGAAATGCTGAAAACAGTACATTGGTTGACAATTCATAGCTTGATTTTTTCTGTCTTCTACTCCCGCTTCTTATAAGCATATATGGTTAATATGGCTTTTAGCATATCTTTCCTTCATCCACACCACAGGTTTTGGTATCATGTCTATACTGCTAACAGTAACTTGAAAGTCGATTCTTTAAATGTATTAGTTAATAAATGAAATGAACTCGCTCCTACAATTCATTGTTATTGTTTGCTGCTTTCGTACCTTGTATCACGCAGCAGAACAGACAAATCTGATCCGTGTTTACAATGCCTCACAATCGATGTTTACAAAATTCAATATAGGGATTGTTAACTATACTTGATTTTGCAATCCATTATATTACGTTGGGTTAAACATTTTGATAATATGGGAATAACATAAAAATAAAAGTATGTCCATATTATGCCCACTGACGAAAGATTGTAATGAGTTGCCTAGATTTCGAGTGCAGAAGTTATGGGTTATAAATAACCAAGAGATTAATTTCCTTATGCATGTGCCGTATAACACAGCAATAAGTAATAATACATAAAAGAAATTTATTCTAACAAGCTGGTAAGATCCGTGGTTTCTATAAAGCTTAGAATGAAACAGCGAAATGACTTAACCGTTGTTGCTTCATATTGATGCCAAAATTGTAAGTCGTTAGGTTATAATTAAGATTCTTACCGTCACTGTTCCTTAATTTAACCACCATATAAAGCCATACATCAGTATACGTAAATTACAATGAAACATTTTGACGAATTTTTTACCCTTGTTGATCAAATGCTTTGTGGTGCTTATTTATTAAATTTATGCTGCGTTTATTTATCTTGAAAAACTTGGAAGTATACACTACTAAAAGTGATTAAAGTCAATAATTGACATTAGTTTAAGTAACATAGATTTTAATTTTTAGAGAATAGAGTGTGATTTATTGATAGAACAATTAATCTGTCACTGTTTATTTTACCTTATAACGTATAACTATTACCATTGAACACTAGGTGCATTCTAATTATCATAATCACTCCAATTCTGCTCTCATAATAAGGTATAGTAGAACCCGTTAATTTGTTTGATCATCAATACACAGAACAATAAAAGCTTCGTTATTTGTAAAGATTCTTTTTAGGGTAAATCAAAACCATAGTTTACTAAAAGAGTAATATCATCATTAAAAGCTACATTCGTACTCACTGATTAATTTATGTAACTATCTTAGTAATTAAAGAGATCAATCAAGACTCGAACAGCTCACTATTGACGTTTCATTCTGCCACTAGACAACACAAATTTACTGAAAATATAAATTTATCATTAGTAATTAAGTATCTAATTACAGATCGAATATAATCCATTGTACTCTAAAATTGAAATAAACTATGTGATTATTGATTGTCATCAATTTAAATTTCATTTAACAATTCTTCACCAAAATGCATTAATAAATGGATACATCTACAACTTAGACATACATCCGGCTTTTATTAATATACTTGTTCTTCTTTTCACTTGTCCCTTTGATTGTGTATACAGTCTACAGTGAGCGATTTTCTTTTTTTCGAAATTCAACTTATCAGCTATTGATACTACTTATTAAATTCTTTGAAGTTAATAAAATGTAAAATAATACTTGAATATAAAATAAACGCTAAATGAATGCATGCAGTAATTTGTCTTACTATAAAAGATATGCTTTAAATAGATGTCCAATAATCGTATTCATTTTAAAGTTTACCTAGTGTATTAAAATTGTTGATAGAAAAATTTAGTTAATTTTACATAAAATTTACAAATACGAACATATACAGGTTTGTGTTTATCGTTTTCTCACCTTTTTTTATGAGTTGCTTTCAAATGTTCAGTGGTTCAATTGTGTAATTAGTTAAATAGATCTAAACTAATTCCTTCTTTTATTTCTAGTATTATGCAAGTACAATATACTTTTATGTAAATAATATAACATAAATGGAAGTGGGAATTCTATTATTGGATGCTGATTCAGGGGTCCAGAGAATTAGGTGTTCGTTAAACTGAAGCCGCTGTGGCGAGATGTAGGGTGCATGCTACTGAGAAGTCCCATACTAGGATGAAACAGTTATTCATTACTTTCTGGTTTTCACTGGTACCCTACCGACATTTATCTGTGATGAGTTCAATCAACTAAGAAAAACTTAATACTCTTTTCATTTATATAAATAAGTAAGTTTCTACTCAGAGAGCTGAACGTTTGAAAAGATAACTATAAATAAGAGTAATTTATGAAGTTGTCTCATTATACACTTATCTTGACATGGACCAATTACGTAACAAGTCAAATTAACATTATATTCAATTAATAATTCGACTGGAAGAATTGTATACACATACATTTCACGCCTACAATGAAAGGAATCTATGGAATCTGATTTTTAACCTTTGTATGAATTCCCCCTACATCCAAACAGTGTCTTTTATCCGCCAAAATGAAATCTTTTTGAAAACAATATCACACCTTAAGTAAATATATCTACTTTAGACAAGATAATCTATTGATATAACAAAAGCATTCAAATAATTATTATTATTAGTTAACTGCTTCATGACATTCATCCTCTACTTTTTAGTCTATATCAAGTGGTCGTTATTTAAGTTATAATTAGGATGGGACACAACATTTTTTTCATTTCCTTATACTTATTTACCGTAATACATTTTAAATCTAGTTATATTTGAAACTAGGTAAGAGCCTACAGCTTTATCATCCAAGTGTTAATCTCATTTGCAGTTTGCACCATGACACAAACTAAAAATCCTGAACCTTTATTTCTTGCTACATGGATATGCGTGCGTTTTGTAATTAAGGTCGATTAACACATTGACAACTGTCGCTGAACTTTTGTTAATTCTTCGAATACTATTAGATTCTACAATCATAAATTCAAACAAATTACGGAAACAGTTAGCTAATGCTAAAGCAAATACATTTTCATTAGTCGGGTTTATTAATTTTGAATTGTTTGTGAACATTAAAATGACTAACATGCTTGAATCAGGTTGTTAGTGAAATGAAATGTTAAAATTAATATGAGGAACAGACATTGATAACAAGCGATAACATGGACAACCGCTAATAAAAAATACATTCTGTAAAGGATTAAACAACGTGTACATTATTACCAGAATAAATCTGGTGCGAGTGCTAAATATATTGATTAAATATATTAAGATTCAAAAGATACTTAATTAACCTAGTAGGATTATGATTGTGAAAATGTGAATCAAAAAGGGATACATATATAGGATATATAATAAGAATCAATTTAGGGTTATTAGGTTAGGTGATCTAGGAGAACGTTATTAATCAGTTAATTTTTGATGCAAAATTAGAATACTTGAAAGTTTGCTGTAATTTTTCACATAGCAAAAAAGCTACAGGACATGGCTGACTTCTCGACTATTTTCTAACATCTCAAGTTGTTGAAAATGACTACTTAATATTTGCACCATAGGCTAAAATAGAACTGCCGATAATCTCTTATCCTTACATGGGCATGCTAAATTGTAACCTAAACCAAATTTAAAGAACTACGATAACTGAAACACTAAAATCAAATAACCAGAAGACCAGAGAAAATGTATTTTGATTAATAACAATTTCTTCATTCTGCAAATAAGTTAGGAAATGGTGTATATGTAATTAACAAGAAATGCATTAAAATGTACATAGGATAGACTAACTAAAATAAATACTATCCCGTCATCAAATAAACGTGAAAGTTTCAGAATTACGTGAATTTGGCATGAGGGACTGAATAAATCCTTGCCTTAAAATGTCAAAATAACTATATATATATATATATATATATATATATATATATATATATATATGTCGTTATTTATATAATATCTCACTGAGTAAACAACTACTTTGTGTAAGTCGCCTCTCCAGGTAATAAATATTTAAATAAATAAGATGCACCTGCAGCGTCTTTACCGAACTTCTTTTTTAGCTGAGAGTCGGTTTGTTCTCTTCCACAGGAAGTTGTTTTTGATGGCATCTGGCCAACGGATCCGAAGTATCTTAAGCAGACAGTTGTTAATAAATACTTGTATCTTCTAAATGATGCTTTTCGTAGTTCTTCAAATTTTAGCTTCATACAACAGAACTGTCTTTACACTTGTATTGAAAACTGTGACTTTAATGTTGGATGACAGTTGGTTTGAACTCCAGATATTTTTCAGTTGTAGAAATGCTACCCTTGCCTTTCCAATCCGCGCCTTCACATATGCATCAGACCCTCCTTGTTTGTCGATGATGCTGCCCAAGTATGTAAAGGTTTCTGCAAATTCCAGAATTTCTCCGTCAAGTGTAATTAGGCTGGTGTTCATTGTTTTGTATCAAAGTAATGCTAAACCATAAAATGTTAAAAATTTAGTATTCTACACGGTGAAAGACACTAAAAATAATTATTTTACTATTTTTGTAAATATTTTGTCCAATTGTTAATTTGAAATTATCAAACAAAACTGTGGTAATGATAACTAACGACTATCGTTTTTACTGAAACTTGTTTCATTTTTTTAGATTCTGATCAGACAATACTGAATTATTTTAATCTTCAATTTAGTTTTGAAACTTTGTTGCATACAGTAAAACTATAGCAACTATGATAGAATGTAAATTATCAGTAAAAAGCTGACTTATCAAGGCATTATACTCAAGTATATCATAAGTCAAGCAATTAATGAACATTAAAGTATTATTTCTTTATAATGAGGTCATCTTATTATGAATAGAATGTTAAACACAAAACACAGTATAAACGTTTAGGGAATATAGATGTTGTATGGTATTTAACAGCTACCAAAATTAAGACTCTAATGTCAGGATTAATTCACTCTTGTTACTTCAACAGAACAGTCCAATATTTTTTTTAGAACACCCTTGCCCTCTCTATGAAAAAAATCAAATAACTACAAAGTAGTACATAAAAGAAATTAAATTTGCTTTCAGCAGTGAATATAATAGAAAGTAATTAATATGACTTTGATAAGTGAACCAAACGTTCTTTATAAATTTCATAATGACAGAAAATATGAATTTTAAATAATCAAATACACATCTGTCAATTTTATATTGATTAACTCATAATAGTGAAATTAGAAAATAAATTGATATTTACATTATCAATAAAATCAATTAATCAATGACATATGTCAATGAGAACTTTGTCACTTCTAGCATTATAATGATATAAATGAATAGGTAATACAATTTTAATTGCTTATCATTAATTGCATTCAATGTTCATTTAATTTGTTCAATTGTTAATTAAAGTTTCTTCTTTAAAACTAATAAATTTTATTGAACACAAAAATAACTAGTGATATGAAATAAATTAGTGTTAGGCATTTTAATCAAGTAAATTAATGTAGATAAATTTGTGGAGATGCATAATCAGATGGATTTTTAAAAAATAATGCCGTCGAATATTAGGAATTACTGGATAATTGCTTTGTTAGTGTACAACACTTCAGAAGTCACATTTACAACATTATCAAGTATAGAACATTGAACCTTCAGACTTTAAGTCATGTCTGTATTTAGTTGCATAAACCATTGGTCTCTAGGTCAAAAGCTTATCGCCAGGTTTGAATGTTCTACGTTTGATTTATAGTAAAATCGTATGCGCGTAATTCTAATAAATTCCATATTTAAATGAAACAGCTATCCAATACTTCCTGTTTCTAAGATATTTTATAACTGCATTAAGTTTATGCTGCAAAGTATAAATCATTTACATGCTAAAAGAGTTACCACTTTTTTAAAAATATCATTGACTGATGCTCTACTCTAATAAATTTTATTAAGATCGTAATAATGCTACTTAATAGTTTTTAAACACTAGCATTTCATAGATCGTAGACTTGAAAATCACTCAATAACGGTAGTACTACCTACAACGCTTTTTCCAATAATACGTTGGTGACGTATGAATTACTGAAACAGAAGTTGTGAAACAACTTTTATTTATGCAATTATGGTTAAGGAAAAGACACTAAACCTTAAAATGGTCATTACTCTGAAGTTTGTATACACCTAAGTGGAAATAAAGGGATTATGCATTTGTATTAGTTTTCCGCTATCAAAGTAAGTAACTATTAATTACATATTCTTCTAGTTATAGTCTATGGTCAATCAATGTAATAGGTAATCAGATTTCGAATATCCTCCGTATGGTAATCTACACCACACCATGGATGCCGTTTAACCATAACTATTTCAGAATTTAGATTTAGATCCTAATCCACTTGTGGAACGTAGAGTATTAGGGGAAGAATGATGCATTGTCTGAAAATAAATACACCTGAAATTATTAAACCGAAATATATACTTACTTTTAAATAAGCATTGTGTAAGTAATACGAGCGTCATATTTCAAATTAGTAGAAGATCTAATTTTACTAATAACTCTTTCATAATAATGAAGCCAGCAAACAAATAATGCATAATACCTCCTATGCAAGAACACTGTCCTGGGAAACTACCTGTTAATTGGTGCCAACTGTCTTCTGAAAATTTTACCAATATAAAGTAACACTTTATTAATACATTCGATTCCAGTTGGAAACATCAACTACGGCCAATCACTTTAGCCCATCGTTATCAACTTATTAGCGAAAAGGAAATTCCAACGACTACAATTGAAGTATATTCATATGATGCATGCTAAGCAAAACGCAGCACATCATTGTTTATTTCATTTTCTAATAAAATGTGATGCCACCTTAGTAAACTGTTTATTTTCCTCAGGCTCCCAACCACAAACTATATTATTATAAACAACAAATTACACTTTTATCAGGGTAACGACGAAAACTATTATGAAATACAAAAACAAGTCCAAATGAACTCGGAAGGAAAAACGTTTATTGATTTTCTGGGATAAAACTTAAGGTAGTTTGTATTGCGAATTCTGTTTTGATTGTCATTACTTCCATTATGAATATCAGCGATAGTTATGGGCATATTATCAATCTAATCTACTATAATCACTTAAAATACTCTCATTTAGTTTTCGTTTAATCATATAGTAAGTAACATACAATTCTGCCACACCTCCCTTAAAGTCAAAGTGGCTAAACTTTCAAGTTACAGTCTGTGTATACACTGAATGGAAGAAGTGCCATATCACTGACCACCTAAAGTTTAAAACGAAAATTATCTATTTTTTACTCAATTATTCAAAGTTGTGACAATTATGGTAAAATATGGAAGTTGTATGGTCATTCTTGTTGTATATTGTTGTATATTCAGGAAATCTTAGCTACTTTATATTCTTTTGTTCTTCATGATCTTTAGCTTAATATCACCCTATGAATATAGCGAATTTTCATTCTATCACTTTCAATATTCTAGTTATCTAAGTAAGAATAAAAATCATATTTATATATTGTTGACAAGATGAAATAAGTTACATTTCATCAAAAGATTAAATAGAAATCCTTCATAAGATTTACATTCATATTGTATAGTCGTGTAGTAATTTATTTTAATTTTCCTTGAAAAAGCTCGGACTAGCTTGCCGAGTCAAACGTTGGAATTTTTCTTTAATTTCATCCACTGAGATTATTTACAAATATATTCTATTCATATATCTAAATAGTCCAAATGTTCAACATACAAAGTGTAATCAGTTAATTTGTATCTACTAACTGAACTGTTAAGTTTATAGTTTACAATAATTGTAAATTTAAATTTAAAACAAACAAGTTACGAAATACTTTTTTTACTTTTCTTTTATTTCTAAATGTAAACTTTTAATATTATTATATTCTGAATTTATTTTAGTGACTCTTATTAATTTTAAAATTCTTGTATAACCATACTACTAATTTAGTAACTATTTATCAAATTACATTATGTGTATTTTCTTTAATGAACATTGATTAACACTCATCATTTTACTAAAAAGAAAATGAAGTTTATTACTTTAGGCAATAATTTGTAAAAAACTTTACAAAGTTGCATTGTAATCACCTAAAAAATTTTTTCTCCTCTTCCCTTTTCCCCTTCTCTATACAATCTTTATCATTTCTATAATTGAATTCATTTAATTTTATTTATAAAAATCTAAAATTTGTATAATATAAATTAAATAATGAAAATAAATTAAAACTAATCACTGAATTCAACTTTTTACTAAAAAAACATATTCTCTTTAAGTGTAAATTGAAGTTTTTTTTTAGAAAGTAAATAAATTAAACAAAACGAGGCATGCATAATTTCACTTTTATATTCAAGTTACTAGTTAATTGGAAATTTGCATAATCTCTTCATTTTATGTAATTTAGTTTTACTAACTGATATTACAGTTCTTAGTTTTGTTTTGTTTCTTTCTTACAAACAAAAATCAAATATGAAATTTGTTAAATAATAAACTCTTTTTATGAATTATGCTAAAACAATATAGTTAACCGGAAATCTTATTTATCGACTACATATTATCTTAAATGAATAAATCAAGTTTTAATAGTATTGAATATTTAACTGTTTTTTTTCTTGTTTTACTGTGCTAAAAGAAGAAAAACTAATTACTAGTTGGTATCCTAATCGTTGCATGAAAGTAATATTTGTTTTGTATTTTATTATTTAGACGAAACATATTTTTTTAAGAATTCGTTTACTTTAAATTTATGACTTTTCATATATCCTTTCTATTTATCATTTAAAACAAAACTACTTAGTACAATTATTATAGTTAAGTAACAAATTAATGTGTGTACTTGTCAGAGGTAATCATTAAACTGCTTTTATTAAATATTCATTTATAGAGTTTTCACATTGAATGTAATAGACAAAATTAGACATTTGATTAATGAAGATGTTAGTTTTTTTCTTAAATATACCAATTAGTTCTTTGTTTAGACATAGAGTATATATGTATGTCATCATAGTAGTTCTAATTTATGGGAAGGAATAAAATTTCAGACAATTGTAAAACTGACAGAATTACTTTAGCAACATTTTGTTTATGTGTTGTCTTACCTTCTCATATGCAGAATTATAACTAGTAGCTTCTTTTAATCTTTTCTAATATACTAGTATAAAATAAGGAATAGTAAATAGTATTATTGTCTCTATATTCCTGATTTTAATTTTGCTAATAAAATGTTGATTTCTTATTACGGTGATATTTTAAATAACTGTATTGATGGTTCCTGAAACGAGCTATGTCTTACCAAGCATGATAAATTCTCTTCTGTGTAATGCATGAAGAGGACAATATATTCTAGAAGTTTGCGCTTATTATGCACTGATTTTTTGTGACTACTTATGTCTAACTTATTCAAATGTAACATAAGGTAATTAAACTTCATATGGTCATGTGTCTGCTTGTACAACGGAGAATCACAAATGCATCAATGTTTCAGTAATCTTTATACATCCTTATAACGCTTTGTTTGGTTACATTTATAAAAGTATGTGAAGTACAATATAATAAATAAAATACAAATTTAGACTATTAAGAATAGCAAGTGACATAACTTATTTACTTTCACTGTTCACAATGGATTGAATACATTTTAATCAACAATGTAGTTGATTTAGCTACTTTGTTTATTGACAAAACTGTATAATTGTATATATCATTAGCAAGTTTAACTTTGATAATTTTGAATAAATTGAGCATTAGATAGGTTGTTTATAAAATATTTTGATTGCGATTTGTTCCACTGTTTTATTTAATCTTGTATTAATTCAATTCGGTTATTCATTTCTCTAAAGAAGCGACTTAAACTAAACCACGAAACTGTCAGAAATTTTAATTTCTACTCATTGGAATTTTACAAATATGCATATCACTCATTTTATAGAACTGTACATGGTTGAATTCTCTAACACAAATCCCCTATATTGGAATTGGAGCATCTGACTGTTTAAGTATATGCTAGGCTGCGTTTGATTTATAATAAAAGAAACGCCACTATTTGACATCAAAACTCTTTATATTTTAAAAGCAAATTAGTGCAATATATTCATTATCGTGGTTTTGGTGTTGAAGTAGTGGCCTCGCTTTTTTTGTAAAGTTTTTCCAGGTGAATCATCTGAAACCATATCATAGTCTTTTCTATAGAGGAAGGTATATTACTAAAAATATCCAGCTACGTATAACATACGCAGACACTTACAAAAATATTAAATTTCTATTAGAAGTTTATAAACATCAGATATGCTAATATGGAATAGATATGTTTGTCTATACTTGTTCTAACAACTTTGTTTGAATGTATTAATTACAACTCTTTACATTAGGCTTTAGTTCCACCACCCATCCTTCGTTCTCCGGTGATCGATAAAATTGTGTTCTCTTTGCACTCTTCGTTCCAAATTACTGTTACTACTGGCTATAGTGGTGATTTATGATTGCCACTTAGCACAGTCTAAACAACAGGATTACTTCGCATTTTACCTGCCTTTTCTTGCCAAATCATGCATTCCGGGTACGACGTGAGTGATCTCAGGGTTCCTTTGGATATCGAATCCGCAGATAAAACTAGTGTAATGTCCCATAAGATTATGCCCTTCTGTTTATCTAATGATTATATATAGCCTCTTATTTCGTGCAGCTTATTTATTATAACCACTTATACATATTGTTATGTCTAAATTTCGATTGTGAATATTCACACTTTATGTGTTGTGTTCGATGGACCTTATACACTAATTAGAATATAATTATTTATCCTGTTACATGGAAATGTAACCATTAATGTTGAAGTATGTATCTTCATTCAGATTTCAATATTTATTGCCTAATAGTGGTGACCGAGAAGAGAATCACTAAGTAAATTCCAACTGGACAACATATTAGTGAGAAAACAATCAGGATAGTTAGAATAGCAACCTATGTAAGTAGTATCCCATCGACTGCATTATATGAGTTATGTAAACAAAGTGAATTATCTGTTCGATATAGTTTGATTTTTTGAATACATTTATCTTTTTTCCTTGTTTGTTATAATCATTTGCGAATTCTGGGTAGTAAATCTTAAAATTTAAATGACATTTTTATAAGCTGAACTCCAGTTAAAATAAGCCAAATAATGTTTACTAGCTTTGCTCTTGCAGATGTTCAAATACTGACTTGGATTTGTAGGTTATTTACCTCAAAATCGGAACTTCTACAGTTCTAACCTCTTATTTAGAGTATGTACCGTTTCCAAGATATTAGAAGTAGCTTTATTCATTAGATGAACAATAAAGATCAGTTTGTGGCTGCCATCATTACATAGCCCTAAAAACCAACTTCATTCACCGTCATTTCAACAATGGCACACAATCACGATAAAAGACTGAAATTGTCCAAACAGGATATACTGACTCCCTCTTAACTTAAGGTATCTTGAGAATTATAGCATCAACGTTTGCATATTTGATTGGCATCAAATAGTAACAATTTTCGAATTAAACATTTTCTATGTATATACATTAAACTGCTGCTAGAACACTAAACATTGATTAAACAGTGCATTTATATATGCATCTATAAATAGTGAATTGTGCTGACTAACTTAAAGACCTTATATTTTGTTAAAGTTCATCAGTGTTATGTATGTAATAGGTTTTTGCATTAAACGTTATCAATACATACTGTACTAATATTGTTTAAATGTATCATTAACATAATTGTACACTACTACCACTTTACTCTTCGCCCTTGGAGCCTGAATATTGTCTGCTGTGCGAGTGGCAAATACACTATCGTGGCAACGTTCTTCGTTTTGAACTGAGTCTTATTCACTGATTGCTTGGAATTATAAATGATTCCCATGTTACAGCATCAGAACTAGACACTCAACGTCCCCGCCGCTTCTCTCCGCTGAACCGACTGGAATAAAGCTACACTGGACACTCGCCTGCATATACATCGTGTGGTGATCGTTTGGAGAACCTATCGTTCGCCCCAAACAGTGCAGTTAGTCCAAGTAAACTAATTCTGATTGCCATTGAATTAATTATATGTACTTGCATTAACTGTTAATGTAGTATTTATTCTTATTTGAGTGTTTGTAAGGCGTTTATTTACTCGGTAGTGTTCCGTGGCCGCCACATAATACTGTCACACTAGTTGTAGAATCTATTTTACTTGCATGAAAATCCCTCCACTTCTACTTTATTAGCAATTCCTTTGTGACTTGTATTTTGTCACTTTGTTGTGCTCTGACCCTCCAGCAGATCTTGTTTCTGTTTGTTTGCTCCTTTATTATAGCAGTTATTGGACTTTGTTAACAATAAGGTCCTTACATGTTTTTTGGCATATGTTACTTACCATTGGTGTCTTCGGTTTTTTTTAATTGTGTTTCAAGGTCTTGTTGTAAGCCATATTGGTTTGATATGTTGCCTATGTCTGAGTGATCTGACTTAGTTGGTTGATTGCAAACATAATTTGGTTCTTTTACTTGTTATGAACAATTTTCCTTGAACAAGTAACTAAACTAATGTCTCTTTAGTACTTATTTGTTGTATTTTATATCAACTGTACGATTTCCTTAAATCCCTTTGACTGCATAGAGAAAGAAAACTGTTAAAAATTGTGTGTTAAAATTGTGTTTATTGTTCATTATAGTACCACGTTTTGTACCAATAAATTGTGTTTCTGGATATTCTATTGTGGATATCTGCGTGAATCAAGAACCCGTTGACCCTATACAGAAAATTTTCGAGAGTTTTGGTCTTTATTACAAGTAACTTTTACAAGTATGACTTTTAGATTTATATTTGCCTCCAAGTTTAACGCAAACAAGCTTTGCATCTACTATTTACTGTGATTTCTAATATTCATTGATTTCTGTTGGAATCTTGGTGTAATTGATTGTATTAACGAAATGTAGTACGAAAAATATATTACTCGGACACGCAGAACAAATTATTCTTTTAAAAGCCATGTCGCGCTTCTGAAACAACCATACAATAAAAACTCACAACGCTGTTACAAAGCGCCTTTGAAATGATTAAATCTTTCTAAATAAGTCCAGAAACACTTGGCAGTACAGATTATAGTTAAGTTGTATTATGATTACCAAGTTGAATCCATGACAGCTTCTGTCTAATCTGGACTCATAAACTGAATGTATTCGCATTCCGGTGTTGATATTCACACTGAAACATCAGTTAGTTCATTTATGTTTAATCCACCCAGTTTTCCACTAGGATACAGAATCCCGAAGATTGAACTTGTACAACAAGTGAATATATGAGATTTAGACGTGTGCACGCTTCTCTTGATATTCATAGAAACTAGAATCCATTAGTCTCTGTTGATATACGATGCCGTAAGCTTATTGTCCCAAAGAACGGACGTAACTTGAGTTTTGATGTAATCACCAACACTGAGACACAAATATGTCCGGCTGACAAGCCCATTTGGTAAAAAACGCGTCTCCTGAACTCTGCTTACTAGCCACAATTAAACCTTAACCGCACTCCCGAACCTCTACTGTGTCGAAGTAATTTTCTTAGAATGCAAATATGGCCGATGAGTCTCAAATAGGACGAAACGCGCGTCCTGGATTCCAATTGTCAGTTACAATCTAAATTAAATGACGGCTGTGGGTAGTTTTATTTCCTAATGTTACAACAGAATGTTGTGAGCACTACCAAATTTCGGCGGAAATAAAATAATTCGTTGGACCGTTGTTTTCACTAATGAGTATTATTCTTATCAGGCTATATCACAATCATTATATCCATGGAGAAGTCGGAAAAACAGCTAATTTCTTCATAAGCCTATCTTTACATTCTGATATGATTTTAGATTCTTAATCCCGACCAATGAAAGCAATCCACCTACTCCATTGATCAACTTTTAATAAAACTAAAATTTTCGGCATATCCAAAAGGCAGTTAAGTGAGTTTGCACCAAAGTAGTGGAGTCTTATAGTCCAGCAACTGACATGTTACCGGTTAGTTAAAAAAGTGGTTAAAAATACAAAATTTTATGACTAAAGCATATAAAGTGTAAGGAAAGATGACTTGCTAACTAAACGAATAGGAGTGAAATAAACAACTTAACAAGCAAGCATATAAAACCAGAAGCCAATTTGGCGGTATTAGTACTAACAGACAGGTCGTGAAACATGATGCGGATATGGTCAGCAAACGTGTGTAATTAACAATTAATATGGGTAAAAGACGATAGTCTATTTGTAAGTACATAGTTACGTAACCGCTTCTTGAAACTGTAAATTAAGGGAGTCATGATTAAGTAAACTTAAAAGGCAGTACATTGAAAATAAAAGAAGACTTATTCAAGTACTGGTTCTCAGGTTCATGGTTGTTTCCAGGTTATCTAGTGACGCACATTTAAGAACTTCTAAAATTTATTTTATTTGAATGTAATAAATTACTCAGGATTTCTTATGTCATAATCAGGTCGCTTTTATTCATTCTTACCACAATGTACTATGTAATGAACTTTCTTCTCATAAGGTTCGTCTCTCATTCTAGTAATTCCTTCAATTAGCTATTTCTTTATTAGTGTGGGAATGTCTTTATCTATCTTGACAAGTATTGAAATTAGGATAGTTATAGGTCACTTAAAGGATCGCAAAAACCCTAGGATTTTGAATATATTTCTGTCTTTGGGTAAAGCAAAATATAGTATTGACTTTAAATGTATCTACCTATTAGTTTTCACTGGTATCATGGTCTATGCAGCAAGGTGTGGGATTAATATGATTCATGATTAGTTTTTATCCTCCCTTACTACAGAGAAATATCATAGGACATGAGTGAGTGTAGTATTTGTGACAATGCTTTTACTTATATTGGTTCATCATATGGCTCCTGTGCATCGCATTTATACCTAATGACCCTTCAATTTTTAAGTTAGCCGTATAGGTTAGGAAATGCGAAACTGATTTCCTCTAGATATTCACTACAAAGTAGGAAAGCTCATAATAACTCCCTGTGATACATTTGGTGGTGATGTTCTTCATTCCGAGTGCAGTTTATCTTTCTTCATCCAAAGTTGGTTGTCTTGAGTGTGATCACTCAAACGTCTACTAAGCATCATAGTAATCACCACATTTTGTTTTTTTGTCAGTTGGACACTGCGCATTACTGTATCAAGTGCTTTAGTAAAGTCAAGAAGGAATGAATCTACCAACATTCCGCCATCCTTAAATCCATGATAAGTTTTTGCATTACTTTGAAGTATGTTATTCAATTTTAAAGTAGCTGCATGTAAAGTTGATGTATTCCTAGTCAAAATATTTCCTATCCTACCATTTCCTATTGTTATTTCCGGTTCAATGAGCAATACTTTGACAGTGGTTGTGGTTGGACTTCATGCAGGAAATGAACAAGTTAGACGTGATTGTTGCATAAAATATAAGGCAATACTTCACACATCTCTAAATATAAAGCTTCCTCTGTGTGTTTTTCTTTAGGATAGCCACATTTTAACTAAATACTTGTCATTCATCAGTCATAATCTAAACGATTGAATATTGGACAAAAACAAGACGTATTATCTTTAATTTTCAAGAGGAAAAATGGAACAAACTTACTACGCATGAGACCTAATGCTGTGCTCCAAATGCTGTTAGAATCTTTGGGGGGCTTGAAAGATGGCTATATGCAAAGATGCCTATCAGGTAGTACGATTTTTCATGAAGCTAGATACAGCTTTAGTTCGTGTGCTACCAAAATATATATATATGTATATATATATATATATATATATATATATATATATATATATTACAATTATATCATATATTCTTAAAGGTCTAATAGAATTCACATCAATTTACAGGAATGGTCATACTGATCTGATAAAAAAAAATTGTTAAACATGAATCTCTTAGAAATGAGTGTAGTAATAAAAGTAAAATTCACAATAGTAGCGTTCACATGGTAGTAGAATGCTTTGTTTCAACGATATTGTGATCTGAAAACTCCACAAATGACATGTTAACACTATAATGCATTCTAAGTTTAACTACAAATACAGACTAGATTGAAGGCCTGCTTGAGACGTCAAAATAAAGTCATTGTACATCACCCATACTGACGAATATCTTTAATAATTTCATTGGAACGCTTTATTCATAGTTGTTATAAACTTTGAAAAATAAAGAAGTTGATCAAGTAAATAAACGTCAAGGGTGATAGCATTTTAACTATATAACTAGTAATACTAAGCTTATCGTGTAAATGCATCGTTGTCCATAGCAAACAAAATGTACGGATGTCGAAGTTCATTTGAAGGGAGGTTTGACAGAAAAATACCATAACAAGATAATGAAAGCTATTAAAAGTTTTGAGAACACTTATGATGGCAATAGAAACTAGGGCATTATTTATGAAGAATACAGAGCATTATTTTGGTTCTCTGTTCACAAGCATCCATCACATATCAGCATCAGTTATTCAGGTGATTATGAAATGATTAATTGTTTTTTCCTCTTCACTCGCAGCTAACTCGAAACCGTAACCTTTGAACCATTCCTAACATTCCTAAAAACGTATCTAACACTCTTCCTTTAGAATCACAATGTCGTAGAACCCTTGTGAACTCAAAAGAAATGTAGTTTTTCCTAAAGAGCTCATAAACAGTCAACAGTGGTAAACGCTGGATACAAACACAAATCTAACGATGACTGATTAAGATTATTCTCGCTAGGCTTCAGGACTAATGTTGACCTGTTGTTATAAGCATAGTCATGAAATGCTATAACCACTCTGTCAAGGGTGATTTTACCAAGAAGCTAACAGAAAGACTGACGTGTTAATCCATTACAAGTCACTAAATAAAAAGTGAACGCCGCAATGAAATACCACTCATTTACTCTACGAGATTGATTAAACTAACCACAGCACTTGCAGTCTGTAGGGAGACTATTATGTCCGAACATACATTAGAGGCACCCGAAGAATCTGAAACAATCCTCGGGTCACTAGAATCAGAAGTCAGAAAATCAGTCGGGTAGTACTAGCTTGCCTAGGGATCTTAAACATAATAATAATGACATCAACCAACCCAGAAGTTAGTCCTCAATAAAAAAAATAAACCCTATTTACCTAAACTTAAGTTATTTAGCTTGAATTCACAGCAATACCAAACCTTAAGGGTGACATTATGTTAGTTTAATATATAATGCGTGAATCTATCGTGGCAGATCACTAAAATGATTTAGTTCCAAATTAAACATATAAAAACATCCATTTAGGATATAGAAAAAAGATGTCTCTCTCTAGACTTTAAGCTATGTTTCGTGGTTAGAATTAGTAGATATTAAAACACTTCGCCAAAAATGGCTGTGTCCAAACCTTACAGTAAATCTTTTAATAAAAGCCTAATTAGTACTTAACCTCTGCATGTAATGAGAAAAGGATTGTTAGTGTGCGAAACATGAACGATGACTTTGAACACCAGTTTGGATTTTACACGTTGATGATTCTGAATGACGTTATTGAACTTCGCCTATAATGGTTTTTCTGGCTTTTCTACTCTGCAAATCACCCACCTCTGGTTTCAAAATAGCCTTCTTCAGTAGCTAAGTTACGAATGACACTGGATATGTCCTACTATAGTTGAACTTCTTTGGTTATCTTTAAACTCTACTCTTAACTAAACATTTTAACTTCCGTTTCAGAGAGAACATAGCAAGCATTTTGCCTTTCTACAATAAAAAGCACAGCCCTACCAGTTAGATTTAAATTTAGAAAAATATAAATTTGCCGATCAAATTTTGAAGCGCTGTTTGGATAGTAACGTAGGTTGCTACGTCTTCCTCCGCCCACGGTAGTCAAAATATCCAGTTTCAGTGAACATCTGGAGTGCCAGGACGCATTTCTAATCAAATAAACTCCAATTTAGCCCAAAGCGAACATAGTTTACTCAATCAAAAGCTATAATTCCGACCATTTGGCACAGCACCGCTTCACCAACGTAATCACAAACGCAGAACGTGTAGGATGTTATCTGAATTAACTAAAGTCATCTGCCTGGAAAGCTGAAAGTTAGGTCACGTGTTGTTTTCTGTGTCCTTACTACCTAACCACTTTTTCCCTTACACTACCCAGTTATTTACGTTCCAAGTGTTTTACCATTCGCATACTGGATACCGATAGATCATTATTATTATTTGTTTCATGAGAATCGTGGGTGTTAGTGGTAGTGATTGTAGTGTAGCGTACGACGATTGTAGCAGAAATGTTTAAATTAATTCCATTAACTCTGTTCTTAAATCTAACACTGCAACCAGATTAAGTGACTTCTACAAAACTTAGTCTCGTAATCTGATACCTATTCACCAGCCTCTCGCTAATGAGCAGAGAATAAGTGTCTTACGCCTGTACACCCCACACCAGATCACACTACGTGCTTTAAATACATAACATCTAATATCAAGTGACAAGGGTTGCACCCTAACTCAACTGTATGAGGGAAACGAATCGACCAATAAGAGTCATGATAGCGAAAACGGAAGAAATAGAGCAAAGTAGGGATAAGGTTAAGTGTATTATTCGTCGCTCAGCAACGAAGGTCGATTCCACAATTGAATGCAACTGCTGCCGTATATAGGTTCATTGTGGTCGTGATGTTGAATTTCCAAAGCTTTACTACGGTTTTATGTTGAAACATCCATGATCGTGGTTTGGGCACATATAGAGTTAGGATCCTTCTAGGATCGGGTGTATCCAAGAACTCAACACCGTTGAATCACTAAAATAAACAGTACGAAAATAACCCCGAAGCCTAAATGCCTTTCCTTGGTAAAAAAAGATAATTTCTTCACCCACACAACCTAGTCGCTCTTCTCTCCTCAAGCGAGAGACAACTTCATTGGAAAATGGAAAGAAACAGGCTAAGAAGTGGACGCAGTACTCGCCATAAGTCGTACAAAGACCGGCTACATCTTCTTGCCTTATACTCTCTCAAAAACAGTGTGAAGAAGTGACCTAATAATGATTTACAAATTCTTTAACATCCCGGCCTACTCGTCTAAGGTGATAGTGCCTGAGACCCCTCATGGTTCAATTATAGACAACCCCCACATGATCGCATAACAAAGGGCGACTAATCGAATCAAGTTGCACTTCTTTTCACTGAGGGTCTGTCTAATTTAAAATGCTGTCCCTAATACCGTGACCTCAGTCGACCACATTTAAGAAGTAGTTATTCGAATATGTATGCACAAACAAAGTTTCGTTTACCTTTCGGAGTAAACTCTGACTACACTTTTGTCAGGTCTTCATGTCGCACACTCACTATCTATCACTGGAGCATATACCATCAACATAAGTTCACCTAATTCATTTACCCATCCTTTCATTGATTTTTATCTCTTAGTTAAATTTATTTTATCATTTTCCTTCTCCTAGTTTTTCTTGTTTCTAATTTCTATTTTTATTACTTTGTTGTCTAACTGGCTGTTTAACAACGTGATAGCATCTAGTTCCTCCCGAGTAAGATATACACTCACGTATTTTCAAGTGACATCAGATGGCAAGCCAACTGCCACGACAGGAGGTTATTGTGAAGCCAGAAATCTAAAGCTCTCACACGAGATGTTATAGAAAACCCGAAAGCTACCTTAAAATCAGGACGCTAGAGTAAACAAATCAACTGGTCATCAGGAAGATATTGGATAGTTGCCAACGTTTTATGGGAGGTTACGCTATTAATCAAGGTTGTTTTAAGGTCATTAGTCAGCTTGATTGTAGCAATCCTTCTTTATGTTCCATAGAGTTATCTGACAAAAATAGTGTTTCCAGAAATTATACAAACACTCCAATAATCGCGTTTTATTTTTATTGATTGGTAGTCAATAGATTTATTATTTTATCTATCTTACACAAACGACATCATTTCGAGCGCCTATTTGGTTGTACAAGAAATACAACACATGAAATATGTATTTGATATATTTTCTGATAATATGGTTAACTGAGCATCATCATCAGCCGCAGCTATCTGCAAGACTAAAAATAATACGAACTTGTGCGACTATTAATAGGGCAAATTAGTTAATTTGCCCTAAGCATTAGCTAAACAGGCTATACAAAGTAACCTTTTCTACTCCAAGCAACTGATAATTTTCTCGTTGAAATTAGCTAACGTATGTTGTTGATTCGTCATGCAACGAATTGTCAACAGTTAATTTTAACATCTTGTTTCCTCAGAAACTCGCATTTATTTATATTTCATTAACCCAAACTTGTCACCTATCTGTATTACATTCTTATCGCTATTCCTTCCCTACGTAAATCTACCTATCACGAGTATGTTGGTATTGTTCGTGTGTATAATTTTCGATTTTAGATTATTGTTACATCTTGGATCCTTGAGTTCTGTTTTTTCTAATTGTATGTGTCCATTAGGACGCACGATGTCACTATTATAGGATTAAGTAGCTGGGTGTACTATGGATCCCCGAAGGTTCTTTTCTTAGATTGGATCACTTTGATTATAGGCTTTCATGTAAGATTCGTAACTACCTGTGTATGGGTTAGACATTATGTTTTTATTCATGTTACAACACTCGTTTGTAATGAATACAGATATAAAGCTTATGTAATCCTTATATTTTGGTCCGTTTATATACCAGTAAGGCAGTCCAAAAGTCTTAATGTAGCTTTAATCTTCAGGTCACGTGAAAAAAAATATATTTCTTTTGAGAGAATATGTTTAAACAACAGATTTTTCGAAACTTGTACTTATTGAAAACGTATGTACTACTTAACGATTAGTAGTGCCGAATTATTTCTCATTATGGCATTCAGTATGGTTTGTCGGTTTAATATAAGTTGTTGATCAGGGTTATCATCATAGTTTCAATGTGAACTAGGTATTCTTGGTGAAATATACAGCAACTGCCATTAGAAGAACGCTCTCTCAAGTAGTTTGTTGATAGTTTATTCCCTTACCTTAAACAGTAAAAATGAAAGTATTATTACCCTACCACAAAATGTTATTTTGCTAAAACCCAGGATGTAGTAAGCAGTTGTGGGATCTGAATGTTTTTTTTTAAATAAAGCCAGTTTCAAGGTAGGTTGAAGTGAAAGTGGCTATCCCTTTTCAGTCTATACAGCAACTCAATAAGTTACTGGTCATGATCGTCACCTCTTGGACAGTTGTAGCTTTACATTTGTAAATAGACTGTCTGGAATTTAAGGTTGATTATCAGTCATATTTAATTGACATGCTTGGAAGTGCTCGTCCAAATGGTTTTCGATAACTGGCAGTGTCTTTGATCGACAAGACTGAATAAGTTTAAACACACAGCCAAAATAGATGTATTGACCATATGTTCTCAAAAATTGTAACTTAAAACCAAAACCATGAACCTGCGCTTGGTTTCTGAGCTGAGGTAATTTGTTTGATGAAACTGTCTCTAACATCTACATACATTCATTCTTAGTAATCAATATGTACATAAAATAGACGCTGCTTCGTTGTTATCCTTGAATTGTGGTATACTAAACAATATTTCACGATGCTTGTGTCACTGCTAATTACAAACTAGGTGATACTGAGTGAATAGTAAGCTTGGGGTTTGCAAACTTGTTTAGTAGGGCTGTATGCTTACATTCATTACAGTCACTGACAAGTCGTGCTTACATAGCTTATTCGCGTAATCGCTTTATCACCAAACTTCATTTCAGTATTTCTCAAGGGGACTTCATTAACACGACGCATGTCCGTAAAATTGAGGGTAGTCGTTGTAAAGGCTTGGAAAAATATGGTCTTCTATGTTAGGGTTTTTAACGCACATAGCTGTTTCTAAAGACGAATAACTGATTTCTTATTTTTGGTAGCTGATTTTATAGTCTATACACCCCTCTTCTGAGAAAATAAGTAACTTCAGTCAATACCGATAATTATTTTACAAATGCTCGTCACCAATCTTCATATCCCTCTTTGTTCTATCTTTTGTTCTCCCAAGTCTTATGTCATTTTTGGTAAGGTAGCATGATTCCAAAGCACGTAGGCTACATTATGGCCTAGTGGGAAGCTGAATCCCTGTTGAAAGCTGACTCGTAACAGCTTTAAGTAAACTAATTTTCAGTAAATTCTTCCACTGATCATAATCATAATACAAAGTTTTCATATTACCCTCAGAAAAATCAGCCACCCCAGTCATACTATCGAGTTTGCTGGCCAATGATTTCGGAAAATATAATTGTAGACTTCCATGCGTTTATGATTTTTTCTTCAACCCATTCCTGTCTTTTTTCTTACCTTATAAAATAGATACTTAGTTTGAAAACAAAAATTCAAGGTAGTCAACAAATGGATGTGGATAGTAATGTTGATGTTAGCAATGTGACTTCTGGGCCAGGATCTGCATCAGTGCTCTTACACCCACTTGTTATTTTAAATATATCAGAGCATTGGACACGTAATAAAGTTAAAGAAAACTCAACGGCTGTTACGGTTTATGGAGCTTTGCTTGGCAAACAAGAAGGTCATCATGTTGAAGTATGTGTGCTTGTTGAATTGATTTCATTTCTCACGTAATAGATATCTAATTCTTTTGAATTGTTACTTGATGAACCGCATATGTCGGTTAACTCCGAGTTTTACAGCACTCGCGAATCTCAATGCAAACAAGTTTATCCAGATCTAGATATAGTTGGCTGGTATACTACTGGTGGTGCTATCAGTGAAAAAGATGAATTGTTCAACAGACAAGTATGATCTAACTACGTTTTGCGATACAGATTTTTAGATGCAAGAACTCAATGAATCTCTTCTTATATTGAAATTAGACCCCCTGCAAACCTGTGGAGAAAATTTGCCTATCCGAGTTTACGAATCAGTAGTAGACAATGATGGAAGAGTTCATTTTAGACAAGTAACTGCTGTTTTCTTCATTATGATAATATATTTTATAAAAAATATTTACTGCCTTAATTTTCTTGTAAATGGTATTTCACAATTATTTAATCTAGTGTATCTCATAACAGTTACTTGTTTGCACAGGTTATTTCCAATTGCATTCGTTGTATAAATGTTGTGATGCGTGGTTCTGGTTTTTTATTGACTGCGAAGTCTGTGTTGTCAATTATTATCTCTTCTAGGTCGACCGCTTGATTCGACTCCTAAGCTATGATACGACCTCCAGGCTAAAACTACATTTCAACGTGAACACGGGAGAGAAGGCAAGAAATACGGCAAAAAACACTTTACTGCAAGGTTCAATTATATACGAAAAAATACTAGGGTATTTATAGTATCATAAATGTCTTTTGGTTTCTAGAGACTTCTGTATCCCAATAAACACAGTAGTAGTAAGATAACTGTTCAATCAGAGACATATCACGTGACTTCTCATCGTCTAGACGTTTCTTATTAAAAAAACTATCTGCGTGCTGATTAAATACAATGTTTCTTATTGATTTCTACGCTTTTTCGAGCTTGTTTCAAGGGATTTTTCGGATCTACCCAACAAGCAACTAAATGGTTATATTTTTTAATTACTTTATGTTACCTAGATAGGGTGTTATGAATATCACGGATTAATACGACTGAATAAAATGAATTAGCTTATACAGTTGCACATGAATAATTGATTACTTTACGTGCAACCATACAACCATTGAAAACCGGTAAGTACTTGAAAGCTGTTTCATCCTAAAAAGAAAACTCCCCTCAGTGCGCACATATGTATCCAGTGGGATTTTACTCAGAACTTTTAAGCTTCGTGGTTGGGAGATAAATATCACCAACGGCAACGGATTGGCTTGTACATGGATCAAGGAAGAAATTAGATTGAAAACGATGACTTTTGGGTGCCGATCCAGTAGTCCAAAAGTTAGTCTGTCTTTCTAATGCCTAAAAGTCTTGAGCTCAGCCTCTCGGTAGAGACGTGGACTTAGACTGTTTCAGAGTTCCTCACCGACTTTTCTCTCCTTTTCGCTACTTTTCTTCTTTTTCTCTCTATGCCTCAGTCCAACCACAATTGACTTCATGGACTAATTCTATCTTGATTTGGCAACACCTAGTTTTCTTACATTTTTCTGGCTTAGTCAACATTGCGCGTCGATATAGGTATTAGTTAAATATCCATAACACTTTCGAGCTACTTTACTGAAACGGTCAACACTAAAATGATTGTACATGAACTACCCGTGTACCTCTAGGTTATATTATCATATTTTGGTTCACATTTCTTTTTCTATTATTGATTATTAGTTAGGTCTCGGTTACTATTTTTGAGGTTCCAGCTCGTTTTTTTTTATACGAAATGTAGACAAATTAATGTATTTTTAAGGAACAAATATTTCATATGTTTTATGTATTCTCTTGTGGTTTCATTTTAGATACTATACACTTTAGCAACAGATGAAGCAGAACGTATTGGCGTCGATTATGTTGCACGTATTTCAATGTCTTCAAATGACCAAACTTCATCTATGGTAGGTCTTCGTCTTTGAAATGTGAAACTTTACAAATATATACCACTGCTCTCCATATTTCCAGTGTTCATGCAATTTATTTAATCTTCAGTAACCTTTTTATACGGAGTTAAATGTTTTCTGATTTTCTTATTATTGGGAAATATTTGAGTAGCCGCGTAAGTCTTGCAAAGGTTCAGTGGACATTATAAAATAATAAAATAATCGATAAGACCGTGAACTAGTAATTCGCTTACGGTATTTGTCCCGAAATCTCAACCGAATCGGTTCTAAATAATAGAACCGTTGAATAATTGACTGAATATGTGAATATTACAAAACACCTTGTGGTCATTTATCTACACCCCCTAGTTATAAGTTCTCTGCAAATTATCCTGCTACACACATTATTTATATAATCTTTAAAATAACTTAAGGTGTAGCGTCCTAGAATTTTTTTGTGTAGTATTTGTAATTATTTCTGTTGAGAACTACTTGATCATTTCAATGCTTGAATAACGTAACCTTGTAACGCTCGGATTTGTTAAATTATTTTTAAAGGATTGGTTGGTTTTAATTTTTTAGTATTATACCCCGCTCTTAGAAAAAGATTTATGATTTCTGAATTTCTATCGTATTGTTTGCTTTGTCAGCTCGGTTCTAACGTCCATCCATCTATTATTACTTTGTGTCTATGCATTTTTATTGTAGACTGCTGAACACTTACTAGGAAATTACCAGGCTATTCAAATGCTAAGCAATCGTCTTCAAATAATAAGGTCTTATGTTGCAGCTGTCGCAGCAGGAGAATTGCCTCCGAATAGAGCTAGACTAAGGGAAATCAATGCTTTAGTCAAACGAATCCCTTTCATGCCTTCATCTTCAATTGCTGAACAGAATGATAATTTATATCGCCAAGCTAATGATGTGTGTCTAACAGCATTGCTTGCCAGCATAACTCAAGGCTTGCATACACTCTACGGGTGTATGGTCAAAACAGCTCATGTTATAGATCGTCGATCTATGCCTTTAGGTGTGGGAAGTGGAATTATGGAATCAAGCTCAAGTCGATTTGCTAAACTTTCTCACCCGATTGGTAACTCTAACTGAGAAGATAAAATGCCCATTTTGTAAAATGTGTCAGCATACCTTACATATTTTGAAAAGGTGTATCTTTACTTGTATATATTGACGTCAAGTTTTTTCTTTAATTTACAAACCTAAAGCACTATCTGGATAAAACCATATATTTAACAATACGTTAGTTTTATGTTATGCCACATTAGTTGGTTGTTACCATTGCGTAATGCTTGAACTTACTTCTTACTTATTTCTATGACATTGGATGATACCATTGTCCTCCATGTCTAGGGTTTGAAATTAGTCCTACTTGGATTCGAAATTTTTTTACTAGCAAATAGCTTTTCCGAGTGTTCTTTTTAGTGGCTGTATGAACTAAGTAACCATTCAACCAATAAATATACTGTATTTAGCATTAATTCGTAATGTTAATAGTGAATCTCTACGTTAGGTATGCCTAAGGTAACTGTCATTTCGCAAAATATAGTGCATTTCGGCATTCAAAAATATCCACTACTTTCAGTTCTTCTATTGATCACGCTTTAAAAAATATTGCGGTGTATGCTAGTAATCGAAGTGAACAAAATAAACCCTAGCAGAAAACGTTAACAAACACCTTTCATTATCCCAATGGACAGTTAGTTGTATACGTTCTTGGTATTTGAGTTAGAGAGATGCTGTTATGGTTGTCTTTTCATTTCTCCGCTCGCAGGTAAGTAATATATTAGGTGATAGACAAGCTTGAGATTTTCAGATCACATTAGTCAAACTAACGTCATTGGAGTTTTACAGAAGCAGTTGGCATTCTGTAGAAACTATCATATGAACAATTTCACTAAAATTATCTTATCATCAAACCTTTCTATCAAAAATAAATAGCTTTCAGCTGCATACCAAATATTGTTAAGTCTGTTAGAAGGCACCTATGAACAGTGTAAATAAATTTTATAGTCATATTGATCATCGCCGTCCACTGGGTTTCTCGAACTAATCTGTTTAGTTTGTAGCAAGTCACGCTCACCACTAATATTCAACACGTACTTCATCTCCACAGGTTTTAAAATTCCCCTCCATTGTTGTCACATTTACTACCGTGGGTACATAATTTCATAAGCTTCCTTAAAACTTCATACAATTAGTTCCCTATATGAATTTGAATAAAGTAAGAATAAAAGTTGACGCAGAATAACATGAATTCATTTTCTATTTCGTTGGTTCTCATCGGCTGCATTACAACCACAATTTCTTATTAAGTTATAACATCATAGTAGGTAATCATAAGCATTGGCAATAGAAATTCAAGCCAAATCCATTTATCTGAAAAGTGACACTTGTCAACTTATCACTACCATGATAAGTTTGATTAATTATCATTATTGTTGTTACTATAATTGAATTACGTACTAATGTTACTCATTTTTGTTGCCTGGCTGTTTGTATTACCTTATACAGTATGCTTTTATTATTTTTCATCCGCTCTATAATCATCCTATAATCACCCATTTCTTCAAATGAATGTGGCCTTTCTTCAAACTTACTATGAATATTATACGATTCACCTTATCGATTGTCGAACTCTAGTTAATGTCATCCTCACCACCATTTCACCTCTTAAATGACCTTGTACACACATTTACGCTCACATATAAACACATATTAAACGGAGATTCTATGGCATTTCATACCATGTCATACCATTGTGAATAATTATGATTACTTATTACGATGTTGTAATCTAATAAGAAATTACGGTTGTAATGCATCTGATGAGAACCAACGAAATAAAAAATGAATTCATATTATTCTGCGTCAACTTTTATCCTTGCTCTATTCAAATTGCCTAAAAATTCTTAAGAACCTTCAACTTCGAATTAATGTGACCTTTCCTCGAACACTTGTATTGCTACCATAAGACCTTAATAAGGGGTTCCTCGATTATCTGAAAACTTGCCTCTATATTAAATCGGCAGCTTCTGAAAGATATGCGCTGTAGTGCTTTCAACTTAATATTTATCCTAGTTGTTTATGGATTCATTATTCATACTTTGTTGATCTAAAGCCCCCTATAATGAAACTAATTGGATTATCCTTGATAACAATTTTTGATAAACACCATAAAATGTCTCGCGCGAAGATGACATTCCTTTATTGAATTCACTGTTGGAATCTTGGTGTTGAGTGCTACGTTTATCCACAAAGGTCTCCCACTGAATTCATTTAAACCATTCCCAGTATTTCAGAAAGCTAGATCTGCCACTTACTCATAAACATGGTATTTTGTTTAAAATCAAGATAAATTTACTAAATGGTATCATTTTGTGTAGTATATTACTCAAAACGAATGGACTTTTTTCATGTGGCGCAAATACTTAACCTGATAACTTAATAAATATTAGGATTTCTAACTGAGATACAATTTCACATAACTTACAGACACAGTAAAGAAAAGACTAGTTCACCTTCTAGATTTCGTTGTTATTGAATTGAATGATTTAATTTAATTAAAAAACTACCGATGCAAGTTACTATTCAGAAGGAATATCACAAATAATTTTAAAAATACAAAATATACAGTTTTTCAACAAGTTCGTTTATTTGTAGACTAATTATTAGTAGTTCGAAGCAAATTGCTAAATTCCTTCATTGTTTTAAAACTACCTATTTTAGTTAGTAATTCAAAAAAGTAGTATATGATTGTTAGTTTAGCACAAATTTTAACGAAAACTTTAAAATTATGGTATTACAGTTATTAACTTTATTCTGGAAAACAAATTCTAGCAACTTTTGTGTTATATTTGCAAAAGTAAGTACAAAAGACAATTGTTCGGTTTTTGTCTAATAACTGATATGAAGTGCTTTGTTAATTCCGTAATTAAATTTCTTTGATTAGAGCACTTAGCAGTGTACTACACATAATTAGAATTATTTTATTCACTGATATAGGTTGTACTCATGGCTATGTCAATATATCCTCATATTTTGTCCTAATTATCTCACTAAAACGTACTATACAGTCTAACAGTATTGAATTTAGTTCATTGATATGAACAGTAGACCGTAGTATTCATAGTACTTCTAACCGTCCCTATCGTTCGATCTGAATGAATTACACAGGGAAGTAAACGGGATTGAAAATCCCTCTTCCATTTAAATAGAGGGCAGATAAATTACAGTTATTTGCAATCATAGTACAATTTAGCAATAAAAAAGCTTAGAAGCAGCATATTGTTGTTTTATACGCCTCACAAAATGCCGGCAATTCCCAAGATGGAGAAAGTCCCCTCTCCCTTTCAAAATTCCTCCATTTGTCTACAAACTTGTAACTTCTGTTATGGCGTTGAACTCACTCCTTTCACCTACCAGTGTTATTTTCAAAAGTTTGAATACGAAAACGAACGTTAATCGCTCAAACCTGGTTGGTGAATACGATGTTTCCACATAAGAGTTGGAAAGTCCTGATTCCAAACCAATGGTGCACATGAACTATTGGATTCTGAGGAGGTGACTGGTGTATGAACCTATTTCGATTTTAAATTACTAAGGGACTTCTTCCTCTGACGGTGTCTCATTATATTGTTGCGGTAAAATGGAGTGCCTTTTCCCTGAGAAAACCTGCTTTTTGACGGACATACGGGTAGTATGCGAGTCCATACTCAATTATGGTGATTTATATTTATGACGAATATTGTGTGGAGTGTACATTTTTGTTGCTCATTTATATCAGATTTATTTGTTTAAATTAAATAGTTGTCTCGTACACAACTTTGTATTCTTACTGTGACTTCATATAAGTCTGATATTCTCGACATGAATGTTTGGACTTCTCAGATTACTATTATCTATGTGGTCTCCATACATTGTAGAATATTAGTCTTCTAGATCCAAATGTTCAAGAATAAATCCACTTTTGTTAAAGTGGACGTCTTAGATCTTTGACAAACGTCGGTTGATTGCATCTAACAATGTAACAGTATAAAATTTTGAATGTTATTTTATGCCACTTATTAGCAAGCAGAATTGCAGTTGAGTACTTTTATGTACATTTGATATATCGCGAAATATGACGAGGGCTTTTTACTATACTATACGGTTGGTATTTATTTGTTACTGACCACTTTTATCAAGATTTCACTAAGGTAAGTAATAAATGAATACCAATACGCAAATAATGTCAAAAACCCTCCAACATGTTACTTGTCCCTTCAAATGTAAATGAAATTGCTCAACTATGATTCTGCCTACTAATAAGTAGCATAAAATAATATTCAAAGTTTGAATTTTATATCTGAGTACAGTATGCTGACGAGCAAACTCTGTATTTAAGTGACCGAGAAAATTTCTCAACTAACAAATGTGAGACGCGCTTTGATTGCCAAAGTTACCGCAAGTTTGAACTAAACATGTACACTATAGACAGTATATCATAGTTAGGTCTAGTATTTGTGCCGAAGACTAGGAATTTTAGTTAAAATTAGGTTTCTAGTATTAAGAATATGATTTTGTACCAGGCTTCATGGTGAATAATATGTTGAATAGGAAGAATGTTCGACAAGTGAAATTCTTCACCTCAACACGTAGTGGCAGCTTCATCTATCGAGACGGTAGGAAGTTGGATCGACTAGGAGACTCCTATGGCCAGGACTCACGCAGGCAATCCAGCATTCTGTCCTAATCATGCTGAAACTAGCCCAGCGAGGTAAAAGGCTGGGAAAAACAGCAGGTAAAACATTGGGGGAAAATTCACGAAAATCAAAGGGCGTTTCAACGCTGCACAAAGTTTTTCCTGTTATAGCGTCACTACCCACCTTTTTTCCGGCGTCTTGCCTGACCTTACAATAAGCTTGTCCAGCGTATTATCCTATGTTTTGTTGTATCTTGCATTATGTTTTGTCCAGTCTTACAGCACTGCTAGAATTTCGCTCAGCATTTTGTTTTAACTAGAATTTTAAAATTTTACTGGTAATATTAATCCATACGATAAATGCTGTTACCAGCCTTCGGTACCAATCATACTCCTGAACTTATATTAAACAGTTCTATAAGACCGGGCAGACGTAGTATTATCTAAGAATCAGTGTTGAGGATTATGAATTCACTTATTTATGATCTAAAATATTTATATCCCCTGTAATATTATTGCTTTATTGTCGATAAACTATTCAGTTACATATACTATCTTCTCATCGGCTTAAAGTGATTAATTAATCAATCGAAAAGATGATTGATCCATTAGTGAATTGAGCGTAGACACTTTGGCTATTACATTTTCTGATTCATATACTATGCTCTAGCCAAATGAAAATGCACCTCTAACTCAGGTAATTGGTGAGGATTGTATCTTCGGGTTAACGTGAAAATTTACCGTAACGTAAATCATTACCTAATTACTTTCGTTTCCCTGAAGTCAATCCTTTAGGTACTAGAAATCAGACTGCGGTAACCAAGTTTATAATCATTACAAAAATTATCAAATGTTTGATACCAGTGAATTACTGGCCCGAAACTAAAAATAGCAAATTATTTGATATTCGTGTTTCTCAATTGATTTAGTTCACTAGTCACTCAATCTTATCACATTATTACTACTCTCGTTATCAAATACAATGTTAATTCCTTAAATTTCCTGAGTGCAGGCATTAGTTAACAGACTTACATTAGTTCGGTTATATGTTCCAAGCTATTTACTCTGATTTTCATCTTCCTCCTGACCTTCTTCATCGTTATTTCTAGAAATAAAAGTGATTGTGAGAAAAATACTTATTATGACCGGTATATTTACCCGTTAGTATCCTCATTTTTGGTTTGATCACTATCAATAGTTTGTTTGTTCAGTATAAGTTGGTCGTCATATAAATGTCTATAGTCTCCAAGAATACCTATTCTTTTTAAAAAGTTTCACCGTAGATCTACTGATAACATACCTTTCATTTTCTTCATTCGGATTAACTTCAGCTGTATGTCTCCTTCAAAAATATAAATAATTGTTTATTCGAAATGGTTTTGTATTATGATTACTTTATTCGTTTATCCTTTACTCTATGCAAGCGAATCTTATGAACAGTTTGCTCTACATTAGGTAGTAAAAGCGTTAGGGCAGGTGAACATTTCCTTAAAGGGTAAAATTTTATGGGAATACAATACTATTATTCATACTTCAGCATTAGTGCACGGGGTAAATGTGTCTGATATATTTTGTTGGCATTTTCATTATTAGATTTGTCCTTTTGACCGAAATAAGATGCTCCTTGTCGTCCAAGTGAATTAAACATTTCTGACCTCGTAAACCTATGGAAGTGGAAAATAAGTGGTGTTTCAGTTTGATAAAACATTTTGCTAGTTTGTGTGTTGTTTACTTTTCGACTAAAGTCCTTTATGTATCATTTGATTTGTGAATAACTATGAAGCTACTTGGTGGTACATGATGATAGTGTTCAGTAACATTAAAGCTGTCTTAGCTTCAACAGGAAAATTTCAAAAGGTGCGATATCTCCCAACTGAATTAGGCAATATGTAAAATTCTTCTGATTTGCTTACATCGTTATTAATACTGTGAAATCTGTCTTATATCAGTAATATTTTATCCCTAATACTATCCATATATTTCTCATCTGTAATGTCTTTATAATGAAGTTTTATTTTAGTAATCTAGATCCACATAATGTAGTCAACATTTTTCCCACATATTTTTCATCATAGTGAAACTCTAGTACACAAGTTTGTTGCTGAATTTTATTCCTAATTTTAGAATTCAGTATTGATTTAAACAAATTTCATATTAACCTAAATTCATCTCAACCTTCTTATAGTATTATTGTTTTAATGCTATATGAATTACATACCACCCAATTTCAGTACAGATTTCTTCAAATCTTGTCCGTAGAAACATTATCCACATGCAAAAGACGAAAAACCAAAAGAACGTTTCATACAAATTTTGATCTGCTTTTGAGCTTGCTACTGGATCAATAGGTCTGGGGCATGCATTATGCGTTAAACTTCGTTCAAGTAGTAGGAATTTAATGTAGGCAAGTGAAAATTCATATTTTAATGAGTCTATTTGAACATGTAATTCTTCTTGTTCTTTTAATTGACGTAGATTGGGTAATCTGACAATAGGAACGTTTTTTAAAGATAATTTAGGTATGCCATTTTACAATTTTTCATCTGCAAACTTTTCTTTAAATTTTAATATCTTGAAATAACATTCGAAGTATTTCGCTAGACTTATAAGTAGCCTGTCACACTCTTGTGATCTGGTTTTATTAAAGAATGGTTGTCAACTAACTGACAGTAACTATACTTGATCATTTTAGTAAAATGTTGTGAATACTGGAAGTGTTTTCCCGAAGCTTTTAGCCTTGTCAAGGCAACAGCTGTTTCTTCACTGGATAAATGTTGAACTTACATTTTATGTCACTTATAGTTATTGTGCGAACTTCATTTATAATTTTTGAATGAGTCTTTTTGTGAAAATTCCTGTTTACTGCAGTAAAAAATTATCTAAATATTTTACTTCCATGAATATATAGGCTTTTGTGATTTTTGATTCGTAAATTTGATAAATACAAGTTCATTTTTGTCATCAGCCCATTCAAATCTTCCTGTGGTTAGCTTAAATTATTATATGAAATTATTATATGAATAGATTAAACATACCAAACTTAGTTCATCTTGAGTAGGATTTGTACAGTTCATTGTATGTTTCAGTGGTATCTACAGAAGAATGAATATCATTTGTCACTTTTATGTTAATTGTCACTCGATAAAAGCCATATAAAAATAAGGGGTTTATGGAGATTGATCAGTGTGAAATTATCTTTAATAACGAACCGATATCAGTTGGAGAACCATTTAAGATCAGAGCGTAATGAACAACTATTTCATCTTATTTTGTGACCATCACCCACCTCTGCTTCGTACTCTACTGAGCTGTCGGTGAATGACAACCCTAGAAATTTACAAAACGGGTACTCAGTGCTTTTCGCTTTTTTTCCATCAAATGAAACCTTGAAAATCTTATATTTCTGAAAGTTAATAGTTTAAAATAACTTCATTAGTAACCCACATTCTGCGGAATGTAATATCAATAAACAGCTATATGTAAGTGAGGTAATTTCAGTGCAGTCTGTTGTGGGGAATGGGGATATACATAATACAATCTTACCTAAAACTAAAGCGTATTCACAAAAGAGTTACTTTACAAAGCCTTCTTACTTAGTTTAGGGTCACTTTCTACTTGCATTCTTTCCATATGTTAGAATGAACAAAATATAAAACATCAGCCAGAGCGGGAATGCAGTTAACACACAGTATAATAATGACATTATCTTGTGGGATGATCTTGATCTCGCTCGCATAAAGAACAGACTATTAGGTACAGTTCAAAAGAGGACCCAGCAGCAATCCTGCTAAAGTTATTGTTAAACATTTATTATAATGTGATCATCTCTCTCGTGAAAGTAATGTCTTTTTTGACTGTACATCTCTCCGAACCATATCTTATATGTTGTAACTCTCTTGTTTTCTTATTAAATTTTACCTTATTGATTATGGCCATTGTCTGTCTTTTATTCTTTAAAATATTATGTTTCTAAATGTGTGATGCAAACACTTTTGGTTCTCATTATTACCAAATTTTATGTATTTAGATAAATAAACAAAAATCCGCACTTCAATGTTTGGTCATTCCTGACGAATCGAAAAATATCTCTGACAAATAAATATACAGTAATTCTAAAAATTTTTTTATGATAAACATTTACGAAATCAGTAAGTTATTGAACTGACAAATTACTAAAAATCTGAATAAGTATATTTTCATTAAACGTAATTTTCGGCGTTAAAATTAAAAAATTTTTCAGGTTGACCCTCCTCCAAATCAACTCACTCAACATGTTTTATGCGAACCTCAATTGTGCGCATTTTGCACGAACATTGTGCCCTAAAAATGTTTGTATTATTAGTTCATATTTACCGACATAAATGCTTTAAAATTATAAATTACGACACCTAAAATCATTTCGTTCTATTCTGTTATTATTAGTACTCCATGTAGTACACTACGAAAGTTTCCCTAGTTTGTATACCAAAGAAACAAGTTTTTTTCATCACAGTCCGGAACAGATTTAGGCATCTGTGTAAATATATTTTGAACGCTTAAGCTTCAAGTAGCAGTAATAAACGATTTTGAAACAGTTATCCATCGAAATTTTACTGTATAATTTTCTTAGGAGATTTCAAGTTACTGAGGAAGTTGGAGGATTTATCAAACGTTGTACAACTGCCCTTAGCTTGAGTTATGACACCCTACGAGTACGCTTGTGCTTTGTTCTGTACCTAAACCAAATGGTATGGATTTTTGAGAAAGTGGTGAGCGTTTATAACGAATTGAGAAAATAACTAATGTGATTCTAATTCCTGCTATCATCACACTTAAAAAATGGAAAATGATAAGCACATAACAGCTTTATTTAAAGGCAATCATTAAGTTCTCTTTTTCTTTCACTATAAACATAATATTATTCTTTACAGAACTATCAAAGAGTTTCTATTTTACTTTTATTAGGTGCTAGTTTTATCCGCAGATTTGTATTTAGTTAGACAGGAGGTTAAGAAAATGTTTACATTACTTGGTAAATTCGGAAACATAGTTATTCAGAATCATTTGCAAGACAGTTGCATAAACATACAAAATGAGCCAGGGCAAAACCTTGCCTTTATTTAGAACAAACACTTATGAACACAGAATATTTTAGTCGATAAATTCACGTCAGAGTTCACATTTTCAAATCCAAATTAATAGATAATCCGAAGTGAGTGACCAAGTTTAAGGTAGAAATATATTTTTTATCAAACTAAAGGGAATGAATTTAAGATTGTCTGCAGATTATAATTGTTAGTGTTAAAATGACTAGTTAGCGATGTTAGCTTTAATATTGTTCTGCGTCAAACGGAGTTGTGAAAGTAATCATCAAAGAAATTATATTTGGGTGAAATAAAGTATAAATACAAATTAAAATATGCGTCTGGCCAAAGATTACTAAATGTATAAAATGATATCAGATCATAAAATAAAGTGAGCGTTCAGTAAATTCTTTATGTATCTACGAGACCCATAGCAACACTATAATATTTGATAAAACAAATTTCACTTTATGACAATACAAAGGAGAGAACTTGATATCCACATTGAATAATTAAAGTTACTATAGGTAAAGTGATCTGTCCAGATGTTGGGCATGGTAAAACGGTAACCAAACACATTTTTCTAAACACAAAACGTCTTTTATTTCGAATATTTAATGCTTCTATCATTTAAACGACGCTTTTGTTGACTGATTTCAGGTGATAATTACTCAATTAAACTTTTTAATTGACTAATTAGAGCTTACATTATAACTAGTTTTAACTGAATGGAAAGTTCCGAGCTGTTTGACTATACTTTTGCTTAACAAAGCTGAATTTATAAATCTATTAAAAATTTATCAAGGAGAGCATTCTTCGTTAATGTATCACTGTTTTAATAAGGTTGGAATTTTTACTTCATCTAACAACTCACCTAGTAGAAATTTATGTCAAAGATAAGATATAAAACAGGCATAAACTGTGATTGGTAGCAAACAAAATCCTAACCTCTAAAGTTTAGTAGGATGTCTTTGAAATCACAAGGCTACTTAACTCATGAGCGCGAATTTGGTGAGAATACTCCTTACAATAAATACAATCTTTACTGATAATTAGGTATCGATATGCAACAACAATTCAATACATTTTTCTAAGAAACCAAAAAACTGCAACACTCAAAGGTTATTTAAAAATCAACTAATAAAGTTCAGGTTAAAATACGATTACATAGTAAACTTCAGTATTCAAGGGGAAATGCACTATTTTCACTCACTGATATAATATCCTCTCGTACGATTCTCAGGTTAAGTGAGTATGCGTACCAACATTTACAAAGCATGATACGCTAAAATTTGTGAACATGGTCATTATGTGGGGCTCATAAATATAGTGGTTGTATACGGGTTCCTAGTTAAGTGTTACAGGATGCAAAAATCTGGATACAGTCACTCAACGTAAAGCGACTTCACGGATGCGTACTCATTTTTGTTTAAAATGACTGTTACACATGGAATGCCCCGTCAGTTTTTAGAACAACAATCCAATTGGTATAGTGCCTCAAATGAAGGCCTGGCGCTCATGCCAAGCGGCATGCCATCGCGAACTCACGAAAAATCTAGACCTATATGCTTAGTATATACACTGAAAAGACCACTGCACAGATTATTACAGGTCATTAAATCTATCCTTATTAGCTAAAACTGTGTAAGGTCATAATTAAAAGCATAATTCCAAATAGTTGTGGACGGAATAGGAAAAGCTTCCGCTTCACAGGCTTTCGTGTCTACAGCAATAAATCACCAGTTACATCAAGCACACACCTAGGTATATATATATATATATATATATATATATATATATATATAAGAAGTGTTAAAGAGCTAGAACGAGTTGGTCTAAGATCTTAAGAACAAGTCGAGTGTCTTCTAAAGTCTTCGAATTAAAAGCATATGTCCAGTCAGAAATAATTACTAAACGAGTGTCCTTGCAATTATTCTTGTTGTCTACAGTAAAATTTCAAATAATCGTTTTTTCGTTACATTAACATTAACTGATACTATACCTGAATTTAAAAATGTGTTTTTTGATTACCGTAGCAACGACGTAGCAAATAACAAATAGAAAGGTAACCAACTTCGTTACTAACGCAACCATATCTTGATAAACCTAATAGTATATATATTTGATAATGTTTTTGTTTGAATTACTCAAATATGAATCTAGTGTTAACCGTGCACGTTTTGCTTAATAATTGCGGACAATATATTAGGATTCTCTTTTTTCGTCCTGGAAGTTCTTCTGTATGTATTTAAATCCTATTTTCTTCATTTCGGGTCCGGTGCTTTAGTGGAGGAGTTGTTCATACTATTCGGTTGGCTACTTTCAGATATTGCAAAGAACTTTTTCGGTTCATTGATATTTGATTCTACCGGCATATCTAAGCCAGTATACATTTGTTTTCTTTTTTTCTACCTGCCTTCGGTTTTAGGCGTTGCTTTTTTCCTTTTCTGGCAGTCATTTGTGACACAATTAGAACTGGTTACCTGTGCTACTATTCTGTGCTTTAACTGTTTTCAGTTCATTTCATCCTTAAGTGTTCTAATCGCTAACAGACAAAAGTAGTAATTAAGGAAGTTATTTAAGTACTAGGGTAACAAACTGTGCTTGCTCACGGACTTCTGTTATGCCATATCTCTCCACTTCTTTCCCTGATCTTGTGTGTGATCAGTTTTCTTCGAGCAACCTTATTGTTGCTTGTGTCGGTGTCGGCAATGTAGCCCAGCTTACATGTGATCTTCTTATCCACAATTTAGATTGTAATGTCTTTAGTTCTTTAGACCTTAAATATTGTCCATCTGTATTCGGCATCAACCCTTATGGATCGTCCAAACATGTCCTGGACTTGATGACAACTGCACAGGTATGTTTGCGTTTTTCTTGCTATTTAGTGTTCAAAAATCGGATTAGGTTCCACTGAATTTAAATTGAAGTCAAGCGTCCCAAGCAAACACTCATCATAACAAATCTTTATGCCATAATTTAAACAGTGCATAACATGTTTGGTTATCTGAGTACCTCATGAGGTATTCAAATTGTGAAAATATCCTTATTGTAGAATTATGTGCATTTTACTATTAGAAACCAAATACTAGTTATCGGTTGTTTGATTCATGTCACTTAGTGTTTGCTACTGGAACATAATAATTGTTGCCTAAATAGACAACACTAGGACCAATAGTATGCCAACATTAAGTACTCGATATTCTAGTTCACATATTTGCATTGTCAATTTGTATTCGCTAGTGTATTGCGCACTTTCCTGGTAATGTACTTTAAATTCTTAGGTACTTCGCTCTTACCATTCACGAGAATAACCAAGTAATTTCCTAGTCCTTGTGGATTATTGCCAACGGGTTTTATTTTCTTTAGTTTTATGGTATGGGTTTAGTTTCCTTTAAATAGTGATTCCGTACTCCCTTCGAAATATTCTCACCCTTGTTCTTCAGAGATTCTTACTGCTTGAAAGTGCTATTTTGATTACTTATAGTTTTCGCGGTAACTTAATGCGCTTTTTTTTAAAGTTATCCTAGAGATAATAAATACATCTATTTTTATTAAAGATTTATTCGAATCCTAAACTAGAATTGGCTGTGTTACAAATTCGAGCTCCTCCTTTCTCTGGTTGCAAACGAAAGCATGTCAATGAACTTGTTAGCTTTCTAAAATCAGTCAAGTTTAAGTCTGTGATATTACTTTCAAGTAGCTATGCAACTGTGCTCAAAGTAAGTTCGTTATGTCCCGATCTAACCGTTAAAGTTTGTATTTAATTGAGTATTAAAAGGCTATTTGACAGTTTTCATGTTTAAAAGGGCAAGTTAGAAAACGTTTATCCTAGAATAAGTGGATATCGTATTCCCAATTGCTTTGTAATTTTGTGCAGGACTAACTTTAATGCTCGCGTGTAATTTCGCTGTATTTGTTTTGTGTGCATTATTCACACAGGTTTATATAATCACTTAGTCTTCTATTCTGAACTATCAGAGCATCATTCATAAAATCATCAACTACTAATCACACTAACAATGTACTTTTTTCATATTCATGATCGTCTATTCATTTTTTGTTCCAGCTTAAATATTTAACCATATAGTTACTTTAAAAGCCTTAGCATGAAGTGTACACTACTTAACATAGGTCAAACTTGCTGTGTAGCTACCCAGACCTGTGCTGTGTTCTTATTTGTATGGTCTTAACTTTTCAACTTAATCAAATCATGGTGCTTTGATGTGAAGCATGAAAAACGAATTATCCATTTATATTAACCTACTAGTTTTACAATCTTATCAATTAATTTACCTGTCTTTTTCGCATAACATGATCCAACCTTTAGAAGTACTTGCTAGTTGACTTTGTCGTACACAAAGAATGTTGTGATAATATCTGTGATCAAACGTCATCTACTTACTCATGTCCCCTGTATTTCACACTTAAAGTAATACCTAGTTAATTATTGATCCAGAGGACACAATAGGCAGTCTGTTTACTTTAAGTAAATAAAAGTTTCGTAGGAATTAATGAGTCGCTGCATGATTCAGGCGACGATATTGGCAAAAGTTCTTTAGTATAAAATTTCTCTGAACCATTAATGCAACTGTTTTATATGTCAATTAATCTTAAGCTCCAATTCGAATACGGGTATCTGAGAGAAACCTTTATTTTGTCGTTAGTATCTTCCCGACCATTTCTGCTACCTTGACTTAGTGGTCGGGTTTGCCTATCGTGATGAACAAATCGTACTTCCAACTGTACAGAAGTGTAACAACTGTTTGGTTTTTCCTTCAGACTACCAGCATGACAGCTATCCAGCCCAAAAGATACTCATTTCACTTTACCCTACGGATTTCCGTCTCCAGTGACAAGACCTTAACATGTACGGGGCTAACACAACAAAAACCTCTTGAAAAGGCTGTGTGACTGGCCTCAAGTAGTTGTTCTTTGGGCAATATGTTCACGCTCCCAGGTCTTTAAGACCAACCTTAGCTTGCTTCTCAGGTACGTCAAGAAGAAGAACTATTCCATAATGTGGGCATCTGGGAAGTGATAACCCCCCTCATACCTGTAACAGCTTTCAAGATCACTTTTTCCGTATATATGCGTTACTATGTTTGTCTCCATATACCTACCAATATAGTCAGTTATGTTTGAAACCTTGGTTTGCCTGAGCTTTAGAAACTATGGTGGATGGAAATTTCTCTAATCTCCATACTTTTTAAAAATACTTAGTTGACTAGGATTAAATTCAAGTCTGATAAAATCAGCCATCAAACGCTAACTAATAAAAGTGCCATTTTGAATGACAAACCTTGGCGATTCTCTCTCAAACCCTCTGAAATTAATCTCTCTTTTGCTTTAGTCTGCTTTGTGTTTCGTCAAGAATATGTACATTAGGGCAGCTTAATTTCATAAAATGTTTAATGTCTCTAATTCATCTTGTTGACTTAATGAAAACATGCATTCATAGTTATATGATAGTTTATTATTAATTTTACAGGATGAGGAGCTAAACGCACCATCATTACAGTATGCTTTGTCATCGTCATTTAATGTTTCCGATCGTAAACGCCTTGAAGAATTAATTCGATTTCGCCTCAAGACTAACAGTGACCAATTAGATTGCAAATTATCTTCTATTTATTATTTGCCCGGTTGTGGAATCGCAAATTACTTATTTGAAGAACTACTCAAGCATAACGATATGCCTGTTTGTCTGTTAAATCTTTTTACATCTGAAGGAGATAACAGTGAAGATGCACTTTTCGTCGCACAACATTTGGATAACTGGTTAGGACTTACAGCACAATTAAAAAATAAAAACACGGACTTCCACTGGTCACCCCCTCCTTCGTGGAGCTGTTTATTTGGAACTGACCCTGTTAATGAATTATACTAAACCTTTATCGAATAAATAAATACTTTTGCTAAATTACCTTTTTGTAATTCCTTTTTTGGTTTGCTTTTAGAAGTTTTTCCACCTTAGCTAGTGAATTCATGCCGTCAGTTGGGAAGTTAAGTAACATCACTTCCGAAACATACTTAGTAAATCTTTATAATGCATCAGTCAAACAACTCAACTTAATGATCCAATCTAACCAAACGTGTTATACTGACTTTCTAGTGTTAAGTCATTCCATCGCCTTATCCAAGTAGTCGTTCTTACACTATGGGTAGATTATTTAGTAACATATAGAGATTTATCATTGATGGAACGTCACGGTTCCGTATTTCATGTACATTATAAAGTTTGAATATGCATGATAATATACGGCAGTTAGTTGGTATCCATGATGTCCTGATTAGTAGATTAAAGGACGAGTGACTACATTGTTAGGTCACTGACTGTTTATAATTCACAAAAACTGTGTTATTTGCGTCCTAGTTAGTGGCAATATGGAAAAAGGTATTATTGAAGCTCGATAAGATTCATAATTCAGTACGTGATTGCGATTCAATAATATACGCGATCGTCTAGATGGTTGAAAGCTGTCGAGGGTTTTTGGTCCTCGTAACTTCGCCTAATACCTTCACAGGATGCGTAGTATCCTATAAAAACTGTCAGTGTAACGAAATTTTAAGTTAAATTGTAATGTATTACCATGAGTATTTCTACAAGAAATTACTAACAATTGCGTAGACTAGCTTTCTATAAGTGTATGACAGAATCTGTTGTAAAATACTGTATAGCAGTTCAGATAATTAGTTTCGTATATTCAGGTAACAGAACTAGACTATGAGTGACAAAAAGTCAGCATTATACAAATCGTACTACTTGAAAGGTAGTTAGTAAGTTGGAAAATGTTGCATGAATTCAATAGATAAATTCTCTTTAGCCATGCAACCGCTACATGTTGGATTTATGCCCCGTCTAAATATAATTTAATTTTTACACTTAACCTAATGTTTGTAAGTGTGTACGAGTCAGCGTAACACACGGTAATTTATGGACATATTGGAACTATATTATTCTTGGAATGAATGTCGTAACAATCCAGTGTATGTAAAAAATAAGTTTACGGTTGATACGTTTTCGGAACATGTGGTCTTTGTAATTCGTACAAAATTTTCTATCTTTAACATTAACTTTTGTCACCAGTCCTAAACGTTATACAAAATATTCGGAAAGTTTAGAAATTAGTTTACTTGTGTAGCAGCAATATTTGCCTTTTCGAATCGTTCTGTAATTTCCACTACACTTATTTGTTAAATGATATCCTGAAGTAATCATAGACATCTCGTTGGTACGGGGACGACAGCAGATTAATACATAAAGCTACAATCGTACTGAGCTATAATGTATCATAAATACTATTTCACAAGACTAAAACTAAGAGACGATTGGAAACAGATACTGATGCGTTATATTGTTTTAGAAACCGGCCAGAAATATTTTTAGGTACAGAAGCAAGCAGTAAAGAGAGGCATATAAAATGCACGGTCCAAAGGAATTAATTTTATAAGTTTGAGCAAATCGATCAAATATGCATTATTAAGCGTACTAAAAAAACCGAGCACACTAATAATGTTAGTAAACTTTCTACTAAAATTACGCATCACTATGAGCCTTCACACAGTTTTCTTCTATTAAATTTATGTAGAATTCAGATAGATCCAACAATACAGAACTAACCAAACGTTCTGCTTATTAAGTTCAGTTAGCAATATCTTGTGTTTACTATGTACTATCAGAAACTATACTGAGAGTGTAAATTATGGTAAGGATCAGATTTTTGGAGCAGGTTAACGTTTATACTCAACCTAGAAGGAACTTAAAAATTGTATTATGTGTCAAAGAGGAAAGAAACAGAGTTTAAAGATGATGAAAATCCTCCTAAGTATAAAACATGCATAAAGCCAAACCAATCGCTTGGATACTGTAATCAAAGAAAGGCTCTAACTGAGCTTAAAACCAGACTTCGAAATAAAGAGACAAACCTATTTGTTCTCATAAAAAGATAGCACATACCACATGCCAATTTTGAGCCGATTCTGTTTTAGAACATGTACGGTCATTAATTGGATGAATAGAGGTGTAAAAATAGTCTCTAGAGATCAATTTTACTTGCAGTCTGGCCCTCTTGAGACGGATGTGAAATACGTAGTTGTTTAACCACGACTCCCTATTGATTAACTCCACCTGAAATCCCTAGGGTGGCTGCCGATCCGAAGCCCATATAAAGAAGGATCTGGGCATGGGGTTAGCAATATCATTTAGTAATAAATAACCTTGCTAAGAAAACGCTAACTAGACAAAACCGAACTATGAATGTTCGGCGCATCTGTGTTCCATCAATGTTGGTTTCTATAACAACATCATGCTGGTAATATTGAGGTTCAGAAACGTGTGTTCATTCTAAGTGATGATAATTGTATTAGTGTCATTGTTGAAACACATGCTTTGATGGCCTGGTTATGTTCTACGAATAACTTCTGAGTGGCTTCCATAATGTGCTTGATTACGAGGAAAAAAATAAAGTCGCTTTGTTTATTACATGGCGCTGCTGAATGAAAGTTCAAAACGACTGACCTACGTAGGTCCATCTCTGGCTGGTTTCCTAAAAATGCTGCAAATAAGTAGCTTAAGGCTTTATCGAATATGCTTCAGAATAGAAGCAAGGAGTAATTCTGCCGTAGTTTCTACACAACATCTCATAAAACTAAAATAATCTTTCTTAATCAGAAGTCATTACAAATTGGGATTCTATCCGAACTGTCTCTCCTACTTTGTACTATCAAGTTCTCTTATTATCGTTTTGAGTTTTAATCATGACTACCTCACGTCTTTCATTTCTTCACAGTACTACGTTTCTAACTACGCACACGCTTTTGGTGCTCAGTTGTACCAAATTTTCTGTTTCAATCAACAGCAATAATATCAAAAAACTGTTTTATTTTCATTTTAAACTTTAATAAACATTTCTATTAATTTGTCAGCTGGGAAAATAAAAAAACAAGAATGGATTCATGTAATAATATTATTTTAAAATCAATACACACATACAATGTGCCGAGCTTATCCATTTAGTTGATGGGTTCATAGTATTACAGTAGTGTGATTTCCAATAAAGAATTCATTTAGGGCGTCACGAGTTATCTGTAACAGCCTGATATGAACATGTTATTGTGAATCAAACAGAGAGGTCGGATGAAAACGCAGCTATATTGAAAGTTATGGCTTAAATCGGGATGTCAAATGAAAATTACACCATCAATTAAATGGACGGGAAAATGACCACCAGTTGGAGATTTGACACAGCTTGTGTTACCAATAGGCAATAATGGATCCAAAATCAACACAAAGGCATAGTTATAAGACTTTATAAAGTTCTTAATTGTATCTACTGACGTATACAGAATGTTGATTATGCGATCCATTGAAACACGTACAATTCAAAATAGACAGTAAATTGATTCATAATCATAATTTTTTGAATGAAGAAAAGTCTTTACTTATCAAGATTGCTAACAAGGTTAGTTTGATTCAATTGGATTGTGAGTGACAACCGAAATTCAAAACATGTTTTGTCATATTTGGAAGCCATCAGCTGGATGTACCTGCATCTAAGTGTTGATGTTCACACCGACGAATGCATACATGGCAACTGAAAGTGATCAATTTCGGCCCGTGATAAATGATCAGGAAGATCCAAATATTTTCTAATTATAAGGTTAGTTTGAGTGCTGTTTGTAAGCGGTCGTCACTTCTCAGTTTCACACACCATTGGATCTGGATAGGAAACAAGGTAAGGGGCACTCACGACCACCCGGGAGCGTGACTGAAGGATCTAAGAGGTAACGTCTTGAGGCCAATCATACACGGTCTATATATATCATAGTATACAAACTCGTTATAACGTAGAGAAATTCTAATCATGTCTATTTTGTCGCATACTTTTATTTAGATTAGTGCATTCTTCCGTTAAAAAGGAGAATGACGTAACTATCCATTTCACAGTTTAGAAAATGTCAGCGAATGTAAGCAATCATAATGTGAATACAAATTGTCTTAGTCGGCATTATACATTGATAAACACCTTATTTATCATTTCAACCATAAAAACCTGTACGCATATATTTTAAAACATAATCTACCCAATAAAATGCTGTCTGTTAAGATTCAATATAAACAACTAGTGATAATAAATCGATATTCACAATTGTCTTCATGATTACACTCACAAGGTTAAAATGGTATCTAAATATTATCAACGAACGTATATTATCACGACGTAAAACAAGATCACATGAAGATCACTATTTCAAGTACACAAAGCTATCGATAAACATACTACTTAAAATAAACATGATAGCTGATGATTAGTTAATGATCACAAAGTATAAACTCTTTAATACTTGTAAAATTCATGACAGCCTTATATGCTAAATATAGACAAATTATGAAAGACTAGGGGTAAGTGAGAGGAAATAAAGGTTCCCTTAACTTCGATTAAGAATAGACGAAAGTACATTTGGTTGTTTATGATACACACACATTGTAGTAAAAGAATCTTAATAAAAACATCAAGGACATACTCCTTCATATATGTGACCACGTTTAAATGTTTGAACTGCTTCCCAGTGTTTGAAAGTCCCACTTACATCAGTACGGCGAAATTGCCTACAAAATAATGAAAAATTTACTTGATAGTTATGCCACTGGAGATGTAAGGTAACATTTAGCGGTTGTTGAAATATGAGGTCAAAAATATCGATTAGGTTGTTAATGAATTAACCATGAAGATCTGTTTGCGAAGTGTTGTACGTCCATGTAGGTAAAACTGTGATAAAAGCAGGTATCATATCATAGGAACATAGAGCCTGAAGTCGGTTGAAGATCAGAAAGTTCACAGAAGAAACAAACATTGCACAGAGTATTCCTCAAAATTACAAATAATTATCTGTGGCTGAAACACTACACACATATTTTCAATTGTAGAAGCTTTACTTAAAAAAATCACATTTAAAGGAACCAACATCCATCATAGCCAACACGGCATTGGTAAACAGGGAACTGATTAGAAGTCATTCCAACGGGTATACAAATTAATAAGACATTCAATAACCGAACAATAAACAATCGGTCCGCAAAATGCTCCCAAAAAATAGTTATTTCAAATGGATTAGCGCGATAAGCCAGATGCATATGTGGATGAATTGTAAAGAGACTGGAGTCTAAATAGTGCTACTGAACTATCCATTTACCGGAAGAGGATATGCATTTCTCAGGACTCATGTATGAAAAATTAACTAACAGCTAGATCATCATAACATTGTAAGCTAAGACCCAGCTAGTTATATTACACTTATTAGGGTCAAAACAATATTACACAAAGTAGCTGATTGTAAATCCGATTGACAATTAAGTGATAAATTGGAGTGAACATTTACATTATGGTCTCAACAACTATATGTGTAGAGAAAATCCAAGTGACTGAGAAAGAACAGGTACACCTTCTCCTGCTAAAGCTGACAGTGAAGTCTATTAATTTCGTAAGATCAAATTATAAATATGCTTAAGTTTGTTGATCTGATGCACAGATAATGAACACTCAACAGTTGGACTACCCAACTCGACAGAAAAATAAGACAGACCACATAGGAAGTTGTATTTATCAAATAATAACATACAGTATGCCGTATGGTTAGTGTGTGGTTAAATTCCATCATGTATTTTACATCAATTCCTATCATTGACTAATAAATAGGATGTTGTAGTTCTCAATTAATCGTGAATTACATTAGCTCCCTTATCAATGAATAAGACATCCGTGAGTATAACATGATGAACTAAAATGACAGCTACTATTTTCGACACTAGTGAGTGTTAGTAATGATTGGATCACCGGTTACTGATTCACAGGTGGCTGAATTTAAAAGTCCTACTGTTCTTTATATATATGTATATATGTATAGTTATTCTACATGATTTATTTAAATTGTAACGAGGCATTGTAACACATCCAGAGAGAAGTTATTGAAAGTGATTTCAACTACTTAAATCGTTAAAACAGCATATATTTATCTACTAAAAATTCATAACAAATTAGGAACAACGTTCGGAATCAGTGAATTGATAGTGAACATTAGCTTTAAAGAGGCTACATGAATAACAAGATAACAATGTGATTAGTGTTTAACATGAAGATTGGGATGACTCTAACAACGATACAAATACAGTCAGCAAGTAGATAGCAACATAGAGGATAAACGTAAAGATATGCAAATTTAAGCATTACATAAACTTAAATTTTTACTTCCAATGATAACAAAACATGAACTGTAGATATGTGACAATAGGTCAGAATGGTCAGCGCAAAATAATAATGCCGTACTGAGAATAATTAGATAGTTCTTATGAGTTTCAAAAATGTAATGAGGTAAAATTAATCTGAAAAAAATTAATGCTTTGCTCAGTACATTCCGAACAATCGAATCATTTATAGAACCGATCTCATAGGAAATGCAGACCATATAACATACATACATACATACATCATCTTAAGTTGCCCCACTATTTAAGCACGACAAGACAACTAACAAAATAATAGAAACGATTAGATAGTATATTCTTAGAGAGGAAAGAATTAATCCGTAGAATAAAAGGTGTTTAGTAATTTTGAAAACCTGGATCTAAGGAAGGACACAGAAGCAGTGCATCTGCGTCACTACGACTGGTGATGAGACATTTTGTTCAGACAATATTAAACTTTTAAGGTTTATTCACACTGGCAAACACACGACACCATACTCCCCAAAGATGCAATGATTGATTTAATTCAACAAAAGAAGTTGTATTGATTTTTTGTAAGCTTTATTTGTAAACTTTCATCACATTAATTTGATTTCAATGTGAGTTCAACTCCTGAGTACAGTTAATAGTATTTCATTGTATTAATTAAATGATGATAATTTCACTTGATGAATACTCACTGTAAATTAACTGATATAAAAATCGATGTATTTATGTAAATAAATTCGCAGTTCGCTGGTGTTGTCTGGTTGGCATGTGTTCCTTCTCAATTCGGCTTGGGAATCAGTGGGCACAGGGCAGGCGCACAAATACAAACTAGGCACAAGTCATTTGCACTCGGCCATCCGACCCCCATCACCCCCCAAAATTTCTCTCGTCATAACAGTAAACATGACAGAAATAAGCTATAATAATGATGCGAAAAACTGTTTGATGGTAGAAAGAAATTCACGTTTCACAAACATAACTAAAAAATATTTAGCAACGAAATGATATAACTAATAAAAATGGGTAATTACATGTAAAAGGAAAACGTCTGGAACTAACCCCATTGGTGATTTAAAGAATGTTGGTTTATTGGCTCTAGAAATAATCACGTCAAATAATTCTTGCCAGTAGTTCCCAACTAGAAATTTTAAACCTTTATCTCTATATTTATGAATTATGAAAAAAAAAGTAAGTGAATAACATAAAACCACGTGAAAATCCATACGAAGCAGTCTTCAGTTGACACTGTACAGTAGTATAATGTTAGTAAGAATTTGACCCGATCACAAAGAACAGGTTAATGTACTCGGATTCCGGTCAAACTTGTTAGTGATTCTACTTGAGTGTCCAAACAGGAATAGAAAAAATGGTTTAAATCGTATCGAAGCACAGCGTCGCTTGTTCTATTCGTGTAAGGTGCTAAATTCCAACCAATTTAGCGAATAATCCTATTCTATGATTGTTTATAGTGAATCAGTAAGAGTGATTTTCCAATCACGATGAAAGTTGATGAAAATATAGTAATAATAACAACATTTTTAAAAGTATCTATTTAGGGTTTTAGTTAAACACATTATTTCTGTGAAGTTTTCTCACTGAGACAACACACTAAACATGCTAGTCTGTGTCGATAAAATTACCAATCGTTCATGGTTATAATATTGGTAATATAATTTACTTTTGGAAATAACTTCACAAGATATAATAGGACAAAAACTGCTTATTGCATTTAGAGGGAAATGATTTCATTAAAGAAATGTAACCAAATCGTATCCGTAAGGCATGAAGAAAATTTTTTAGAAACAGTACAGAAATATTTGACGACAATTTTATCGATGTTCATTAACTACTAAAGGAAAAAGTGAGAAAAATATCAACGTTGAGGTGCGAGAGCATCTAGTTGACGAGTTCCAAACAGGATGAAACGTGCATCCTGTTTTCCGTCTGCCAGTAACAATCTAAATTTAATCATGAGAAGGCCAGAATAATGATCAAGAGTTAATACAAAACACTGAATAATAGAAGGCTAACGCTGATACCATATACTGTTAATGGGATATAAACTGGATTAAAGCATATTCCGTGTATGATCATGATGGCGCACGCTGATTGGATGTTTCTTAACCAATCAGCTCTAACGGATTATTGGAAAAGATTCTTGAAGCTTCTTATGTAAATGCTATAAGGATACTAACGTTTCTATAACTCTGAAATCCTACTTCTATCTACCCTTGTTATTTTGCAATACGATTTCGATTCTGTTCAAACGTGTTCTGATTTGGGGTCTTGTCGAGTGTTCAGTGTCTAAGAACATTAAGCAATAAGAGAAGCTAGGTTGTTATTAGCGAAAAACACAACAATGGCAACAGGGAAAAAGGAAAATACATTCAAAATGCCGATATCAGATGACCATCTCAATCGAATATTACAAAAACAGCAAGCACAACTTGATACACATATGCGGTTGTTAGAAACTCTGACACAACAGCTGAACATCTACTGCTCGAGTTCACGTGCTTTTTCAAGTACTTCTTGTGATGCAGTTGCCATTAGCATACCAGAATTCTATTATGACCCTGAAAGCGGAAATACCTTCCCCATGTAGCTCAAGCGTTAGGAAGATACATTTAGAATAGAATTTTGTAAAGAAGATGATGCATGAAAGACTCAATTGTTGATGCGTAAGCTGCAAATTTATGAATATACTCGCTTTACTGGTTACATGTTGCCAAAATTACTTAGTAAGCTCAGTTTCGAGGAGACAGTAGCTCAATTATCAGAGATATTCAGCGAATCATCCTCATTGCTTAGCACTCGTTATCACTGTCTTTATTTGGTGAAACGCGAAGCCGATGAATATGGTGCTCTAGCAGAGAGTGTGAACGGTTCAAGTTACGCACATTGACAAAAGACCAATTAAAATGCTTTATATTCATCAAAGCCTTTCATTTACCACAAGATACTGTGATCAGGATCGGACTCTTAACTGGACTGGATCAAGATCCTAACATCGCACTCAGAACATTGACAGATGAGTGACATATCTGGAAGAAGATATGTGATTTATCGATATAGTGTGACAGACATTTGAGTCAATGGCTAGACCTTTTATATATATCTTGTATATTAATGGTTGTTGTTGTAATACATGCGTTTGAGTGACTAGTTGGCTTCTTGATAAGTCAATCGGATTATTGTGCCTAAACAATAGATTAAGGCAAGGCTGGGTGCTAGCTGTAGGATATAGCGCTGCAGATAACAAGATCGATAATATTGGCCATCCCTCCTCAGATACAACATGTAGGCGGCTACAAAACATCAAACACGACTAACAGTTAATTGAACAGGCAAATCCTAGTTAAACCTACAGTAGTGTCAATGCTACTACTACGTTAAAAGCTTAAAAACCGAGAACATGTGATAGTAAACCGACGATTGCATTTTGGTCATGTGGCGATTGACACTATGTACGATTCTGCCCGTTCAAGAAGCATAAATGTCAGATGTGCAATAAACGTGGACATAAAGAATGCTTTTATTCACTGAATTGTACGTCCCAGCCCAAGATGAAGCATAAACGTCCTCGACACATGGTGTAGTCAGTCGAATCTCAATCAGTTTCTCTGGTAGCAGCCTTTCAAACAGATTATAACATTTGGAGGAAGTATGTCGCTATCCAGATTATCGGCATGTCAGCTTGTCTTCAAATCAACACAGCATCCGATATCACCCTAGTGTATGGAGAAATATATAATCTGCTTAGGAGACCGCCAATAACCACCTAATAAAACTTCTAAAAACGCATCAGGAGGAGTTCTGAAACTGATTGGTGAATTACAGTGTGAATTCTCCTTCAATAGAAATAGTTGTAAAGAAATAGGCTATCTGACAGATCGACCATAACTTGGTCTTCTTGGTCTATATATGCTAGAAAAACTTGGAATAATGGATATACTCATCAAATGTGTTAGTAACATGCCATGTCCGTCATTAAACACTCCTATACGTACAGAAAAGACTAATGAAAAGTTACTGGAAAAGATGAAAAGAAAATTTGCTTCTTTTCTAAGATTAGCCTTGGTCACTGCACCAAAATGAGAGCTCATTTACCAGTGAAACCAGATACTAAACCTCTTTTTCGTCCTAGACGTCCTGTACCATATGCTACTCTGAAACTAGTCGATCAGGAACTTAATCGTTTGCAGCAAGCTGGTGTAATCCAACTAGTCAACTACTCTGCATGGGCCGTGCCGATCGTAGTGATTAGAAAGCTAAATGGAACTATACGCATTTGTGCTGATTTCTCAACTGATTTAAACGATGCATTGGATGTACATCAATATCCGTTACCAGTTCCTGAAGACCTGTTTGCTAAGCTAAATGGTGGAACATGTTTCGCGAAAATAAACTTCTCCGATGCCAATCTGCAAGTGGATGTAGATGATAATAGTAGAGAGCTTCTGACTATCAACATTCATCGAGGGTTATTCCAATACAGCCGCCTACCGTTTGGCATTGAGACTGCAGCTGTCATCTTTCAACAAACAATGGATACGATGCTAACAGGTATACCTGGTACAGCAGCTTATCTAGATGATATCATAGTTATGGGTTCCATTAACAGTAAACTTTCTAATAGACTACATCAAGTCCTTAACGGAGTATTAGAGTATGGTTTCCAACTACGTGAAGAAAAGTGTATCTCCTTCATACATTTGATCAAATACCTTGGTTTCATCCTAGATAAAAACGGTCTCCGACCAAAAGCAGCCAATATAAAAAATATTCAGAAAATGCCTGTACCAACTTATGTCCTTTCATTAAGATCTTTCTCATGAATAGTTGGTCATTACAGCACATTTTTGCCTGAAATGCATCGAGTGAGAGGTCCTTTGAATGAATTACTATCGAAAGATAAACCTTAACAGTGGTTAGCAGAATATTAAGCATTGTTTGACAAAGTCAATTAATGCTCAGCTCGAAGCTTCTGTTAACACACTTCGATCCCAGCTTGGGAATTGTTGTCGCATCTGATGCCTCTAGCCATGGAGATGAAGCAGCGATATCTCACATTTTTCCAGACAAATCGGAAAAGACAATTGCCCATGCTGCTAGATCACTCATCCCAGCCGAGCAAAACTACAGTCAAATTAAAAAGGAAGCCCTTGCAATCATTTTTGCTGTTAAAAGATTTCATAAAATGCTATATGGCTGTAAGTTTACCCTGCTGACAGATCACAAACCGTTGATTGCAATTTTTGGTTCTAGAGAAAGAATCCCTATCTATACGGCTAATAAACTACAATGCTGGGCAACAATGCTTCTTAGAGGCGACTTCAACATCAAGTATCAGTCAACAAATACTACCGGTCAAGCCGATGCCTTCTTACAACTAATTAGAGTTTAACACACTGGACCAGAGGACGTGATCATTGCCTTCATATCAATTGATCCAGAAATATGGAGCGTAGTAGCAGATGTCATTCAGAACACTCCGGTGTCGTCAGATAAAGTCAGAAAAAACCTCTTTGAGACCCAGTTCTACAAGAAGTTAGGAAGTTTCACCTACGAGGACGGCCCTCGAAGATCAGCTCTACTGAGCTTTAGCAGTTTTGCCAGCGCAGATTGTCTCTCTCAATTACTGACGATCGTCTTCGATTCGCCGAACGTGTTGTAATCCCAAAGAAGCTGTAACCAGCAATGCTCAAACAGCTGCACTCAGGACATCTGGGAATAGATTGCATGAAGGGGCTAGTGCGAAGTTATGTATACTGGCTGCAATTAGACATTCAACTTGAGCAGCTATCCTGTTCGTGTACTGAATGTGCATTAGCAATAAAAGAACCGCAGAAGGCAGAGTTACAATCATGACCAATACCACAGCCACTGTAGCAGCGTATATACTTAGACTTCGCTGGCCCATTTCATAGACAAACTCACCTTCTAATAGTTGGTGCATACAGCAAGTGGACAGAAATCTTCCTCATGGAACATCCATCTACAAGCTGCACAGTCAGAAAACTATGTCAATTATTCAGTTGTTTCGGGTTTCCAGAACAAATAGTTAGCGACAACGGAACACAGTTCGAACACCTCCATTCCATCCCCAATCAAATGGCCAAGTAGAACGCTTTGTAGGTACATATAAAGATGCTCTAAAAAGTCAAGATGAGAAGAGACAACCGAAGAGATCTTAGAAAAGTTCTTGCTTATTTACCGCTCTATATCGAACCGTCGGACAACTGACGAAGTCTCTGCAGCAGAAGCGCTGCTTGGCAGAACAATGCGGACACATTTCAATAACATTTGTGCGACCACAGCTCTTGAGCCGCAAGGTAACGATCGAGAAGCAGTTCAGTCATCGTCATGAGGCACAAAAACAATTGTTCACTGTGGGTCAAAAGGTACTTGCTGTGGCCTATCGAGAAAAACATCGTACATGGATAGGTGGTCGGATTGTGCAAGAGAAATGAAATGCGGTTTGCGAGGTGTCCGTTGGCTCAGAATTATGTGTACGTCATGCAAACCAATTAAAATCAACTTGGATCGTCAACTTAGTGACGTGGCATAGACTACCTCTTGATTATCAGCTGGATACATTTGAGATCGAAGCACCTGAAACAGACGGGACTGTAGCTGAATGAACGAAAGATGATACCACTTCCTTATTAGATAGAAGGTGAAAAAATCGGAAGCACAAACCAGTAAAACGGTTGAAGGTAAATTCAAACATCAGATCCTACGAATCTGTTCAAGAGGGAATTGTTAGGTGGAATACAGACTGGATTAAAGCATATTCCGTGTATGATCATGATGGCGCACGCTGATTGGATGTTTCTTAACCAATCAGCTCTAACGGATTATTGGAAAAGATTCTTGAAGCTTCTTATGTAAATGCTATAAGGATACTAACGTTTCTATAACTCTGAAATCCTACTTCTATCTACCCTTGTTATTTTGCAATACGATTTCGATTCTGTTCAAACGTGTTCTGATTTGGGGTCTTGTCGAGTGTTCAGTGTCTAAGAACATTAGGCAATAAGAGAAGCTAGGTTGTTATCAGCGAGACATACAACATACTACGAACTGAATAATCAAGTTACCATGCCTTCATTAAGATGCTGAATAGATTCCTCAGCGTCTAATTCCAATGTAAATGAGCGTTTTAGAATTAGTCCTTAAGTGATATGGGTCTGCTCTGACAATTTCGCCTATGATTTATCATTCTTAAAGACTCTCTCATTACTACATGTCATCGATATCCTACTGACCATTTTACTAAGCTTATCGTGAGATCGACTTTGTTTGTGTAAATTGAAACATTGCACTTGTATCAACATGCCATTATATATTCAAGAAATTTTAAATTATACAGTTGATAGGGGAAAAATGACAGTTTACGGACAGACTGACGGATAATCTTTCTATGACATATTTATTCATTAGTTTACATGACATAGACTTACATGTAAGCAGCTGAACTGTTTGAAATGACAAATAACTTCTTATCATTTTCCACCAAACGATGTAGAAATGTACGTAGTTGGGGATCCTTTGCAATATATTTTTCTGAAAAGTCAAGAAATCTGATACTGTCAACAGATTTGATTATTTTAATGAATCCGAACTAAGTTTTCCTAACACCATGCACTAATGAGAAAGTCAATGATGTAGCCGACATCTCTGTTTACTGTGAGAATTTTCACTAGCACGTTCCTTTTAATTCCTCATCATGGCAGGAGAAGAGTAAGATTAGTGACATCATTATTATCTACAAGAATTATTTGTTACTGTATGTTCGCAAAGAAAACTGGTATTTTCCAACTCATTACAGAGAATTGTAAACAACAATAGCTAATTACCCATAGGCTATGTTAAAATGGTGAGAGGTTTGTAAGCTTATGTGCTTTCAACAAACGATTATAGATGGCAGCATATTCTCCCCACTCACAAACGTATAAACAAAGTTATATGAGTTTCAATGGACCACAATACCAAGAACCAAATCGACCACATCTGCGTCAATAAGAAGTTCAAATAGATCATGGAAGACGTAAGAACAAGGAGAGGAGCTGATATCGTGTGATCACTTGGACAGAGAACGTCACAAATAATATATACATTACTTCAAATCATCAATTTGAACATCTTTTGTATTTCTTGATCCATGTTGGTTGTAGGCTTACTTCACTTGGTTGTCTTCATGTTCCATATGTATTGTAATCAGACCTTGCTTCTTGTCAACTCGCAACTCACCTCATATGCTGCTTACTGATTCTTTCCACTTCCACGTAGCGTTCCGCTACCTACTATGTATGGACAACCTTATGAGTGGTATTCACCACAATGTAGCTTCAAATCACCATCTGGTGATAGATGAAATGAATCTAAAACTGAAGAAGCACTGGACAAGTGGAGCAGCAGTATCACAAAAGTTTAATACAGCCCTTTTCCGAGTTACTAACAAACTCAACGAATTCAACATTACTCTCAACATTAACTTCCAGGCAATTCAACATCTACTAGAAGAAGATAGAACTACTAGGGATGATAAACGAAAGGAGATTAAAGAAACAATGACTACAACATGTTAAAAGGTTTGCGTCGTAAGGAGTACCAGCATAAAGAATGAATTTCTGTAGGTCTTTTGGATAAGATTCAAGGGAGGAGGAGCAAGAAAATACCCATTAATAACAGCTCAACAAGAACTGAGAAAGTCAAGGCACAGGTCAAATATACTGAAGTCAATAAGCAAGTGAAGAGTATCAGGTCGGATAAACGAAAATATATGGATGACCTAACAATGACAGCCGAAACAGCCACAAGAGAAGGAAACATGAGGCACCTATAACATAAAGTGAAGAAACTAGGTGAGAAATTCAGTAAGCCATAACGACAAATCAAGAATCAAGAATGACAAACCAATCACTGACATGCAAGAACAACGGAAGAGATGGGCAGAACACTCAGAAGAACTGTTGAATAGACCAGCACCAATGAACCCACCAGTCATCGAAGCGGCAGCCACGGATCTACCCATAAACACCGACTCACCAACAGTTGAAGAAATCGAAATGGTCATCCGATAAATCAAGAATGTCAAGTCAGCAGGGCCAGACAACATACCAGCTGAGGCACTGAAGAGAGATAAAGATGCAACTGGGAAGACACTTCCCATTCTTTCAGAAAGAATAAGAAGGAAGAACAAGTGCTAGCAGACTGGAAAGAAGGGTACTTCATCAATATATCAAAGAAAGGAGATCTTAGCAATTGCGAAAACTATAGAGACATCACTCTACTTCCAGTACCGGGAAAAGTTTTCAACAGAGTGTTATTGAACTGAATAAATGAAATAAAAACGTCAACAAACTATTAAATTATTGTATAGGTGATGATAGAAGATGGGTAAAAAAGACTGGATTGTGTCTGGATATTTAAATAAACTTCGTATGTACACCTGTTCGCTCTACATACACGTTGAGCACTCTCTTGTGATACACTTAGAAACTAGTAAACGTTCCGTTCACAAGAATCTGGAACAAAAATAAACATATTTGGACTACCAACTACCTGATATTGTGACGACATAGTAAAAATTAATCGATTTTTTACTCTTAATTTCATTGGTAAGGTGAGGTCCTGCGACTTTAGTAGCTTACATTGTGAGTAGTCTATACACTTAATCGTATATTACCTATTGGAAACGCAAGTTGTTTCACTAGTTATTAGGCCTTGACGGTTAGTAAGCATATTCGTTTGTGGGTGAAACTAAACATTGTCAACGAAGTTGCCTAAATAGCAATGACCCTGAAACACTTCTTAATTGATCAGAATGCAGTGGTAGATAAAATCATTATTTATTATAAAAGAAGATAAAATCTTCTAGAAAAATTATACAAAATACATCGGTTTCACATGATTTATGAATTTTTAATGGTTGAAAACGAGTTCATTGAGTTAAAATTCATAATCTGAGCGATATAGAAACTCATCCATGTGACTCCATATAATATTGTTTCCAGATCGATTTTAAAGTCTAAGAAACTCCTTTAGACGTGACCAAAATACTTCAATGTTTTGTGTATGAACACCTGTACTTGGGTCAACAAAATGTCTTTCGTAAACTACAACATAGTGAACATTTCCAAGTCTATGAAGTGGCTGATAAGCTCTCCAGTAGTCAGTATAATTTGTTGATCCTGGTAGAATATAAAACTGGATTATCTGTATTAGAGTCATCGCAGTTCGATCTGGGACATACTGTAAATGTCCCTTTCTTAATGCTCGGTCATAAATAGCCGGAACCTTCTAGTAAGATTTAAGTAATTAGTACTTCCCCATTCAGTTTTTACAGATACTTCTCTATTATATTTCCTCTTCCTAATAGCTGTTTCGTCTATTTCAACAACTTTTCCGACGCCTCCTAGAGACAGATTTAAACATAACAGCATTTATGTGGATATGTCTCTGCAGTTGTGATACCGTTGCAATGATGATACTTCGCTAACAATTATAAGGGACGCTGCCAGAGTACCGGGTTACTACAAAATCCACAATACGAATAACATGCATGTTTGCCTAAGTGTCAGTCTAGATTGGCTAAAGAAACTGCACGTTCCTATTAATTTCTTCTGTCAGAAACTATTACACTAAAAGGTGACTCTATCTTGCATATCTGTGGTTGGTGTTCGAGCCATATTAAGTCCACAATCACAAATCAACGATGTACGAAGTAATCCGACAGCTTGTAGATTAGTAATAATAACATCCTCATAAAAAATTTCAGTAAACCGATCCAATGTCAGCATAGTCCAACGTAACAAAGCAAACGAACTTGAAGACTTACCATGATTCACGTTGGCTCTATCAAGCTCGCCGACAAAGTTTAGTTTTACCCGTCTATGTTAAGGTTTCCAGAACCAACTCCTACCCTGCCAACGTAAAGTTTGCTAGACAGAATATATAAATAAATAAGTGGAATATGTTGAAATTTAGAGTAGTGAATGTGTGAATTCATTTTTTAATTATTAGTTGCCATGGTGCAGCTAACAGTACTCCATCTCGTCGGTTTATATCTTTCGGATTCGCCCATTTGTGTAGAGCTTCAGATGTTAACCTTTTTTTGTAATAATTAAAATCTTTTCGAAGGATTTTAATTCCATCAAGCTTGATACTGTGCCTTGATTCTATTGAATGTAATGCTAATGTCGACTCATTTTCAGGTTTCTGTATATCGTCAGAGGATATGGGAATATGCTTTGAACAATGTATATGTTTCTTCATCCTTACATTCGATTGTCGTGATGTTTCTCTCACGTATTTAGCACTGTAATCATTACATTTTGGTCTCAAAGACACAGTTCGTTTGTTCTTCTTTTGGTACTATGTCCTTGATATTTACAAGTGCAGATCCCAGTATATTTTCTGTTGGGAAAAATACACGTATATCATGTTTATTAAAAGTCCTTCTAATCTCTCGAGATTAAATGTGATCTATTCATTTAAGTTTACTAAACCTAAATTGTTCTCATATGTGTTGATATGTCACTAGATAATTCAACAGATTCTGAATGGTATTAAGAAGATGAAAAATCTACTGTAAAACCACAAGAGAAACCCATCGCTTTACTAAAATTAATGCAAACAGTTCTTAGGTAAATATTTTATTTTCAGCGAAGTCATTGATCCACATCTGTACATTTGTAGAAATAATTAAATTTTTATGTCCTAGTTTATTGTAAAATCGAGAGGTGCTGTGTTAAAGTGTGAATAATCGGTTTTACAGTGTCGAATATGTTACATAATAATCTTAGAGATAGTAAGGACTAATAATTCACGGTAGGAATATTAAGAAATCTCGCTCGATTGAATGTAAATAGGACGAAAAATGAGAGAATAACTGAAACTGTCAGCTTTTAAATTTGGGGGAGGGGTGTTTTAAGATCATTTTAAAATATGAGATTGGCAAGTTTGTTTGATGTGTTCAGGTATCAATAGCTATATATTTAGCCATGCACACATTAATGGTCATAACAGCCTTTTTACTACGTTATTTCACAAATAAATTGAGTTGGGTTTGTGAAGATAGTTATTGTGTTTAGTTGTTAGTATTCGTCACGGAGTTGAAGTGAAACGTTGATAACCAAATGTTTTTTTTAAAGATTTTTTTAAACATACAAAAATATGCAGAATGTATACCGTTAATAAAAAAATAATAATAATTTTATTTAATTTTTGTTGATCTATTTTTTATATAAAAATTACAACACGAAGGTAGTAGCGATTGGGGACAAATTAGTTGACATAATATTCGTTTAAGTGTTCTGAAAATCGTATATTTCTACCAGAAGGAGTTGTTCTTGGCGTTATTAAGCTCTTAAATATTTTCACTTGCGTGTTAGTCGTTTCTTGAGGCGTGATGACTTTGTTCATGTCAAGTTCCAAAGTTATTGTGGTGAATTGAACAATAAATGGTTTTCCCTCTAGGTAGGATACCTTGAGGTGGTTACTAATGACGTGATTCTCGTGGTTATTCTCGTCGACCGAATCGTACTTTGTTTCTCGTTTTAGAACTTTGTATGAGCCTTCTAAGTTGCGTCGAAAGGTCGGTGTACAGCATCATGACGTACGAAATCGTGTGTACTATATTTTAAGGCAGGTTGGATAAAAGTGTCTGTCGATTGTTGTCTAGTTTGAACTGGCTTAACTGAACGCATAGCATTTGTAAGCCGGTTAACGTAAGAATTGAGCCTTAGGTTTGCCGAGGTAAAACCAATTTCCAAAAGCTCACCTGGTAGTTAGAGGATGTCAGTCTGTAGACTGATTCGGCAACACTGTACCCAACCGACCGAAAATCTGCACAAAACGAAACCATTTTTCGCCACCTCCTCGGTTTCCCAACCGGCCACTGCAGCTATACAAAGATTCCCTACAAACATAATAAAACTGCTTCCACTCCTTACAACCATCTTATTACTCTAGGCTCAGATATGACAGATGAAACAATACAAGATACTTTTACTCAGGCTTACTCAGAGATGCTAACACTAACCAATTCACCAAACAGCAGATTGGCCACACCAACTCAAACATTTGACACCATATCCGACGACAGTTCGTCACTCATTTCATTCATTGCTTTAATACCTAACTCAATCAAAATAAGAGTACTATTTAAGGACCTTACACCTCAAAAAATGTCACAATCACTCGGCACTTCAATAAACGCTAGGTCACTTATGCACAAAACCAACTATTTCAAATCAATCATGATCATTACTAACCCCAAGATCGTAATGGTTTCCGAAACCTGGTGTAGACCAATTACATATGATAACACAATAGAAATCGTTAATTATGCCTTCTTATAACTGATAGGTAAAACACTAGTGGAGGTGGCACTATAATCTACATGCTCTCTGACCTAAAAATGTGTAGGTTCAATGGTGAACGACTTCGTTAGACAGGGGATTCAACATGGGTAAGTAGAGCCAATAGTCAATAAAGGTACCTACTAATAGGATGTTTAAATAGACCACCCAACTCAGACAATACCTATGACAAAAATCTAAGTAACATGTTCTTCTTGGCCTCACAGCAGCACCACGCATCCAAACTAATCGGTAAAGACTTTAATTTACCAAACTTTGACTGGAAGTCGTTGCTCAATTCACAACGAGCCTCTAAATTAATAGAGACAATAGAATTAAGTGGATGGACACAGCCATCCAAACCCTCATCAGTGGAAATAATATCCTTGACCTCCTTTTCATTAACAATTTTAATCCAACCTGAGTGAACGTCAGTTCTGAATTCCACAATAGGGATCACAGAGTTATACTAAGCACGTTTAATTACCAATCTACAAATAATCTCAATCCAAACGAATCTATAAAATACAAATGTCGAAAATACAACAACGAAACATAGAAGCATATCGAGGCACTCATTCGATGTATAAGATGGGAACTATGTCTTACCACTGAAACTATTGACACAGCCATTTCAGTCCTCTATAACAATCTGATAAGTCACATAGATTGCACAGCCCCATACACAGAACGTGTGCCTGACATTAATAGTGCACGTTCATATATTCCAAAATGCCTTAAGAGAAAATTGAGGCACCTGGGGTTTCAATACTACAAACACCATGACATAAACGGATAATATAATGTTTACAAAATATTTAAAAATCTTGACATCCCCCAGCACAAAAACTTACTAAATATGGAAACTAAAGCATTGAACAGTACCAACCCAATTTTCTTAGTGATCAAGCTACTCAAATCTCGCCTTGATCAGGAATCTAATAAACTTGCTGAACTATTCATCATAAAAAACGATATTAAAGAGAACTCCGTTTCTATTAGTGAATAATTTAGTAACTACTTTTTCATTTGCTGCACCACAGAAACAGAAACCACAGCCAAACCCTTATCCATGATGACATCGAAACATTTCTTCACAGTTGAGTTTACCAGCTCAAATATAAAGAAAGCCATAGCTACCCTGAAAAAATCTAATGATAATGGACCCGATAGGATTCCAGCATCCCTCATGAAATATGGCGGTAGAGAAATACCACTTCTCCGCCTGAAACTATTTCCCTTATCTATGGACAATGGGTGTTATCTAACCATATGGAAAACATCGTTCATAACTCCGAGATTCAAAGTGGATCACGCAATGTTAAAGAAAACTACAGGCCAATTAACACGACATCTGTGCTGTCCAGAATCATGGAAAAAGTCATTCATAACCAACTATCATCATTTTTACTTTCAGAACACGTGATCAAAACATCTCAACATGGGTTTAGAGCAAAACGCTCTTGTACCACCTGACACTTAGAATTCTTCAAATATAACACTTGGAAGGAATAAAGGCTTCTCAATAATTGTACTCTATTTTGACTTCAGAAAATCATTCTCCTCTTAAAACTACACTCTTATGGCATGTGGAAGCCTCTGCTAAGATGGTTTAAATCATTTCTAACAGGACGCCTCCAAATTGTATGGTTCGGCTCCAGCTACTCAAAGTCAGTGAATGTAGTTAACGTAGTTGTAAAGAAAGTATAATCGGGTAACTACTCTTTCTCCTCTTTATCAATGATGTATGCCAGCGATTTGTACAACGTAAAACCTTCCGTTTTGCTGATGACTTAAAGGTAGCCTATTTATTCCCACCCAATATAAAAAAAACAAGATCACCAAAATAATCCAACAAGATTTTGACAAGTTATCAGAATGGACTAAAATATGGCATCTCCCTCTAAAGGTAGATAAAAGTGGTTATGACTCAATTGACCGCAACTGGAATTTGAATCTCCAAATATATAAAACACAAATAAATCATCTAGGTGTTGTTCGTGATTTGGGGGTTCGATAAAGTATTAGCTTAAACTTTTCGGAGCAGGTAGCTTTCCAAGCTTCCAAAGCGAGAAAACTAACAGGATTAATAATAAAAAGTTTTCGCGACTTAAATTCAAAGATATTACTAAAAAAAGTGTGTTCTACTTATATTAAAATATGGTTACTTACTCTATAGCAGCTGAAGACACACAGACCTAATGAAAATTGAGAGAGTTCAAAGTGCATTTACTAAAAGACTACTAGGCGACTGTGGCACACAAAATTGTCAATAACGATGCGATAAATTAAAGTTAAAGCTTTTCTGGCCCCGACGCCTAAAAATAAGTCTTATTCACATATATCGCCTTGTCAGTGGTATCATTTACTCTACAGCTTCACTACTGACTTTCTCATTCCCCCCCACACAACCTGCGCAATAGCGAAAATAATATTATTATCCAGCGATGTCGCACACAGCTACATCAAAACTTTATTACAGTGCATTATCCAACATCATGGGATAAACTCCCGAAACATATTTGCTGCAGCAAATGGCTAAATGATGAACACCTGTTAGGTGAAGGCATATGTAATTTTTTTAATTATCAAGAAACAAATATCGACATATATAAACAAGGTCCAAGTTCTGTATAAACAGTTCAAATTTATCAGAAGCGTTCACATTATACCAAATGTCAGATGATTTCCTACCTACTTTACATAATTAATAATGCATATTTCCACTTCGTTCCAATCTATTTTTTTATCATTGAACATCTTCAATCATCACTTATACAATAATTCACAATTTTGATTACAATTTGACCTTTTATTAATTTTAATGGGTTCGTTAATTTGAGCTATAGCTACATATTGAATTCTTTACAATTTTCTTTTTGAATATATATATTTTCACTATTTATTTTAGCGTTTTATTCTGAATACTGTTTTTTTTCATGTAAACCAATTTTAATTATTGTAAATGTATACTAATTTGATCAAACCCGAAACGGTTTCTTCACAACGCTTATTGTAAATGGGAAATATGTGATCAAAATAATTATAATAAAATAAAATAAGAGGAAGTATATATAACTCCCGACAAAATAGTTTTTGATCAATTTAATAACCGTATTTACTATCTGAAAAACTAGTCAAACTGGTACTCCTGTTTTGTGGTAAGTAGAGTAGCCTTAACCAGAGAAATTTACCCTAATGATCAATCGTATCACGTGCTCTCAAGACTGAATTCTGCGATTTAACCTCAGGTGACACGACGGACAGGAATGTTCTTAATGAGAAATGGTCGAGTGCTCTACCCTTTTTAAAGTAATCAGTGGATTATTAGCCCAATAGAGAAAAAGATCCGATTGTGTATGAGACCTTGTTAGAGTTAAGATCAAACGCAGCTTTGATTCAAACTGCTGTGAGACCTTTAGGTCTGCCCCTACTATTCGAATATCGTTGTAGCTGATTTTGCCTATTGAAGTTATTGTTTGGTCTCTGAGATACGTCGAATATTTGAAAATAATGCAAGGTGAAAGACATAATAAAAGTACGAACATGGGGTAGTCAAAGATCACAGAATGGCGATCAGTGAAATCAGTCATTATAAAGGCTACACAATGGGAGGTCTGGGAGGATGTAAGGACGAACGCTAGCCAAAGCTCTTTAGAACTTAAGGTGTGTCTAGAACATTCAAACCTAACGATTGTAGATTGAGTAGTCTGTGTGGATAGATGTCTAAACCATAGTACGTCGCTTAGATCTACAGGACAGATTGTTTTTCCAAGTGTCCATCCAACCCCACATTTGACAATTCGTCATTATCACAGTGTCGAGGGTCACTTAGGAACCACTCAAGTATTAGCAAGAAGTCGAATAACGTACTGGACTCCCAAAGGTGAGGCAATCACGAAAATTGTGATATGTAGATATGTGGAGTGCAGAAAGCGCAATACTCGTCTGAGGCAACTAATTGGCCCACTACCAAGGTGGAAAGTGGAGCCTGCTATTCAACTACTTGAGTACTTCAATAAGACCACTTTTGACCACATGTGGTTGTGATAGAAGGGGGACGTGCATTAAATATAGTTGCTTGTTCGCATGCCTCAAAATGAGGACAGTGCATAATGAAATGGTTCGTACCTTGTCAAGTGATACGTTCCTTTTAGCACTTTTGAGATTTATAAACCACAGGGAGTTACCAAAGGTAATATTTAGCGATGAAAGCGCCAACTCGGTAGACAGTCAGGAGAAGATACAGAGGTGTTTGGAGGACTGAGGGGAAAAATTAATGAGGAGTTGATGAAGGGAGATACTGAGTGGAAATTTAATCTCCCTCCTCCATGCCAGTCATCAAGGCGGTTTTTGGGAAAGGCGTATAGGTGTTATAAAATGAGTCCTAAGTACAATGATTAAAAGTCAAAGTTTAAAGGGGGAAACGTTAGAAACCTAAGTGAAACAGTGAGATTGGCAAATAACAGTCGGTTGCAACCAATACTGATGGCGTAAGAGATTATGATATTTTGATGCCTAACAAGTTACTCTCACCTAAATGCAATAGCAGTTTCTGTGTAGCTAACTGTCAGGAGAATCTAGTCGCTCGAAGATGGAGACAAGCTGAGCTCTTGGTGAGTACGTTTCGAAAAAGGTGGTTGAGAAAGCACATCATGACACTATCGATTCGAGATAAATGGAAGAAGCCAAGAAGAAACGTTCATGTCGGCGATGTCGTACTAGTAGCTGACGTATCCATGGTCCGTAAATAATACCCTAAATAAATAGTTGCATAGGCTTTTGAAATTTATGTTGGCCGTGTTTGTTTTGGCGGACACGACTGGTTGAAGTTACTCAATCACGCATCACCACCAGATCACAATATTACACGACGTGCTAGGTAACTCTCACTCTAGTTAGCGAGCCGAGACGTTGTTATCCAATTGAATCTCTACTTACGATGAAATATAACTTCTCTTCCATTTCTCACTACCTTCTAAATTATTCTCATTCGTACTAGTGAGTTGCTGGAAGTCTCTCTGGTCATACGACAAACGTAACTTGGTCATATGCAGGGAGCAGTTCAGGCTTGAAGTAACAGGATAGCTTGTGTTGAACTCCTGAATTATTAGTCACCTTGGTTTAGTGTCATTTACGACCATTAATTCACTTTATGTCTAGTGAAACTGAACTCACTTAGTAAATGTTCTTGATAACATAATTAGTTCAAAAATTTCGCAAACGTTACAAGTTTTATTAGGCAAGTTACTAAAACTTGTACTTGCAAGATGCTAAAAGGAAGCGTCTCTGTACTTCCATAATAGGGTATCATAACAAAAACTCAAAAGACGACTTACGATAGTGGATTATATTGCGGTTTTTCATCACTCAGTTAAAACCATACTTTATTAAGACAATGCATTTTCTGACCTCCTAAATACTGATTGGTTGACGAGATATCATTTAATTGCATTAACTTTTTAGAACTTCAATTATTTGATACATCAGGACTAACCTCAGGGAGCCAAGATTAGATAGGGCTGAGATAATTGTCTGCACACAATTATTATTACATAGTGTAGATCCAAATATATGCACATAAACTTGCACGGTCAGGAAGACTTAAAATTTGCTGACTGGAGAGATGCACAGTGTAGCATGAACTCAATTTCTATAAAAATGTTAAAGAAAAAGAAAATGAAGCGTTGCACTGTAAACTGCTATTTACATTGTCGCCTTTTGCAAAGCTGCATCAACCAATTGGGACGCAACCTCAAATCTAGCGCAGTTTTCAACTAGAAACTGGCTGTAGTTATTTGTGAGCGGAAATGGTCTTACCGAAAACCCTTGGCCTCATAGGTATTACATCTCATTCTCAACGTATAAGTTTCCGTTGAGACAATTAAAAAATTCTATTGCCGTGTTTTACTGCTTCTTAGATCATATCTCAAGTATAAAAAGTAATGACTTTCGTGTTTACGAATCGGTATCGAGTAGTCGTTAATATAACTTTAATTAAAAATGTGTTCACTGCTTTGGATTTTTCAGGATATAGGGTTGGCCTTTTTGTATGTAGTACAGTATAATGGGGTGTGAAACGTAATTTGCCAAAGTCATGCCATTAACTTTATTTTATACTATAAGGAATTTATTCTCTAGCAATATGTGCGGGAACTTATGTGTTTTATCCCAAAAAAAAAATGTTTTCTCGTGACCAACTTTAAGCCATGAAATCAGTTATCACCACACTTCTGCGCTCCATCTTGCCGTTACTTTTCCTAAGATCACTGTTTTATTATCTTTAGCTTATTTCCGTTGATATTGCTGTTTCCACACCTAAACTGTTGATCACATGTGCAGATTATCTTTATGGCAATCCCATAAATTTACACTTATATAAGTAATAAACCCAATCATCTGTCGTCGGTTAGGGTTAGTACTCGCACTTAACTTTTCTGAAGTGTCCAAAAAGACGTCTAGGAATGCAGTTGTTGATTAAGATATGACAAACTCCCTACATTTTAGTGAGTAGGCTCTTCATACCTCAAATACTGTGTTACTGTTGAGAGTGATAAGTATATAATGTAGTGCTCAATTGTAAACCTAAACGTATTTCAGTCAATAAGGTTTCAAACATGCACTGTCAGTGATTGGCCACCTGTTACAATGTGCTATTAGAAGTAGAAAGTAAGTCGATAATAGATTGACTGAACAAATTATATGGAGACTATCCAGTTAATCATTGATTCTGAACTGTTTAAAGTCTTTGAGATACTAGACATTAGTGATTTGAGATCACTTATCCCTTATGTTGCCGCTCGACTTGAGTACTTATGTTCTGTTTTCATATACAGAGGTGCCACATTAAGATAAATGCACATTTTAGCATGGTCAGTAACAAAGTAAGTGCTAAAGTAGAAGTCGTTTTACCGTGTTGGCTGGTGGAGTAGGATGTAAGAAAATTAATAAATGGCATTAGCCCACGAAGTCATTCACTGTTTGTCTAAGCCATTTTAATAGATACAGACTACTTGGTTAGGGTTCGCGTGATAAGACAATCAGTGGCTGGAGATAATGAGTGACAGTTCAGAACCGATCACAGTGGTGCAATTGTATTCACCTTACATTGTCTTCTAGACCTTAAGTTGGATTATTCTTTCATATTCGCCGTTACTTTATTTCAACCTTTTGTATTATATTATCATGTCGATGTCGTAAATTTGATCTCGTCGTGATATGGCTATTCGTACCTTTACGCTAGGCTGTATATGACTGAACGAAGTGGACTGGACTCTTGTTACCGATACCAATAACTAGTTTAAAGCCAGGACATCTTTTCGTTTTAGTCAAATACGTACTATCAAGTCCCAACCAGTAATGACCTTAATAGTAGACTCTGCAACACTTCAGAAGGTTCACATAGTGCCTACATTAAGTACCTAGTTAAGAAGTACAGTCGATTTGATAGCTTACATAGAATCTTTAGCAGTAGATTACACATATCAAACCAACCTATAACAAATCACCATATAGTGCATCAAGTTCATCTTGTATTTCAGTAGACAATAAAACCTTTGTCTTGAATAATACGTGGTGCTTTAACTATAAATCAAGTTGTCTACCCAGTTAAAATCGTAGTGGTCTAGTGCATAGACTTGCGAGGTATCATAGAGTGCAACACTTGGTAACACCTTGCTAAATCTCGGCTATTTTATTTTTGTTTTTCTTTAAAAGTTGTTTTGTTTCAAATAGCGTAATTAACAATACTGCAAATGTAATATAAATCGGCATAAAGAATGTAATACGGTGGTCTTTCTTATATTTACGATATCCCGTCTACAGTTTCATTGCCCTTGTTTGGAGCTGCTCATACACGTAGCATTTCGTAATTTGAGAATTCTGTTTTTAAATTGGATAGTTTATAAAATGAGTAAATAACAGTGAACCGTTTTTAAAGGCACCTAGTGCCCATTAAGAATAAGTTTCTACACGAAATCAATATATGTTAAGGTGGAGAAAAGAACTGAAGCTCTAAAACTTATTGTTAACCTATTTCTGGCTTCAAATGGGGATATTTGGGTCGCCTTGGATGTTTTATCAGACTGAGACATGTTGTGCCCAACTTTTATTTTCTGTCAAGCGCTTGGATGTGTTTCTTTAAACAAAAGGTGGCATTGCCTCTTCTCATGCTGCAGTAAAGTTATGGCAAATATTTGTCTAACCACATTTATAGTGTTCTTGAGATATCTGTGTTATATATTTGCATCCTAAATTTCAATATAAAGTGGTATTGTCGCTGCAATGTTTCGCACCTAAGCATGTCATCAGTTGTGTTTTACTTTGTGGATCCCTTTCTCTCTAAACTAACAAGATTATAGGTAGTTATTTTTTGTAATACCTCAATATTTAGGCAAGATAAAGCTTTATCATACCTTCGATGTATTTATAGGTAATATGAACAATGAATGTTTTGTTTTCAATGCACTAAATGTATTTCCAGAAACAAACAAAGCCTAGTAGCCAAAGTTGTCACTGTTGTAACTAGTTTCTTTAAAAATTTGTAGCTAGTATCGTTCGTAAAACTTAGATTCAATACAAGTACCTTAGATAAGTCCACTTAGTAAATTTTCTAGACTAATCATAGTTAGTCAGCAGATGTTCTTACGCACTGCATTCAATGTGACTCTTCTAGATAGGTTATCTTCCTCAGTCTAGCAGGACCACTTTCCTCTCAATCACCCTTGTTAGTAAATTGCAAAAAAAAACACTCGGAGATTTCATGTGCCTGCTTAGTTATGTTCTTTATGACTCAGCATAAAACGTTAACGTCTGTGATAGGTGCATGGTTAGCTCATACAAATCCGTCCCAGTGTCTGCATGATTGTAACCTACGAAATAACAAGTTCGTGAATTCTATTTTTTTTGACCGTTTCATCAGTACTAACAATTTTCTGGAAACTTCAACTTAAGATACATCTTTGCATGCGGCAATCACATCGATAAATAGGTTTGCTTCAAGTCACTGCTTTCCACATCAAGCATGATTTCCAAACACAAACGTGCAAAGATTTTGTCAGTCCCCTTCAAACACTAGTGTACATTCTGAATCTATAGAAATGTATGTTTGCACAACGTAGAACATGACGTATAGGTTGAAGTCGCCACGCCTCAGCAGCACAGGAAAATGGACACCAAATTAGAAGTAGTACTTCAACAGAAGTTACAGAAAGGTATGGACATATAGCATATATTACAGAAAGAAAGAATTAGTTCATGGAAAGGCATAAAATGATTCTAAGCTTATAATTTAATGAAGGGTGAATTAGTTGTACCATTGTGACTAATTTTAGGCCACATCACCCAATCCTTGACTATTCGTTACAAGATTCACGTGGACCCTAAGTGGTCTGCATCTACCGATACGGCTTAGAACAACGGTCAGTGACTTAGTAAATTGACGCCATATTTTAGTCACCCCTACTTTTCTAAAAATCTTATTTCAATATCAGTCAGCATAGCGCGTTGAGGTAGTCGGTGATTGAAAATACGAATTAGATGCCTGAATCTCTAAGTGAGACATCGTAGGTTTGTCTCATTACCGTTGTGTTTAGAATCCTACAAGGCATAATCAGTCAAACAAAATTAGTCTTGACAGAATTGCACATGTCACCGTGAATCGCATCAACGTGCATCAAAGCAAAGCTGTTGATAAAAGAGGGAGAATATATTAGTTCGCTACCACTGCCTTCAGGATATAAGTTTGAATGAGTTTATCTATCCCGTTGTAACTGACATTAAACCATATTTCCTGATGCTTGCAACCATAAATTGGACTTATGAGCTAGTCGTAGCCACCGCTTCTACAACTGTCGCCGCTATAGTAGTTTATTGGTTTGACTTTTGTTATCTTCTTTAGATTTGTTTCACTGATCGTTAATCAGCATTAAAGAAAGTGATGGGTAAACTTACGTTATATATCCCAGTCAGTAGATGGAAGATAACTAACTGGTTCCCCAACTTCATTTAGTAGTTGCGCGTCATCAAGTTTCCATACCATGAGATCAAATTTACGACATGGACACGACAATATAATACAAAAGGAAGAAATGAAGGTGTATATGGAAGATAATGGAACTTAAGGTCTAGAAGACTAGACAGGGTGAATACAGTTGCGCTACTGTGGTCAGTTCTGAACTGTCACTCTGTGTCTCCAGCCACTGATTGTCTTATCACGTGAACCCCAGCCAAATAGTCTGTATCTATCAATATGGCCTAGATAACTTCATAGAATAGTGGTATGTGCTGGCTTGGTTTCCATTAGCACTTTTCTATACTACTACGTCACTATATACAAGAGGTACTTTGGATAAGTCCTTGAACAATCCTCTGTAAAGTGTACAGGTTAACCATTCTGGGAAGTTGTATTTTGCCTTTTTGACGTGATGTGAAGCATTCTGTTACTCAGTACACGTTTCTATTATTAAGTATATCTGGCATCTGTTCATTCGTCCTAAATGCCATCACTAGAAGTGTTAAAAAGGTTTTTCAGAATTATCAAAAGTCGGATTATGTGCATTTCAAGTCGAAGAGTTTTCTGAAAGATAGTATATTCCTTTCACCGTATCCGTGATTACACTCGGACAAACTGGATGCAAACGACTCTAGTAACCAATTGAATGATAATTCACGGCGTGTTAGTTAGAATGGAGTAATATATTGAATTTGATAGTGATATTATAGATGAAATGCGCTTTCCCTTCAACCGTAAATAAAATGATAACCTAGGACTTAGTTGTGTTTGTACGTACTTTAATTATAATTCAGTCGGGTGTATTACATTTTCCGTCTACGTAAATAGTTGCATCCATTGTTGTTCATTTGTGTGAATTTCCAACCCCCTAAATAGTCTTAACATGCCTTTCTAAGATCTAATCACGTTATTAATTTGACTGTAAATATCTTCAGAGCTTCCCCTTCATATGTTAAAAAGCTAATTAGGAGCTGTTTTCAGTTGGAATAAAGGCTTGACAAGTCTCTAGCACTTAGGTACACGAGGGTGTTGCATGTATCTTTGCAATACTGGCTGTGGCAAACTTCAGGCACCTATCCACAAGTTTTCAAATTAAGACGGCGAAAATCCCCGGCTTATGTATATTTCCGATTAATATACAGTGATGATGGGATTCATAATCTATCAGCGAAACATTCATATACTGGATTTAGGAACGCTCAGTTTATAGAAAGAAAACGAGGTCAGCTGCCTTTTGCGTGACTCACAATTGTACGACATTTATTGATATAGGTATTACTGTGGTGCCCTTTTAGAGTGTGTACAACACAGAACCTGGTACGAGTATTCATTGGTTCTGGTTGTTACATCTTAGTAGTACAGCAAGACTAACACTGAATTAGTAAGTCACTTTAACAGTAATAATAAAAAAGTGGACATAAAATATGGCCTAGAGAGAAAGAATTCGTTTGTGGAGAAGTAGGGAATAATTTTAATTCAGGACTCCATTGGGGACAGATTAAATGCGCCTGTGCAACTTTAACCGATTCTGAGCCATATCACCCAGTCTCCAACAATCGCGCGGACCACAGCAAAGTGGTCTGCATCTAACAACACAGTACTCAGTGACTTCATGAAATGATGCCATATTTAGATTTGAACGAATATACCTTCCTTACATTTTACTCTAGTACCAGTCAGCATTGCGCGCCGAGGTTGTCGGAGACTAGGCATGCGACTTAATCGCCTCAGTCAACTAAGATTTATGACCGATCTACCACCTTTCCGTAATACCTGGCATCTAGCCTCATTTGCACTTACTGTTTTTCCACGAAACAACGATCATATATCAATAACCTAATTATAGCAACGTTCCACATCCATACAGTAAGACAGAGGATTTCTGTGTAGAATACTCATCCTTTCGGTAAGATATGGATATATCGTCTACGCCATAGGTTGGCAAAAGCCAAACAAATTTCGCGAAATCGTGCCAAGATTCTGTCGGACACCAACCCATCAGGGCTGACGAAACCCGTCAAGATAAGTGAAGTTGTCAACACACCCAACTACTTCACCACCTATCTTTAACTCAGATGTTGATGTTAACCAGTTCTGTAGCAACAGTTTGCTTTTGATGGAGAGAAAGGCATCCGGAACATATTTGCATCGCTGTCCACAGCTATCAGAGAACTTTGTATTTTATGGGCGTCTTCTTCAAACAGAACTATGTCGTCTGCATATTCTAAGTCAATTAGTAGACCTCCCGGAAAGAGATTAGTTCCTGAAACTTCGGACGAGGATTACTTACTGCCATAAATCTACTATAGCATTAAACAAATATGTGGATAGTGAACACCCTTGAAGTATACCACTTGAGGATACAAGTTTAGATGACACTTTGCCTTAAGCCCGGACACGACAATTAGTGTCTGAATAAATAGCCTCTATGAGGTTTATCTACTTCTGAGGTAGACCTTTGGAATAACAGACACCATCACTAAAACTTTTGGTCTGTGGTCAGATTCTGCTTTCACGTCAAGATACATCGTCATTGTTGGACGCCGATATGTATGTCAATGTTTCAAAATCTTGCGAATACTTGGTTTATACAACTACAACCAGGTCTGAAACCACCCTGGTTTCCTCGCATTTGCAGTTCACGTGTTGCAGTTAAGCGTCTGACAATTGTTGAAGTCAATATTTTAGACACTATATTAGTCCAGCTAATTTCTTTATGATTGATCCTGGAAAGATCGATGATCGAAACTAGTCAGAATGGATTATGTCCAGCTACCAGACTTTAACTAAAATATAAATCAATCTAATTGTTAAAGTTGGACCATCATTCTTAGAGACCTCTAAAATCAATCCACTGGGACCCGCTGCCCTTCCTTGCTCCAGATTATCTATGACTTTTTAAACTTTCGTAATAATCCAAGATGGCCGGTCGATTTTTCATTCAGGTTGCTTGGAAATAGTCGGTAGTCCTAAAGTAGCTAAAAGGCAATTGAATTGCTTCTCGAAGTGTTCACCTTATCGTTTTAGACGTTTATACCGAGAGCAAATAAATGTCCCATTTTCTGGTGTACACGCAGAAGTAACGTTTAGCCTGTATTGACTTAATCTTTTGACGAGCGGTAGACACACTTTCTGTACACAGTATTTTATGGCGAATACTCGAACACAGTTGAATGGCAGAGCTACTGACTTCCAACAAATATACAACTTCATGAAAAAGGATACTTCGATTCGTTTTCCCACCTATACAATGTTTCGGTTCACTTCTCAGAATCTATAAACGGCAGCTCTTCCTAAAATCGTTTTTAGCTCTCGAGTTAACCATGATTCAGGTATGTATTGGTAAGCTGTGCTTTGATTCGGATATTTGATACATCTTAAAACTTCACTTATAGACTTATCACTTAATATCAAATGAAAATTTCAGTTGACTTGGAAAGGTAATGCAGGAACTTATCTGAACAATCTAAAAACAAGAGTATGAGTAGGTGCCTATTTCCAGAAAATGCAGACTAAGATATTTCATGTTTCTGCTCCTGAAACGTACTTACTTAAGTACTACCAGGCACACCAACAGACTAAAAGTCGGGTTGTGTTGTCCTCACTACGCACTTAGTTCTTCAATATTAGTACGAGTAAGTAGATATCTCGTTACGCTATGGTCGGCCTCATAAATTTAGCACGTGCTATGCCTTATTTGATTACCTGCAGCGATACTTCACTAAGATCTCCGTGGTATATTGATAAGAACGACGAGTTCATATTTAATAACGCAGAGTTTTGTACCGCGTAGTTTGCAAGTTGGTGTACGATTATAGCCACACATCTGCGATCAACAACGAAATACTTCCGTAACAACTTTTCCTTAAGATACTACAACAAGGAACTAGTCTGCATTTCTTCATAGGCAACTGCTTTTACAATCATTTCTTGAAATCTGATAATACTCAACAAATACTTTATTAACAAATGACATTCAACTGTAATGAATTCTAGTTATCGGTGACGAAATATTGAACGGGAAAACAAAAGACATGAATTCGCGACTAGTATGCCTTACTGCTCCGCTTTTTGGCGTAAGACTTCTGAAAGTAAATAAAGTGTAAAACTAACATTTTCTCATAGATTTCTGTCATCCCTGATGACGTCGACGCAATCGCAGAAGAAGTGCGTAACTATATGAGCAATTACGACTATGTAATAACATCCGGGGGTATTGGCTCTACTCACGATGATGTGACGTATGAGGGTAAATTTGTCTACTTAACTATTTGAGAGCAGGTGTTGCAAAAGCCGTAAATGAACGGATCGTTATACACCCAGCGTTTTTACAAACACTCAAGAAATTATCAGATCCTAATGTTATATCCTCTTCAGACCCCATAGCAAAACTCGCCAAAATACCGGAGTCATCGGAGCTATTATATAAATCAGGAACCCAGATAGGGAGTGAAAGATCATACCCTGTTGTCAAAGTGAGAAATATCTACATCTTACCAGGAATTCCATACCTATTCAATTTGGCACTGGACATAATTAAGGCAAGTTTGGTTCTAACCTTTGAATCTATTTTACACAAGAAACTCTGGGACCTAAGGAAAAGCCGGATCTACATATAATATAGGTGGCAGCTTCCACAGCTGAGTGCACTGACTTGACGATGGACTGTTTTTGTATGTATTCCGCAATGAATCCTGCAGCAAATGCGTCTCCAGCCCCATTCGTGTCTACTATCTGATCCTCTCTCAATTTTTCCACAACAAATTGGTGGACGCTTAGGTCAAAGGAATCAGTAACTACGACGGGTTCGTTTCCTCGCGTTACGATGACGATACGTTTATGTTGTTTTCCATCAGCAAACGGTAAATTAGCAATGTACCGGACGATCCCATGAACTGTTCTGTCAGAAAGGGCATGGGCTTCTGCATACGCTGTAGCTTCAAATTCATTTCCAAACACAATTCCTGAGTAGGATAGCATTATGTCTACTTCATCAGTTTTAAACTGAGACAGGAAGGGAGCACTGAGATTGAAGCAAAACAACTTCTCAGATGCCAAAGAATGTTTTGCCACCTTAAGCATGCCATCGTAGCAGGAAGATATTACATAACCCTTAAGATAAAATTAATAACATATTATTTAAACCTACTGCAATGTAATACACTTGTGCTTTTTCCACGAGACTCCAAACATGTGGCTGTTCAATGTGGTTCAAAGAAAGATCACATGCTGCTCCTAAGTAAGTGACCATGCTGCGTAGTTTGTTGCTTGTCAAGACGGCTACCTTTCCTGTTTTTAAGGGTTCTTTTGTAACTTGGAATTCTGTCGTTATGTTCAACTCTCGACACTCATTCATTATGTGCTTCCCCATTAGGTCGGAACCGATGCATCCAACGTATGAACATACAAATGGCTTTCCAATTATCCACTGAATCATTTTGACTGTATTCAATGTAGATCCACCAGCAATATATTTCACACCATTTTGTTTCTCAATTTTGTCATAGATGCTCATATGTTTTTCTTCAGCTAATATTGCATCATCTTTTTTAAGGTCGTATTCTTCATAAATCTCTTCTTCGGCTTCTACTATAATATCTAACAGTGGATTCCCCATTCCAAAAACGTAGCCTTCTGGAAAATCATGCATTCTGGAGTTTGTTTTTGGTCAAAACAGGCGGTATTCGATTGCTAATTATTATAAGCTGTTGTCCAGCCAATCGTTGTTTCATTTGATTTCTCTGAAATCTGATTCGCTGTTTCTAGGTCACATGAAGGCCAAAACATAGTAGGTACAATAGGCTAGGATACGTACTTGTTTACGGTGGGCGTTTAGGCAGATCGAATTCCTAATTGGTATTTCACTAGTATAACCATGTCATTGTCATATGCCGCTTCGTCACAAGAGATAGAATTCATCACACTTGTGTATGCTCTCATGTAGGACCGACTACAGGTTTATGTTTTTTTTATGGAGTTCTCTTATCTCGATTAATTTCTGTTGAGTAGTTTTGTGCTGTTTGTTTTATCAACATACAACACTGTTCCAGAACATTCTGAGCTGATAAAATATCCCGTTAGGATTGTGCACTAGAGTGGCATTCAGATATCTTGACATGTACTCTATTTCCTACAACTCTAGTAAGTAGTTTAATAATAAACAGATAACAAAGACTACTGATAATGAGAAATTCTTTGTTCTAAGTCTACATAGTTTTGTGTAATCGGGATATTATTGCTAACATGGTTCTTCTGGAATCTACTGCCTTCCGAATAAATTTCATTTCTTTCTAATGAGGTGTTTTATAAACTTATTAATTAATTTACCTATAATCGTCAAGTCTTCTGTGCCACTAACAAGATGTCGATTGATGTTGTTACTGTTCGTTTTTGCACAATCGAAAGCCACCCAATCTCCACTTTGCAACAGGGGAGTGGTAGGCAAGGTGTCACAAATATATCCTTCTACTCTGGTTTATAGCTCACATGAGTATACAGGTGAAATACCACAACGTTTTTCTTTTTTTATGTATTTAAGTTGAAGCTTAACTGACTGCTATAGGTATACTAATAATTAACAGTTGGAAAAATAAGTGAATACTAAAACTATAAAATAACCATCTGGCGATTAGTTATTGAGGATATGAACACCAGTTCATCGATGAATTATCTAAGTTATTATCTAAGTTTCATATTTTTTTCTTCAAATATCTCTTAGCACATATATATATATATATATATATATATATATATATATAAAATAAAACTATGATATTTGTTGATCCAAAGTGCATGTTTTCAAAACAACTGCAACACATCAGTATGATAGTTTTCATTTATTTTTTTAAATTTAATTTAATAACTGTTGATGTGACAATCATGTCAGTTGTAATAATTGTATACAATTCGAATAATTACCATATTTATTCAACCAGATTATATAACTTGCCATTTTATTTGATACATTTTCCCTACTTTTCGATGCTTTTCACAATACGCAGGATCATATCCGAGATCCAAACGTTATATTTTTTCATCAATCTCTGTATATCACCAGTGAGGAAATGAAAATAGCGAAAGATCTATCTGAATTAGCTGAAAAATATCAAGGTTTAGTGAGTATTGGATCTTATCCTGCGTTGCATAACAAGTAATTCTCTCTCTCTCTCTCTCTCTCTCTCTCTCTATATATATATATATATATATATATATATATATATATATATATTACTCGTATTAATAATTTTTGTAGTATGCAACTTAGTTACTGATTTAAAGTCGCTATTTTTATTTGAAGGTTGTTCATTTCATGTATTGACCTTTCCTCGATATCTGTTAACAACCAAATAGTACTGGATATCCATCGGTTGGTCACTGAGTAGTGACTGATTGGATGTTACTCTTATCCATTATAGTGTTGATCAAATTTTGTCGATCAAATTGTAATATGGCCACTAGTCTAAGTGGCTCGACATTACTGGCAGTATGTAGAAATGGGAAGTAGTTTAAGGGTAGTGTTATGGCCTAAAAAATATATAGACGGCTTTTGATTGATATAAGAGACCAATTTATGGCCTTGTGCGCATGTGCTCACAATGACAAAAGCAAATGAATGCCTTGTTAGTCCCTGCACGTCTGCCCGATGCCCACTCGGTCCCGAGCCAAAATGAGAGAACACAAGATTGACGAACTAGCTAGACATAATCATATTATATTTCACACATTCTTTAATATACACATAAAGTTTGGTCACACAGCAAACCAATTAAGAATTTTACATGAATTCAAAACAAAGGAGATTGTGGCAGGGTAACTTGTACACAACTAAATAACCTTAGTATATATTAAGAGATAAAACACTAATATCAAATATCTAAATGAGAGGATGAGGTGGTTGAGACGTAACAACGATAGAAATCAAATGTTTGCACTACGCACAGTTAAAATAATTGAAATAGTATTCTAAACCACAGTTCCGAGAGCTCGTTACTCTTCGTTAATCGTTCAACATAATAGGAAGTCGGCAGGAAACTCTGGACTATGAAACTGGGTGACCTGGGATCGAATCCGCAGGGGAACACATGTTCTCTGAAAGGTTGCGGGTACTCCTCGTTGATGAGTGCCAACTAGCACGAAACAGGTCCAGTATTTCCTGCTGAATACCTTTAAATTACCTAGTACTGGACATCTAATTTTTTTGTGGTATGACAGACTTCGACAATCTGCATTGAAAATCTTTCCAAGTATCCTAGCCTTTTCGGATACTTCGGCCTTTGATATATTGGTATATTCACGTTACGTAATGATTATCAAAAACTTTATGTACGTGGCATTTTACTTAGTTATTGAAATACACTTTGATGTCATAAAACTAGAATTCAGACAGCCATATTAGTATATGTTGGTAACGTAACAACAGGCGTTCACCTTTTCAACATTCGTCTTAGTTATTATTTAAACTGTTGATGAACCTTTGAACTTTACAGACCACTAACTTCCTGAATTACTTTCGTGATTGATTATTAAATATTCATCTGATAGTTTATTTGCTTTTGATTGATTATACCGGTTTCATTGGTATCGGTTTTATTCTATTGTAAAACTTTTGTACTAGTATAAAGCCGTAGCAAGGAGCTGATTGAAATAAATTGTATTATAGTCATAATAATACTTGATATTTTGGAACAGAAAGTACATATTTATTTATTTTCCTATAAGTAATTGCATGAAGTAATACATATATACCATTTATCAGCAACTATATTCAACTATCGAATTCTTGTGTTTCCATCGATTAGTTATTATCGTGTTCGAATAACTTTTGATTCGCTTGAAGAAGATACGCTTAAACTGGCCTTTGAAGAAGCTAGCTGTCTATTTAAAGATTGTAAGTTGTTTTTTCACCTTTGTTTATTTCATGTATGTTTATAACTTCATTTTCGATATATCAAAACATGTTTATATGTTTTAAAATCTTTGACTGATGTTAGATAGAAAACTACTGAATCCAGAAAACATGATCTAAATTTAAACTTACTGGCGCACTGTATCTTTCACCACATTGCATCATTACATAATCTGACCAACTCTGTTTTCCAACTAGAAAACTATTTAATATAGATTTGTTTGGACATCATGCAAAACTCTAAAGTGACCAAATAATTGACCATTATCAATATACGTTAATATAACCTAACCAATAGGATTCTCTAACGTTATGGTTTAGGCAATATTAAATCAGCTAGTTTCTAGTAATTGATTATTGTACTGTTTATTGCTGATTTGGCAGAACTGTGTAGTTCATTCTTGCTAATTTGATTTTCTTCATGCTCTTAATTTTTTTTAGCGATTATAATGTATGATCCAAATCCAATCGATAAAGCAGGTTCTGAAGTATATAAATTGTGTAAAAAGACAGGATGTACTCTTAGTAAACGTGTAGCGGAATCTGTGCAGATTATCGAAGAAGCGTTGGATAAATACAGGTACAATATCAGTGGACTGTTTATATTTTTTTTCAAAATGAATTAGATTTAATTATTAAGTTTATTTATCAGGTTAGTATTATTTTGTTGCGACCTATAGATTTTCAGCAGAGTGCTAATTGATGAATTCTACGGACACAAACTTTGGTAGGCTACCGGAATATGCACAACCGTTAGTACATCTAGGTATTCTCAGCCTATAGTCAGTCAGCTGTTTTCTTTTGACCCAAGTTATTGAAAGGTAGGACGCTTGAATGATGCACCAGACGGTTTCGCAATACTGAACAACGTTTATTTAAGCACATTCTCTCATATGTCGATTTAATTACGATGATTATTAATTATGGGAAAATCATAAGTGATTATTTTACAAATTCTGTACGAAATTACATTAAATGTCGTAACATTTACACTTAAGTAATTCTTAAATTACGTGGAGATAACTCAAATTGAATTATTTGAATGTGATAAGAGCTAAATAAATCAAGCCTATAAAAGAAATTAATACAAGTCATCTGCGTGGTTTTTGAGTAATGGTATTTTTGAGCACTTGATATCCCCAATATATTTCCTTATCAACTCATGCACTTTATTATACTGTTTTCAAATGTTTTTTCGATAAGTTTGATAGGCATAACGTTGTTCTATTTTTGTTTTAATGGGGTAAGACTTAACTTTTTTATACTTTATTGAGAATAACTCTTGCTCGTTAGTTCTAAGACTTTCATGAATATGAATGGGGTAAATGGCAGTCTTTATAAATGAAGATTTAGGATGATCCTTATGATAATAATATACTGAATGAAATGAATAAATGTTAACAGAATATATTCGGATGTAGAAACTGCAAGGATAAGATGTCATGCGAATTAAAGGTATAATAAAAGTTTTTTTAAAAAACACTACGTAAAGGGAATTTATGGAAAGAAAACAACGGCTATGGCATTGTCAACTAATCTTACACGTACCCAACTTGATATATTATCAGTTGGTCTAGGGTTTTGCGTATTTTACTCAAATTCAGACACGCTTCATATCCAAGATCCACCAGAATGCTTATTTAATTAAACAACAGATCTTACACCACCTTTACAAGAAGATCTTAGTCATTTTAAATCAACTATTCTAGATCATAGCCGTTTACTTTTCGGAGATGCATTATTTAGCTAACGATCACTGCGAACAACTTAGTAAAATAAATAGAGACAATAATATTCTACTAAGACGACTTGATAAGTGTTCAGGCATAGTATTGTTAGATGGACAAGATTATATTAAAATGTCAGATATTCTGTTAAATGGCAAACTATACCTTAAACAAAAGCGGAGAACAGAAAGGAATTAATTAAAAAACAACTCACATGGGTGCTTAAACGATTAAAATCAAACTCTATAATCACGTCGGAAATATCCGAAAAATAAGGCCAACTTAGGTTCATAATGCCTCATTCGTATGGTCTACCTAGAACGCGTAAAGAAAAACTATTACTCCTCCCGATTTTAGATTTACTCAGTTCTCTTACTCATTCTGTTATGAAATGGTAGATATCAAAACACTGCGAAGGGAAGCTTATTACATGTTGAGGTTAGCGGTGGTTTAAAATACGTAATGTGTAATAATCACATGCTATTTAGTCTCTTGCATATCTTTATTATGTTAATATTCAATTAAATGACCAAATGTTATAATGAAATGTTCACAGTCGTATCGAAGCTTATTATAGCATGAAAAACTACTTTTATTATTCATAATGTGACTGACTAGATTTTTATCTTAATAGAAAATAAATTCCATTAGGGGACATAAATGTATAATGAATACAGCTGATCCCCATTAGTGCCTTATACCTTAATGGACACCAGTAAACGACACCTGACGTTTAACCGTAAAGGACTATAATTTAACAAAAATGCCACTCCTGGTATCACGCATTGATCTAAATCATACAACTACTGATCACCTGAAAGAACTGGACGGCTGCCCCGCCCTAGTATGAGACTACCTTAGCAGTGCGCACCCACGACCGTATCAGGAATCGAACCCCGGACCCTCTGGTTCCGCGGCAAACGCCTTAACGGTCGATATTTCTAATTTAGTCAATTCGTGATACGTTTGCGCGACCTCATCCATTGTCATCAGTGGGTAACTGCCTTACACCCGACACGGTTGAACTCCACCGGTTACGTCTTCACACTAGAGCTCCAGGAATTACCTCAAGGAGCTGATATTTAGTTGCAATGCCACTGTTTATATGCAATTCTAACTAGCCCAAAATTCCAACAGGATTATTGTTGAGTAGTTTAAGTTGTTTGGTTTGACAAAAAACTACTGTATGGTATTATTCTGATCATGTAACAGCATAAATTATGATGTAACTAGACTTCTGTCATTAATGAACAAATTAAAATGGTATGAAAATGAATTGTATCTTGTTGTTTTTCTGAAAACGTTTGTTACTTTACTGAATGAATTTTTCATTTATGTAATCAATTTTATAATTAGATTTTTCATTTATCGAAGCTTTAAAAAGTCATTCTCTTTTAATTCGACACGTTTGTTTTTTTATCATTTACAAAGTCATTCTGAGCTAGTTATATGTTTCAATGGTGGTAAAGACTGTACAGTGCTACTTCATTTAGTTCATGCTGTAGTTCAGCATCTAAATAATAGTAACCACGAAAGTAGAAAACCCACAAAATTACCCAAACTCTTATATATTCGTTCGCATTCTACGTTTCCGGAAATTGAAATATTTGTTGAGAAAACAGTCGATGTTTATTATTCATCATCGAATGAAATTTTACGACCAGATCTAGAAAAATATGAACAAAAACAGACTAGTGTGAATTCACAGTCTTCCTTATGTTCAAAAGAGAGTGGTGTAGTGATATATGAAGGATCTATTAAAAGTATATTGGAAAACTTTTTACATGATAATCCTGAAATAAAAGGTGCTTTTATGGGTACAAGATATACAGATCCTGGAGCACGTAAGTTTAACATTTCTATTCTCAGTACATTCTGTTTTTCATTGCTCATTTTACTATTTATAGATTAATAAATGTTCCAAGAAACTAAATATTCTTAACATGACATTAAAAAACAATTTAAATGAAACAACATTTTGTCCTTTTTTAAATTATTTTCTCATTATAACATCACACTAATATCATGGGCTGTATCAATTATACTGTTTAGCAACTTCTTATATAAATCGACTACTTGTTTGTAAACAATTTCGAACTTGAGACGTATGATGATTGGTCCAAGTTTTCATCGTTATTGGTCATGACAGTCGCTCACCGTAACCAGGCATCCTGAACTTAATACCAAATTTCAAACCGAGTGTCTACGATTTTGTTATGTTGGGCGATTAAAGAAAAGCAACGAACTTTCAGAACTGTATTTTAGAATACTATTTCAATTAGTATAACTGTGGGTAGTGTAAACATTTTATTCCTATGATTGTTACGTTCCTCTTATTCTATCCTCCCGTTTAGTATGTTAACTCTTAGTATATTGTTTCTTACTATGAACTACAGTTAATTGGTTGTGTACAAGTTACCCTTATTCACTACCACTATCTCCTTTGTACTGTATTAATGTTAGATTCCTAATCGGTTTGCTGTTTTATGTATATATAAAGGAATTTGTGAAATATAGTATGATTCTCTGGTTGGTCTATCGTCTAGTATTCTCCTCTCTCCGGCTTGGGACTGAGTGGACATAAAACAGACTCGCATTTATCGATTAAGCACACCCGATTGGCGTTGAGATACCAATCATTTTTCGCGTTATAACAGGCTTCATACACTGTTGGCTACTTTGTGGTTTACGTGCCCCAAGTTTTCGTCTGATTTATATTTCTACACCAGCTAGCATCTCTAGTTGGTTGGTTGTTATACGGGTCTGTGTATGTTGTAAATAACTTAGTAATCCTACTCAACTGATATACCGAACCACACCGAGTAAACCAGGATTGAAAGTTAAGTACATGAACCATATAGTTAGTTTAAATGTTTACGTAGATTCACTGAGTAAAATAATAAGTTTCGTTTCGATGATTGTCTATGTAAGTATTAAAATACATATAATTGGTGCGAAAAATACCTTCTAAAGTACGATTAGTTATCCAATTACCTGTATTTAATACTTACCACTTATATCTGCTTCTAGTGCCATTTTCATAAGTTACTAACTGCGTTCTATAGATCCTTCCGCTATGCGGCTAGTAGCCAATAGTCTAGGCAACTCACTATCATATGCATTGTAATATAAGATGGTTATATGTTGTCGGGAGAAATTTTTATATGTAGCTTTTGTGCTATCTGGTGTCTGGAGAATCCAAACTTTTGCTACCATAGCTCACTGACGCATGCATCTGACTTACAGTTCAACCCGCATGCCATCAAAGCTATAAAGCATAAGTAGTCTGGGGTTTCCTGCTGACTACTTTCAACTAACTTGCAGTAACATGTAGTGAAATCGATGGAGCCTCATTCAACTAGTTGGTATACTACAACTTTATCGACAAAATTTGATCAGTACTAAAGAACTAGACAAAATTGTGGTCGGTTACTATTCAGTGGCCAATCAATCCAAATGTCTGTCCTTTAGGGGATTAGTCAATGCCGAAGCAACTTAATAGTAAAGACTACAGATTGTGAAACTGAGTGATGACGATTTAAACCTCACAGTTTCATTGAGATTACTGATACACACTGCTGATGGGCGCCAACTAGTCCGAGGCATGTCTACGTTTATAAAACATCCGAAGTTTTTGAGTATTTTACAATATTCACTGGATTTCGTGCCATAGTGTGCGGATGATTAGCACTTTCTGATTGCCAACATCGTGAAAGAATATTTCCTTTTCTCTCACTTTGAAAAGACAATCTAATTCATTTTGACAATCTTACCAACTGGGGGAGGAGCTCAATTACTGAAACCAACTGACAACTACCTAACACCTATCACGATAAATCTAGGAGCGAAAAAGTGTGCTCTTTCTAGTGCGAACTTTGTCTAACTATACCAGTCTAAGCGAACGGAGCACAGCTGGAGATGTTTGTTGTTTATCTAAAATACCCTATTGTCTCTTCCTAGAGCACTTGGCATTGTTACATTATTCTTAAACCTGAAGTTCGATGCATTTTGTTTTCTTGGCACTATGACTCGATTGAGTTGTCGCGATAGGTGTGCTTGAATTTGGCGTTTATGTATCAACTATAGTTGGGAATTTCGTTGAACACAAAAACACGTCTTTTTTCAGCGTACTTGGCTTTACATTTTCAGATGACTGCCTAATAGATTATCTGCGTTATCCTATTGTGGCAATGTTCTAGTGAATTAAAGTTCCTAATGTTTGCTGCTTATTTGTATATATGTTCGTTAATCGTTTCCAAACCATTTTTCAAGATGAATCGTAGAAACTGCTTTCATAATGACTGGTTTATTACTATGATTTAAACGTTTTAGATTTAAAAAATAATGACTCTTATTAACTGATTGTTATCTTCTACATAGGTAAAATGTCTCATATGATGATGTCGGATCCTGGCTGGCCTCAAATCCTTCGAATCAATCCACTTCTAGAGTGGACTTATTCAGATGTTTGGGATTTTCTCCGTTCTCTTTCAATTCCATATTGTAGTCTTTATGATGTTGGGTAATCATCATATTTTATTCTATGAATACAAGTAGTAAATTCGAATTTTTTGAAATGAATTTATAAAAATATTCCTAGTCGAAAATTTCCATCGTTTTCTCAATCTTGACGTTTCAAATAATTAAATGTTAGTTATGTTATATTTAAATACAGTCAGCCCTGTCGCCACTTGTTATATCTAGGTATGTTCGGCTCAATTACAGTCGTATGGCAAATATAGCGTGTAACCTTGATAATTGTAAATCAGTGCCCGTATACGTCTGCCGGCGAATACCAGTCCCTAAGCCGGGATGGAGAGCATACGATGGATGGACCAATCAGACAGAATCATACTATATTTCACAAATTCCTTTATATATACATAAAACAGCAAACCGATTAGGAATCTAACATTAATACAGTACAAAGGAGATAGTGGTAGTGAATAAGGGTAACTTGTACACAACCAATTAACTGTAGTTCATAGTAAGAAACAATATACTAAGAGTTAGCATACTAAACGGGAGGATAGAATAAGAGGAACGTAACAATCATAGGAATAAAATGTTTACACTACCCACAGTTATACTAATTGAAATAGTATTCTAAAATACAGTTCTAAAAGTTCGTTACTTTTCGTTAGCCGTCCAACATAACAGTTTAATATTACAGACTGATTATAGTTAGATAATCATGGATGACCAGAATCGGCGAACTGTTGTTTCGTTTCCCTATGATACGCATCAAAGTAGGGATTGTTCTTTGGACCTAGATACTCGTTAGGGAGTTGGAATCCCTTAATTTTTTGTTCTAGTTATACCACAGTATTGTTTGATAGTCATTTTTGTATAAATGTCTTTATTCCTGTTACTGATAAGATCATAACTCCTGTGTCATAATGAGGTAGATATCCAGTTTTCTCTGGTTTCCAATCTTGTCCAACTGATATCAGTCTGTAATATAAACTACTTTCAAAGTGAATAATCTAAACTAGCTTCCTGTGAGGAAATCAAGATACTATAGATAATCAGGTGTCATAACTTAGTTGTTTTAATATTTTCTTTGTCATAACTACTTTCCACTTGAGACTGAAGTAATTATCTACTATCATTATCTATCACATTAAAAGTCTAGTAAATAAATGTGTATCCAGGTGTTTAGTTGATGTGCTACTTGATTTCATACTTGTAGGGATATTAGTTAATATGCAGGACATTTCAATCAAGTGCCAATATCATTTAAAAAATTATCAAATCAAGAAGTTGATTCCTAATAGTTCATACCTATAACCTAACTAGATGGAACTTATCATCTCTATATGATCATGATACCTTGAAATCATCAAGGTAGTATTCAGTGGTTCACAGTTTACTACATAATCCAATTCGCGACATGATATGATCACCACTGTATGTTATTTGTAACTTTCATTCAACTAATATACTCATCCGCCTTTTGATTATTACTATTCTCTCCCGTCTTCTAAAACTTGTCATGTATTATCAACTCGTTTTACATAAACAATAACGTGGTTTTTTCTGTATTACAGATACACGTCAATTGGAAGTTTAGAAGACACACATCCTAATCCTCAATTAAGATATATTACAGAAAGTGGACGAATAGCATACTATCCAGCCTATACACTAGATGAGGAGAATTGTGAACGTATTGGCCGTGTACATGAAAATACGGAATATAAATGAAGTAAATCCATATCTAAGTGCATTTCGCAAAATAATCTTTGCGGAGGATATTTATGATTTTGAATAAATGGTTACAAAATCTTGTTTTTGCAGTGGCTTTTCCCCAATAATAGTATCTGATTCATAAGAGAAGCAAAACCTGGAATATAAGTTCATCGGTCCACATCATTATAACAGAATAAAACTATCAAGATGATTACTAAACTGGTAAAAGTAGTAGTTATATAAACGGTAATAATAAAACTCAAATATAGTGAATATGATCCGAGAAGAAATGATGAATCCACAGAATAAAAATTACGAATTAATTTTAAAATTCAGGATCTACGAGAAGATAAAGGGTAAATGTATCTGCAGCAAATTTTGAGCCACATCATTCCAAAGACTGGTCAAGATAACTGCTTAGACCCTGGATAGGTAGTTTACGCCTAACAGCACTGCTCAGACCAACAGCCAAAAATAGTCTGATCGTATAGATTTTAGTAGTCGGTTACAACTTACCTGGTTGGGCCAAACAAAATCTGTAGGTACGGTTATCTGATTGTTCATGAAATTATCTCTCAAATTTTATGTTAAGAAATCTTGATATTTGTTTGGTTAATCATTACTGGTACAGCATTTGTCTTACAATGTGCTGTCCAGTAAGGCGTTGTTCTGACTATCCAAGAGCTGGGTGATGACGTCAATCTTTCGGCAGTAGTATGAATCATAATTTCGATATTCGTATATTTTAAGGACGCTAACTGAGTTACATTTTAATATTAAAAAAATTGAGATTAACATAATGAGCTAATTAAACAGTAAATTGTACAAATCTCAACTAAAAAAGCGACACCTCGCGGTAGCCTTGCCCGAGTTTCTTCATGAAACTAATCGGAAAACAGTATAATCGAATATAAATAGGATTTGCAAAATACAATTGGGTCAAACAATTGTCCAATGAAATTAAAATATTCAATACAGACACTGAATTGTGAATGAGTCATAGGAAGTGAGCCTTGTTGCGATCATAATAATAGAACGAATCTATTCGTTTTCAAGCAGACCCGAAGTGGTAAAATATTTACTATATATGATCTTACTCCATGGTCAAGGATAAACCTAGTCACAATTAGGGGTTGTATAGATAGTTAGTTGCCAGTCCTGATATCATGAATTGTTCTGAATCAGGCAACCATTGGTCACCTGGAAGCACTGGACAGCTGTTTCGTCCTAGCATGGGACTCCTCAGCAGTGCGCATTCACGACCCCTTGGGGATCGAACCCAGGACCCTCTGGCTCTGCGACGAGCGCTTTACCATTGGACCACTGAGCTGGCTACTAACGGGGTCAATCTGAGCTATAACCACAAATCGAACTTGCCAAAACATGCATAAGTGTATGTTTGTGATGTTACATAAAATGGGTTGGTTGTTCAAGACAATTCCGGGTAAAAACTAGAAATGTAAATGAATTTATTTTGTGAACATCTTGGTGTCAATCGCAATTAAATTTTATGAGTGTGAAATTCATTCTTTCTACTTGCTGCGTCACATCTCTTCTGTGGCCAGTGAAAAATATAGATCCTAACGACCAGTTCTGAACCTACTTGCTACTCAGTAAAAGGAATGATTTTACGAATTGTGTAGCAATTCGCTTTTTTTTATTAGTGCAGCTAAGTCGTCTCATATGTGTTTGTGAGTGTTGGACTTCCAACATAGGATGAATTTCCTAAGCAGTTAACAGATTATGGAAATGAAAACGATCATTTCCCTATCCACGATATCCATCGCAATGTGATTGAATTTACGTCCATTAGATGTACACAATGTAAAGGGGCATTCACAGCGACCAACATTATCGTCATTATCACATTAGTTACTTTCTCAAAATATCAAGTAATATAAACGACTAAGTGATTGGAGATATAAATCCTTCTTTTATGTTCTAGTAGTGGAGGGATTTGAAGCAGCAACATTATCAGAGATGCCCACAATTCCGTTGTTTAGTGAAAGATTAGATAAAGAGTATTCAATATTTTATTGATTTGCTGTATTTGGATTAATTGATTTATAACACGCTATTTAGGGGATGAAAATAATCGCATAGAATGCCTTCATTGTGTTACCGGATAATAAGAATGATTTCGTTTCAGCGGAAAGGATTTTCTTTTGACGAAGTCATTTACTAGAGCTGTACATTCGTTGGGAAGTCTTCATTTTGATTTAAGAATGCGATGGGCTTCTTAACTTACTACAATCTCAGTACAGTTCAATTCACGTGACTTACATTCACAGTTTATAGTTTCTATATTTAATATAACTGGTCACTTGTTCTATTTGCATTCGTTTTATGCCTCCTTTTCATACTTGATGATTTTGGTTTTTGATTATTTCCCTGAAGAAACCGTGACAAGACTGATGTAAGTAGTGCTAAAGTTATTTTTAATTGCAATCGCTGAGACTGCGAATAAAACTTTATCTATTTATAGCCTCGACGTCTAGAACGATGGACAGAACATTTCAAAGATCAGTTCAGTTGGCATTCTGCCACTTTACACTATCTCCAAACAGTATGAATGGAAAATCGACATAGAAGCAAGGAAGAGCTTCGGACACAGTAAACCTAGCCTCAAAGGTACTTATAAATGGTGATCCAGAAATTAGGTTAACTGGTATTTTAACCAAAGTTCTGGAACTGGTCGTAATTTCATCGTTAGTTGTTCTAGAATATAAGAGACAGCCAAAGTCATCTTGTGATAATCACTGAGGAATCGCTTTGACTAATATACCGTGTAAAATATTAGCTTCAGTAATTGTTGGACGCCTAACAATGGTTCGTGAATTGAAAAGTAAAAAACCTAGTCGGTTTCAGAAATCTTCGTGGTTTATTGACTACATATTCACCACCGATCAGAGTTTAGAGCATAGACATACTATCGGTGTCAGACAATAACCATGTATCTTTACTTGAAAGCAGCATTCGGCTCCATATACCTAGATGTTTAGTGAAGGTGTTTATCATTCAAAAGCTCACCTTAGAAGTAGGTAAACCTCATGAAGGCTCTTTATTCGGACATTACTGGTCGTGTCCGAGCTTATGACGAATTGTCACCTTAACTTGTAACTTCAAGTGGCATACGTCAAGGTTGCTCACTATCCACATGTTCATTTAATTTCATAATGGGATTACTACCGGGTAAGCATAATAAAGTTAAACGCAGGCAATTCAGTCAGCCGTGGATAACGTAGAATCTGGTACAAATGCACAGAGGTCCAAGTTGTCATACGACATTAACACGATGACATCAAACTTAAAAGATTAATCCGACAACATAGTTCAACAAGAAGGAACAATACGAACGTATGCAGGAAAGAATAGTGGAAATTAAGATTTAGAAGAAGTTAAGGAGTGAAGATACTTGCACTACTGTCATTTATTTGACCCATGTCGTCTAGTGTATCCAGCTACTGATAGTGATGGTAAATCAGTTAATGAAATCGTGAATCTTCGACTGAAGTGTTTGGACTATGTATTACGTATGCACAACTTTCGACTATTTCGACGTGCTACGCCGACTGATATTGGAGAGGGAGCGAAGGTAGGTAGGGGCGGCCAAACCAGTGCGTGACAACGGTTCATGAAGTCACTGACTGTTGATCTCAGCTATGTTGGCAGGTGCAGACTACTTGGTTGGAAACTGTGCGGTTGTCATAACTAATGGTTGAAGATTCCGAGTGACATGTTTTAGAGTAGCTCACTGCGAAGTAACTAGTACTTTAACTAATTTGACACTCATCTTGCTGTACTGCTGAGGTGCGGGCAACTTGGGCCGATGCACATGTATCCCAGATTCTACTTTGTTTGTTCATATTTAAATTCTTACATGGTCATACAGTCATTAACAACTTTATTTCCACTATAACGTAAACAATGAAACCTCCTACATAGTTTATTAACGTAATTTTTGCAGTTTATCATCAAGTTTCTGATAGCCGGTGTTACATTTCGAATCTAGCCTTAGAAAAATTAAGTTTTTATCTGTAATTTGATTAGTTTTATTTAGAATCTAACACTTCTATGTCGCTTATGAATAGATTTACATAGACAACATACATACAAGTGTATAGGTAACTTTATAGTGATTTGAAGTTAGTGCCTCTATTGATTGTTGTCTTTCAAAGAAAATAACGTGGTCTTTTTACTCAACGGATTGTGTTGTTTTTCGTTGGTCATTCAGAAAATTAATCGATAAATGTCACAAAGTTCGCACTGATAATGTTCTTCATTAATGCAGTTTAATAGATAGAATTTGAAATTTCATTGTAAATAATGATAATATATTTGTTAATTAGACAAATAATATCAGAGTAGTCTAATAACATACACAATTTAAGATAACAATTCAGACAAACACTGAAACGCAAATTATATGGTTGACTTTGATTGATTAGTCTGAAATATAATTAAATTGCGTTAACATATGTATTCAATACATATTCAAATAACCTAACAATGCGCAAGACATTCAAGGTGTGCGAATTCTATTAAAGATTTCAGATGCCAACGTTTACCATACGTTTTTTCTTACAAGGCATATCTTGTTGAGCTACTTTGGAAATACTTATTACATACAGTTGCCAAAAAGTTTTAGTTTCTTGAAATAGGTTCTTCAATGAAAATTACATTTGTATATAGTACCCGTCCCTAAAATGAACAAAAAAAGCGAAAGGGAGTTTTCACTACAACACACAGTAAACATTTAAAATGTTGGGATAACTTCAGTCTAAGGTAACCCTGTGTACGTCTAATGTACCGGTTAAATGCGCTTAAATCATATATCGTGCCAGTGCTGTTGGCCTCATACTTTATTAAACTAACCATTTCTGAACTTTCATTTTTATTTCTATTTCATGAATTGCATTGACTCATCTGGTTTGAATACAACCAAAAGAAATTGTTGTCACGTTCTTCACACGTATGTAATTATTAGTTTTCGAGTATCATTATCAATTTGTATAAATGATTACTAACAATACATATTTTATATCATATAACCTAAATACAATACGATAACTCTTGTTTATAAAGCATTTTTTATGTACTGCACTTGTCAAATTGAGATAATACTCTTAATAATTCTAATATCCTGTTGTCATTTACATACTTTTCCTGATAGTCTTCATCTCAGTGTCAAGCATTGTATGTATGTTGGAGTACATCTTTTGATGCTATCAGATTTTTTTAGCTGACTAGTTTATTCATCATCCATATTTTAATACTTACGGACAAATCATCCAACATATATTTCAACAGTAAGATATCAGGAATTATTCACAAGTACCTGACAAATAAATAATGACCCCAGTTGGCTATGTAACATCCGTGAATCTGAATTCCGTCATGAAATAAATAAAAAACTGTACTTTAATGAACGAGGACCAATATATATTAATATGATCATTTGCTGTAGACCAAATAAAACTAAACACCATAAATGGTTAGGGGGATATTATAACACATACGAATATATCCGAAGGTAATATCAGAATTAATCTATGACAGTTAGCAATTAAATTACTGCTACGTTTGGATTGATATATGACAAACAACTTCAGGTCTCTAAAAGTTTATAATTCCGAAAGTGTGATTCTAAATACAATGCTTCTAGGTCTGAATTCATAAGGCATATAGAAAACTGACATACAGATTATACTGTCAAAATATCAGAACACTTGTGAATTAGTGTAATGTCAGGTGGGATTTTTGGGAGCAAAAAGTTAGTTAAGAAGCAAGTGTTTTCACACTAGGATAATAGCACGATAATTTTAAACATACTGTTTTACAATCCCAAGTGAAGAAAGTAGAAACTAAATGAAATTTAAATTATGGAAGTATCAACAAAAGTTAGTTACAAATCGAGCTCTCCTAGTCATATTAACACAGCTTCGAAAAACACAATTCTGCAAGAAATAACCGATAAAAATGTGTTGTTGAATAATTATATGAAAACATGTATTGTAGAAATATATAATATGACAATATGCTGAATTGTGAGATGAATGCAGGTTCATTAAAAATAGAGTCTATAACCAGCAAGATAAACAGTGTTATTTACTTGACTAAATTCGACACAGATTGATGTTGGTAGGGTATCGCTGAAAACGAGGGATCACTGGGCAGTTGTTTCGTCCCAGAGTAGAAAACGCTCCTAGGTTTCGCCCGAAAGGCTGCAAGTTGGCAAGCGCCTAACGCTCTGAACCACAGCGCTGATATCTTGTGGTAGAATTCTGATAGGGTGTGCAATAGTGAGGAGTCCTATGCTAGGACGAAGCAGATATCCAGCGCTCCCTGGTTTTCAATTGTACCCTGTCAATATCAATCTGCAGCAAATTCAGTCAACTAAAACTTTATACCAATCTTTACAAACCACCTCTAATCAATATCGATTACTGTGAACAAACTAAGAAACGGTAAAATGATGCAAATTTGTGAGCTTATTGAATAAGCATCCTCATAAATAAATAAATAAATAAATAATATATATATATATATATATATATATATATATATATATATATATATATATATATATATATATATATATGATCAACATGGAACCTGGCACATATGTGCATCGGTTCCAGTTGCCACACCTTTATGGAACCGCAAGATTGACACACCGCATTAGTAAAAATTACTTCAATAATAATAATAATAATAGTAAAAAGGAGTGTAAACATACAGAATATAGTTCAAGTAGTGCGGAAAGAAAGTTATGAAATAATTTAAGCTCATGATTTAAGGGATGATAATGAGTGGATACATCTGCGCCATTGTGATCGATTCTGGCCCATGTCACTCAGTGTTTCTAATCACTGATTATGGTATTCACAAGAACCCCAACCAGGCAGTCTGCAGATACCGACACGACTGAAACCAACAGTAAGTGACTGATGCCATGTCTTAGTTTGATTGTCTCTAACTCTCTTCCATCCTGCTCCTATATCAACAAATATCGTGAGTCGAGGCAGATGGTGGTTGGGCATAAGCGACGCACGTCCCAATAAATTCAGTCGATGACGATCCAAAACTTCATTGACTGATTTAACACACTTTGCTTAATACCCAGCGTCTAACCTCCTTATTACTTACTCGGTGATCTCGGCTAACGCTAACGATGTTTCGAAGACATCGATGGTCAAAACTAATAACCTTCAAGTGTCGTCTACCCTTAATGGCCACGTCTCACATCCATACAGTAAAACAGAGCGAACTGTGTGTGCATTACACTCTTTCCTTCGTTGATAGACGAATAACTCGTCTACGCTATAGGTGACATAAGTTGACAAAGGCCAAGCGAACTTTTTGAATTCGTACTGAGATTTCGTCAGAGACCCACTCATTAGAGCTAATCAGACTTCCAAGATAAGTGAAGTGGTTGACATGCTCAACTACTTCAGTCTCTATCTTTAGCTCAGGTGCTGACGAAAACCAGTCCTGGAGCAATAGTTTGCATTTAGAGGGGGAGGAAACGCATTCCGAACATAATTGCATCGCTATTAAGAGATTCTGCATCTTATCAGTGTCTTTGCCAAACAGAACTATGTCATCAACATACTCTTCGTCAATAAGTGGATCTCCCGGTAGAAGATCAATTCCTGAAAAGTCAGACGATGAGAGTGAAATTTCCTACAGTAAATTTACTATGAAATTAAATAAAAATAAAGACTAGGTAGCCTTGGTGGATGCCACTTGGCGTTACAAGTTCGGATGACAGTTCGCCATAAACTCTGACACGACTAATACTGTTCGAGTAAAGAGCTTTAATGAGATTTATGTATTTCTGGGGTACGCCTTTCAATGAAAGACATTACCATAGCATTTGTCGGTCTACAGAGTCAAATGCCACTTTCAAATCAAGAAAAACTACCATTGTCGGGCGCTGAAAGTATATCAGACTTCTAAAACCTAACGAATGGTGAACATATGGTCTATAGAACTGCGACCACGCTTGAAACCTACCTGGTTTTTTCGTATTTGTAGTTAAACGTCTGATAATTATAGAAGCTAGTATTTGAGACGCTATATTAGTCAAACCAATTCCTCTATGGTTATCACAGGATGACTTTGACTCTTTCTTATATAATGGGACGATTAACGATCGACGCCTGTCATACGGAATTATGTCAAGCTTTCAAACTTTAGTCACGATATCAGTCAGGCTAGTTGTCAAAGTGGAAACACTATCCTTAAAGACTTCTGGGAATAATCCATTCGGACCCGCTGCTTTACCTCGCCTTAGATTGGCTATGGCTATTTCGATTTCGACAAGGGTCGAGGGACCTAAGTCGACTTACCATTCTGGCTAAGTTAAAATAGTGGAAAGTTCTAAAGCAACTCAAGGCCAACTGAACTGCTTCTTGAAGTGTTCAGCCCATCGTTCTAAACGTCTAGACTTAGTATTAATAAGCATTCCATCTTTGTCGGATATCGTCCCACTAGCACTTGATTTTTAACCCTGGTTTCTTTTATTGACTTGAAAAGTTGTTTAGTGTTACCTAACGCCACTGCCTTTTCCATTTCCTTTCGTTACCACTGCTTACGGTCGTTTCGCAGACTTTTTGTCAGTTTGTACCTGATTACTCTTCGCTCCTCATCATGTTTGGGGCCTGATGGGATAAGTTTTCGGGAGTTCATCGACTCAACAGAAGACATTCAGATCCACTGACTCTTCTTGACATGCTGATTTAAGTTTTTGATAGATGTAACCGTAGATGCTACAGCTGTTTGGACATATTGACAAGCTGTATCTAGTTGGGTCGCATCTCTCTTCAGTTGTTCCTAGAATTTAATCTTGGCTATTTTGTTGATTGAACTGAATTCTAATGGGTTTTCCTGTTGTAGTTTTTCTTCGCCCAGTAAGATTCAAGCAAATGTATACTCGTACTAGAACATGGCCAGAATCTAAACGTGTATTCCAGAGAGATCGGCAATCTTCTATCGAGCCTCTTCAACGGTGACCAATGGCGATATAGCCTATTTGAGTTCACCATTAAGTAGGGCCAGGGGATTGCCATGTTAGACGGTGTAGCTCCTTATGCCTAAAGTTCGTGTTTGCTAGAAATAAACGATTGTCTGACCAAGGTTGTAACAGATGGTCGCCGTTATCCTTTGTCTGATCTGGAACACTGAACCATCCACCTAAATGTCTTTCAGACTGATTCAAGCTATCTATTTGGGTGTTAAAATCACCAGCCATGAATACCAAATCTGAGTGTTTAGCCGTATGAGGAAGTCCAGAAAGTTTTCTGTAAAACTTATCTTCCACTTCATCCGGACTGCAGTCAGTGGGAGAGTAGGCAGAAACAACGAAAAGACAACAGCGTGTCCCTGTCTTCCTGAGTTTTTACCGGACTATTTAATTGGATGGCACGTAGGTGACTGTCTACAGGAATCCACTCGACAAGTGCCTGTTCTGCTCTTATACTTAACGCAATACGTTCACCAGCTAGTCCACGAGAAGTTGCTGTCGAATCGTTAGATAAACGAAGTGTGTCGCGGTTGTTAACTCTGACTACGTGAGGTGAGTGACCACACTAGGATCCTGTATTCATGTTTTGGAGACATAATATGCATCAATGGCGTAGGATTCTAATGTCTTAGCTAGGGAGGCTTGCTGCCCTATTTGACAGACTTTGTACTTTGAATACACCAATGTGAAGTTTGGGGTGTGGTCTTAGTATATTCGGGACATTATTTCGTGGGCCGAAATCGTTGGCACTAATGACACAGGAGGACACTGTAGATGGGAATCTTTGCTTGAAGGTATAGGCAGGTTAAATATTAGGAATAGAAGGAGTTTCATTAAAATGGCAGTGACCGTGTGTGTTGTTAGAGGTATAAAGGTGGTTATCACTTTCCAGTTGCCCACACTGTGGACGGGTTCTTCTTGATGGAAAACGAATCGGGTAAGGGTTGATCTGAAAGACTTGGGAGCATGACTGCAGTGGCCGAGAAACAACTACTTGAGGCCGGTTACACATGGCCTACTTAATAGGGGTTTTCGTTGTTGTAACCCCGTACTTGTTGGAGCCTTACTATCAGAGACGGAAATCCGTGGAGAAAGGCGAGGTGAGCATTTTTAGGATTGACCTTTTCTAACCCCACCCTTCCTTTGTGGCAAAGCAGCATCGCTGCTATGATGGTTGTCTGAGGAAAACACCTTACTGCCGTCACACCTCTGTACAGCCAGCAGTATGACTTCGTCCTCGGACTTTATATTTGCTGCTTTTAGTCCCACCACTCTTCAACCGACATGCCAAGCATGGTAGGACCTTGAAGAACGATTGTTTCAGCCAGCATAACCCGATTTATTCATAACGACCCGACCACCACTTCAAGGTAGCATATATATATATATATATATATATATATATATATATATATATATAATTTGTGCAGCTCTAATGGCGTTATTAAGAGCAAACAATAGTAATCTTTATCTAAAGTGTAATCAAATAATGGAGTGTATTTACATTCAGAAAACAATATTAGAATTATAAATTAAAACTTTTATTTTTTTCCACCATAGATTGAGCTCAGTAAGATACCAGTAAAAACTACGGAGCACCAGACAGCAGTTTCGTTATGATTTTATTACTGTTTATTTAAACAAAGTTTTGATACAAATGGGAACCAAAAATGTATGCTTCACAGGAAATAAGAACAAAATGCAACTATAGAAAAAGGGCAAAATTTAATATGGCAATAAGAGAATTAAACGGGGGGAGACACAGTTCAGATAGAAATAAAAACAAGATCTGATTCCTCTTGAGATGATCTATCGTGCTTTTATGCAAGTTTCAATGGGAAACTGCAGCAGGATTTACACTGGCTTCTATTCTGTGCCATATCTGTTAAGGTTTCAAGCTACTGACTTGTACTGTTTGCGGGGCCATAACCAGGAAATTGGGATGGACCGGTAGGTTCCAGTTCTATAGAGTTTACTGTCACTCCACACCGCCATGTTAGAAACTGACCACCAATTCCCGCTTTTTCAAACCATTTCCAGCTTCGTCATATAATGCAAGGTATGGAAGCCACTGGAATGACATCCGTTATGCATGACCAAGCCACCGAAGCCGGTGTTTCAAGATGGTAACACCGACGAAGTTGTCATTACGGCATCTGAACATGCGATGCAGAACCTCATAATTACTAAAATCATGTTCCTATGGGATGTCAGCAATTCTAAAAAAATAACGATGATCAAATCTAGAGAGACGTTAGACATTCTAAGCTCAGAGAGCTCCGGTTTCACGAGCAGAGAACAGAACTGCTGTTACCGAAGCGTTGTGTACAGCCTTTAAGATGTGAATAAGCTTCTCAGGCACAAACATTTCGCTAACAGACAATTCTAGAACACAATCCTGTCTAACTAATAGGCGGTCCTTATGTCAAGAAACACAACGGTTGTTGGTCTGCATAGCATGTGATGGTGTTTCAATATTTGACAAGGTAAAAAAATGATCATAACATCCTCTACCTGATTAAAAGCCAGCCTGCTACTAGTGAGTCAGTCCTCCACGCGTTCTGTACAATATGCGTTCGACGGAAGCTTATAGTTAGGAAGCAATCGAGAGTATACTTATCTCTCGATAGTTGTTACATTGGTTACGTGAACCTTTTTTAAAGATGGGGATAACAATGGAGCTTTTCATCAGTGTGCAATAATGTCATCACTTACGACGGATAAGTGACAGAAAATTTGGATGGAACATGGAAAACTAAAATGTCGACACAATCTTTTCACAAATACTTCCTAATTGCAGCATATAATCCAACGATGTCCCTTTTCTTGATCAGTGCTTGTCAGATGAAGTGTTCAATAAACAGAGTGGTATTTTGTGCTCAGTCAAAACTGTGAACTCACGACTTTGCAGTAGGTAACCAAAATATTTTATTGATAAATAAATGACCAGAAATTGTAGACCAAATGTGCCTAAATGTTATGGCGTGGAATCCAAGCTCTGAAAATAATTCCACTGGTGTAGCATCACTGAAAACTACTTTTACCACAAGATGAGATGCATCAGCACACAAAATCAAGCATGTTTTTGAATGTGACATTACAGCGCCTGGCAAACCTGAATTCACGTTTCAAATTATACACGTGGTTAGCCCAGAAAAACGGAATCACCTTCGGTCTCCGAGGTTGTCTGTGACTGCTTGTGGTAAGGATAAATGATATGAAGTGGCGATTTATTACCTATATATGGTTCGATACTTATTATGTGCGAGCAATCAAGGCAATTTATTTTTATTAATTAATCATTAGTTTTATTTAGTTATAAGTGTTAGTCGAAGTTTATCGACCTGGTTGCACTGCGGTTAATAAGTTTAGGCGACTAAACATGATAGTACACTTTTATTCGATTTTAAATGATTAAAGGAGGTTTCGATCTAAATTGAAGTTGGCAGGAATTCCTAGGAAATTAAAGCTCCTTCTAAAATCTCAGTCTGCTTCACTATTACAGAACAAGATGTTACCAATGACCTATTCCGGATGCGATTGACTCCTTGTAAAACTAAGATATCCATGCCGATCGCTTATATAATTAACGTCATATTATGTAGACCTGGAAATCCTATAAAGAGTCAGTACCGTAATACTATAAATATGCAGCTACAATGAGATCGAGGTTCGAAGTTTTCTGTTGGTTCCTTCCAATCGACTAAAATATACTATCTATCAATCAAAACTTCGATAGGTATAGTGTAGTTTGACCTTAACCATCACTAATTAATGGTAGTAGTAAAAAATACGTTAGCAGCTTCATAGACTATCGGCATTGTTTCATTAAAAGATACCGACAATAGTAATAAGACTTTTAAAAAAATTGTAGATGCAAAAAATCATTGCAATAAAAAACCACTAAGTAATGTATAGTATCATTGGTAATAAAAGTATAAAAACAATTTTTACCTACAACAATGAACTATTGCAACAAAAAAATATCAAGGAGTTAATATGACTCGTGTGGTAGTGCAGTTCTTTTAGGAAAAAATGTATGGTCAAGAGTGAAACGCAATAGATTTGTAACTCTTGATGTGTACAATGTTGCATATTGTCCAAGACGTTGTGAAAAATATGATGGATTATGAAATGAACGAAAAATACTACCAAAATGTGGATCAAATACAAATTTACTAGAACGTCTCAATGCATTTCTTTCGTCAAACCATTTCTCAAGTAATAATTTTGCTTCAAGTGTGCAAACATGCTGAAAAATGAAAACAAAATTAAAACATATGAACACACTAGCTTTAGAAGAAAGATGTATTTACAAGATTGTATAAATTAAGCTTGTGTTGATAAGGTGAATAAACAATACTTGAAATATTAACTATATCCTGACTAATTAACTCGAGATTGATAAAGTAAATTCTTTAAATGTAATTATCTGTAAACATACTCACATTTTGACAGTAAAACTAGTTATATGTAGGTTTTTACAAAATGCAAATATATTAAGTTCTCTTAGTTTCATAACATACTATTAGATAATCTTAAGTCTAAAATCCATTAGAAGCTAGGAAAGTAGTAGTTAAAAGAACTTAGTAGTCTGTTCGGCGATCTAACCATTTCATGTAAGCATCATCATTAAAAGTAGACAGGAAAAACACGTTCTTCCAATAATTCAAGCTGTTTAGTGAGGGCTGTAAAGATTATATGACTGAAGTATAAAGACGATAATAGGCCTCTTATGTTAGTGGGAACATTGGAAATATGAATTTTATTGTGCTGTGCGATTGACAATGCCTGATGAACTGAGTTTAAGAGCGATCGTCAATATACATAATTACCAGAAAAACATTAAATGACAAGATATATTAAAGCTTAAGTTGGGGTTTCCGGGGATTATTTAAACAACTGAATTACATTAAATGAGAATTATTTTCTATGCAGCGATACCAATATACCATGAAGCTGGTAGAATAAACTTATATAACTTCAGCTCGAGTATTTATTAGAATATAGGTATGTCGATATGAGTTATTTTCAGAGTTAAATGACATCTGTCTACTCTAACAATTCAGTAGTTTTAATTTAACCGTTTAAAAAAAATAAATACCCAGTTGTCTAACATTAAGAACTCAGGAGTGAAACAGTTTGATTTGTATTCGTCGGTGAATGATAACAATGATCAGCGCACTTAGGATTGTTATCACGAATGTGGATATTTCTTCGTTTGATGAGACAGATGAATGACAATTAAAAAAACCCATCTCCATGAAGGAAACCAAAAAAAAAAGTAATACTGACTCCTAATATATATAAAATAATTGGATTGATTAATTACCTCGTAGTCAGCGATGCTGTGATTGTCTAATCTCTAGAGCTGATCTTATTTTATCGATCAATTTGCAATATGGATACAAGTCTAAGTGACAAGATATCATCTGCACTATATTTTGATGTTAAATGGTTAGAGAAAATCATAAGGAAACCCTGGAACTAAGTTTTATATCAGATGACTGATGTAAATAAGATGTACCTGTATCCCTGAGGAAACGGATACTCCCTGAGATTCAAACCAGCGTCACAATCTGAGATGTCAGCACTGAGTTATTTTGACGGCGATTGGCATGCTTTGGGACTGAGATACTAGTAGTAATCACTAAAAAGTAACCAACGTAAAGTTTATCAACCCCTCATTGATGAATAAATTATCATTGATGTATATAAAAATAAAATCGTTTCTTTATGAAATCTATGCTTGTCACTATAATCGGGTTACTGATATATCCCTAATTACTTTTAACACAAACAAAATTACTAAAATCAAATTTACTTGGTTTTCCTGAATCAATTTTTCTAGCATTCTTAAACGCCTCAAGTTAATTTTGAAATCATGATCACTCGAAGCGATAAGTTCAGTTTCAAGTTCTGGTATAACAGCGCCAGTCATCCAACCGTATGTGCTGGCCACATCCTATTAAAATAATGTGAAATAAAATGAAAGGTTAACACAGTTGATGTGATTCTAATGTAGTGAATGATGAGATCAGAAAGAAAGGATTCACTTGACTTCCTATACGTGAATCATATGCTCGACAGTGATTTGGTAATAACTGATCATGAAATTAAAAAAGTACAAACACAAGTATAACTAACGATATTTACCGAAAGAACTCTGAACTTAGTTACATGAATACTGTTAAAACATGTGTTGTACACATTTCAATTTTGACTATAATATACTCTAAGATTAAACGGAAAACGACGTCAGTTTAGAGAAAATGTGATGTAAATAAGTAATATATTTTGAATGCATGATGATCTTATGTTTAAAATCTAAGGTGTATTATATAGGAACTAAGTTGAAAAAATTAATAGATACGTTTCAATATAAGCAGAAGACGGTACAATAGAAAAAATGTCAAGTCTTCGTATATACTCTAACATGAGAAAAATGAATAAAAGACTTACAAATAATGTTCAAATTGAAAGCAGAATGTTGCAAAGAATATAAAAGTGATCTGAAATTTATAATGAGTGCAGTTATTAAGAAATGAAGAAATAGCTCCCATATTAGTTTAATAACTCCGACTGCAGCTCTTCTAGGGTTACTTCCGGTCCCAAACCCGGGTAAAGGAGAAGGGCTAGGCATGAACTTAGCATTCCCATTCCGGAAAACACAAGCATGCTAAAAAACGCTAACCAGATTAAACAAACTAAACTATTTAAACTCTGCCCTGGAATTGGAAGGAATGTTAATCACGCCTCATGGTGAAAGTCGAGATTCTTTAGAAGTCATGAGACCGATGCCACTTCAAACAACCAGAACAAGAATTTTTATACGTACATGGAATGTCCGGACAATGTGGAAGAGCGAGAAGACCAATCGAATAGCTGCAGAAATGAAGAAATACAACTTGACAGTGCTCGGAATCAGCGAAACCCATTGGACTCAATCTGGACAGAAAACATTCGCTATAGGAGGGGTGCTATTATACTCCGGCCTCGAAGAGGAGAATGCTCCGCACACCCAGGGAGTATCAACAATGCTATTTAAAGAAGCACGTAATGTACTTGTAGGATGGGAACCACATGAACCCAGGATCATCAAAGCATCTTTCGAAACAATGAAGAAGGGGATTGCAATGATTATTATCAAATGTTATGCATCCACCATCGACGGCAACGACGAGGACAAAGATCAGTTTTGTGATAGGCTGCAATTAATTATAGCGAAGTGTCCAGGGAAGAACCTGACATTCCTGACGGGGGACCTAAACGCCAAAGTCGGAATGGACAACACCGGTTACGAAGACATCATGGGACGACAAGGACTGGGAGAAAGAAATGAAAATGGTGAAAGATTTACAAATCTTTGCGCTTTCAACAAAATGGTTATAGGTGGTACAATATTACCCCACAAACGCATACACAAGGCTACATGGATCTCATCGGATCATACTACAGAGAATCAAATTGATCATATATGCATCAATAAAAAATTCAGAATATCAATGGAAGATGTGAGAACTAGGAGAGGAGCTGACATAGCTTCGGATCACCACCTGGTGGTTACCAAAATGAAACTGAAGCTAAAGAAGCAATGGTCAACTGAAATAACAGCATTCCAACGGTTCAATACAGCCTTTCCTCGAGATATTGACAAACTCAAGGAATTCAAAATAGCTCTCAACAACAGGTTCCAAGCCTTACAAGATATACTGAAAGAAGAAGAAACCACTGGGGAGGACAACTGGAAAGGAATAAAGAAGCACTAGCTTCAACATGTCAGGAGGTTCTGGGTCGCAAAAAGCATCATTATAAGAAATTGATCTCCACTTAGACCCTGAGCAAAATTCAAGAAAGGAGGAACAAGAAGACAGAAATCAACAACAGCCGAACAAGAGCAGAGAAAATCAAGGCACAAACTGAATACACAGAAGCAAATAAACAAGTAAAGAAGAACATTAGAGCGGACAAACGGAAATATATCGAAGACCTCGCAACGACAGTGAAGGAAGCTGCAAGAAAAGGAAATATCAAACAGCTATATGACACAACGAAGAAACTGGCAGGAAATATAGTAACCCAGAGCTACCGGTCAAGGACACAGGCAAGCCAATTACCGAGATTCAAGAACATAGGAACAGATAGATAGAACACTTTGAGGAACTCTTGAACAAGCCAGCTCCACTGAACCCACCAGACATCGAAGCAGCATCTACAAATCTTCCGATAAATGTCGCTTCACCAACGATGGAAGAAATCAGGATGACCATCAGACAAATTAAAAGTGGGAAAGCAGCAGGACCTGACATTATACTAGCTGAAGCACTCAAGTCAGATATAGATGTAACGTCAAGGATGCTCCACGTTTTATTCAGGAGAATCTGCGAGAAAGAACAAGTGCCGGCAGACTGGAAAGAGGGATACCTTATCAAGATGTCAAAGAAAGGAGATTTGGGTAAATGTGAGAACTACAGACGGATCACACTATTGTCAATACCAGGTAATGTCTTTGTCAGAGTGTTGCTGAACAGAATGAAAGATTCAAAGGATGCTTAACTTTGAGATCAAAAAGATGGTTTCCGTAAGGATCGGTCATGCACAGACTAAATCGCAACACTACGGATCATCGTTGAACAATCCATTGAATGGGACTCGTCACTGTACATCAACTTCGTTGACTACAAGAAGGCGTTTGACAGTGTTGACAGGAGAACACTATGGAAACTTATTCGATACCACGGCGTATCAGAGAAGCTCATCGGCATCATCCGGAATTCTTACGACGGACTACAGTTCAAAATCGTGCATGGAGGACAGCTGACAGATGCATTCTCAGTGAGAACCTGAGTCAGACAAGACTGCCTATTCGCGCCTCTTCTCTTCCTTCTAGTGGTTGACTAGATTATGAAAACCTCCACATCTGAGGGGAAGCACGGAATTCAATGGACAAGTAGGATGCGACTTGATGATTTGAACTTCCCAGATGATTTAGCTCTTCTATCTCATGCACATCAACAAATGTAAGTGGAGACAACCATCGTAGCAGTAACCTCGACATCAATAAGCCTGAACGTACATAAAGGAAAGAGCAAGATCCTCAAATACAACACAGGGAGCACCAACCCAATCGAACTTGATGGAAAAACTCTGGAAGAAGTGGATATTTCCACGTACCTGGTAGGCACCATCGATGAACAAGGAGGATCCGATGCAGATGTTAAGGTAAGGATCGGAAAAGTAAGGGCAGCATTCCTACAGTTGAAGAACATATGGGACTCAAAAGAACTGTCAACCAACCTCAAAACCAGTCTGCTCAATTCGAACGTCAAGACAGTCCTGTTGTATGAAGCTGAAACGTGGTGAATTACTTCAAACATCCTCAGAAGGGTACAAGTATTTATAAACAACTGTCTACACAAAATACTGAATGTCCGTTGGCCGGAAACCATCAGCAACAGCCTACTATGGGAGAGAATGAACCGACTTCCAGTCGAAAAGGAAATTAGGAAAAGACATTTGAAATGGATAAGACGGAAACGGAAAAGAGGAAGGCCAAAGAACACACTGCATTGAGAATTGGAAGCAGATATCAAGAGGATGAACAGCAACTGGAAAGGATTGCTCAGGACAGAGTTCAATGGGGAATACTGATGAACAGCCTATACTCCTCTGTGAGGGGTAATGGGTGTATGTTAGTAGGTTTTACATATACCTATCCACTGCTTACCTAGACGGGCAAAGATTGATAGCTACAAATATAGCTGCGTATCCAATTTATATATGATGTCGGTTAACAATAAAATCCGGCACGTAACAATAATTTATTGTCTTGTGAATACGATAACAGATTTAATATATACTCAACACACCATGTCGTTTTCAACAGTTAGCAAATATCCAGTTTTATTTATTTAGTTTCCTCTTGATAATGATTTTTTTCTGGGTGCTAATCACCGATATCCAGTTTTGAGTACTGCCTTCGAGTTGGGGGCCGGGTGAGATTGAGGTAATTAAAGCATCTCAGAGCGTCCTGTTTGATATGTGATGAACAAAAGTAGTCGTTCCAGAGCTTAATACCTTGGTTTCCTTATTAATAGCGAGTTGTGTCCACAACGTTAAAGGGACTGTACCATCTGAGTTAGCTAGAAGTTCTCTGACAGAAGTTGTAGAGCATATAGTCACACGAGTTCAATTCTTATAATTATGCAAACTGTACGTCATATGATTTATATTTCATAGCTACTGATCAAACCTGTGAGTATCATTTAGATACTTTTTGTTATACATTTTAGGACACAGTAATGCTCCAATTGATGGATTTCTTCCAGCTGCCTGAGATTAATCTCTTGTGTTCTATTATAGCTGTAAGTCGTACTGATAGTATCGTATTTTAATCGCTATCAGTTGTTAAAATTTTTATTGTCATACTCTAAAATAATATCGTACTACATCACATCATAATATAACATGTGCTCTATATCAAAATGTATCAAGTAGCGTGCATCACTTGCCTGATAACTCATGCATATTCTAAAAATTCGTCGTTTTTATTACTACTAACGCTGTTACTGCCTCCACCACTCTGGGTTTTAGTCGACCCATAAAATTTTCTTGAACTCAAATCGTTGGGATTGACGGCACATAAAGAGGAAGTTGAAGATAAAATTTAGTGCTCAAAGAAGAAATAAAAGAAACACTAGAAATTGAAGAAGGAATTTGATTATGAATACAGTGATCTTGAGTACTTTTGGAGGCATAAGAACCCTTATCACTTCTCGGTTGCCCACACCATGGGAGGGTCCCACTGAGGGTACCTGAAAACGTGATTGGGTTATAGTTGGTCCTAATTATCTGGTAGCGTTACCACAGTATCCATGGGACAACTGCTTGAGGTCGGTCACATAATTTTTTTTCAGAAGTTATTGGCGTTGTATCTCCGTACTGGTTAAGGTCCTATCTCGAGATGGAAGTTCGTGAAGTAAGGTGAGATGTTCAATTTTCAGAGAGACCTTCTTTGACTGCTCCCTTCTTTGTACAAAGGCAGCATCACTGTTATGGATGACCGAGTGAAACACCTTACACCCTCTGTGAGGAGAAACAAGCGCAAGTAAGTAAGCTTATATTTAATAATTTAGAACTATTTTAAGATCAATAATATGCATTGTTTTAATTACATACTTGGACGAAGGTCATTAGTGACATGATGCACTTTCCTGAGATTGAAATGCTAAATTTGTAGTTGTTTCTTCGTAGTATTCAGCACAAGCATCTGCTTGATGCCTTGACACACTGTTCACACATATAATATGATGTCAAATGTAACGTAATCATATATGCAACACTGAAGCGTACATGGAAACATGGTGTATGCTCTCTGTAACGATAAGCTTTCTACATCGAGTCAACAGCTAATTACTGTTTCTGACCCAAGGTTATGCAAGTTAGCCTTTCTCAATATCGTAACTCACTAAAAAAAACCTAATTTGGTACAGAATATAAGAATTTTGAGGTTCTACACACATCTGCTAACATAAAAGAGTGTCTGTTTATGACTAGTCTTTCAGTCAGTAGTTTAGCGAATTCCTTAATTTTTATTCGAACAGGATATACGTTGGGTTCCATAGAAAAGTCACACTATTAAGCAAATATAAGTATTATAATGGAAAAAACTACACCTGGAATTCAACTAGGGTTGCTGTCAGTCCCAAGCCCTGATAAAGGAAGATTGAGCATGGGGTAGCAGCCCCATAAAGTAAAAAAGCATTCTTGCTAAAAAAAACCAAACCAGAAAAAAACCTTCTTCATCATTTTAACTCTGGGCTGGTAGTTGAAAGGTCTTCAATTCGAAAAATTATGACACCTCATAGTTAAATCCGAGTTACTTTGGAAGTCGTAAGGTCGATATTCATTCTGACAACCAGAGCAATAATAAATATAGGTACATGGAATGTTGGCACGATGTGAGAGGCAAAGAGAAAAATGTAAAACGCTGAGGAAATGAAAAGATAAAATCTGCAGATAATTGAAATAGGCGAAACCCACTGATTACAAGCTGGACAGCAGAAACCATCATCACTAGAAATAAATTCGTACTCTGGTTATGAAAAAGAAAACGCCTCGGAAACACAGGGAGTAGAAATAATGTAGTCCGAAAATTACAGAGAGAATAGTACCTCATCGATATTTCAAAGAAAGGAGATCTTAGCAATTGCGAAAACTATAGAGACATCACTCTACTTTCAGTACCACGAAAATTCTTCAACAAAGTGTTATTGAACTGAATGAAAGATTCAATCGACGCCCAACTCCGACATCAGCAAACCGGATTCTGCAAGGATCGATCGTGTGCCAACCAAATCGTGACCCTACGGTTCATTGTTGAACAATCAATCGAATCGAATTCACCACTTTACATCAACTTACTCGACTATGAGAAAGTATTCGACAGCGTGGATAGGAGAACATTTTGGAGCCTTCTTCGACAATATGGCGTATCCGAAGAGATGGACAACATCATACGGATTTCTTATGACGGATTACACTCATGCATGGAGGTCAGCTCACAGATTCACTCGAAGTAAAGACCAGTATCAGACAAGGCTGCTTACTATTGCCCTTCTTCTATCTGATGGTGGTTAACTGGATCAGGAAAACTGCAGCACCTCAAGGCAACCTCAGAATACAGTGGACAACATGGATGCAACTAGATGACTTGGACTTTGCAGATCATCTAGCTCTTCTATCCCACATATAGCAACACATATAGCAGGTGAAGATGGACAGTGTAGCAGCAGCCTCTACAGCCAGCAGTAGGTCTCAACATACGCAGAGGATAAAGCAAGATCCTTCGATACAAAACAACCAACACTTACCTAATTACACTTGATGGAGAAATTCTGGAAGTTGTAGAAATCTTTACATACTTGGGCAGCATCATCGACAAACAAGGAGGGTCTGATGCAGATATGAAGGCGCGGATTCAAAAGGCGAGGGTAGCATTTCTACAACTGAAAAACATCTGGAACTCAAACTAAATGTCAGCCAACATTAAAGTCACAATTTTCAATACAAATGTGGAGACAGTTCTGTTGTATGGAGCTGAAACTTGGAGAACTACGAAAAGTATCATTTAGAAGATACAAGTATTTATTAACAACCGTCTGAGGAAGATATTTCGGATCCGTTGGCCAGATACCATCAACAACAACCTTCTGTGGAAGAGAACAAATCAACCACAATGCAACCGAGAAAGAAATCAGGAAAAGATGCTGGAGGTGGATAGGACACACATGGAGGAAATCATCAAACCGTATCACAAAACAAGCACTAACTTGGAATCCTAGAGACCAAAGGAAAATAGGAAGACCTAAAATCACATTGCTTCGGAAATTGGAGACAGACATGAAGAGAATTAAGAGCACCTGTGATGAGGTGGAAAGGAAAGTCCAGGACAGAGTTGATTAGAGAATGCTGGTCGGCGGCCTATGCTCCACATGGGGTAACAAGTATTGATTGAATTGATTGATTGAATAGACAATAAGCATAAAAGCTGATGTTTAAAATTAGCTCTGATCTGTATCCTTCATGATTCAGCTGTTAATTAACTTATCATTCGAGTAAAGCGTTTAAAAGAAAATTTTCAACATCTAGTGTAACGAGATAACAATGCTCTAAATATAGCATAGAAAGTGAATCATACTGTTATCAAGCACAGTGGATAGAAATGACTATAATAATAAATAAAAATCTTTCTTATCAATAGAGAGCTTGTACAAGGTTAATGTACTTCTCCGGTACGCCTTGCAATGACTGACATTGCCATTTAACCTTACGATCAATAGAGTCAAACGCCGCCTTAAGGTCAAGGAATACAGCTATTGTTGGGCGTCTGAAAGTGTGCCTATGTTCCAGAACCTGCCTAAGTGTGAATATTTGGTCTATACAACCGCGTCCGGGTCTCAAACCACCTTGGCTTTCTCGAGTTTGCTCTTCACGAGCTTTAGTTAGACGTCGAAGTATTATTGAAGCTAGTATTTTAGACACTATATTCGTTAAACTGATTCCTCGGTAATTGTCACACGAGGACTTCTGTCCTTTCTTAAAGACCGGAATGGTTAGTGTTTGAGACCGGTCAGATGGGATTTCGTCTAGTTCCCAAATTCTAGCCAAGATCTCAGTTAATCTGGCTGCTAAGACTGGACCACCATCCTTAAATATCTCAGGGGTCAATCCATCTGGTCCTGCCGCTCTCCCCCGCTTTAAGTTTCCGATAGCCTTCTCAACCTCACTGAGACTTGGGGGACCAATGTTAATTTGCCATTCTAATTGTTTGGGGATGGTGGGCGACAGGCATGAGGCCAGAGGCCAGTTGAACTGTAGCTTTACGTAGAAGGTCATAAAACTTTCTGTAAAATTCATCTTTCATTTCATCTGAGCTGCAGTCAGTGGGAGCATAGGCGGAGACAACAAACAGACAACGGCGTGTGTCCCTATCTTTACGAGTCCTTACCGTTCCATTTAGACGGACAGCGCACAAGCGACTGTCTATTGGAATCCAGTCGAGGAGAGCCTGTTCAGCTTTTAAACTTAGTGCTATACCTACACCAGCAAGGCCTCGAGTGGTAGCAGTGGAGTCCCCGGAAACACGAAGAGTGAGCCGAGCAGGTTCCTTATTTTCACAAGGTGAGGTCAAGCGAATGACTGTGCTTGGATCCTGTATACGCGTTTAAGAGACGCAGCAGATATCGATGGAGCGGGATTGTAGAGTCATGGCTAAGGAAGCCTGTTTTCCTATTTGATATAACGTTCGAACGTTGAAAGCTCCAATATACAACTTAGTGCGCGGTTTTAGGAGACCAGGGATAACGTTTTGTGAACTCAAATCACTAGCATAAGAGACGCGAGGTGATAAATTTATGTTAAAAGGATTAGGCATGGTGATAAGAGAGTTATTAAGAGTTGAAGGTGGGATTTGGCTTCGAACAAGATGATCTTGTGTGCTGTTAGAGGTATGAGGGCGGTTTTCACTTCCTGGCTGCCCACACCATGGAAGGATATTGCTCCTTGGGGTACCTGAAACGGAAACTGGGTTAGTATTGGTCATAGTGACCTAGGAGCGCGATCGCAGAGCCCAAGGGACAACTGCTTGTGGCCGATCACAAACGGCCTTATTAAGGGAAGTCTTTGAAGTGTTAGCTCCGTTCTTTAAAAGGTCTTACTGCCGGAGACGGAAATCCGTGGAGTAAGGTGAGGTGTGACATTTTTAGGGTCGACCTTTTCTAACCCCTTCCTTCTGTTAAGAAGGCAGCATCGCTGCAGATGCTGGTTATCCGAGGAAAACACCTTACTGCTGTCACACCTCGCTGCAGTCAGCAGTACGACTTCGCCCTCAGACCTTGAGTAGCTGCTTTTAGTCTCATCGTTCTCCAATCGACCTGCCTGGCATGGTAGAACCTACAGGAACATATGTTCCAGCCAGTATAGCTCAGTTGGGTCATTACGATAGGCAAGCCCGACCACCACGTTAAGGTAGCAGCTAAGGTCGGGCCTCTTTTGCATCATCAAAATTTATCGAATTAATTGTTTCGAACTACTATAATATAGCTATTTATGGAGATAGGTATTAAGTTTGGTTGTTCGTATTTGCCAGACTGATGTTGGTTGGGTGCTCCCTGGTTTTCAGTATAACCTAACCGACATTAATTTGTGACGAATACAAACAACTAAATACAGCAATTTAGTTCATAACGACTTATTTATTAGTGTCCTATTAATTTATAACGCTTTTTAAAGAAAAAATACATATAAATGCCATTACATATGAAGGTGATTCCAACAATGCTTACTGCTAGATCGGCATACACATGATCTCCGAAATATAATATACTGGCTGAACACCATCCTGTGAGTTTAATCATCTGTTCCAAACAACCCTGAAAAAAACCACCAACGGAAGTACTAAAAGGATTTGTGTGAAAATAATTCAATGCAAATTATACATTTTAAGTTCAAAAAGTCAAAATCATTGAAGTGATTTAATGTATACATCATCTTGCAAAATTATCCTTAATTATGGTATAAAAGAGTATGTGCCATTGTTTAGAAACTTCCATTTATTTAATATCAATTGAGCAAACAACTACATGTTGTGAAAACAAAACTTGTATGTATTAATCTGAGTCGTCTGTAAGCCGACGTGTTACGAATGTGATTGTAAAATGTCGGGTTTTCAGCACTTTGTTGAGAGCACTTATGATGCTATATACCAGTGAAGCCTAGTTTCTCCGAACTATCAATGACCGGCGCATCTATGTTTGACAGTTGTTAGTTTCGATGACAACTTCATGCTAGTAATATTGAAGTTCGGAAACGTGTGTTCATTCTAAGTGATGATAATTGTATTAGTGTCATTGTTGAAACACATGCTTTGATGGCCTGGTTATGTTCTACGAATAACTTCTGAGTGGCTTCCATAATGTGCTTGATTACGAGGAAAAAAATAAAGTCGCTTTGTTTATTACATGGCGCTGCTGAATGAAAGTTCAAAACGACTGACCTACGTAGGTCCATCTCTGGCTGGTTTCCTAAAAATGCTGCAAATAAGTAGCTTAAGGCTTTATCGAATATGCTTCAGAATAGAAGCAAGGAGTAATTCTGCCGTAGTTTCTACACAACATCTCATAAAACTAAAATAATCTTTCTTAATCAGAAGTCATTACAAATTGGGATTCTATCCGAACTGTCTCTCCTACTTTGTACTATCAAGTTCTCTTATTATCGTTTTGAGTTTTAATCATGACTACCTCACGTCTTTCATTTCTTCACAGTACTACGTTTCTAACTACGCACACGCTTTTGGTGCTCAGTTGTACCAAATTTTCTGTTTCAATCAACAGCAATAATATCAAAAAACTGTTTTATTTTCATTTTAAACTTTAATAAACATTTCTATTAATTTGTCAGCTGGGAAAATAAAAAAACAAGAATGGATTCATGTAATAATATTATTTTAAAATCAATACACACATACAATGTGCCGAGCTTATCCATTTAGTTGATGGGTTCATAGTATTACAGTAGTGTGATTTCCAATAAAGAATTCATTTAGGGCGTCACGAGTTATCTGTAACAGCCTGATATGAACATGTTATTGTGAATCAAACAGAGAGGTCGGATGAAAACGCAGCTATATTGAAAGTTATGGCTTAAATCGGGATGTCAAATGAAAATTACACCATCAATTAAATGGACGGGAAAATGACCACCAGTTGGAGATTTGACACAGCTTGTGTTACCAATAGGCAATAATGGATCCAAAATCAACACAAAGGCATAGTTATAAGACTTTATAAAGTTCTTAATTGTATCTACTGACGTATACAGAATGTTGATTATGCGATCCATTGAAACACGTACAATTCAAAATAGACAGTAAATTGATTCATAATCATAATTTTTTGAATGAAGAAAAGTCTTTACTTATCAAGATTGCTAACAAGGTTAGTTTGATTCAATTGGATTGTGAGTGACAACCGAAATTCAAAACATGTTTTGTCATATTTGGAAGCCATCAGCTGGATGTACCTGCATCTAAGTGTTGATGTTCACACCGACGAATGCATACATGGCAACTGAAAGTGATCAATTTCGGCCCGTGATAAATGATCAGGAAGATCCAAATATTTTCTAATTATAAGGTTAGTTTGAGTGCTGTTTGTAAGCGGTCGTCACTTCTCAGTTTCACACACCATTGGATCTGGATAGGAAACAAGGTAAGGGGCACTCACGACCACCCGGGAGCGTGACTGAAGGATCTAAGAGGTAACGTCTTGAGGCCAATCATACACGGTCTATATATATCATAGTATACAAACTCGTTATAACGTAGAGAAATTCTAATCATGTCTATTTTGTCGCATACTTTTATTTAGATTAGTGCATTCTTCCGTTAAAAAGGAGAATGACGTAACTATCCATTTCACAGTTTAGAAAATGTCAGCGAATGTAAGCAATCATAATGTGAATACAAATTGTCTTAGTCGGCATTATACATTGATAAACACCTTATTTATCATTTCAACCATAAAAACCTGTAAGCATATATTTTAAAACATAATCTACCCAATAAAATGCTGTCTGTTAAGATTCAATATAAACAACTAGTGATAATAAATCGATATTCACAATTGTCTTCATGATTACACTCACAAGGTTAAAATGGTATCTAAATATTATCAACGAACGTATATTATCACGACGTAAAACAAGATCACATGAAGATCACTATTTCAAGTACACAAAGCTATCGATAAACATACTACTTAAAATAAACATGATAGCTGATGATTAGTTAATGATCACAAAGTATAAACTCTTTAATACTTGTAAAATTCATGACAGCCTTATATGCTAAATATAGACAAATTATGAAAGACTAGGGGTAAGTGAGAGGAAATAAAGGTTCCCTTAACTTCGATTAAGAATAGACGAAAGTACATTTGGTTGTTTATGATACACACACATTGTAGTAAAAGAATCTTAATAAAAACATCAAGGACATACTCCTTCATATATGTGACCACGTTTAAATGTTTGAACTGCTTCCCAGTGTTTGAAAGTCCCACTTACATCAGTACGGCGAAATTGCCTACAAAATAATGAAAGATTACTTAATAGTTATGCCACTGAAGATGTAAGGTAACATTTAGCGGTTGTTGAAATATGAGGTCAAAAATATCGATTAGGTTGTTAATGAATTAACCATGAAGATCTGTTTGCGAAGTGTTGTACGTCCATGTAGGTAAAACTGTGATAAAAGCAGGTATCATATCATAGGAACATAGAGCCTGAAGTCGGTTGAAGATCAGAAAGTTCACAGAAGAAACAAACATTGCACAGAGTATTCCACAAAATTACAAATAATTATCTGTGGCTGAAACACTACACACATATTTTCAATTGTAGAAGCTGTACTTTAAAAAATCACATTTAAAGGAACCAACATCCATCATAGCCAACACGGCATTGGTAAACAGGGAACTGATTAGAAGTCATTCCAACGGGTATACGAATTAATAAGACATTCAATAACCGAACAATAAACAATCGGTCCGCAAAATGCTCCCAAAAAATAGTTATTTCAAATGGATTAGCGCGATAAGCCAGATGCATATGTGGATGAATTGTAAAGAGACTGGAGTCTAAATAGTGCTACTGAACTATCCATTTACCGGAAGAGGATATGCATTTCTCAGGACTCATGTATGAAAAATTAACTAACAGCTAGATCATCATAACATTGTAAGCTAAGACCCAGCTAGTTATATTACACTTATTAGGGTCAAAACAATATTACACAAAGTAGCTGATTGTAAATCCGATTGACAATTAAGTGATAAATTGGAGTGAACATTTACATTATGGTCTCAACAACTATATGTGTAGAGAAAATCCAAGTGACTGAGAAAGAACAGGTACACCTTCTCCTGCTAAAGCTGACAGTGAAGTCTATTAATTTCGTAAGATCAAATTATAAATATGCTTAAGTTTGTTGATCTGATGCACAGATAATGAACACTCAACAGTTGGACTACCCAACTCGACAGAAAAATAAGACAGACCACATAGGAAGTTGTATTTACCAAATAATAACATACAGTATGCCGTATGGTTAGTGTGTGGTTAAATTCCATCATGTATTTTACATCAATTCCTATCATTGACTAATAAATAGGATGTTGTAGTTCTCAATTAATCGTGAATTACATTAGCTCCCTTATCAATGAATAAGACATCCGTGAGTATAACATGATGAACTAAAATGACAGCTACTATTTTCGACACTAGTGAGTGTTAGTAATGATTGGATCACCGGTTACTGATTCACAGGTGGCTGAATTTAAAAGTCCTACTGTTCTTTATATATATGTATATATGTATAGTTATTCTACATGATTTATTTAAATTGTAACGAGGCATTGTAACACATCCAGAGAGAAGTTATTGAAAGTGATTTCAACTACTTAAATCGTTAAAACAGCATATATTTATCTACTAAAAATTCATAACAAATTAGGAACAACGTTCGGAATCAGTGAATTGATAGTGAACATTAGCTTTAAAGAGGCTACATGAATAACAAGATAACAATGTGATTAGTGTTTAACATGAAGATTGGGATGACTCTAACAACGATACAAATACAGTCAGCAAGTAGATAGCAACATAGAGGATAAACGTAAAGATATGCAAATTTAAGCATTACATAAACTTAAATTTTTACTTCCAATGATAACAAAACATGAACTGTAGATATGTGACAATAGGTCAGAATGGTCAGCGCAAAATAATAATGCCGTACTGAGAATAATTAGATAGTTCTTATGAGTTTCAAAAATGTAATGAGGTAAAATTAATCTGAAAAAAATTAATGCTTTGCTCAGTACATTCCGAACAATCGAATCATTTATAGAACCGATCTCATAGGAAATGCAGACCATATAACATACATACATACATACATCATCTTAAGTTGCCCCACTATTTAAGCACGACAAGACAACTAACAAAATAATAGAAACGATTAGATAGTATATTCTTAGAGAGGAAAGAATTAATCCGTAGAATAAAAGGTGTTTAGTAATTTTGAAAACCTGGATCTAAGGAAGGACACAGAAGCAGTGCATCTGCGTCACTACGACTGGTGATGAGACATTTTGTTCAGACAATATTAAACTTTTAAGGTTCATTCACACTGGCAAACACAGGACACCATAAAATGTTCTCGAATAAATCTCAAAGATCTGTGAACATGACAGAAATAAGCTATAATAATGATGCGAAAAACTGTTTGATGGTAGAAAGAAATTCACGTTTCACAAACATAACTAAAAAATATTTAGCAACGAAATGATATAACTAATAAAAATGGGTAATTACATGTAAAAGGAAAACGTCTGGAACTAACCCCATTGGTGATTTAAAGAATGTTGGTTTATTGGCTCTAGAAATAATCACGTCAAATAATTCTTGCCAGTAGTTCCCAACTAGAAATTTTAAACCTTTATCTCTATATTTATGAATTATGAAAAAAAAAGTAAGTGAATAACATAAAACCACGTGAAAATCCATACGAAGCAGTCTTCAGTTGACACTGTACAGTAGTATAATGTTAGTAAGAATTTGACCTGATCACAAAGAACAGGTTAATGTACTCGGATTCCGGTCAAACTTGTTAGTGATTCTACTTGAGTGTCCAAACAGGAATAGATAGAATGGTTTAAATCGTATCGAAGCACAGCGTCGCTTGTTCTATTCGTGTAAGGTGCTAAATTCCAACCAATTTAGCGAATAATCCTATTCTATGATTGTTTATAGTGAATCAGTAAGAGTGATTTTCCAATCACGATGAAAGTTGATGAAAATATAGTAATAATAACAACATTTTTAAAAGTATCTATTTAGGGTTTTAGTTAAACACATTATTTCTGTGAAGTTTTCTCACTGAGACAACACACTAAACATGCTAGTCTGTGTCGATAAAATTACCAATCGTTCATGGTTATAATATTGGTAATATAATTTACTTTTGGAAATAACTTCACAAGATACAATAGGACAAAAACTGCTTATTGCATTTAGAGGGAAATGATTTCATTAAAGAAATGTAACCAAATCGTATCCGTAAGGCATGAAGAAAATTTTTTAGAAACAGTACAGAAATATTTGACGACAATTTTATCGATGTTCATTAACTACTAAAGGAGAAAGTGAGAAAAATATCAACGTTGAGGTGCAAGAGCATCAAGTTGACGAGTTCCAAACAGGATGAAACGTGCATCCTGTTTTCCGTCTGCCAGTAACAATCTAAATTTAATAATGAGAAGGCCAGAATAATGATCAAGAGTTATTACAAAACATTTAATAATAGACGGCTAACGGTGATACCACATATTACAAAGTGGATAATCGAGTTACCATGCCTTCATTAAGATGCTGAATAGATTCCTTGGCGCTTAGTTCAAATAAAAATGGGCGTTTTAGAATTAGTCCTTAAGTGATATGATTCTGTTCTATCAATGTCACTTATGATTTATTATTCTTAAAGACTCTCTCATTACTACATGTCATCGATATCCTACTGACCATTTTACTAAGCTTATCGTGAGATCGACTTTGTTTGTGTAAATTGAAACATTGCACTTGTATCAACATGCCATTATATATTCAAGAAATTTTAAATTATACAGTTGATAGGGGAAAAATGACAGTTTACGGACAGACTGACGGATAATCTTTCTATGACATATTTATTCATTAGTTTACATGACATAGACTTACATGTAAGCAGCTGAACTGTTTGAAATGACAAATAACTTCTTATCATTTTCCACCAAACGATGTAGAAATGTACGTAGTTGGGGATCCTTTGCAATATATTTTTCTGAAAAGTCAAGAAATCTGATACTGTCAACAGATTTGATTATTTTAATGAATCCGAACTAAGTTTTCCTAACACCATGCACTAATGAGAAAGTCAATGATGTAGCCGACATCTCTGTTTACTGTGAGAATTTTCACTAGCACGTTCCTTTTAATTCCTCATCATGGCAGGAGAAGAGTAAGATTAGTGACATCATTATTATCTACAAGAATTATTTGTTACTGTATGTTAGCAAAGAAAACTGGTATTTTCCAACTCATTACAGAGAATTGTAAATAACAATAGCTAATTACCCATAGGCTATGTTAAAATGGTGAGAGGTTTGTAAGCTTATGTGCTTTCAACAAACGATTATAGATGGCAGCATATTCTCCCCACTCACAAACGTATAAACAAAGTTATATGAGTTTCAATGGACCACAATACCAAGAACCAAATCGACCACATCTGCGTCAATAAGAAGTTCAAATAGATCATGGAAGACGTAAGAACAAGGAGAGGAGCTGATATCGTGTGATCACTTGGACAGAGAACGTCACAAATAATATATACATTACTTCAAATCATCAATTTGAACATCTTTTGTATTTCTTGATCCATGTTGGTTGTAGGCTTACTTCACTTGGTTGTCTTCATGTTCCATATGTATTGTAATCAGACCTTGCTTCTTGTCAACTCGCAACTCACCTCATATGCTGCTTACTGATTCTTTCCACTTCCACGTAGCGTTCCGCTACCTACTATGTATGGACAACCTTATGAGTGGTATTCACCACAATGTAGCTTCAAATCACCATCTGGTGATAGATGAAATGAATCTAAAACTGAAGAAGCACTGGACAAGTGGAGCAGCAGTATCACAAAAGTTTAATACAGCCCTTTTCCGAGTTACTAACAAACTCAACGAATTCAACATTACTCTCAACATTAACTTCCAGGCAATTCAACATCTACTAGAAGAAGATAGAACTACTAGGGATGATAAACGAAAGGAGATTAAAGAAACAATGACTACAACATGTTAAAAGGTTTGCGTCGTAAGGAGTACCAGCATAAAGAATGAATTTCTGTAGGTCTTTTGGATAAGATTCAAGGGAGGAGGAGCAAGAAAATACCCATTAATAACAGCTCAACAAGAACTGAGAAAGTCAAGGCACAGGTCAAATATACTGAAGTCAATAAGCAAGTGAAGAGTATCAGGTCGGATAAACGAAAATATATGGATGACCTAACAATGACAGCCGAAACAGCCACAAGAGAAGGAAACATGAGGCACCTATAACATAAAGTGAAGAAACTAGGTGAGAAATTCAGTAAGCCATAACGACAAATCAAGAATCAAGAATGACAAACCAATCACTGACATGCAAGAACAACGGAAGAGATGGGCAGAACACTCAGAAGAACTGTTGAATAGACCAGCACCAATGAACCCACCAGTCATCGAAGCGGCAGCCACGGATCTACCCATAAACACCGACTCACCAACAGTTGAAGAAATCGAAATGGTCATCCGATAAATCAAGAATGTCAAGTCAGCAGGGCCAGACAACATACCAGCTGAGGCACTGAAGAGAGATAAAGATGCAACTGGGAAGACACTTCCCATTCTTTCAGAAAGAATAAGAGGAGAACAAGTGCAGCAGACAGGAAAGAGGGTACTTCATCAATATATCAAAGAAAGGAGATCTTAGCAATTGCGAAAACATAGAGTCCATCTACTTTCAGTACCAAAAGAAGAGGGGGTATGAGGAAGCGGGGAAATAGGGAGAGAGGTAGTTGGAGGTATGGCGGTGAGTAAGCTGGTGTGGAAAAGGTGGGGGGAAGGAGGAGGAGAGTATAGGTGAGGTGGTATTTTGGAGGGGGAGGGAGTGGGCTAACCACGAAATTCTCAACAAAGTTTTATTGAACTGAATGAAAGATTCAATCGACGCCCAACTCCGACATCAGCAAACCGGATTCTGCAAGGATCGATGCGTGTGCCAACCAAATCGTGACCCTACGGTTTCATTGTTGAACAATCAATCGAATCGAATTCACCACTTTACATCAACTTACTCGACTATGAGAAAGTATTCGACAGCGTGGATAGGAGAACATTTTGGAGCCTTCTTCGACAATATGGCGTATCCGAAGAGATGGACAACATCATACGGATTTCTTATGACGGATTACACTCATGCATGGAGGTCAGCTCACAGATTCACTCGAAGTAAAGACCAGTATCAGACAAGGCTGCTTACTATTGCCCTTCTTCTATCTGATGGTGGTTAACTGGATCAGGAAAACTGCAGCACCTCAAGGCAACCTCAGAATACAGTGGACAACATGGATGCAACTAGATGACTTGGACTTTGCAGATCATCTAGCTCTTCTATCCCACATATAGCAACACATATAGCAGGTGAAGATGGACAGTGTAGCAGCAGCCTCTACAGCCAGCAGTAGGTCTCAACATACGCAGAGGATAAAGCAAGATCCTTCGATACAAAACAACCAACACTTACCTAATTACACTTGATGGAGAAATTCTGGAAGTTGTAGAAATCTTTACATACTTGGGCAGCATCATCGACAAACAAGGAGGGTCTGATGCAGATATGAAGGCGCGGATTCAAAAGGCGAGGGTATCATTTCTACAACTGAAAAACATCTGGAACTCAAACTAAATGTCAGCCAACATTAAAGTCACAATTTTCAATACAAATGTGGAGACAGTTCTGTTGTATGGAGCTGAAACTTGGAGAACTACGAAAAGTATCATTTAGAAGATACAAGTATTTATTAACAACCGTCTGAGGAAGATATTTCGGATCCGTTGGCCAGATACCATCAACAACAACCTTCTGTGGAAGAGAACAAATCAACCACAATGCAACCGAGAAAGAAATCAGGAAAAGATGCTGGAGGTGGATAGGACACACATGGAGGAAATCATCAAACCGTATCACAAAACAAGCACTAACTTGGAATCCTAGAGACCAAAGGAAAATAGGAAGACCTAAAATCACATTGCTTCGGAAATTGGAGACAGACATGAAGAGAATTAAGAGCACCTGTGATGAGGTGGAAAGGAAAGTCCAGGACAGAGTTGATTAGAGAATGCTGGTCGGCGGCCTATGCTCCACATGGGGTAACAAGTATTGATTGAATTGATTGATGTTGTAGTTCTACATTTAAAGATTAGAATACTAGGTTCAAAAAAAGCAGCTTCATAGAGTACTCAAAACACTCGAATTTTAGCTCAATAGGTATCGTCTAGAACTCGGCTGTAAAAATGTCAATAAATTGAAAAACACCCTTTTTGTAGTTTCACTACTGTAACCAAGGCTATCGAGTTGAATATAGGCTTACTGAATGTTTGTCCAGTAAAAATTATTATTTCGAATTAAGTAAACATGTATCTTAAATAAAGAGATTGCATTAATTTACCTGGATTAGACATAACGGTTTGACCTAAAAGACCAGATTTATGAACTCTTGCCACAGCTGTCTAGAAGGTAAATATACATGTGGATGACATTTATTATGTTGGCGTAAAATAAATAAATGTATGTATTAACTGCATATTAATGTGCAAAAGGTATTGGTAAACTTAAAATAAAACTAAAGCATACACAACATGATTCAAACAAAATTATACATGCTGAGCGCGTTGTATAAAAGTGAGTTATGATTGCATACTATTTCAAATATTTGTTGATCAATTCAAGAAATTTTTGGATGTAGGTCTCACAAACTAAATCTTAAAGGTGCTATGCACATATCAGCTAGTGGGAAACCTACTGCAAATAATGACGTTTCGCTGATGAATAACAGAAGAAAGTGAACAGTAGATTTGAAATATTACAATAAGTAAAATGACATGTTCATATATATATGTGAGTTACTGAAAACCTTTGTGAGCTGTTCTATAGTCACAAATTCCACTTTTACATGGATTTGATCCAACTACTTTTAAAATTATACTTCAGTGAGGACAGTACAAGGTTGGAGAATAGAAAGTAAAGAATGTTTATTAGAGCTAATTGTCCTGCATTAAATTTCCTGATTCATCTAAAGACCAATCCACAGAGGTTATTTCATTATAATTATTGAAGTAATTTATGGTGTGATACCACCGCTTTCGTGTCGTATGTCGCTTGTTTAGTGAATGTATGAAAATGCGAAAAAATAGTGAGCTAAGATTATGCAAATTCGTTAAGTGACAGCCATGCAGATATCTTACTGGGGTTACAATCATTATGTAGTGTTCAATAGTTAAGTTTCTGTATTTGTATCGGAAATGTGCCGACCACCAGTCCATTACGACTGGCATATATAGCCGTGTAAATCATCAACTCACCTTTTTATCCAAGTGTATGTTACTGAGTTAGACTTTGCATTCAGAAGTTTAGAACGCTAGCTAGACATTACTACATAGAGCTTTCGTCACACAAGAGCAATTTTAATTTCTTAGAACTGTTAGATGATTTCCAAAGTTCTTTATTCTAATAACAAACTAACATTTTAATATGGTGACAATAACAAATCCAACTTATTTATTTTACTAAATAAATACAAATACTTACGGAAACATCTTGATAAACATAGAAAGGTTTATAATCTATTCCACGTCGATCAAAGAACTACAAATGAATAAAAATTACCTATTCTGTAGAAAACGAATACCATTACGGTTAATAATTAAATAAACAGAAAGTAGAAAATATTAATGTAGTTAGATTAATATCCAATTTGCGTAGTTGGAAATAAAGAAGCCTTATCAATCAATTCGTAGAGGAATAAGTAATATATTCCTACGATGAGTTGTGAGTTGTTGAATGGTTGAAAATACAGACGATGGAAAGATTCCCTAAAACGAAAATGGGACAGCATCTGACTAGAAAGGTCAAACAACCTGTACACAACAGTACGTCAACAAGAACCTCCATGAAAAAGAAGAGAGAAGATGGAGCATCCACGAAAGCTATGATATCTCAAGAAAAGACAATACACATTAAAACATGGAGGGTATAGCGGAAGGCATAACAACGTACAAAAACAGATATGAATAACATTATATAGTCACATTACTGTAATAATGATAAATCGGGATGCAAAAGATCCTACTGGCAACATGCACAAGTTACCTTAATATTGATTTCGGTCAACCGTAACACTACTTTGATTGTTCTAGTCGAAATAACTTATCAATTCACATAGTTAACATAATTTATGGAGAACCGAACAATATGAACTTGGTCTTTGTGTGCAAAAAACAGTACACATTATTTCGAAACTCTCATAATCAAATTGGCAACTTCCTAGCAGGTTTATTCTTAAACCTACAGTTGATGCTATCTTCATGTGATGATCGGACTCGCCTTTCGTGATGAACCAATCGGGCTACACTACCTGGAACAACTGTTTCTTAAGGTCCTTTCATAGAATACAGGTCAGTTGAAGTGCGATAAGAGTAGAGAAGCAAACTTAAGGTACTAGAGCGAAGTCGTACTACCGACTGTACTGTATGACGGCAGTACGATATAGCAAACATGACTTATAGTTCTGACGAACAAACGCAATAATAAAATTAGGAAAACAATTAACTAATCATATTAGGGCAAAGTGAAGTGTCTGATAACAATGTTAAAACTAATTAGATTATAAGATTGTTGGGGATTCATAATCCCCAAAAATGTAATGGTTGATTAATTAAACTAAAGAAGTTGTGTTGACTTTTTTGTAAAGATTAATTTGTAGACTTTCATCAATTATTTTTATTTCAATGTGAGTTCTACTCCTAAATACAGTTTGACAGTATTTCATTGTATTAATTAAATGTTGATGATTTCACTTTGATGAATACTCACTGCAAATTAATTGATATAAAAATCGATGCATTTATGTAAACATTGTTCGCTAGTCTCATTTCAGTTTTTGCTTTACAATACAATCTTCCTACAAGCCTAGTCTTTTAGAGCCGTACAAAGACAACAAGAACCCACGCGTTGTCTCATCTAAGAGAAACATATCAAAGATATATAGTGCTTTTGTAACAATAATAAACTGTAATTACCAACAGACAGACGGAAATCGTAGTAGCTGCATCACAATGCTACATTACATTACAAACCCAATCCTAGACAACTCCTAACGTTAGGGTTAAAGCTAACTCTAATCCCGAAACGACTCCTAACCCAAAACGTAAACTAATTCTAACCATAAGTTATAACCCAGTCCTGTGATCTAATGCATTATCAGGAACATTAATCCTCAGATGGTTAACTTAGAACAGCAAATAGACGATTCCGTTCTTAAAGATTTCTTATTCCAGCAAACACTGTAACGCACTAGCTCATCACCTCCCAATTATCGGCATTTTAAACACCTATTCCATTGCCACCATCACAAACAAATGTCGGGTGAAATTATCCCACATTTAGCAAAAACGTTAGGTACTCAATAGTTCTTTTAGAACTAAAATTACGTATCAATCAGTATAAAGTAACAACATCACTTGCAATAACTTCTATCCTTCACACAACTATGCTCGATGACCTTGAAACCAATAACTCGCATGTGATTCGTCAAAACTGTAACGTTCGTTCGTCTGAACAATAAGTCTTGTTAACTGTAGGGTGTTTCCCTCGGTCATCCATAACAGTGATGCTGCCTTTGTACAAAGAAGGGAGCAGTCAAAGAAGGTCTCTCTGAAAATTGAACATCTCACCTTACTTCACGAACTTCCATCTCGAGATAGGACCTTAACCAGTACGGAGATACAACGCCAATAACTTCTGAAAAAAAATTATGTGACCGACCTCAAGCAGTTGTCCCATGGATACTGTGGTAACGCTACCAGATAATTAGGACCAACTATAACCCAATCACGTTTTCAGGTACCCTCAGTGGGACCCTCCCATGGTGTGGGCAACCGAGAAGTGATAAGGGTTCTTATGCCTCCAAAAGTACTCAAGATCACTGTATTCATAATCAAATTCCTTCTTCAATTTCTAGTGTTTCTTTTATTTCTTCTTTGAGCACTAAATTTTATCTTCAACTTCCTCTTTATGTGCCGTCAATCCCAACGATTTGAGTTCAAGAAAATTTTATGGGTCGACTAAAACCCAGAGTGGTGGAGGCAGTAACAGCGTTAGTAGTAATAAAAACGACGAATTTTTAGAATATGCATGAGTTATCAGGCAAGTGATGCACGCTACTTGATACATTTTGATATAGAGCACATGTTATATTATGATGTGATGTAGTACGATATTATTTTAGAGTATGACAATAAAAATTTTAACAACTGATAGCGATTAAAATACGATACTATCAGTACGACTTACAGCTATAATAGAACACAAGAGATTAATCTCAGGCAGCTGGAAGAAATCCATCAATTGGAGCATTACTGTGTCCTAAAATGTATAACAAAAAGTATCTAAATGATACTCACAGGTTTGATCAGTAGCTATGAAATATAAATCATATGACGTACAGTTTGCATAATTATAAGAATTGAACTCGTGTGACTATATGCTCTACAACTTCTGTCAGAGAACTTCTAGCTAACTCAGATGGTACAGTCCCTTTAACGTTGTGGACACAACTCGCTATTAATAAGGAAACCAAGGTATTAAGCTCTGGAACGACTACTTTTGTTCATCACATATCAAACAGGACGCTCTGAGATGCTTTAATTACCTCAATCTCACCCGGCCCCCAACTCGAAGGCAGTACTGCAAAACTGGATATCGGTGATTAGCACCCAGAAAAAAATCATTATCAAGAGGAAACTAAATAAATAAAACTGGATATTTGCTAACTGTTGAAAACGACATGGTGTGTTGAGTATATATTAAATCTGTTATCGTATTCACAAGACAATAAATTATTGTTACGTGCCGGATTTTATTGTTAACCGACATCATATATAAATTGGATACGCAGCTATATTTGTAGCTATCAATCTTTGCCCGTCTAGGTAAGCAGTGGATAGGTATATGTAAAACCTACTAACATACACCCATTACCCCTCACAGAGGAGTATAGGCTGTTCATCAGTATTCCCCATTGAACTCTGTCCTGAGCAATCCTTTCCAGTTGCTGTTCATCCTCTTGATATCTGCTTCCAATTCTCAATGCAGTGTGTTCTTTGGCCTTCCTCTTTTCCGTTTCCGTCTTATCCATTTCAAATGTCTTTTCCTAATTTCCTTTTCGACTGGAAGTCGGTTCATTCTCTCCCATAGTAGGCTGTTGCTGATGGTTTCCGGCCAACGGACATTCAGTATTTTGTGTAGACAGTTGTTTATAAATACTTGTACCCTTCTGAGGATGTTTGAAGTAATTCACCACGTTTCAGCTTCATACAACAGGACTGTCTTGACGTTCGAATTGAGCAGACTGGTTTTGAGGTTGGTTGACAGTTCTTTTGAGTCCCATATGTTCTTCAACTGTAGGAATGCTGCCCTTACTTTTCCGATCCTTACCTTAACATCTGCATCGGATCCTCCTTGTTCATCGATGGTGCCTACCAGGTACGTGGAAATATCCACTTCTTCCAGAGTTTTTCCATCAAGTTCGATTGGGTTGGTGCTCCCTGTGTTGTATTTGAGGATCTTGCTCTTTCCTTTATGTACGTTCAGGCTTATTGATGTCGAGGTTACTGCTACGATGGTTGTCTCCACTTACATTTGTTGATGTGCATGAGATAGAAGAGCTAAATCATCTGGGAAGTTCAAATCATCAAGTCGCATCCTACTTGTCCATTGAATTCCGTGCTTCCCCTCAGATGTGGAGGTTTTCATAATCTAGTCAACCACTAGAAGGAAGAGAAGAGGCGCGAATAGGCAGTCTTGTCTGACTCAGGTTCTCACTGAGAATGCATCTGTCAGCTGTCCTCCATGCACGATTTTGAACTGTAGTCCGTCGTAAGAATTCCGGATGATGCCGATGAGCTTCTCTGATACGCCGTGGTATCGAATAAGTTTCCATAGTGTTCTCCTGTCAACACTGTCAAACGCCTTCTTGTAGTCAACGAAGTTGATGTACAGTGACGAGTCCCATTCAATGGATTGTTCAACGATGATCCGTAGTGTTGCGATTTAGTCTGTGCATGACCGATCCTTACGGAAACCATCTTTTTGATCTCAAAGTTAAGCATCCTTTGAATCTTTCATTCTGTTCAGCAACACTCTGACAAAGACATTACCTGGTATTGACAATAGTGTGATCCGTCTGTAGTTCTCACATTTACCCAAATCTCCTTTCTTTGACATCTTGATAAGGTATCCCTCTTTCCAGTCTGCCGGCACTTGTTCTTTCTCGCAGATTCTCCTGAATAAAACGTGGAGCATCCTTGACGTTACATCTATATCTGACTTGAGTGCTTCAGCTAGTATAATGTCAGGTCCTGCTGCTTTCCCACTTTTAATTTGTCTGATGGTCATCCTGATTTCTTCCATCGTTGGTGAAGCGACATTTATCGGAAGATTTGTAGATGCTGCTTCGATGTCTGGTGGGTTCAGTGGAGCTGGCTTGTTCAAGAGTTCCTCAAAGTGTTCTATCTATCTGTTCCTATGTTCTTGAATCTCGGTAATTGGCTTGCCTGTGTCCTTGACCGGTAGCTCTGGGTTACTATATTTCCTGCCAGTTTCTTCGTTGTGTCATATAGCTGTTTGATATTTCCTTTTCTTGCAGCTTCCTTCACTGTCGTTGCGAGGTCTTCGATATATTTCCGTTTGTCCGCTCTAATGTTCTTCTTTACTTGTTTATTTGCTTCTGTGTATTCAGTTTGTGCCTTGATTTTCTCTGCTCTTGTTCGGCTGTTGTTGATTTCTGTCTTCTTGTTCCTCCTTTCTTGAATTTTGCTCAGGGTCTAAGTGGAGATCAATTTCTTATAATGATGCTTTTTGCGACCCAGAACCTCCTGACATGTTGAAGCTAGTGCTTCTTTATTCCTTTCCAGTTGTCCTCCCCAGTGGTTTCTTCTTCTTTCAGTATATCTTGTAAGGCTTGGAACCTGTTGTTGAGAGCTATTTTGAATTCCTTGAGTTTGTCAATATCTCGAGGAAAGGCTGTATTGAACCGTTGGAATGCTGTTATTTCAGTTGACCATTGCTTCTTTAGCTTCAGTTTCATTTTGGTAACCACCAGGTGGTGATCCGAAGCTATGTCAGCTCCTCTCCTAGTTCTCACATCTTCCATTGATATTCTGAATTTTTTATTGATGCATATATGATCAATTTGATTCTCTGTAGTATGATCCGATGAGATCCATGTAGCCTTGTGTATGCGTTTGTGGGGTAATATTGTACCACCTATAACCATTTTGTTGAAAGCGCAAAGATTTGTAAATCTTTCACCATTTTCATTTCTTTCTCCCAGTCCTTGTCGTCCCATGATGTCTTCGTAACCGGTGTTGTCCATTCCGACTTTGGCGTTTAGGTCCCCCGTCAGGAATGTCAGGTTCTTCCCTGGACACTTCGCTATAATTAATTGCAGCCTATCACAAAACTGATCTTTGTCCTCGTCGTTGCCGTCGATGGTGGGTGCATAACATTTGATAATAATCATTGCAATCCCCTTCTTCATTGTTTCGAAAGATGCTTTGATGATCCTGGGTTCATGTGGTTCCCATCCTACAAGTGCATTACGTGCTTCTTTAAATAGCATTGTTGATACTCCCTGGGTGTGCGGAGCATTCTCCTCTTCGAGGCCGGAGTATAATAGCACCCCTCCTATAGCGAATGTTTTCTGTCCAGATTGAGTCCAATGGGTTTCGCTGATTCCGAGCACTGTCAAGTTGTATTTCTTCATTTCTGCAGCTATTCGATTGGTCTTCTCGCTCTTCCACATTGTCCGGACATTCCATGTACGTATAAAAATTCTTGTTCTGGTTGTTTGAAGTGGCATCGGTCTCATGACTTCTAAAGAATCTCGACTTTCACCATGAGGCGTGATTAGCATTCCTTCCAATTCCAGGGCAGAGTTTAAATAGTTTAGTTTGTTTAATCTGGTTAGCGTTTTTTAGCATGCTTGTGTTTTCCGGAATGGGAATGCTAAGTTCATGCCTAGCCCTTCTCCTTTACCCGGGTTTGGGACCGGAAGTAACCCTAGAAGAGCTGAAGATAGAGTCAATGGCTATTCAAATTCTCATTGACCGTCATCAAATAGAACTATGTCTTTAGCTCATCCTAGGTCAATAAGTGAATTTTCTGGTGGAAGGTAAATTTCCAAAAATCCGGACGGAGAATAGGTCATTTATAAAATGTATGCATTATGAAGTTTTACGAAAATTCGCAGTATAAAACTACTTGATTTCAGTAATAAACAACATATATAGAAATATGCTTACATTAGGTGTAAATTTCTGCTTTAAAATATCATTGGCTAAGTGACTTCCGCGATAAACTTTTAGTATCTCATCTAAAGACAGTAGAGTAAATCCACGATAAACTGTATCTAGCTGGATATGATGGAAAGCATCTACTTTCATTAGTAAACCCTAGGAAGAAAACAAAAGGGATAAACGGGCAAGCTGAAAGGAAATCCCATACATCATTTTAATGCAAATGAGTGGTAAAGCAAATACAAATAGAAATTAGTTTAAATATACTCATTAAACCATAAAACCAGTTAATTCAGAGGAGGAGGCACTTTTCAATGAATTCATTATCAAGCTGTATAATCGTATATATATATAGTACAGCTTCATAACACATTTGTTAAAGAGATATCTTAGCTGTGCAAAGAAACAAAAATGAATAGTATTCTTTGTACAAAACTTTACCGTATTCCTTTACTTTCCAAAGAGTCTGGTCATTATAAAAGCAGTATTTTCATTGCTGGTAAGTAACAACGATCCTTTATTAGCATCGCTACACGACGTAGCCTTTCTCTAAACACAAGAGCTACTTCAAACCTATAATGCTAAGGTCTGCAAGTCGCGTACATTTTTTTGTCTCGGTTCATGTTAGTCCCAATTATTACTCAGATACTATAGTTATCATTTTTATTTTTATTTTCATCAATATTCGGCCGTTTTATTCAGCTCTAACTTAAAATGACGGACAAGAATGAGAGGTCATTGGACAATCGATAAACTACATTCCTATCATTGAATAATCCAGTCATTATATCACGGTTATAATGTCTCGATTGAATATTCTACTGAAAAAAACGACTACAATTACTAAGTCCATAAAGGCGCGGGGTTGAAGATTGGTTTGATGAGTCAACTGAGTCATCTGAATGATGTAGTCATCTAGTTACGCCACTACAATGCTTTATTTTATCATAATTTTTACCAGTTAGCATCACGTGACCGTTGTTTCATTGTTTTTCACTTTATATTGAGACAGAACAGTACTTTAGTTACAGTTTGTACATAAGATTGACGTGTGAAATGATAAAGATTTGTAGCCCGAGTAGATAAATTGGTGATTTTAGATTCTCTGAGCTGGATAGTTTGATTGCGATTCTCTCGTTGTCGAGCTAGACAATATCAATATTGTTTACTTTAAGTGGGAATAGACGTTTTTGATTGTCCTACAAACACTAGGTCAGTTTGTTTTGATGATTTTGTCTCCGGCTTGTTAGTAATACGACGCGCGAAGATAATCAGTTAAAAATAAGGTCAACAAAATACTCCCCTAATATGCATAGATTAAAAATACTCACTAGAAGTAGGCATTTATAAAACCCAACAATATCAAAATGAATAGTGTGCAAAATGATGGGAAAGTGCTGGACTTACATTGCTCAGTGTACATGACTTATTGTTACTTGCTAATTAGAATAAATAAGTTATGTTACCATCATTTTATAATTTATATTCCAACAGTAAATAATTTGTAAAAAAAAATCAATTTTCTGTACAATGAAATAACATACTCGTTTTACATCGAAATGTAAACCCCGTTTAGCGAATTCGGTATATTCATAGTTCAGAATTTCTTCAGGATACTTGATATTGTCGTGAACAATGTGAGAGCGATTGAAATATATGTAAAATAATTTCAAAAAACAAATAAAATTGAGGATTTATTAATACCTCAGTAGGTAGGATTACAAGAAAAGATTTCGTCACTCACAGTAGAGAAGTTATTTTAGTTTATTATTTCGAAGTTGGCAATCTAAGCATTCATACACAGAGAACGAAACAGTTTACCTATGCGACGAAGTAACTAAGTTCACTTTTTATGTGGCATATTAGGCTACAATTATTATATGAAAGTTAAAAACACCATCCAAGTGAGTAAATGAAAGCAGGCCAGATAGAATTAAAACCTGAAACTAGTGGCTGAAAATTAATTGGAACACTGAACAATACCTACACAATATTTGTTGAGTTACAGAATTCAATCATGACTGGACAAAACCTACGGACATTTGGAAAAACACAAATACAGCGTTTTAGTAACTAAAGTAATTTCTACTAAACAACAAAAATATTAGAGAAACACACATTCAAACCAGATTTTGACTAATCGACTGCAGTAGAACAAGTGGTGAATACTTTACTCCCAATATTCAGAAAAAATAAGTAAAATACTTGGATTACTTCGATTTAAAAAAATAATCAATTTACGTGAATTGGCTTAATATAGTACTTTACAGTAAATACAAGCGCAATAAATACACAGATGTTGGAGTCTATGCCTAGATTACAGACATTTTTGAGGGATGTAATAAATATAGAATGCAATAAAGTCAATAATTATTTTTGGACGTCGAACGTGTAACACAGCTGCATATGAATATTTGGGAAATATGAGTAGACTGTGACGAAATTCACAACCTAACAGAAATGAGATCCGTAAGCTAGTTTGCTACTAATCGACAACTTAACCATTGTGGAGATATCCAGTAGTGAGATCATATAAGCTAAGACAACCATATGACCCTATGTGTAGTTTTATTAATGTTTATGCAAGCATGTTACTGTCTTATGGTGGTTCACATACCCCCACCTTTGTGACAATACGTGAGCCTGCCTACTCATTTTCTTCGTCACAGTGTTTTGGTGGAGCATGTTAATTTGACCTTTATATTCCCTGGTTGACATTGCTTGGCCTTTTTTCACCCATTTGTGCTCATGTATATTTAGGACACTTGTGTTTCTTCCAGCATATGTATGTTACTGGATAGGTGAACTGCAGATTGCTGACTGGATTGTGGCCCCACATTTTAGTCTGTACAATGCAATATTACCATTACTACTGCTGAGTCCTCACTGCGTTATTTTATGACTGCTATTCAAAATACTAAGTTCTAATAAGAATACTTTAACTTGTAAATTATTTCGATTATTCAAAGGCTGTCGGGGTACCAACAAATGACAAATTTAAATGAACATGAGCGATTGACAAACCATTTCTGCTACTATATGTAACTAGTGAGATAGTAATGAAAAAGGTTCTTAGGATTGAATTATACGTTTGTGAAATTCGTGATCATCAGCAGAGTTTTAGATGCCATAGGAGGAAAGGTTTTTGACTAGGTGACTGTTAAATTGATGGCTACATTCACTTCCAAGAACTTCTGGTTTGAAATATTTGAAAAGACAGTAAATGGCACATAAATCGAGCATAAATTGCATTTTCCTGATTTCTTCGACATCAAAAACGGAAAAATATCAGAGTATACTAAACCATAGTTCTCAAGGAAATATAAGAAACTACTAAAATCTGTTTTCACCATATGGCAAAAATACGATTCTTACTAAGAAACAGTAAAAAACACGGTTAAGTATCTAATAATTTATGATATGGTATCTCCAGGGTATACTAACTCACTTTAACTCTACGCTTATTCACTTGATAAAACTGGTTTGTGCAGTAAGACATGAGGGTGCTTACGTGAGCTTTAAGTTGAATTCACCTTAAAATGATAACAGCGAATAAGTATGTATTAATTTGCATTACGTAAAGCAGGAATGCAACAGCTTATTACTGCTTCTGTGGGTGTCTTTATGTCCATAAATTGTTTTTCTATACAATATTGTCGTTTAATGTTTTTTTAGCATCTTGTATTTCCAGTAACTTACACACATAAAAGTCCAAGTAGATAAAGCAAAAGTTTGTAAGTATTCTCAGACGAATATATTTAGTTAAGTAGTTGTGTAGAATCTCTGGTTAAGTTGAGGATGATTTTCATTACGAACCTATTTCGGCAAGAAAATTATGATTTAAAGGTAATCAAATCATAAGTGAAACAGTAGGTCGCAGTAAATTGAGAATGCAACAAAGTTGAAGTTGGGGGCTTTTCGATACAAATTTGATGGTATTGTCCTCTCCCAAAAACATGAAAGTCTCCAATTATGTCTTGGGTTGTCCATGAACACTGTTAAGAAACTACACGATACAATGAAGATGTTTCCTGATAATCTTCCAAGTGGTGTCAGCTAACTATGAATCACCCTGGTTGAGTGGCTAAGGTCTATCGCCAAATCACTTCCCGACGAAGATAAATGGCTACGAATAAACTACTTATCGGTACTCTAATCAAACTAACAAATAGTTTATTGGATTCATTACAAATAATTTTCAATTTAATGCAGTTATTTAACATTACCAAAGAAATATTAGCTGTTATAGATTATGTACTAGGAACAAACTGGTCACTGAGATGTCGGAACTTTTCTGACGTCAAACTGAAAGTTGAATACAAGTGGTGGTAATTACCTGCAGCTATATAGACCTATTATGTTAGTCTAACCAATTAAGGTCGGATGTACGAGTCTGTAAGAGTTCCGTTCTACACTTGTTAAATCGAGTCTATCTGAGCTGAGAATGATTGGAAAGTATGTTTAATTATTATTTCCTTCCAAAGTTTACTCATGCCTGGTTGCAGTACCATGTTGGCAATAATGAAGTCCAGCAGAGTAGGCCTGAACAAAGTGAGTTATACAGTTACTATCATCATCTTAAATTAACCACTTCTGTGGCACAGTTGTTTTTTAGGAATGTCATCCAAGTAACTTCGATATCAAAGACGAAAAAGTGGATAGATCTTCAGTTTACGACATAGAGCCCAGATATGATAAATGTATGGGGCAGGTATCTAGCAGCTTATTACGACCCTCAAGTTGATTTCTCAAAGTCGACTCAACTAAAAGCTTGGAATGTTACTAGACAACCGGAAATAGGAAGTAGCGGCAAAGCAACTACGTTCTTTATAAAAATGGATAGGAAGTCTCCCAACTACAAACAATCTGTATTTGTAATTAATCTGAGTTTCCTACTTAATAATATTCTTGTTTATATGCTTAAAAACCGTACAACTCTCCCCTCTTTCTTCACAATGTTATCATTATATTTGTGTGGAACATTTTTAGCCCAAGTATGACGAAACTCGAGTGCTTTAGTAAGAAATTACAAAATATTTCTATACAAATACTACTTCGTAACAATGTTCATGAACGCTCCCTCGCCACTGCAAAAGGCTCTTTACCTAAGGTATACAGCTAAGGTGCTATTACTAGGTGGATAGAAGCAGCTCGGTTATGTTACTCATCATATTATTTAGATCAATCACTTTGGAATTGAAATTTCGAAGATTGAAAACTAATATGTGGTCAGATAGTAACATGTGTTAGATTACCATTGAAGATTAATTAAAACATATATTAAGTTTAGAAAAAAACTGTAACTGAAAATTATGCTCTTTCACTCAGTGTGTTGTCTTTTTTGCTGTAAAATGCGTGATATTAATCGATTCCGTCCGTTTGAAGTAACTGAATAGTAAATACGTAAATAGGTTTCGTTGATAGTTTAAACCAGTGCAATATTACTTTATGTGGCTCAAAAGTGTACATAATCATCCGCAACTTACTGACCTTCATTTGTTCAACAAGCCAGTTACGAGATTCATTGAAAATGAATTTGTCCAACTCAGAGGTATAGTGTGCTAATGTATAATCATAATCGAATCCATATACTTGTATTTTTCCTAGTTTCACCTCATTGTTTACAAATATGTCCCGAGGATTAACTTGATCCAGTGTACTTATTAGCTCTAAAGTTAGTAAACAAAACAAATAAAATTTCAGAGAGGAAAAATCTAGTATAAACAACTAAAACCACTACCAAAAATCTCAAATCATGTCTAAATAAATTCCAATAAACGGACTCAATATGTATGGTTGCAATTTCATCAGCTGCACGCAGGTTTAGTAACCTTTGATAAATCAAAATATTGAGTTACTTGTACACGGTACAATAATTCTTAGATTTTCCACTCGCGTGCCTTTTACATATTTACTTATTTAGAAGGTGCTATCAGTAAAGTAATTATTATTCACTCACAACTAGTTTAATAGCACATACAGGAACAGATACTGTGATGGCCGTTAAAACAAACCGACATATTACCTTTACATTCCTGGTCCAATAAAGCATAACGCTGTAGCATATGGGAGATGTCTTTGCTATTTGTTGAGTTGGATAAATTCCGAGAAACAATATACAAGGTATATTTTCTGTGACATTTTATGAAACAATTAAAGAAGGCAGGAAAAAAATTGTTCTGACTGAAGTTCACGAAGCCTATTAATAAACAATAATTTATCAGAAGAACTGTTGATGTGAAAAGCTTACCATTCAAACTCCGGTTGATCCACATGTACAAGACACACCTAAAATTTTAATAATCTTCTAGCAAAATCACGTAATCAAAAAAAATACTGTTAAGCAACGTAACAAATCTAAGTCACTTAAATGACAGGTCGGCAAATACTGAAGTATAATAGCTTCTGCCTTAGACGGTAATTGATCGAAGTACAGTAGGCACTTTTATGAAGCGAAGAAACAGTTAATCGATACAAAAGGGACTACAAGTAGTGTAAATATTTACTCTAAGCCGCTTGCTAGAAGATTAGGGTCGATATGGGCTAACTACCTTATACAGAGTTTGCACACGTTACGTTTAAATCGTTAATCAGTTTACTTCATTGGCATAACATAATGTTTGGGACTGTATGCACTTCTGACAATTATGACCACCTTCCCAGCCAATAATGCAATACTTAAATTAATGAATCCAACTGGAATACTTGGATCGTGTTTGGATTCAGCAACTAGGTGAGTCAGTATTTGTGTCACTAAGGTCACCACCAGTAACCAATAATTTATTAAAACTATCTGAGTTTATGCAATAAAGTTTATGGATGCAGTGAATTTATTAATAGAAAACTATTGCGCGAACAATGTATGAGTGAACTCCAATTTCCAGACAAACTTGTCGTAACCCTTATATTTTAGTGCGTCGTAACCTCGAACTAACACAGCACGTTTACAAAGATGTTCAGTACAGCACACTCAAACTTTACCTTCGTTGGCTGATTCTTCCTTACAGTGTAGTATTGCATGCTATGAGTTAAACTCATCTTTCAACCACGTTGCGTCAAGCCAAAAATAAGGACTATTTAAAGTATTCAAGTGAAACTTCAGTTTCTGATTTATAGTGAAACACCAACTCACTCCACAGCTCGCTTAGATTTTCACTGCTAGCTATCTTCAGTCGTTAATTTCAAGAAAAGTAGACCCAGGAGGTACTTAATATTAAATACGCCGATTAAACAACATAATTCAGTTAGTTGATCACGTTTATTTTATAGTTGAACTTCATTTTCGTGGCGAAATTAATAAGGATATACTACATTTATTAATTTACTAAGTCTCAAGATGTAGCGTTCAACAATCAAATCGGTGCCTAAGACCCCAGTAAACAATAGTGGGCACTAGATAATCATCAACCTGGTTTGATTTTGCCGCAATATGACATTTTTGTGACCTTGAGTGATTAAGTGCTTGGCGGCCATTTCTCATGAGCAGCGTGGCAGACTAGCCATCCTTTTTTCACCCTCAGAAATCTCAGCAAAATTGTTTTTACGAAGGAATATGACTAATAATAAGTGATTCTATAGTATATATATATCTAATTATTGAATAATAGTTGTTTGGCCTGTTCCTCACAAGAAAGTAATGTCGATCTGAAAGCAGCCTTTGAAAATGTTGTTCTTAACCGACGATTTTCCAGTTGGGAGGATGTAGAGCGAGCTGTTGAAGAGTTTCAGTCTGTAAGTTAATAAATTTAATGCAATCGTAGATCACCTTCACTCATTATATCCATTCGCAAAGTCAACGTGCCTCGTTTTTTTCTTTTAAATACAATTTCGTTGTTTTTAAATGTGCGTTTGGTAATAGAAGGAAACTTCAGGGGACTGGTCAGAGAAACAAACCGTAAGTTGGACTGTAATAACCACTACTTTAGGTCTAAATACTTGGATTGTAAATCTATGTTTCGTGTAGTGCTGAATGTCAATGAGTATATCGTCCGTTCATACATCATGACACACAACCATCCCTGCACGAAATCTTTTATGAGATGCGATCCTTGGTTCAGACGCTTATCGGAAGAGGAAAAGGAAAATCTAAATCCAGTTCTCCAACAGTCATCTTCATGTGATGCAGTTATGGAACATGTGAGAAATAAATATCTGAAAGAGCTTATCTCTGATGATATACGAAATATGAAGTCAAAAACAGCCCTAGGTAGGTGTGTAGTAATATAATTGTAGCCTTCGGTTCACGTGATCAAGTGTTTGATTATATCCGTGAACGTGGACACCTACGTGAGTTTCATAATGGTGAAGGTAATGTAAGAAGATTAAGTCGTGTGTGCTTTTCAACTGAGGATCAAATTCGTTTGTATCGCACGTTCCCATAAGTGGTAGGCATTGATTCCACATATAACATAAATAGGGCGAGGTAAGAAAGCTACCTTATTTATCAATAGTTGTAGATTTTCTATGTTTCAGCTGGTAATAACTGATAACATGGGACGTGGACGTCCGGTAATGTTTGCCTGGACGAAAAAAGAATTTACAGAAGACGTAAGGTGGATTCTCAATATGTTTCAAGAAATCATGGGTGATACCTCGTCCACCGAAACATTCGTAATGGACTCATCCCATGCAGAAATAGCGGCTGTAAGCCAGACTCATAGAAATGCTAACATACAACTATGTTCTTTCCATGTATGTCGTGCTCTATGCAGAAAGGTAAAGCAAGCCTAACTAACTTTATATTACTTTGAATAGACTCGGGATCGTCGCGCTAAAGCTTATCTATGCCGCTTGGTCAGCACAGAAAGTAAAAGACGGTAATATCAACCAATGAAATATTTTTTTAGATTTGACAATTATTTTAGAATCGCAACGCAGCTGGCACCCAACGTCACGGGTTACGTGCAAAGATACTGGATGCCCAAGAAACATATGTGGGCCGCAGCTTACACTGATCATATATTGATGTTAGGAAACAGCACTAATAACAGAGTTGAATCTCTACATCGACAAGTGAAGCGTTTTCTTCAAAAAAGAGATTCTCTACATAAATGTATTTTCAAAGTTTACAGGTGGAACGTAAAGGTATCCCGACGAATAGAGATTGAGGCTGAAGTAGCTGCAACAAGACGTTATACCTATCAAGTGTCCGCTAGTTTGAAGCACCTTCTTAGACATCTAACGAAGTTTGCAGCAACTAGAGTGTTGTATCAATTAAAGAAAGTTAGAAACCTGTATGTCAGTTTAGCCACTCCAAACTACATGTTCATTAATGATGGATCGAAATCATATGAAGTGGATCTGACTTCGGGTGAGTGCACCTGTCCAACGTACATCAAGTGCCGTTATCCATGTCGGCACATGTTGCTAGCACATTTAAGAGACAGTAATTTTACTAGTAAGTTTTATCTTTGTTATGACTTATTACATCGACAGTTGATATTATGCTGAGACACTGAAGACGCTGGATGCACAGTTACAACTTATGTGTTCCAATAAACAGCGCGACTCCATGTTTTAAACCATCGAAGCAGCTACTGCAGAAAATGATAAATACACAAAGAAATGGACGATTAATTTTTCAAAAGTTTGGCGAAAGCTTTGCTATGCGAGTGTTTACGAAGCTTGAAAATTATACGAAAAGAATTCTTAGAAGATAAGTAAGAAATTAGTTTTCTCATCTCTAAAAATTGTTTTTGTTCTGCAGATTGCCTAATCGCCTCTTTTACGGGATATCTGCTTGTATTAAACAATATTGACGATTTCTCTATAATAAATGGTTATTACTTAATAAATGTCTTTTGTATTTCCATATTTGCAGTAGTACATTGGTGTATATTTGGGTTCATAGTGCATGCGATAATGTTGCGTTATGTCTCAGGAGCTTAAGTGCGACTAATTGATACGATGCTACGAAATGTAATTGTTAGCTAACAATCATCGACAGTTTAATTTCCAATTAAGCGGTTAGCGCCTACTTAACAAAGCGCGTTAAAATGTGTTTCTGTGCGGTAAACAGTACTCAGAACCACAAGGTACTCGCCTACTGTGGTTTGCGCATATTAGTATATTTCTAGTAATAGGTTTAATGGCCTACGCCGACAGCTTACTTGCTTTGATCGTCGAGTCTGCTTTTTATTGAACTGATAGGTGATGTCAATCCACCAACGACGGAAGAAATCAAGATAGCTATCAGACAGATCAAAAGTGGGAAAGCAGCAGGACCTGACAATATACCAGCCGAAGCACTCAAGTCAGATATCTACATAACGGCGAGGATGCTCCACGTTTTATTCTACATCTGAGGAGAAGCACGGGATTCAATGGACAAATTGGATGCGACTTGATGATCTGGACTTCGCGGATGATCTAGCACTTCTATCCCATACGCACTAGCAAATGCAAGTGAAGACAACCAACGTAGCAGCAATCTCAGCATCAATAGGCCTGAACATACATAAGGTAAAGAGCAAGATCCTCAAATTCAACACCGAGAGCACCGACCTAATTGAACTTGATGGTGAAACTCTGGAAGAAGTGGATACCTTTACATACCTGGGGAGCATCATCGATGAACAAGGAGGATCCGATGCAGATGTAAGGGCAAGGATCGGAAAAGCAAGGTCAGCATTCCTACAGTTGAAAAATATATGGGAGTCCAAACAACTGTTTACCAACCTCAAAGTTAGACTCTTCAACTCGAACGTCAAGTCAGTTCTTCTGTATAGAGCTGAAACATGGAGAACTACTGCAAACATCCTCAGGAGAGTAGAGGTATTTATCAACAACTGTCTACGCAAGATACTGAATGTCCGTTGGCTTGGAACCATCAGCAACAGCCTACTATGGGAGAGAACAAACCAACTTCCAGCCGAAAAGAAAATCAGGAAACGACGTTGGAAATGGATAGGACATACACTGAGGAAATCATCAGACTGCATCGTAAGACGAGCACTAACTTGGAACCCTGTTGGAAAACGGAAAGAAGGAAGGCCAACTAACACTGCGTCAAGAATTGGAAGCAGACATAAAAATGATGAGCAGTAACTGGAGACAGCTGGAAAGGATTGCTGAGAACAGAGTTGAATGGAGAATACTGGTGAGCGGCCTATGCTCCTCCGAGAGGGGTAACAGGCGTAAGTAAGTAAGTGATAGGTGAGTGGTGTCATCTTAGGTACGAGTTATACAAATTGTCTATAATCGGCGTCATTAATATTCGCCGTTACAATGTTAATACTGCGAAGTGTGTCAACACTTATTTAACAAGTAACTTGAGTTGTCTAACTAGTTAGTCCAGCGAATAATAAAAATCGTTCATTACATGGATGCATAGATTATTACGCGTAAGGAAAGCTGATAAAAAATAATCTATTATAACGGCGAAAACAGTAATTCTTCCGAGTTAATAGCCTAATAAATAACAAATTTGGATGAGATCCCAGAACGTAATCTTTCTCGTATGATATACTATTATAAACGGTTACCAAAAAGGAAGGCTACAACGTAATGTAGCTAACGTAAACATCAGCATGAGTTCATTGTACGATTAGCATTAACTTCCCCACTTTGTTTTCTCTGTAACAAGCTAAAATGAAAAAGCCTTATTAAAATATGTGCAAATGTATATTATTCAGTATGTGGAATGATTCATACAATTTTCATAAGCTACAAGTGATACAAAGTAACAAGACTGCTTCCACTGCTAATCAGTACAGTTATCTGTCTCTAACTTCTGGAACTTTATATAACTACACACACTGATTGATAAGGATATGCCACCAAAGTTTAGTTCCAACTGAACTACGATTAACTTTCAATATGCTGCCCGATTGTCGAATTACATAGGTGAAATGTTTCTGTATTCCAGTTGTTAATACAGCGTAGGTTACGTACAACTTTAGTTTTTCATTTTGTAAGTTCCTTTTGACATTTTCATTACTCGTTGATAACTCGTCAGGCACCCGGTAAATCGTTCCAAGAGTGTTCCGCATTTTTAGTGACAAACTGACCATCCATCAGCAACCTTACTGTAATTTCAATCATTCTATTCATATAAGTTATGTGCTTAGTATGAACTTCGTAAGTCTCAACAAGTTGATTGAGATAAAATCAGGCCACTACAGCACCATCTGCGAATGCAAATGAGAAACGTAAGTTGCAGTTATACAACTACTGCACGCAAAATATAAACATACTACATTAGTGGTTTATAGTTTATTAACTACAAAATAAAAACAATGTAAATCATCCAGGAAAATTAGTAATCATGTAAACCAAACTTAGATTACCAAAATGGTCTTAGACAACGTAAATACACTGCAATTCCTTCTTAAGGAGAGTAAAATGTCATCATTATTCGTTTTAAAGCTTAAAGTGACATATTTCACAACAAAGAAACCATATACAAATCATATTTCCAAAAAACTGCGCCCTATGATTCTGTGCTAGCTACGCGATGTGTGCAAACTACGTTTGTGTAGAATAGTTTAATATGCATGTACAGTTACGTTTTTCTATGACGGATAGTATAATTTTCCAAAATAACTGAATACAGACGACTTTTATATAGACACGATAACTGGTTACGATGTCACGTGAACACCTAAGCTGACTTATAAGCAGCCTCCAATAGTGCTGGGAACAAGTTCGATTTGCCACAAAATGACATTGCTGTGACCTTGAGCGGATGGGAGTGGCGGCAATTTTGCGTTTGCAGTGCGGCAGACGGGTTGTTCTCAAGTGACTCTCACAAATCTCAATAACACTCATATTTTCTAACAAATATGGCTATTAGTGTATGATTATTCAGTTATTTGCTGATCTTTTTATTGGATAATTGTTGCTTGGCCTATTCATCACAAGAAATAACTGTTGATTCGATAGCAGCCTTTGAAAACATAGTGCTTGGTCAGCATTTTTCCAGTTAGAAGGATTTAGAGCAAGCAATTGAACGATTTCAGTCTGTTTGCTGTAACAAACTAGTATAGACTTGGCAGCTTTTATGTGAATGTAAATTAATATTACTGGTCATTTTCCAGGACTTTGGTGTCGTCGAGCTTGATTAAGTGTCATCACCAGATCATGACATGAAGTGAGGAGTGACTTTTTCTTCGTTGCTAGCCAGTATGGACGTCGCTATCTGACTGACACTCTACGCACGACCAAATAAAATTTTCCCACTATCCCCTCACTGCCTTCTGATTTGTTCCTATTCGTACACGTGGGTTAAGTCATCAGAAGTTGCTCTGTTTATACGAAAAAATTACTTAGGCACTTATTGAGTGCACTTCACGTGTATCTTTTTTTGAAATTATATATTTTTCAATAAATTATTTTCCTTTTAGCACTTATACTTTCTTTCGTTTTCCTATTTTTAGATAAATAGTCCCATTTTCGGTCAATTATGATGTCAAAAAAGAAAAATGAGAACTTGGAAAATGATTTCAGACAGTTAGAAAGTTAGAGGAGATGTAGAATGAATAATAAAGATAGAAAGAAACAATGAAAAAACAGGTGATGTGAGAGTGAACCGATTGGTCGAGCACAAAAAAGCAGATGGATATTAGATAGGGATAGAAAGGGGATTGGATCATGTCGAAGTAGGAATTCGTGATTTCAATAATATTTGTCATACCAAGATAGTGATGGTGGGCCACTGAGACGTACATAGTTGTACAGCACACAAGATCATCTTGTTCGAAGCCAAATCCCACCTTCAACTCTTAATAACTCTCTTATCACCATGCCTAATCCTTTTAACATTATTTTATCACCTCGCGTTTCTAATGCTAGTGATTTGAGTTCACGAAACATTATCCCTGGTCTCCTAAAACCACGCACTAAGTTATATATTGGAGCTTTCAACGTTCGAACGTTATGTCAAATAGGACAACAGGCTTCCTTAGCCATGACTCTGCAATCCCGCTCCATCGATGTCTGCTGCATCTCTGAAACGCGTATACAGGATCCAAGCACAGTCATTCGCTTGACTTCACCTTGTGAAAATAAGGAACCGGCTTGGTTCACTCTTCGTGTTTCCGGGGACCCCACAGCTACCACTCGAGGCCTTGCTGGCGTAGGTATAGCACTAAGTCTAAAAGCTGAACAGGCTCTCCTCGACTGGATTCCAATAAACAGTCGCTTGTGCGTTGTTCGTCTAAATGTAACGGTAAGGACTCGTAAAGATAGGGACACACGCCGTTGTCTGTTTGTTGTCTCCGCCTATGCTCCCACTGACTGCAGCTCAGATGAAATGAAAGATGAATTTTACAGAAAGTTTTATGACCTTCTACGTAAAGCTACAGTTCAACTGGCCTCTGGCCTCATGCCTGTCGCCCACCATCCCCAAACAATTAGAATGGCAAATTAACATTGGTCCCCCAAGTCTCAGTGAGGTTGAGAAGGCTATCGGAAACTTAAAGCGGGGGAGAGCGGCAGGACCAGATGGATTGACCCCTGAGATATTTAAGGATGGTGGTCCAGTCTTAGCAGCCAGATTAACTGAGATCTTGGCTAGAATTTGGGAACTAGACGAAATCCCATCTGACCGGTCTCAAACACTAACCATTCCGGTCTTTAAGAAAGGACAGAAGTCCTCGTGTGACAATTACCGAGGAATCAGTTTAACGAATATAGTGTCTAAAATACTAGCTTCAATAATACTTCGACGTCTAACTAAAGCTCGTGAAGAGCAAACTCGAGAAAGCCAAGGTGGTTTGAGACCCGGACGCGGTTGTATAGACCAAATATTCACACTTAGGCAGGTTCTGGAACATAGGCACACTTTCAGACGCCCAACAATAGCTGTATTCCTTGACCTTAAGGCGGCGTTTGACTCTATTGATCGTAAGGTTAAATGGCAATGTCAGTCATTGCAAGGCGTACCGGAGAAGTACATTAACCTTGTACAAGCTCTCTATTGATAAGAAAGATTTTTATTTATTATTATAGTCATTTCTATCCACTGTGCTTGATAACAGTATGATTCACTTTCTATGCTATATTTAGAGCATTGTTATCTCGTTACACTAGATGTTGAAAATTTTCTTTTAAACGCTTTACTCGAATGATAAGTTAATTAACAGCTGAATCATGAAGGATACAGATCAGAGCTAATTTTAAACATCAGCTTTTATGCTTATTGTCTATTCAATCAATCAATTCAATCAATACTTGTTACCCCATGTGGAGCATAGGCCGCCGACCAGCATTCTCTAATCAACTCTGTCCTGGACTTTCCTTTCCACCTCATCACAGGTGCTCTTAATTCTCTTCATGTCTGTCTCCAATTTCCGAAGCAATGTGATTTTAGGTCTTCCTATTTTCCTTTGGTCTCTAGGATTCCAAGTTAGTGCTTGTTTTGTGATACGGTTTGATGATTTCCTCCATGTGTGTCCTATCCACCTCCAGCATCTTTTCCTGATTTCTTTCTCGGTTGCATTGTGGTTGATTTGTTCTCTTCCACAGAAGGTTGTTGTTGATGGTATCTGGCCAACGGATCCGAAATATCTTCCTCAGACGGTTGTTAATAAATACTTGTATCTTCTAAATGATACTTTTCGTAGTTCTTCAAGTTTCAGCTCCATACAACAGAACTGTCTCCACATTTGTATTGAAAATTGTGACTTTAATGTTGGCTGACATTTAGTTTGAGTTCCAGATGTTTTTCAGTTGTAGAAATGCTACCCTCGCCTTTTGAATCCGCGCCTTCATATCTGCATCAGACCCTCCTTGTTTGTCGATGATGCTGCCCAAGTATGTAAAGATTTCTACAACTTCCAGAATTTCTCCATCAAGTGTAATTAGGTAAGTGTTGGTTGTTTTGTATCGAAGGATCTTGCTTTATCCTCTGCGTATGTTGAGACCTACTGCTGGCTGTAGAGGCTGCTGCTACACTGTCCATCTTCACCTGCTATATGTGTTGCTATATGTGGGATAGAAGAGCTAGATGATCTGCAAAGTCCAAGTCATCTAGTTGCATCCATGTTGTCCACTGTATTCTGAGGTTGCCTTGAGGTGCTGCAGTTTTCCTGATCCAGTTAACCACCATCAGATAGAAGAAGGGCAATAGTAAGCAGCCTTGTCTGATACTGGTCTTTACTTCGAGTGAATCTGTGAGCTGACCTCCATGCATGAGTGTAATCCGTCATAAGAAATCCGTATGATGTTGTCCATCTCTTCGGATACGCCATATTGTCGAAGAAGGCTCCAAAATGTTCTCCTATCCACGCTGTCGAATACTTTCTCATAGTCGAGTAAGTTGATGTAAAGTGGTGAATTCGATTCGATTGATTGTTCAACAATGAACCGTAGGGTCACGATTTGGTTGGCACACGATCGATCCTTGCAGAATCCGGTTTGCTGATGTCGGAGTTGGGCGTCGATTGAATCTTTCATTCAGTTCAATAACACTTTGTTGAAGAATTTTCGTGGTACTGAAAGTAGAGTGATGTCTCTATAGTTTTCGCAATTGCTAAGATCTCCTTTCTTTGAAATATCGATGAGGTACTATTCTCTCTGTAATTTTCGGACTACATTATTTCTACTCCCTGTGTTTCCGAGGCGTTTTCTTTTTCATAACCAGAGTACGAATTTATTTCTAGTGATGATGGTTTCTGCTGTCCAGCTTGTAATCAGTGGGTTTCGCCTATTTCAATTATCTGCAGATTTTATCTTTTCATTTCCTCAGCGTTTTACATTTTTCTCTTTGCCTCTCACATCGTGCCAACATTCCATGTACCTATATTTATTATTGCTCTGGTTGTCAGAATGAATATCGACCTTACGACTTCCAAAGTAACTCGGATTTAACTATGAGGTGTCATAATTTTTCGAATTGAAGACCTTTCAACTACCAGCCCAGAGTTAAAATGATGAAGAAGGTTTTTTTCTGGTTTGGTTTTTTTTAGCAAGAATGCTTTTTTACTTTATGGGGCTGCTACCCCATGCTCAATCTTCCTTTATCAGGGCTTGGGACTGACAGCAACCCTAGTTGAATTCCAGGTGTAGTTTTTTCCATTATAATACTTATATTTGCTTAATAGTGTGACTTTTCTATGGAACCCAACGTATATCCTGTTCGAATAAAAATTAAGGAATTCGCTAAACTACTGACTGAAAGACTAGTCATAAACAGACACTCTTTTATGTTAGCAGATGTGTGTAGAACCTCAAAATTCTTATATTCTGTACCAAATTAGGTTTTTTTTAGTGAGTTACGATATTGAGAAAGGCTAACTTGCATAACCTTGGGTCAGAAACAGTAATTAGCTGTTGACTCGATGTAGAAAGCTTATCGTTACAGAGAGCATACACCATGTTTCCATGTACGCTTCAGTGTTGCATATATGATTACGTTACATTTGACATCATATTATATGTGTGAACAGTGTGTCAAGGCATCAAGCAGATGCTTGTGCTGAATACTACGAAGAAACAACTACAAATTTAGCATTTCAATCTCAGGAAAGTGCATCATGTCACTAATGACCTTCGTCCAAGTATGTAATTAAAACAATGCATATTATTGATCTTAAAATAGTTCTAAATTATTAAATATAAGCTTACTTACTTGCGCTTGCTTCTCCTCACAGAGGGTGTAAGGTGTTTCACTCGGTCATCCATAACAGTGATGCTGCCTTTGTACAAAGAAGGGAGCAGTCAAAGAAGGTCTCTCTGAAAATTGAACATCTCACCTTACTTCACGAACTTCCATCTCGAGATAGGACCTTAACCAGTACGGAGATACAACGCCAATAACTTCTGAAAAAAAATTATGTGACCGACCTCAAGCAGTTGTCCCATGGATACTGTGGTAACGCTACCAGATAATTAGGACCAACTATAACCCAATCACGTTTTCAGGTACCCTCAGTGGGACCCTCCCATGGTGTGGGCAACCGAGAAGTGATAAGGGTTCTTATGCCTCCAAAAGTACTCAAGATCACTGTATTCATAATCAAATTCCTTCTTCAATTTCTAGTGTTTCTTTTATTTCTTCTTTGAGCACTAAATTTTATCTTCAACTTCCTCCTAATAATAATAATATTTATTCTCCGGTAGCATTTTGTATATCAGAGCATACCAGTTTACAGGCATGATTAGAATGACACAGATTGTTTTATTACAGTAAATATATAGAGAATCATTTTTATGAAGATCATGCTATATGAAGACATAATTTATTAATTATAAAGTCAACTATAACAAGGTCCAGAGTTTGTAGTGCTAAAGAATTAGAGATGTGTCATGTATTGTAGAACACTTCCAACATGCGTTTGCGCGTTTTTCGTCTGTGGTGCTGTAATCGCAGAAAATGGCTGTGGGCTAAGCAGAATGGATAATAGAGACTATCCAGAAACGGGAAAAGACTGAGTATTTGATATTAGGTTAAAAGAACCAATTTATGTGGGTTGGTCTAGAACGGTGAGTTATTGATGCATTAATTTCGTTCTTAACCATCGTTAGGAGTAAGTTGCATGAAGAAGACCAATTCCATAGGAGAGCAGACCGAAATCTCGCGTCGACAGTGATATAGAGGAATATATGAAAAAGAAGGAATATAAACGAATTTTTAATTAGTGAGAGCAAAATAATCAGTATTAGACCAGATTTTTTTCCCCATCGCTTTTTTTTATAGTCACTATGTAGTGTTTGTAGTTTTAGAGCCTTAATAAGCCATTGCTGGTTGAATCAACGTTAAGTGGTAAGTCGTCAACGAATTTGTATAAGTATATAGATTCTACGTATGTGGTGATCAGTCGTTTGAACCTTAGGATAAAGTCAGTAGTGCGAATTTTTTGTGGTAGCTTATTCCAGAGTTTGCTGTAGAGTACGATAAAAAACTTACAGCGTTGTTGTGCTTGGTATTTATTGATAAGTAATGTTGCCTCGTAGTTTCGAAGATCGTATCTGGGCGTTTGGTTCCATTGGGGAGAGAAGGCTGAGAATGATATTCCGGTGATAATTTTATAGAAAAATATTAAATGAGTTATATATATTTGTAAAATTCCAATGAGTAGAAATTAAAATTTCTGACGTTTTGTGGCTTAGTGTAAGTCGCTTCTTCAGAGAAATGAATAACCGAATTAAATTAATACAAGATTAAATAATACAGTGGAACAAATCAGAATCAAAATAAGTTCGTACAATCAAAATTGCGAGTTTCGATCATGTCATGTCAAGTCATTTGGGTCAAGGTAGTTTGATGTGAGACATGTGTGCATGCATATGTTAGTGTGATGTGAACTGAGATTATGTGAAAATAAAATTGTATGTAGAAGAGCCAATAAACTAATTACATCAGAAGATGACAAGAAATCTGAATACAAAAATGTAATTAGTATCTTACAACTTAATAATTTTCCAATGAATATTATTAAAAATTTGCAAAAACGTAACGATTTATTATTAACTAATAATAAATCAATCAAAACATCATGGATCGGTACAGCCGTTCTACCTTACCGCCATGACACAACAGAAGAATTACAAAGAATTCTAAAACAATATGGAATCAAAATATTCTACAAGACCACCAACACTATACGAGGTGCATTAGTTAAAATAAAGGACAAAATTCCCTTCACCTCTACACAGAATTGTGTATACAGACTAGGTTGTGTTGATTGTGATGCTTTCTATATTGGAGAGTCTTCTCGAGAAATCAGAACTTGTGCCAAAGAACACGAAAGCTACACTAAACGACCTCCTAATAATCCTGTTGAACTTGAAAAATTACAAATCAAATCAGCAATAGCAGTACATGCTATCTATCATAACCATAAAATCGATATTAAAAATATCCAAATTATTCAAAAAGGTTTTTCCAATTATAAAGAAAGACGAATAGCCGAAGCACTTCACATTTTGTTAAATCCAACTGCACTTAACAAAAAGGAAGGCCTTTCTATCCACCCAACATGGACTTTTTATCCAACCGATCACAATTAAATTACATTCACATTTCATTCACATGAACATACATACAATTTTATTTTCACATAATCTCAGTTCACATCACACTAACATATGCATGCACACATGTCTCACATCAAACTACCTTGACCCAAATGACTTGACATGACATGATCGAAACTCGCAATTTTGATTGTACGAACTTATTTTGATTCTGATTTGTTCCACTGTATTATTTAATCTTGTATTAATTTAATTCGGTTATTCATTTCTCTGAAGAAGCGACTTACACTAAGCCACAAAACGTCAGAAATTTTAATTTCTACTCATTGGAATTTTACAAATATATATAACTCATTTTATAAACAACCTATCCAATGCTCAATTTATTTGAAATTATCAAAATTAACCTTGGTAATGATGTATAGAAAAATATTGAGTTATGTCGTATTCGGCGATGACTCAAGGGTTCTGAGGAGAGTGTTTTACATCTAGCCGTGTAGTTGATGTTGCTGTTAGTTCCTAGAATTCGACGTGTAAAACTTCTTTGTACGCTTTCTATACGTGTTCTGTCTATGCTATTCATGCTCGAGAAGATAAATGAGCAGTACTCGAGTGTAGGTCTTACACATATCTTAAACAGAGTAAGTTTAGCCTCTCTTGTGAAGAAGTTTTTAAGAAGGAAGCCTGTTAAGTTTCTAGTTTTTGAGACTATAGGAGGAGGCGTGCTCTGTGAACATCAAGTTACCTGAGTATTTGATGCCCAAGTCGCTTGTTGTTTGGAGTATTTGGACTTTAGACCTATTTAGATAAAACGTAAACTGAGGGTTATGGTTTCCTATGTGCATGATTACACATTTACTATGGTTAAGTGGTAGTTGCAATTTTTGGCTCCAGGCAGTTAGTCTATCAAGGTCCTTTTGAATTAGAGTCATGTCTTTTAAAACATCCGGTGTATAGCTATATACTATCTTGAGATCATCCGCATATAAATACGGTCGACCATGTTTTATAACGTTAATTATGTCATTTATGTAAATGATGAACAATAAAGGACCCAGTACACTTCCTTGTATTACGCCGCTAGTAATTGGTTTAGGTAATGAGAGGCTATTATTATACTTTACTGTTTGCTGTCTTCCTTCTAGGAAAGATGCAAACCATGAGTGAAGTGGGTCTTTGACCCCGTATGACTTTAGCTTAATGAGTAGTCGTTTATGCGGGACTTTGTCGAAGGCTTTACTGAAGTCGAGAAACAAAGCGGATACTAGCAATCTTGTGTCTCGATGCGTATTTATGTCATCTAGATAGTCTAGCCTGCATGTGTCACAAGACCTAGTTTTTAAGAATCCATGTTGGGAGGGGGAGAGCAGTTCGTTCTTAAGTAGATAACGGAGTAATTCCACCTTAATTATTTTTTCCATTGCTCTTGATACAACAGAGGTTAGGTTGATAGGTCGGTAGTTCTCTATATTTCCTACAGGTCCGGATTTAAACTTAGGAATGACACATGTAGTTTTCCATAGGGTAGGGTAGCATGCAGTGGGGAGTGATATTGTAAATAGTTTAAGAAGTGCCAGGTGGAAGTCAGCACCACCATATTTGAGTACATTGGCTGGTATACCATCAGGGCCCAAGGCGTTTGAGTGCTTTAGCGTAGTGGTGGCCTTCGTAATATTTTCTATAGTGAAAGTTATCTCCCTTATTTCGCATGGTAGTGGCGTAATAGGTTCGTTCCCATCTATGTGGTTTTCAACGGTATGTGTAGTGGTAAAGTGCTCATTGAATAATTCAGCTATATGGCAAGGGTCATCATATATTGTATTGCCACAGATAAACAGGTTTCCACCCTTTATCTTAGTGCTACTGATTTTGTTTCGGAGGGTTTTGAGAAGTCTTGTAGGGTTATTTTGTATAGTAGCCTGTTTTTCTAGTTTGATTTCCATCTGTATACGATCCGCCTCAGCCTTAATATATATTTCTTTCATAGTTATAAGAGGAAAAATCTTTAAACTTGTAGAATTTAGATGCATGTCTACGTAGGCTTCTTCGTGCAGTAGTGGTGATAAGCATGCATTTTGGAATTTTGGGTTTAGTATATCTTATAGGTGCAACTATGTCAAGCGTATTGTAAGTGTTGTAGTAGAGTATATCAGTCAGCTTATCAACATCATCTTCCATGAAATAGTTGTTCCAGTCAAGGCGTCTAAAGTAAGCCATAAAGCTCGTCCAGTTAGTCTTGTGGAGGGGTCTGCTGGGTATTGTAACCGGATATTTATACATTGTAGTTCCTAAGTTGAAGTTGCACATGACGATATTGTGGTCACTACCTGGGAATTGTTTCCCTGTATGGACGGTACATGGGGTGAGTTCATGTGTAAAAACTAAATCCAAAGTGTTTTTGTATCTGGTAGGGCTACGGACATACTGCGACCAGCCACCAAGCTCTAGACTTTCCATAAGTAAGTCATAGCGCTTCGGTGCCTTGGCGGGAAACCATGAGATATCAGGCATAATTAAGTCTCCACAAATAACCTTACCTGTAAAGGGTAGGGCAGAGGCCAGTGTAAAAATGTCTGACAGTAAGGTGATATCTTCTGTTGATGGGTTAGAGTGGTGGTATACACAGCCGAATAAGTATGAATCTGAAACAGTAGGGCTTAAAACAATCCACACTGAGTCTTGTAATTTATTTAGGCCTGCTGTATCAAACAGAAGTGAGTTTAATTTCGAGTTAACATATATAAGACAACCTCCTCCACGTCCATGTAGCCTGTCACTACGATACAGTTTATAATTATCTAGAGATATACTTAGATCAGAGACATAAGAGGTAGTCCATGCCTCAGTTACCATGAAAATCAAGGGTTGGCAGATTGATGCAAGCAGAGCTAAGTCGATCATTTTGTTGCATACTGATCGTGCGTTTAATAGGCAAAGATTGAGCGAGTGACCAATAAGGTTGAAGCAGTTTATAGCATCAAGGATGAAGAGGTCAGGCTTAGAATTTAGGATGAGATTTTGATTCGGGATTAATTGTCGAGCTTCACATTGTTCAGATACTATTGGTAGATATTGGGTGACTGCTTTACAAGATTATTGTTTCGGTCATCACTGCGATCGTTGTTCTTCATGCACAAAGTGCTTGAGGTAAGAAAAGACAGGGTGCTATTAGACTGTTTACTTAGTAGTGGCAGAGCTGGAGATTGGGGGTGTTTGGTCTGGTTACTAGTTGTTGACTTAGTAACGGCTACAGGGGCAATGAGTATAGATGGGAAGGGTTGTGAATCGTCGTGTGAGGATACTCTAAAAAAGGATTCGGGTGTACAAACGAGACACAGGGATCATAGTAGTTTGGTAATGAGCAATAGGATGCAGACAAGTAGTTGTAGTTAAAGCCATTTATTATAGGAAAGGATTTAGATCGTAAGTTATCATGTCTGAGAGAGCTATTATATTGATGAAGCGGGTAATTTCCTAAGTTAAAATTATTCTTCCCAGTGTCTGTTTGGGATAGTAACGGTACGGGAAGAGGAAGAAGGCTTTTCCGCCCTGAATCAACCTTCTGGATCATTGGCACATGATGCCATGGTGCATTTGCATGTGTCGTCCTACTGTTGTTGAAATATTCTCGAGGGGGAACAAACTTAGGTCGGAAGGAGAAAAATCGCTTGTTTCTGTTCAAAGCATTGACCCTCAAATCTAGTGGTACGGATGTATCGTGCCTAGTGGTTTGGCGTTTGCGATTTACTTTATTTCTATGAATGTTAGAGGTAAGTCTATGCTGGGCCTTACTGATAGGGAGGACATTATGTGTGTTGTAATGATAGGGTATGAATTTTGTTTTCAGTTTAATGGTAGGGTGGTGGGTTAAATCGTGTGATGGTACTTTGTTCATCTCTTTATTTTGAGAGGTAAATATACCCCCCTTGGGAGTGATGTCTAAATCTACTAGATGGTTGCTACTCTCTTTGGCTGTGAGAGATGTTGTTGTATGTGTGTCTATACCAGGAGGGGTTGTGGGTGTGGATGGGCTGAATGGCTCCTCATTTTCTAGGTTGGTAGGTAGAGCAGGTAGTCTTGGTGGTGTTATACTACTACTATGGTGCGTTGTTGGGTATGTTTTGGGTAAGTCGTTAAGAGTGGTTTCTACTAGATTAGGATCTTTCATGTTGGGAGCAACGGTACCGTTATGGTTGAGGGATCTACGTTGCAGAGGCGTTTTATCAGCAACTATTAGTATGTTTTTGAAGTTGCTACCAGATCTAATATAGTTAACAGATTTTATAAATCGCTTGCAATCTAAAGTGGATGCGAAATGAAAATAGAATTGGGCAGCTAGTCTGCCAGTCTTTTTTACGTAGTCTAGTACATTCGCATGGAATCTGTGTCAAGCCACTAGTTTTTAATAGGATTGGTTTAACTATTTTAAGAAGAGAATTCTCTGGAACATTGTAGACAATGGCTTTGTGAAGCGAGGTGCGTCGCTTTACAACTTCTGCTGAAACGAAATCAAGAAATGTTCCGGCATGCTTTGCCTTATCGATTTCAATGTCATCATGCTTTCCAAGCAAGAAGTTAACGGGGCTGTTTCACTCAGCATAGACTGTACCTTGGTAAAAGCTAACTGGACATCTTCGACTTTGCTTTTATAGTCGGCAATGTCAGCGCTTAGATCAGTCAGATTGGTTGCCTTGATAAGTGGGGTACGATTGTCTATTATCTTCAGTTCAGTGGCAAATAGGTCATTAAGAGAAGACTCGTGGTTTTTAGGGGAACGGGTATCAAGCTTAGACCTTTTAGCCTTGTTTTGAACCATGTTCAAATAAGATCTTATTGAATAGTTAGGTGGTGTACGTATACTATGATTTCAGTAGTCGTGTTCGATGGACTAAAGTTAAACTTCAGTGTCAGGTACTCTTTTATAAGGTAGTGGTAATAATATAACCAGGGTTACTGCTGTTTATGTGATGGTGAGTTATCACGCAAGAAAATGTAACGCAATGTTCAGACTTACCGCCGTCAATCCCAACGATTCGAGTTCAAGAAAATTTTATGGGTCGACTAAAACCCAGAGTGGTGGAGGCAGTAACAGCGTTAGTAGTAATGAAAACGACGAATTTATAGAATATGCATGAGTTATCAGGCAAGTGATGCACGCTACTTGATACATTTTGATATAGAGCACATGTTATATTATGATGTGATGTAGTACGATATTAACTCCGCCCGCAGCTCTTCTAGGGTTGTTGCCGGTCCCAAGCCCGGGTAAGGCAGAAGGGTTGTGCATATTGCTAGCACCCCTATCCCGTTAAACACAAGTTTGCTAAAAAAACGCTAACCAGAATAAATAAACTTAACCATTTAAACTCTGCCCTGGAAGTGGAAGGTATCTATATGACGCTTCATGATGAAAGCCGAGATACTTCGGAAGTCATGAGGCCGATGCCACCCCTTCTAACGACCAGAGCAAAAATGTTTATAGGTACATGGAATGTTCGGACAATGTGGGAGACAGGGAAGATCAGCCAGATAGCAGCAGAAATGAAGAGATACAATTTAACTGTGCTCGGGATCAGCGAAACGCTGTGGACTCAAACTGGACAGAAAACATTAGCCACGGGAGAGGTGCTACTATATTCCGGGCACGAAGAGGAAAATGCCCCACGCATCCACGGAGTTGCTCTAATGCTGTCTAAGAAAGCGCGCAATGCACTTGTAGGATGGGAACCACATGAACCCAGGATCATCAAAGCATCTTTCGAAACAATGAAGAAGGGGATTGCAATGATTATTATCAAATGTTATGCACCCACCATCGACGGCAACGACGAGGACAAAGATCAGTTTTGTGATAGGCTGCAATTAATTATAGCGAAGTGTCCAGGGAAGAACCTGACATTCCTGACGGGGGACCTAAACGCCAAAGTCGGAATGGACAACACCGGTTACGAAGACATCATGGGACGACAAGGACTGGGAGAAAGAAATGAAAATGGTGAAAGATTTACAAATCTTTGCGCTTTCAACAAAATGGTTATAGGTGGTACAATATTACCCCACAAACGCATACACAAGGCTACATGGATCTCATCGGATCATACTACAGAGAATCAAATTGATCATATATGCATCAATAAAATATTCAGAATATCAATGGAAGATGTGAGAACTAGGAGAGGAGCTGACATAGCTTCGGATCACCACCTGGTGGTTACCAAAATGAAACTGAAGCTAAAGAAGCAATGGTCAACTGAAATAACAGCATTCCAACGGTTCAATACAGCCTTTCCTCGAGATATTGACAAACTCAAGGAATTCAAAATAGCTCTCAACAACAGGTTCCAAGCCTTACAAGATATACTGAAAGAAGAAGAAACCACTGGGGAGGACAACTGGAAAGGAATAAAGAAGCACTAGCTTCAACATGTCAGGAGGTTCTGGGTCGCAAAAAGCATCATTATAAGAAATTGATCTCCACTTAGACCCTGAGCAAAATTCAAGAAAGGAGGAACAAGAAGACAGAAATCAACAACAGCCGAACAAGAGCAGAGAAAATCAAGGCACAAACTGAATACACAGAAGCAAATAAACAAGTAAAGAAGAACATTAGAGCGGACAAACGGAAATATATCGAAGACCTCGCAACGACAGTGAAGGAAGCTGCAAGAAAAGGAAATATCAAACAGCTATATGACACAACGAAGAAACTGGCAGGAAATATAGTAACCCAGAGCTACCGGTCAAGGACACAGGCAAGCCAATTACCGAGATTCAAGAACATAGGAACAGATAGATAGAACACTTTGAGGAACTCTTGAACAAGCCAGCTCCACTGAACCCACCAGACATCGAAGCAGCATCTACAAATCTTCCGATAAATGTCGCTTCACCAACGATGGAAGAAATCAGGATGACCATCAGACAAATTAAAAGTGGGAAAGCAGCAGGACCTGACATTATACTAGCTGAAGCACTCAAGTCAGATATAGATGTAACGTCAAGGATGCTCCACGTTTTATTCAGGAGAATCTGCGAGAAAGAACAAGTGCCGGCAGACTGGAAAGAGGGATACCTTATCAAGATGTCAAAGAAAGGAGATTTGGGTAAATGTGAGAACTACAGACGGATCACACTATTGTCAATACCAGGTAATGTCTTTGTCAGAGTGTTGCTGAACAGAATGAAAGATTCAAAGGATGCTTAACTTTGAGATCAAAAAGATGGTTTCCGTAAGGATCGGTCATGCACAGACTAAATCGCAACACTACGGATCATCGTTGAACAATCCATTGAATGGGACTCGTCACTGTACATCAACTTCGTTGACTACAAGAAGGCGTTTGACAGTGTTGACAGGAGAACACTATGGAAACTTATTCGATACCACGGCGTATCAGAGAAGCTCATCGGCATCATCCGGAATTCTTACGACGGACTACAGTTCAAAATCGTGCATGGAGGACAGCTGACAGATGCATTCTCAGTGAGAACCTGAGTCAGACAAGACTGCCTATTCGCGCCTCTTCTCTTCCTTCTAGTGGTTGATTGGATCATGAAAACCTCTACATCTGGGAAGAAGCACGGGATTCAATCGACAAGTAGGATGCAATTTGATGATCTGGACTTCGCGGATGATCTAGCACTTCTATCCCATACACAACAGCAAATGCAAGTGAAGACAACCAAAGTAGCAGCAACCTCAGCATCAATAGGCCTGAACATACATAAAGGAAAGAGCAAGATCCTCATAGTTCAACACCGAGAGCACCGACCTAATTGAACTTGATGCTGAAACTCTGGAAGAAGTGGATACCTTTAAATACCTGGGAAGCATCATTGATGAACAAGGAGGATCCGATGCGGATGTAAGGGCAAGGATCGGCAAAGCAAGGGCAGCGTTCCTACAGTTGAAACATATATGGGAGTTCAAACAACTGTCTACTTATCTCAAAGTTAGACTCTTCAATTCGAACGTCAAGTCAGTTCATCTGTAGGAGCTGAAACGTGGAGAACTACTGCAAACATCCTCAGGAGAGTACAGGTATTTATCAACAACTGTCTACGTAGAATATTGAATGTCTGCTGGACGAAAACCATCAGTAACAGCCTACTTTGGAAAAAAACAAATCAACTTCCAGCTGAAGAGGAAATCAGGAAACGACGTTGGAAATGGATAGGACATACATTGCGGAAATCATCAGACTGTATCACGAGACAAGCACTAACTTGGAATCCTGTTGGAAAATGGAAAACAGGAAGGCCAAAGAACACCCTACGTCGAGAACTGGAAGCAGACATAAAAAGGATGAACAGTAACAGGAGACAGCTGAAAAGGATTGCTCAGGACAGAGTTGAATGGAGAATACTGGTGAGCGGCCTATGCTCCTCCGAGAGGGGTAACAGGCGTAAGTAAGTAAGTAAGTACGATATTATTTTAATGTATGACAATAAAATTTTAACAACTGATAGCGATTAAAATACGATACTATCAGTACGACTTACAGCTATAATAGAACACAAGAGATTAATCTCAGGCAGCTGGAAGAAATCCATCAATTGGAGCATTACTGTGTCCTAAAATGTATAACAAAAAGTATCTAAATGATACTCACAGGTTTGATCAGTAGCTATGAAATATAAATCATATGACGTACAGTTTGCATAATTATAAGAATTGAACTCGTGTGACTATATGCTCTACAACTTCTGTCAGAGAACTTCTAGCTAACTCAGATGGTACAGTCCCTTTAACGTTGTGGACACAACTCGCTATTAATAAGGAAACCAAGGTATTAAGCTCTGGAACGACTACTTTTGTTCATCACATATCAAACAGGACGCTCTGAGATGCTTTAATTACCTCAATCTCACCCGGCCCCCAACTCGAAGGCAGTACTCAAAACTGGATATCGGTGATTAGCACCCAGAAAAAAATCATTATCAAGAGGAAACTAAATAAATAAAACTGGATATTTGCTAACTGTTGAAAACGACATGGTGTGTTGAGTATATATTAAATCTGTTATCGTATTCACAAGACAATAAATTATTGTTACGTGCCGGATTTTATTGTTAACCGACATCATATATAAATTGGATACGCAGCTATATTTGTAGCTATCAATCTTTGCCCGTCTAGGTAAGCAGTGGATAGGTATATGTAAAACCTACTAACATACACCCATTACCCCTCACCGAGGAGTATAGGCTGTTCATCAGTATTCCCCATTGAACTCTGTCCTGAGCAATCCTTTCCAGTTGCTGTTCATCCTCTTGATATCTGCTTCCAATTCTCAATGCAGTGTGTTCTTTGGCCTTCCTCTTTTCCGTTTCCGTCTTATCCATTTCAAATGTCTTTTCCTAATTTCCTTTTCGACTGGAAGTCGGTTCATTCTCTCCCATAGTAGGCTGTTGCTGATGGTTTCCGGCCAACGGACATTCAGTATTTTGTGTAGACAGTTGTTTATAAATACTTGTACCCTTCTGAGGATGTTTGAAGTAATTCACCACGTTTCAGCTTCATACAACAGGACTGTCTTGACGTTCGAATTGAGCAGACTGGTTTTGAGGTTGGTTGACAGTTCTTTTGAGTCCCATATGTTCTTCAACTGTAGGAATGCTGCCCTTACTTTTCCGATCCTTACCTTAACATCTGCATCGGATCCTCCTTGTTCATCGATGGTGCCTACCAGGTATGTGTAGTGATGTCGCTATATTTTTCGCAATTGCTATGATCTCCTTTCTTTGATACATTGATGAAGTACCCTTCTTTCCATTCTGCTAGCACTTGTTCTTCCTTCTTATTCTTTCTGAAAGAATGGGAAGTGTCTTTGCAGTTGCATCTTTATCTCTCTTCAGTGCCTCAGCTGGTATGTTGTCTGGCCCTGCTGACTTGACATTCTTGATTTATCGGATGACCATTTCGATTTCTTCAACTGTTGGTGAGTCGGTGTTAATGGGTAGATCCGTGGCTGCTGCTTTGATGACTGGTGGGTTCATTGATGCTGGTCTATTCAACAGTTCTTCTGAGTGTTCTGCATACCTGTTTTCTTGTTTTTGCGATAGTGCTTGTACTTTTGGTGAGAGTAGGCCTTATTCACAGTAAGTGGGAAAGCTGGATGCATGCACAATTCTTTAGTTAGGGTAATTATTGTTGATATGTAAAGTGTAAAGTAGTGGTAATCAATATACATTCAGAAATTCAAAATGCTTTTTGCCAACTAACTGTTTTAGACTTGTTAATTTATTTTCAAAGCCAAAGTACTTGTACTGCAGATATAAACGTTGTGTTATCAAACAATAAGGTGTTATTACTGTTGATTTGGCTTCTGGGATATAAATAACTAGTATTCTGATGGCTTACAATCGCAACCAATCAGGCCTGTCCGAATAGCATACATGACATTCAGCATTTTTTCAAATTAATCCATAGCCTATTTTTTATGGTCTAGTTTGTTAGGATTTGAATGTCTAGTCGTAACTCGTGTCTTTCGGCATAACATTCGATAAGTCTCCGCAGTTTTACTTAGCCGGGGTAGATAAGTACAGGTAAGCCTATGTTAATTGAGAGATCGTTTATGAAGATGGAAAACAGCATGGAGATAAGTATTGAGCATGATGATATCTTAGATGACGATAATTTTTGGGTAGGAAGAACTCTGTTCACCTCAGAGCGACAGAATGATATATATATTTGTGTCTCGCTATTCCAGAACTACCGAACGAATATTAACACAGACTAGATACTTATTTGTTTCAAGGATGGATAGGCTATAGAGGACCAATTCAAGCACCGACAAAGTTCGAACATCTCTGCTATTCTAGTTCTTAGGCTCAGGTTAAGTCCGAAATTCAGCATATTTGTTTAGTTGCCTCTCAGGACGTGCGCTTAAGGCTTTATTGACCTTCCATTTAATAGGGACTATTCAGGATGAACTTTTGATTGTTATGATTTATGCGACTTCGTTGTACATGGATCAAAGAAGGGGGGAAAATATTAATGATGGTTATAATGATAATATTATATTCCTGAAAATAAGCGTACGTTAGGTTTTCAAGCTTGGTTAGTTCCGTACATGAATCATATCATAATGACTTATATAGAGATTTATCAGGTAAATTTACGGGGTGCATAAATGGAGACGGTAATAGTCTGAACGTAATGTTTGTAATGATAGCAGCGTTACATAATAATAATAGTCTGTTGCTGAAAACACATAGATGGTTGTCTTACAATTATGGTCAATTCAGGACGAAATAAACAGCATAGTGTAGACAAGAAATTTCAACAGATAAAACATTTTGGAACGCAACGGATGTGCTGAAAATGGGAACAAGACCTAACATAGAATATTCGGTGATACTGATTCTAACATATGGCATTTCAGGCAAATGCAAAGCTAAGAAGTATAAGTAGTAAGATTTAATTCCAAGTAATAACTTCATCATTAGAAGCTGAAACAATCATACAATATGCAGTTTGATAGATAGACAATCAGACTACATAAACATTAAAAGCAATATATTTTCGGATACGCAAATACACACAAGTTCTACGTATATGATTGATTTGGCAAGATAAAAAGAGTATTAAACTAGGTAAAAGCAAAGATAGTGGAAGACAAGTAAGATAGGAATCTATTAGCAGCAATATCAATCAAGTTCGGAAAACTAGAGTTTATGTAGTTTTGGAGAATCACTTGTCCCGCCATCAGCCTCTTTTACAAACAGCTAAGCTTTTACATATCCGGCCTTCTCATTATCCTTCCATTCTCGCCTCAAGTCTAGCCTTAATTGAAGCCACATCTCTTCATAAAGCGTAAATTATTAAATGCAGAAATTTCTTCAATAAATCCTAACTTTATTATCATTAAGATGTAGTGGTAAATAATTCCAAAATTAAATAGTTGCATAGGCTCTCAACATTGATGCTGACCATATTTGTTTTAGCGGACAAAACTAGTTGAAGGTACGCTGTCACCATCAGATCACAACTGAAACCACCGTGAGTAGCATCTCTCTCTAGTTCTACAGCCTAGACGTTACTATCCCATTGAAGCTATGTATACGACCAAATATAATTTCTCTTCCATCCTTCAGTGCCTTCTGATTTCTTCTCACTCGTCAGAGTGGGTCCAATAGATAGAAGTGGCTCTGGTTGTATGACAAGCGCAACTTGGTCATATATCCGGGTACACTTCAAAGGTCTTATCATCGGTCTTTCCTGTACTTTTTTTTTAGCTTAACTGACGTCCATAGTAATTCCATCCTTCCATGATGACTCGTGGATATGCATGGTCTATCATTATTATTATCACCTGTAACCGAATTGTCTTCACTTTTTGCCTTTACAACCATTATTAAGTTAGCGAAAGATTCTGATCATAAACATCACCTGCCTTGAGTTCTGCCTCTACTAAGAAAATAATACAAATAACACCTAACCTACACATCACACAAATGCCTCCTGTAAGGATCAAAACGACGTCCAAAATATGAATCTCATTGAGCATCTATCAGTAAAATGCCCACTGATACCTGAGCCATATGATGGCTGTTTATTAATTTCTAGTCCAGTTCTAATCATCATCACCGCCTCCTAATCCTTGACACCAAACTAATTTAGCCTTTCGCTCAACTTATACTCAATAAAAGCATAGTCAATATGCAACAAAATGATAGACTTAACTCTGTTTGCATCACACTACTAACCCACAAATATTATGACAAATAAAGCGCGAACTTCCCCTCCAAATACCTGTAATTTAAATATCTACCCTGATAATTACAGTTCCTATAGTAGTGGTAATCTACTTTGACATGGTAGTGACTGTTTTAAATACGCCAATTCAAAACCGAGCTCACTTTTATGTGACAATTGGCTTTAGTAAGTTACAGGATCCTTTGTGTAATGTTTTGAAGGCCACAGCCTTGTCAGCTTACCTATTAGGCTGCGTACACCACAGGCCTAACCCATCACTAGAAGGATAGAGTTACATTACCAGATATTTTGACACTGGCCATTCCTCTGCTATTTTCTCATAGGGTCATTTGCAGAAACTTGGTGATTTCCTACTGAAGAACCCAGGCGATATGACCTTATAGCAGCAAGCTTAGAGCTTGCCGGCTGATCATAATATGTCTGTAATCCAACTAGACTCAAAAAGTGCCTTGTAATTGATCTTTGCGAAAGATCTAACCCCACGTACCGTATATACAAAAGGAAATTTCCAGGTGGTAATCGTAAAAACGACACATGAAACTTTGGCTTTAAAGCCTGAAAGTGCAATGGTCCAATCACAATAATAGTAGACCTTAAGATAAGATGGAGGATTTCCTAGATTTTCTTCGAATATCTTGACTGCAAAAACTACGTTACAGAAGATTAAACTAATAAGCTGATCGATACATACTACAACAACACCAATGATGTTATAAATAAATTTGTATTTTTAGGGAATCAGTAGCCTAGAATCCCCGAAAATATGTTAACTTCCTTCACTAGGAAGACACCTTTGTTGACGCCCCACTAAACATTATAAGTTTATTGACTTCCTCCCCAGTCAAATGACAGAAACCTAACCTCTCTTGTCTCAACAGTATTAGAAAATATAATTAAAGGTAATTTATTTCTGTGCCTACTTAAAAACGATTTACTCTCTCCATCTAAGCGAGGATTCTTGAAGACCAGCTCGTGTGACGCATGCTTGTTAAAATACATAGATGAATTCATTGAACGGAGTGACGAAGAGCCCCTAGTATTAATATTTATTAGACCATAAGAAAGCTTTTAACGTAGTCTTCAAACTGAAATAATTCAGAACCAAAAACCCCCCGTGGAATGGCCAGTAACACACAACATGGTTGCTGTCATGAGTAGAAATGAACCGAGAAAACTTAAATAGATGTTCAATATTGTTGATAAGCAATCAACATTGACAACCCCTTTAACTCATGCACTGCATCCTATCTGACAGAAGAACAAAAGACAGTGCAACTTGATAATAGACTACCACCACCGAAACAAATAACTAGTGGAACCACATTTAAGTGTACTTGCATGGTTGCAGATAAAACATAGGTTTCAGTTTGTCGAGATAGAATGTAGAATCCATTTTGCTCGTGTGAAAATCCCTCCGTTTTTTTACTGTTATAAGCAATGTTTTTAATTTGAATTTCGTCACCTTGAGAGTTTCACTAGTTGACTAATCTTTTAAAAAGTAGGTAGTCACTAGGCAAATAATCTGTTTTGGAACTATGAGCTTTTTTGGCGTGTCTTCGTAAATTTTCTGCCCTCGATGGCATGAAAAAATGTGCATATCAAGGTCAATTTTATTATAAAAATATTCCTTGGACTGTTCTTAGATCGCCTTAGATTCTTTTAGATGATATCAGGACTGAGTATAGTTTGGCCAGTTTCTCACCATGCAGAAGCCATGAGACTTTGGAAATTAATTTATTTGTGATTATTTAAATCATTTTCAATAACTCGACATCATATTTTAGATAAGGACTAGCTGGTTGTTTATGTATTCATATTTTAATAACATAAATACAAAGTCAGAAGTGTGCTAGCACCAATATACCTAAAAGATTTATGTATCAACCGAAGAGTTCGGAAGCTGGTAGCAGCAGCACGGCAATGTGCAGCGGTTTTTAAGTTCTTGCATATGTTGACTCACAGATCAAATGCATCTGAACGACAAGGGGGTGCACAACGCTATTCATTGTGTATACATTTATTCGTTGATGTCAAATATGCATCATTATGCTCTCTGAGTTATTCTTCGGCAGTTTTAAAATATTAGACTATTTTTTAGTGTCGGCAGATCCTTTTATAGTCATAAGCTATCTTCTCCGTTGTATATAGTTCTCCATATCATAATTTCGTAAGCATACACTAAGGCTGATGAAAACGTCAGAATGCAGTCGTTTCCACTTTTATTTTTTTAAGCAAACAGCATGCAATTAATACGTTAAAATAGGTCAGTATGGAAGATTTATATTTTTTAAAGTCCCACCCAGAGACAAGAACTCCCTAGAGATTTGATAGCTAATAACCATAGCTCACCACAAGCTCACATAAAATAGTTGACTTTAAAACATTCTGAATGAAAGTCACATATGCACAATTAAAAATATAAGTACTACACAACATCTTTAACATAAAATTTGTTTTATCCGTAATGGAAGCGCTGGATATATCGCTAGCCCTTTGTATCACTCACTCAATCCATACAAAACTCAGAATCGACTACTGCTACTAGAATATAACGTGAAGTCAAGCTGTATGGCTTTTTTCATTGAAAGCTACCAAAGACACACGAATTATACTTGAACGCTGAGTTACGAGCTTGCAACTAAGGGATTGGATACTAAAGTCCCGGAATATTTGAGAATTGCGTCACTGCATCATAGGCATGTTACGAACTCCACATTGCGTATTATCGCCATATGTAAAAAAAGAAGGTGTCACTAATGTATGGGAAAGCTATAAAGTTAGTTCAAAAAGTTTGTGTGTAGACGTTTAGAACGGAAAACCATTGCAACTCGGACATCGCATTAACTCTGTCGCGATTTCGTCAATACCTCCTTACAGATATGGTCTTCCAGATGGATATAATGTGCGTGTATTTATTTTATTATTTTGTTTTACAGGTAAATCTTTACAAATGTGATAGTGACAAGCGTTACCGCAAACTTGGTGGATTTTCTGCGCGAGTAACGTGTTGTAGTTTCAGGAATGATGGGAAACTAGTAATTGTGGGTGAAGAAGGAGGAACGCTCCGTATTTGTACTACAGACAAAAATAAGTTTCATCTGCGGAAAATCAAGGCACACAAAGGGTAAGGGTTGTCTTTTTTTTTTACCAATTTTGCAGTTCTATTTCAGCAGCTTCGTTTTTTTATGATGGATTGCGTGCTGCTAGTCTTGGATCAGATGCAAATGTTCGAATATGGGATGTTACACTTGGATCCCCACTGGGATTTTATTCTGTTTGCACTGGAAACGAGATTGCTCGTGCTATGGTTACTGGTAGGTTGGACAACAATCTCGTTTGCTTCGGTGATCTTAAAGGAAACGTTGTTATTTGTGATATTCGTGAGGTAAGGTCTCAGTTTATAACAGAAGTTTGGTGTTTGCCTATTTAACTTTAAAATATTCCTCCATCATGGTACCGTTTTTACTATAGTTTGAGTTATAGTTGGTATCCAGTAGCAGCAAACCGGAGATACTGTATTTGTGTCTGATTAGCCATCAGCTCTTAACAGTAAGGTAACTACTGTAAGCGTATACTCACTATGAATGTATGTAAACTACTCGCAGAAGTAAGTTGCTAAGAAGTCTAAATATTCAGACTGCATAAACGTTTCATTTGTCCAATCTAATTATCAGTTAGTCCTCCACTCATACGTGGTTCAGGTATCGATATGTTTAATATTATGAAATAAAGGTCATTCTTATTCTGGTTTGAACCAAGGTGCTTTGGTAGACTACCGATTATAGAATACTGATGTGTGAATGCTTATAATCGAGATATATAACGTAGTGACTGCTTGCCCATCTAGTTCCTACTTTCATCAGAAATTATAGTGAAAGGAACGCAGCAGTCGAGATACTCATTTAAAAAGTATAGCATTTTAAAGAGCGATCTCACCTACAGATGTGTACTACTGTAAACATATTGATTTTTACTCTATCAACTTTGCATGAACACTAAAAATGAACATTAGTAAGCTTCATGTCTTCCCAAACCAAGTTGAGCGAAAATAAATTTTCCAAAGCCCAGCAACATTTCGGCCTGTTGTATTCCATGACAACTGTCATGGTGACTTAAACTGATATTACTCCCATTGATTGGTTTTACTTACACTCATTATCATTGGTACAAATACCCCGATACACGAATTATTTTGTTATTCTTAGCGATTTTCCAATTAAGGTAAACGCGAAATGTGACTAAGTTTCCAAAGATACTTCGCACTTCTGTGTTACAAGACGTGTATTACACTTATAGTTACTAGTCTCCAGTCAGTTCAAGTTGCCTATCTAATATGGGAAGATGAAACAAGTTCGTGTTTACAGAATCATATTGTCACTATTAATCACATTCATTCAAATAATTTCTTCAAAACCTTCTCGGAAATGTCATTTAGACACTACTCTTACATCTGTCGTTGACTCAAATAAACTAAAAAGTGGTTATCTCTGTAGTTATTTTTGGCGAATCAACTTCTTAAAGACATGTAATAATAAGAATATTGTTCAGTAAATAGAATAAATTCTGTTGCAATAATAATGATGATTAGTAGAACTCTAGCATCTCAGTGGTAAATGATCTGGAACTCTTGGTTTCTCTGTGAAAATACTGACTAGTAAATCGGTGATTTTTATTCTCGGTATTTAAATGTATAAATTAATTTTTTCCCCATTTTTCTCATTCATTATGAATTAGACAATTAGACAATTTGCATAAACTTTCATGCGAATTTCCTGGTTTAAATACTGTTTTTATCTCTTCTTCAAGCCAAGTCCTATTCACAAAATCACACTTTCGGCTGCGGTATCTGCCCTTGGATTTAATAAAACTGACAAACTGTTGGCTGTTGCTGCTGGTTCAGTTGTACAGTTGTGGGACTTTTCTGCTCAGAAATTTCATGACTATAATGGAAGTCAGGGTTTACATCTTCACTACAAAGTTACTACTGGTTTATTCATTGAACAGCACCCTGTTACAGATGAAGAAGTCCTTTTATCTGTTGCGATGGACAAGCTGGTGAAGTTCACTAACTTATTGAATGGTACTGAGTTACATCAACTTCAGTGTTCATCTCCTTTGACTGCTATAGGTGTTACGGTAACTCACCTTTCCTTCAGTTGTGATTAATTTTTGCTTTCCAATTGTTGTCTTAGTCCGCAGTAAGAATTATAATAGTGTTACAATGTATTTATTTGATAATCGAAATTCGATTAGTAACAGCACTAAAAAAAGTTATTCTAGAAAGTGTTAAATTCCGTGTTTAAACTAGACTAAAAATTTGCTTACTAGAACCAAGATAATTAGATCCACCTTCATTTGTTGCAATTCTTTTTACGTAGTTGTGGCTTCATAAGAATTATGAGTTATTTACTTCCTCGTTATAAGTGTTAGTTAACCCCTTTCATAATTTCATTAGAAAGTTCAACCTTTTCATTCCGTGTGGTTGGGATGCAAAAAATAGCTTTTCATTTAGTTTTTTTATATAACAATTACTCTTTTTCTGGTTCTTTCTTGTTTAATTTGCAGTTTTTATAGTTGACGGAGATGAAATAAGCGCTTTTATTCAGTATTTTCTCAAATAAATATTTTATGCTAGGTTGAATAACTCACTTCTCTGTATTTGTTATTATAATATTGCAGCCGAAATGTGAAAGTCTTGTAATTGGAGGAGAACGTGGCTTCGTTAAAATTAAGCATTACGATCCGAAACCAAGCTCAGTCAATTCGGTTTCATCTGAGGAGCAAAATAAAGTTGCTTTAAGTGATACCGAGGAACCGTATATGAGTTTATTATCTCAGCTTTCTAAGCCAAATAAACGCGATCGCTTTATGTCAATGAAAATGGATGAATGGCTGAAAGTACCACTGGCGAGTTCTCGCCGTGCTCCAAAAGACTGGTTTTCACCTGGAGAGTTTAAGACAGATTCAAAGCAACATGTTCCTTTAATTCACCAGGTAAGCTCTCTAACCACTGTTGTCTCATTTAGTTTATCAATGAGGTCTTTTTGATTTGTTTCAGTTCTAAGTCTAATTTTGTTAGTAGTATGTTACACATTCAAACTACTCAGAGACGTTGTGTAATATAATTTTGAAAATCACTAAAGTATGTCGGCTAATTATCTCATATCCTATTTCACGTATTGTCCAAAACAACATGGTCGAATCATAGATCACAGACACTGTTGAACTAGACGAAAAGTCAGTAATACTACTAAAGGAATTAAACTAACTTTCGAATATATCTGTATCAAAATATCTGTCGTTAACAGTCGCTTAATGAGCGTGTTTTGGTGTATTCACTTCTCAAGTTATTTTCATTGTCATACATTATTCATTAGCAAATGCGGTTTAACTCATTTATACTGCTTTTTATTAAGGTTTAATGTGGAAGTACATTTTCTTACTATTCTTTAGACCCTTAAAGGCTTCATTTATGTTCACATGAATCTTCTGTTTACAATCACCATAGGAAACCGAAATATCACGCAGTGGTCGATTGTTTCATGCTCAAACCTTAGAAAAGACATATAATCGTGTAGATAATCTGCTTAGGCGTTTTAGTCATTCGCGTGCACTCACATTCGCTCTCACCTGTCGATCATGGATGGCTCGTTCTAAAAGAAAAATTATTCCTACCCCTCAGTATTGTTTAAACTTAGCACTCGCTGTTATACGAGAGCTAATAAGAAGAGATACGTTGGCTGCAGCGATCGCAGGTAGAGACAACCGCCAACTTGAATATATTTTCAGATTTATTTACAACAACATTTGGCGTAAAGATGCTGCTGCAGTATGTTTGGAATTATATCATTGTATACTAAGTAAGTCTACGTTTTAACGTAGTCCATGTTACTTTCTAACGCAGGCATTAGTTTTATTATTTGTTGGTCATTTATAAAGGTTTCAGAGATTGTAAATGAAAGCTTACTGTTCAGTGTAGCTCAAGTACTATAACTATCTCAGTTTTATTGAAATTCTGAGCCTCGTTTGATATTAAACTAACTATTTTCGGGGTGAATGTTTACACTGGACAGGCTTTTTCAGAGACATGTTCTGAGTTATTTTTGTATGTTTTCACTTTACACCTCCCTATCTTATTAAAGCATATGACTGGAGACTTGGAATACTCTGATGATTATGTTTTATTAGACTATATGGGAAGGTACTTCTTACTATTCTTGTAACAGTATACTATATGTGATTTGTGTTTTTTTTACGAATAGATATTTTGAAATCCGACTAAATTTATGCTTCATGAAGTTTTTTGCGGTCAGCAAGTTAATTACATCAATAACTCTATACCCTTGATAGTTAAATTTTCGGTAAAGTCTCATTAGTTAATTGTTGAATCTTAAAACTATTTAGCAAGTGTTTCGCTCATGTTTGTCTGTTTAGTATATGGCTAGCACCACTTTTTATTGATTTTTCACATACATCGATTCGAAGGATTACATTTTGATTCCGTTCGATACTAACTTGGTGATTTAGTCTTTGTCCAGTATTATACATTTTCAGACTCGATGTTATTAGTAATAATTAAAGTGATGCCAGCGAAGCATTTATTTTGGCGAGATGATAAGTGTCAGTCTTTATAAAGCAGTAATTTTTCTTAACAGACTATTATGACATCGTTTCGTGAATATTTTATCACTGTAATTTGAGAGTGTTATAAAAAGGTAAATGATGGAAAATAAGTGTTTTATATTGTAACTGGTGCTGTTATACTTATATTTATCAATCTAATTTTCATGTTTATTCAATAGACACATATACTGCTGAAGAACTGATGGATATACGCGGATTTGTGAAAGTGAATAGACTTCTGGAGCTTATATCTTCAAATCTTTATTCTCTAAGCAGAATTGTAGACAAGATTGTGTATCAACCCCACAATTTACTACAGTCTAAAAGTGAACCAGTTGTAGAGGGTATTCATAGTAGTCCCCTATCTAGTTCCGAATATTCAACAAAATGCGAAGAAACGTCTCCAACCAAGAAACGTAGAAAAGTTAATGTTACTTAGTTATTTATATCCTGTACAGTGAAAATAAACTCTATTTCTGAAATTCATGTTTGTTATTCTCAGTTTCGCTACCATCTGAAAATGCAAAAAATAGCTCAAATATGCTTCCAGATATACATAGTCTTCTAAGATTTTTTTTGTAGTTAAAACATCTTCACACTATATACATAAAGTTAGATGTAGAGCCTCAAAACTAAAACTCTTCGTTGTACCTAAAAATTAATTATAAACACCCATAATTTTCATACTATTGTTATCAGTTCGAACTGTATTTTACACAAACCATGATTTATCGTCTCAGCTGTTTGTGGTTAATTAGAGTTGATTTCCCCTTGTTTTATTGATGTTAGATGTGGAGACTTAAACCGATATACATTATTGCTAGATACTATTGCTATTGACAATTAGGCGTTTTGATAACTTCTACTGCAAGGATAGTTTGTGTTACTTTGACGGCTTTTCAATTGGCATACAAAGTATGATGCACTTTCTCCTTCGGCTTAATTTGACTTAACTCTGAAATTGACATATTGGTCACTACGTTGGCTACCTGTTTATTAACCTTCAGAGAGGGCCACCTGATCTTTTCAATGGGATATCCACAAAATGAAATTCAACGTTTAGTTTCGATTCTAGAGTAAAATTAATTGGTAGATAGGAGCTATTAAACTTATTCAAGATATCATTTAGGTCAGAATTTTTATCTCAAATGATGGTTTCGTCTATATATCTTCTATATAAACGGAGAATCTCGATTGTTCTTTTAGGTACAGTGTTCTAAAGATTAGCCAATGAGCAATCGTCTAGGAGAGAACCCAGGGGAGAAATTTGAACTATACACTCACCATTAATAACGAACTGGAGAAAGTCGGGAGGATATTTATAACCAATGGATATCCTCCTAGATTCATTGATAGAAATATGAAACTAAAACAACCACGTGAAAAATCACCAGACTTACCGAAGGGGATAGTATACATGAACGTTCACTTTACAGGAGATACTGATGCAGGTATTGAAAAATAGGCTCCAGAGCTTTAAGTAAGACCTACGTAACTCCGCATTACCTCTGGGCTATCTAAGATTCGGGAATGTGTTAAAAGATAATCTGTTTTGGGCGAATCGATGTGTATTTACAAATTTACCTGCACCTATGGTGCCGGACACCCGCCGCACAAAACGGAGTCTCTTGGAACGTATCTCTGAACATCGCCCAGTTTAGCTATCCAGCTCTATCTTTAAGCACCTAGTTAATCCTAGTCGTGTTGCACCACCGGAATCCTCCTTTATTGGCATCTTATCAATCAAACAAAATAGCTCTAAGGGATTACAAATGAATATCCTATGTACTGCAGAGAATTCGACAATTCACATTTCCTAATCTGGCCTCTGTTTGCAAACACACTACGTTCAATTCCGTATTCTACTGTAACCTTAACACTTTCATTTCTCAGTAATTGACTGGTTTTAGATTATTCTTCTTTTCTGTTAATCAGCTACTATTACAACTGTTATCATTCTTCCTATTCAGTCGTGTATCATCCTTTTCACTAACAATTTGCCTGTTACGTAACTTGATATTACCAAGTAATTTCGTTCATTACGTAACATCACCTTCATAATTTGTTATTTTGCAAAAATTCTGTAAATTCTGATCATTGCATAACCTCTTGATAATTGTTGTTTCCAAGCCGCTTTTATCACGATATCATTTTACTCTCATTACTCATGTCAAACTAACCTGCGATAATTTTGACTCATCTATTTTATGACGCAACATACATGCACATTAAAAGTAGCAGTAAGTCTTCATTAGAACTAGGATGTCTCAGGGTTATTCGATACGATTTATTTCATCATAAATAAATAATTCTTATAAAAAAAATGTATCTATAGATCATAAATAAAAACATTATTTAAGTTGATTTAGATACAATATTTTTTCGTGATATAAATTAAAATAACTTACTCTCATAGGCAAAATAACTAAAGACAGTAACCATCGAAAATCGCGCCAATATTCTATTTTGATGCCTATTGGTTGTTTTTTTAGATGGAGGTAAATACAAGAAATGATTTACCAAATTCATTCGGTAGCATGCCCTGTTGACAAATTACAACACTTTGATACATCCAAACTGGTTAAAATGTGGTTTGTCTTTAATTGTTGGCTGTTAAACCAATATTATGATACTTGGATACTTTCGGATGGCTTGAAATATCGTTTCTTCATAATTAATCTACGTAATATGTCTTACTACGGTTGAATACATTCAGACTGTTTGGCATGTCCTTTTCATACAGCTGTAAGCTTGCAATAATATTTTTTTATACAGTACATAGCTGTGTTTAACAGTGGAATCAAATGTTTGCTTGATGACATCCAGATGATTAATTATTTAATTCATAAACGACATTTCGAAATGTAACCTTGCTGAACCTCAGATTTTTGGCCTTATCTTTACACGACAATGCCAAATGTTGCCCAGTATTTTGGTTTACTGGATCAAGAACCAGCCAACGTTAAGTGGGCATGACTATGCTTTGTCTAGGCAAGGTATAAATTCAACTAATTTATAATAACTCTCATAATCAAGTATTGGTATAATTCGGCCAAATGTCGCCTGAAAATAATTTGCCGAGTACTAGTTGTAATATTGTTGTGGGTAGATCGTCCAACGTAGGTGAACTTTTCCAAAGAATTATGTTGACTCGAAATTATCCTACTTGGATACGGTTTCATCAGGTACTAGAGGAGTTCATGAGTGTAAATGTTGTTAAAATTAAATAACCAGTTTCAGGAGTCGAACACTTGCTATGTTGTCACTTCAGATCATTACCTTGACAGTTCTGGTGACATGAAGTACCAGTTTATGATATAACAATGCACGTTCTGTATCTCACATCCTCCTCAGGGTGCTGGACTTCGTAATAAGGGGCAAGTTTGTTTGCTTTTGTGATACGTATGTTCCGTTAGGTGTAAGTATTTAGGTTACTGGTCAATAATAAGAGTACGGTACTATCCAGATAGATATGAAATTTCATATTTCGAGACAGTATATAACCATCCATGTACTACTACCTTTGTAGCAACTGATTACTCACGACGTAGATTGTGCGATACTGCGCGTAGTGTTATTCAACCTTTTGTCGAGAGATACACAGATCTCCTGAAAGTTATGGATCTGGCGTATGCAGTACTTGGTAAAGTTCTCCTTTACAGTGTTATTAGAAATATGAGGACAAAGGTTTACGAACGTAAGATTAGTGTATGTGTAAATTGCTCAGATATTGGTAATGTTAGTGACCTTATACGACGTTCAAGTACAATTGGGAAAGTTGAGGTCCTTAGGGATAATGGTGGTAATGTTTTGAAAATCGTATTTGAACGGAACGACATGATAAGTCTTCATGGACAGTTCTGAGGTTGTTGGCATAAACTCCACATATAAAACCAACAAAATAGGGTATTGTTATGTTGTTATTTCTATTAGTCCCGGTAATATTATGTAATAATCCCACTTAGTACTCTACAGTTCGACGACAGCGACTTGATCTCAAATCAGAACAAGAGTATAGCAGCTGGTAAGATATATTGAGAAAATAACAGCGGAAGGCAAAAGCAAAGCAAATAATTACACTATGAACATTGGTCTAGAGTATTCCAGAAACTTTCCGATTTGTCGTTGGCTCTGGTTGGCTAAGAATGGACCAATTACAACACAGCTTCGTGTGCATGCCTTGACCAAGCTCGTTTCGTGCTTACAGGTATGTCTTATCTAATATTTTTTATGAAAACTTATAGGTGGCCTTTGTATCAATTTGCAGTAACTGATGGTTTTGGTAGAGGGAGAACCGTATTATTCGCATTGACGCTAACCGAAAAACGAACAGATGTTCAAAAATATAGTGGGTGACACATTAACAACAACCCCTTTAACTGTTGACTGTGCACCTGGACAATTTCGTGATCTAAACGAAGAAATCCCAAGCTTTTCAGTCATTCTGTGCTTGTTTCACGTATGTCAATTCTTCCGGAAGAAAGTAAGCTCATTATATGGACAGAAGTTATCGTTTGGTTTTCGAATCCACTTGTGAAAAAATGGTTGTATTGATTGGCTCATACGTATAGTTATGCAACGTATGCTATTTAATGTTAAAATATTGTTTAGATTTTGGCATTGAGTCCGGATTATAGATCTTTTTGATTGAGGTCACGGTCATGCTGAACTGCTTCTCACAATAAATTCACACTATCGATGGGTAACAATACCAACAATCAGGTGGAAAACTCTCATCGACAACTGAAGCGTTGCTTAAGGAAGAACGACCCTAAAGAGATGACAGTCTGGAAGATTTGGAGATAGATTGAGCATGACACACAGAGGAACAAATGCAAGGCACTTTTATGTTTTCTAAATATTACAGCTATGACGTAAGTCCTACTCAGATACCGTTATTCCATTTAGGTTTCTTAAAACCTTAGGGTTATATTAAAGCGCCTGATACCTTTTGCAGAAAGGTTGTTAAAGACTATGAGCGTCGTCGACTTGACGATTTCTTTGCAAATGTAACTACAGCCAAAGTTTGAGGAAAGTTACCACACATTTCTTGTTCATTACCATCTTGTTACTTGCACACGTTGATTTTATTGTGCATACAGACTTCCATGTTGACACGTGACCACGTTTTTATCTTCACTATTACATTCCGGTAGTTTTCTTTGTTACAGTTCTTATTTCTAGATATATTGTGTAATATTGGACTAGTTGTTACAACATTTTTCATGAATTACCTCGAACTGTTTGTCAAATACCAGAAGCAAGTGTCGAATTCCGCAAAAAGTATCAGCGTCTTCGTGCGTGCATCGCACACCTAAACAAAATAGAGCAAACGCGAGCAATCCAAGCAATTGACAGGTCACAACAAATCGACGATAGCCTGTTTCATGAAGTCATCAACGGTGTTGTAAGGTTAAGTCATGCCCCAACACAACACCACTAGCGATAAAACGTACCCTTGCTTTTGGAGTTAAAGATCATTAGTTCTATTTTCTTACGATACATTTTTTTTCTAACTTGTAATACCTTTCAAATAAATTATTTCGTCTTTAGCTTTTCATATGGCGGACTGCTATATTAGAAAGCACATCCGCAAAGTTTCGGGAAGTATCTTGTTTTATGTGGTGCTTGAAACTATGGGGGTTGTGTTGTTTAAGCATCATCCACTTGCACTGTCATACTTTCGGTAGTCAGTATCTTTTAATAGCAACGCCAAGTAAGCTAAAGTCTGGTTTTCTTGAAGCTACGTTTATTACAAGGCCGTGGAGTCTTTAGAAAATAGCAACCAGACAATCACTTATAGCCATTACAACCAAAACGGAAAATTTACGTGATAAACTATGCTAAGAAAAACCAATGAAAGGCCTAGTTAATATCACATCTTTGGAAAAATTTCGCGTGTGTGTAGAGCTCTATTACCATATTTTAAGTGAGAAATACCAATAAAATCGATAGCTAAGTGTTCTTTGCTTTCCTAAAGTTATTCGTGAACAAAATAAGCGGTGTTCGTTAAAATTAGAAAATTTGTTATGGTGAAGCATGTGGCAACGTATCTTAGTTATCGTGATCTCCAGTTAAGCTCATTACTCTAAATTACAAGCTAAGCCAAACCTGGCCAGTATTCATCAAACAGATTGTAACTAAACTAAATTAATTGAAATTTTACAGTATCAATACAACTGTAAAAGACACGAAATCCATTGACATTTCGAGATTTCTATTCTGTTGACAGTGGGAATTCTATGTTTTAATTATCACTGGAAAGGATTGCTCAGGACAGAGTTCAAGGGGGGATACTGGTGAGCGGCCTATGCTCCTGTGTGGGGTAATGGGCATAACTAAGTTATAAGTTTGTAGGTAGAACTAGTCACAGAATGATATCATATGATGTACCACTTAAAATCAAGGAATACTTGGCAGTCGTTTTTCGCCAACACAAAACTCGATTTCTCAGTTATTTCTGGTTTTAACTGTTACATTCTCAATGTACACATCTAGTTAACGAGCCCGAAATATATAATGAAAAACAAATTCTGAATTTTACCCATATCCACATACACTAAGAGGTATCAAAACCAATTCATCTAGGCAACTGGCTAATGATACACAAATACCAACGAAGACTGATCAAAATTCAGTCATGAACATCAATATCAGGACAATATAATTTTATTTACACTGGTTCATGAATTTAACTTCTTTATATTATTAAGAAAATGAAATACTTTTAAAGTAAAAATGCATAACTTATGAATTATTTCTATATGAACGGAAATGTTAAACTAAATTCTCATATTTTCTTTACAAGAGATCAGGAAAGAAAAAAAATACACCATAGAATCTATTAATTTTCATAGCTTCTTGTAAACAGGATGTGTAGTGAAAATGAGACGTATACGTAGAAAGTTGACAATTTCACATATACATTTTTTTTAAGAAAAAAAAAATAATTAAAATATGTTTTTTGTTAATAGGTCAATCATATGAAAAAGTACACAACATACATTTTAATTTACATTCAACAATGTATCAGTTGATTTAGATTAATTTAAAATCAAACAACTGTATTTTTATAACCTAAAATGATTGTTTTAATAAGTTGTAAATTAACTTTACAAGTAAATCATAAAATACTCAGTCTCATAAAATATTTATAGAAAGACGTGATAGTTACGGAAATCAACGATAGTTTACTTTTACGTTAGGTTGATCTATTCTAAAGTAAAGAGACTGTTAACTAGAATTTCAATTTATATTTAATCTATATGACCAACAAAAGTGGATAACAAGAGAACGGCCATAACACAAACGATAAAAGTAATGCGGAATTTGTTTGGTGTGGACTATTTTATTATACAAACAAAGACTTATATGGGTAAACAATGGCGACGTAAAATGTTATCGAATTGGTCTTTCGGAATACCACAGACTAATGTATGTTGTTACGAATTTCGGAAACGAAAATAAACCAAGTTTTTGTACAACCCAGAAATTACCAATGATAGAAAACGTAGAGGAAATTCATGTTTAGTGCTTGCGTTACTAGTCGTCAAAGGGTTCGATTAACAAGTGAACAGTATGAATTTAAACAAACGCCCTGAAGAATTAATCGTTGGATGATGACATGAATGAAGATTAAATAGACTCTTATCTAGCAAAAAACTGTTAGTGTGCTCAGTTGGCTATGACATATTTTTATGCCCTTAAGATATGAATACGGATTGCCAAACATCATTAGCTCAAAGAGATCACGATTCGCAAGCACAGAGCAGAAGTGCTCTTACCGAAGCGTTGTAAACCTGGCCTTATACAATCAGACTCATTTCACGATGATGCCAAAGATGGCCCAGTTTGGTATAGACCAATTTAGCTTTCGTCATCTATTGATTGATCTCACCTGACACACTACCATCAGCACTCATACAACTACCCAGATACACAAACTTTTCAACTACCACTAGGTGTACACCATAAAGAGTGAGGGCAGGTACACATCTGTCAGTCTCACATAAGTACTTTTTAACTTTCTAGTGCCATACTTGTAGATACCATTTGTCAACTGAGTGAGCGTGATTCAGATGGCTTGTGTGCTATCGCACAGTAAGACAGTATCGTCCACGCACTCATGGTCAAAAAGTTTTCTCAAGCGAACAACTTCACACCATCGGCACACGCTTCCTCCAGAGCTGTTTCTAGAATGCCATCGATGGCAAAGTTGGAGAGTAAAAGTGAGTTTGGACAACTCTGCCTAACACCCCAAATTAGGAAAACAACAACCAGAAAAAGCCACTATGCTGAGAAGGGAACAATGCAATCAATTTCTTGATATTGCTTAAATTTATACATAGATTAAGGTGCAACTGCTACATTTGACAGATTACAGAACAGCTTGGTATTCATCGATAAATCCGATCTCTTAACAATTGCATACAAAAGAAGTTTATTCAAGTGAAATGTACACAAATACATATATTTAAATAGTAAACAAATTGGTCACTTGATGTAAAAATGTTAATTATACAAGAGTGAGAAAAATAAAAAGATAAATTTGAAAAAAATATTTTTAATTCTTAACCTTTATAGCCGACAGTGACCCCAGTACCAGTAGTAGCGCTAATATTATTAGCACTATTGATGTGTTTAGGCTTAACTTCATTCTCGGCAACGCTCCTAATATAAATAGTTGGTTCCGGTTCATTTTCAATAGGGCCACGTTCATACATATAAGAAGAAGCAATAGCCAACATGTTGCCATCTTCAGAAAATGCTAAACTTGATATACTAGTTGGATACTTTGATAACTGAGCAAGACGTTTACGATTGAATCCATCCCATATGTTTACAATGCCATCGCAACCACCTAATATATTTGTATAAATAATAAGGAAGAATACATTGCAAATCAGACAAAATCATCATATTGAAAGTGTGCATAATATTTATAATCCATATTCAATAATTTAGTCATCATTGATCGATATTTCACAAAATTCCGAACATCAATGACTTGTACAAAGAATGTATAGCATAATTAATATAATGAAACATGAGAAATCGAAATTTAGCAAAAATCGTGTTTGAAGACGTGTCTAAATGTTTATTCACTCGTTTATATCTATCAATGTAATCAGATGCAAACCAATTTGTTTTATTTACAGAGTGAAACATGAGTAACAATACAAATCACTGAGGTATAAGTAAGTAACTAGTGATAATAAACAAAACAATCTTAAACGATTGGATGAAGAGAAATATATAATGGAATAAATTTGTATGTAATGAGATAATTCTTAATGTACTATACAGCCGATTTAAAGCACCTACAACTAGCAGATATATGAAAATCGATTTTGAGTCAGATATTATGTGTAATAATACTACTTGGTTGTCCAAACCGAATTAGATGAAACGACACCCAGACCTGCCTCCAGTCAGTAGTTAAATATCGATGGACTAGTCAGCCATAGCTTCACACATAATATTTTGTACATTTGTCCTCAAATATACTAGATTTGGGATATGAAACAAATTCGCATCTATCCAGGTGACCACAATACATCAGAGCAGAATGATGAAATCATTAAGATGGAAATCCAAAGAGACTGACATAACACTAGTGTTGGTGACAGTAAAAGAGCATAAACCATATGAAAGCAATCTACAAGAACACTACTGCTTGAATTAGAGTTTAAAGCGAACTGTTATCAGAACTGTCAACATCAGGGTTACTCCTTATCCCGCTTTTTAATCATTTTCGCCATAGATGCATTGGTCACTATACTTATGAATTAAGCAGCAATCCTTTCTGTTTTAACGTATAAATGCAGAACCTTAGCAATAGAAATAGAAGATATACGTAGGCCTCGTTTGTATATCATGGGAATGATAAGGCAAGTAATATTGGAGACAGACACAAAGTACGATAAAAAATGACAAACCACTTGAGGAGGTCGTAAACCATCATCGACTGCAAAGGTTGGGACACGTATTACGTATGCCCAACGATCGCCTACCTCGTCACATGATGTTGTCTGGCGTAGAAGTAGAATGGAGAAAGGCCAGGGGAGGCCAAACCATAACGTGGCATTAGTCCATGAAGTCTTTGACTATTGATCTAAGCCGTGTTGGTAGGTGCAGATTACCTGGTTGTGGTCTGCATGATAATCGTAATCAGTGGTTGGATACACTGGGTAACATAGCTCGACATCGGTCAAAGTATATTAAGTGTCTCCCTTCTTTATCTACTTCGTGATGTTAAGTTTCATTAGCCTATCGTACATATGTTTGCTTCGTTCTTTCTTTTTGAATTATATCGTGAAGTTAATCTAGTAAATTTGATCTGATTGTAGCAATATGATATGGCAACTTGTATCTATGATCACATGTGTCAGGTTCTACGTTGTTTATGACTGACTGAAGCCCTTTGGAACTCAACCTCGGAGTTACGCCCATGATACTTACAGGATATGAAAGCAATGATTAGACGATACTAAGTGTAAAAGGAATCAGATTGACAAATATCGATCTGGGTTGTCTTTAGGGCAGTCATGCAGGTTGCGAAAATTCAGATATATAACACTTCAGTACTTTGACTTAGCAAAATTTATATTTGTAAACGTGGAATTTATAGAGTAGCTATCTTTACATTCGATTTTTTTTTCGGTACACCGAAAAATAATGTTTCTTTGCTTACATAACAATATGATGCATTTACTTGAATTGTAAACTTTTATTTCACTCGGTATTTATGTAAATGTATAACATTCGCTGACAGCAGATGGTATCCTAAAAATTAAACAAGTATTATGGCCGGCAAGTGGAATCCAGGATACCCATTTCATCCTATTTGGGACTCGTCAGCCGGATGTGCCTGTATCCCAGTATTGATGCTGACATAAGGACTCGAACTCAGTTCGTATCGTCACAAATGTCACTGTGTTAACCACTATGCTACTGAGTCCAGACGACCACACTGTTGCAACGGGCATGTATGCATAATTACAAAGTATTTGTATCCTCCCGTTGATTTGTTATGGACTGAAGTTGATAAGGCGGGCGTCCTGAATTCTGCTTGCCAGCCACAATCTAAATTCAAAAGAAACAGTACTTCTGAATAATTGCCACATCCAGAGAATTCGCTCAGGATTCACAAATGGTAACAGAGATTGACCAACTACAGTCTAAAACAAATTAACGGGTAAATTCACTTACATTCTAATTTAAAAACAATCGTTTTGAGTTCGTTGAACAAATAAAGGTACGGTCTGCGTTGCAGCCACAGCTTAACAATCAGTAAGAAATAACGAGCTTAGCCTTAAACATTTTAAAAACCCATTGGAACACAAATTCTAAAAGTTTGTAAGAACATAATAGTTGAAACGTAACGAACGGAAGATTTTCTAATTCCTTAGTTATGGTATTATATCTAGCATGTATCAATTTTTGAATCTCAAGCTTACAAGATAACAAATATTGTGAAAATAAAGTCAGTTGACTTTTATATATGATAAGATGTTCTTTATTCTAAAAGATGTAGGTACTTATAAGAATATGAATTATCTCTATGGCAACGACGTCCATAATGGTAAGAAATATATATATATATATATATATATATATATATATATATATATATAACTGATAATTAACACCCCAGATTGAGTCAATTAATTTTCCTCAGAAGAATATTGACGATATTTTTAAAAACAAAATACATTGTACGTAAGAGATATCAAGGAAACAATGAACTTATAGATATATCATATAGAAATAATAACAAAAAATAGAAGCATTCTTTCCCAATAAAATGGGAAGCCATTATTTAAATTAGTAAATAATACCGAGCATGCTAAAGAAAGAAGAGTTTAAGTAAGAATAAGATTAAAATGGTCATAATTGGGAGCTGAAATCATTTGTTTGATAGATGTAGATCAGATGGCAGTAAATAACCATTCACATTAGCTTTATATTGAAGTACTGTCAGTTTATGTGAAGCTGGATTATACTACAAAGTATCGAATGACCGGTTAGCTAGTCAGTAATAAAGTAGAACTTGGCATATATATACCCATAGGTTCAAGTTGTCATACCATATTACTTCAATGAAATCAAATTTATTAGAATAACACAGCAATAGAATACAATAGGGAAGTATAAGGTAAGGGCCTGTCTTCATCCTACTTCTACGCCAGACAACATCATGTGACGAGGTAGGCGATCGTTGGGCATACGTAATACATGTCCCAACCTTTGCAGTCGATGATGGTTTACGACCTCCTCAAGTGGTTTGCTATTTTCCCCTAGTAACAGACATTTAACATGAGTATTACTTACTTGAACATTCCACGATAAACAGGCAATGATTCGAAAACTTCTATGATCAAAGACCCGAAGCCGATTTATATCTTCTAATTTTATGGCCCAGGTTTCGCATTTATATTGTTAAAACAAAACGAACTGCTGTGTAGTACACTCGATCTTTCGTTGAAAAGACGGATTTTTCGACTATACCACAAGTGAAGTAAGTTGATAAAAGCCAAGCAAATGATAATGCGATTCATTTTGAATAGAAGACTCAATGTGTAAACTCATACACTTAAGGCATATTATCTTAGTGTTTAAGAATGTATAGTATACAGTTGAAACAAAATTTTAAGAAGGAATCATCATAATATCAAGGTAGATAGTATAACTGGAAAACTAGTCAGTCAGTCATAAGTAACGTCGAACCTGTCAAATACGCGAATCAACATGAGACGCCATACCACATCAGAACGGTAAGATGGGATTTTTACGATAAATACAAAAGTAGAATCAGTAGAAGAAAAAACGTCTAGAACTAATCAATTCGCGAGAGAAGTGGAAAATAATTGTGTAACTGAGGAATTAAAGAATGATAAATAATGCATGCATCTGTGCCACTAAGATCGATTGTAAGCTATTTTATCCACGCTCAATCACTGATAATGGATAATGATAGACTCCTAACCAGGTAATTTGTACTTATCAACATATCTCAGAGTTAGTGACTTCATGGACTGTACCAAGTCCTGAAATGGCTGACTTCAACGTTCTTTCAATCTAATCCAATAAATAATGGGCTTCAATACAAGTGGTGGTCATCTCAACAGACGAAGGCTACTCAACATATTCGCTATATAAGCCTAGTATCCCGTATCTAATCTCAACATTCGTCACCTAGTGGCCCCATTATACTCAAGCAGAGCTTGAAAATATTAACTAACATATGGTTGCCGGCATATAAGTATGACATTGTAACAGCAATAATAAACAAAACGTGATGCGAAATGTGTTTATGATATTTTCAGAAAAAAACTATGTATTGTCAAATTCAATTAGCGTGGAACCAGATTTATACTGATAAGAATATACATATCAAGTGATGAATTCAATATCTTGATCTCGTAAGATGCATTTAATTCGACAAAGTGTAATTACGAAGTGGATTATTAAGAGATAAATACCTGTAGCAAATGTATTGTATCCTTGATGAAAGGCAATCGCAATTACTGGATAGATTGTTTCTTTATCACCGTCTTTGACACGATGACATTTGAAAGCATACTTTTTCTTTTGAACTTCAGGGTTAGGATCGAACATTTCAACAGCTATCCGACCTATAAATTAAAAAAATATTAACGCACGCTATTTTGAATAATGTAAGAACGACAATATTTGCGGAATACTTTTAATTCAACGTATTTAGTTGAATTCTCATGTATATATATATATATATATATATATATATATATATATATATTGTCAACGAAAATAGGATAAAGGTAATGTGTTTATGTGTAAAGTTTAGATTGCAGTTACATAATAAACAGGACTCTTTGCATTACATAATAATTTGCTTTTTAAGAGCATAGATTTCCAATTAGATCGGCTTTTACTACTTTTTACCATATAGAATATGCGTTAAATATAGAATAGTGAAGCATACACACTTTTCCTTATGTGTTTGAATTCTAATGTAGCGGCGTCTAGTTCCGCCAGAAGATGTACAAGGTGAAGGATGTGAATGAGAAGTGTGGCTTATGTCTGATAGAACAGCATCAGATAGTTTTCTGCAGGACTTAAAATGTCTGTCTACAACTGCGTTTATAGTTACGTCGTAGTTCTCCCCACACACTAACAGCTTCCAGTAATCTACGTAACACAACATAGTCCTTTTGCAAAAGTCCAGGGAAAAAATAATGGAGAACAATATGAAGTAATTGGTAATATGAAAAAAATGACGAATTGTAATAAGTGCTTGGTAACACCAAAACTACGTAATCGCTGCATATAATATATTAAACGAAAAACTTTCTTTGATATTAGCAAAACATGCGAAGACCCAGATAGATTATAAGTAAAAGTTACACCAAGATAAGTAACATTCGACGCATTCTGAATTATGCAATCTCCAGTTTTGCAAACATACTGAAAGATCACAAGAGCATTTAGGTCTTTTTCATGTCTTAGATTGAAATTGATTATTTGAAATTTAGAGGGATTAAATTGAGAGCCATTCTAACTGGACCACTGTTCAACATTCATATCACAACAATTTAAGGAAGAAGAAACAGACATACAAATAGTAAGATCATCTGTGAACTTAACAAAGTTATTTTTTTCATAGAATATGGCAAATCATTCAAGAAAAATGGGAAAAGAAAAAGGAAAAACAACACCTTGGGGTACACCAACCTCTGTTAACAGATGAGTGGAGCACTTCCCTTTGTACACAGTAAATTGTTCTCTTCCGGAAAAATAGGAATACAGCCAGTTGATTACCCAGCTTTCTATGTTCCTAATATCAAGCGTATACAGTAACATAGGTCTAGGAACTAAATCGAAGACGAAAGTATAATCAAGAAACGTACTCCGGATATACTTTCTACTCTTCTAAGCTAAACACTATATTATGATGTAAGTCAACTGCCGCGTCCAGTGTACTTCTATTGCATCTGTATGCAAATTGATATGGGTAGATATGCCCTTTCATTATTGGTTGCAGTTTACGCAGAATAAGTTTTTCAAGTTTTCAGAAAGGGACAAGTTATAGCTAAGGATTTAAACTTAACACACACTTTACACATTTTTCAGTATAGGTGTTATTTTTGTTTTCCTCCAAGACTTTGTTACAACATTTGTAGAGAAGGATTCGTCGAAGATATCAGTCAGTAGCTGATACAAAACATTAGTACATTTCTCAAACAGAAGGTTGAGAATGTGATCAGGTCATGGACATCGCGATGGTTTGAGTGTTTTCAGACATTCTAAAACATTTATTTCGGTGAATATGGGACCACAATATTCATTCGATTTACGATGATTCAAGGGCATCTGATCAGATCCTTACCGTAGGAAAGATTCATTTGACGAGCAGGCATTTAAATGTGTATCATCTTTGATCTGTTTGATGTCTGTAAGCTCATTAACTAGTGTCCAAACATTAGAAGAATGTTCACAGGATAGAAGCTTTTCAGCATACATTAACTTTAAACGTTTTATTTCGTGACATATGGGCCATTCAACCTTTTAACTTCATTAAAGTCTTTGTTTTTGTAGTGACTTTCTTTTTTCTCTCCTCAGTCGTTTAAGATATGGAGAGATCAATCAGTCAAATTTAAACAAAACGAAAAACGAAAAAGTAACTTTTGTGAATTCTTTTGTTCTTCTTTGGACGAAAATTCCTACGAAAATATAGCTTGTTGACGTATTTGGAAAAATTGTATTCCAAGATTTTTAAGCAAGCCACCGAGTACATTCCGTCTAGTGAGTTAGCAACTCTTTCTTGATTCAGTCAAACTTACGGTCGAAAATCATTCGATTAAATTTGCAGAACTCAAAAATCGTGTAGTTGGATGTTGAGGTTATCTTTTATAAAATTTACGTAGATATGAAGAACATGAAATGGTAACTGAAATACGATGCGATTATCAACTACTCATTATTTTGGCTAACTTCATAGACCAGTAAACGACAAATAAGTGTTAACGTAAATCCTCTTCTTAGTACAGCTTAGACAGGCAATCAATATGACATCTGGATCATCTAGATGGGATGGGAGGGGGCCAAGATTATTGATACAATAATGTGCAAAACATATTTTGTGAAGCCACATATACAAAACAAACCGGTAGTATATGGGTAGAATTATAAAAGTGAGTATCCAAAATACACTATACATTGAGGTCTAGGCAATTTAATTTCGCATAGAAATATAATTTCATTGCACTGAACTCATTTAACAACAGCAAAGCACAGTAAATTTTCGTGCTATTGATTCATTAGGAAAATCTGTATTCACACTTTTAGATATCAATTTTACGCAAAACAATTGTCAGGATAGTGTATACTAGTAAATTACATTGTTTGAAATGAAATTTTTTATTAATGAACACCGATTTCTTTATAATACTGTATATATATATTCTTAAAAAAAAGGGACTGTGAAAATGGAAGATAGTGAGCAACCGTAGAACAATTTTTGAAACATATATTAAATACCTTTAATATTACTTATGATTAAGTTTTCTTGATGTGAAGACGAACCAGATAAGCAAGGATAAGAATTACAGAATGAAAGAGAAAATTAATTCCTACCTTCAATTGAACCTAATATATAACCTTGTCCATTAGGAAAACACTGAATACATCGAGTTTGGTATCTGAGGCTTGATTCACGCTGTTCTACAGGTGCATGCATTTGACGGAGATCCCATATTAACACATGTCGTCCAGCTGTACCAACGACTAGCTGGTTCCGTATGCTATCCATTGTGTACACTGTGTTAGGTTGACGATGAACACTTTGTGCTCCACCTTTCGAATCAGTTGCATTAGATGATACAGAAGCACGTGGGTCCCAAATACGCACTGTACAATCCCAGCTACCCGTGATACATGCTTGGATATTTGAGTTGTAATGCATTGTACTAATTGCTCTTAGACATGAACCTAAAATCTGGTCTAAAATAAAAGGTAAAAAAGATGCCAAACTATAAATATACAATATTGTAAAAGTTACCAAAAGGGAAAGTTGCCATTTTGAATTTTGGCATGTCTTTGAAAAATGCCTGGATGATTAAGGTATTGTTATTGTTTAGAATATAAACACGGCTAACAGGTCAAGAGAGGCTTAATTATTTCCACAATCCACAACACTCGATGCAATTAAAACATAGATTGCCACCGATATTTGTTCTTGAGATCACATTTAAAAGCGTTGTTCCTTTCCAAATCTCAAGCTACTTCAAAAGATGAAACTTGTAAAAAGATTTAGTTGTGGAGAGCCAGAAGAAGGTTATCATTCACTAATGCATCAATAAGTTTACGGTGATTATAAGTTAGATGAAATAATCAACTGAATATAACAGGTGTACAAAACTTAACATGAATGATTATTTTGCTAATTTAGTGTGAAATTATATTTAATTAATTAATAAAATTAAACGCTACATCATTTACGCTGGAATATGACTCACATAGGATTAAACTAGTTAAATGAGAGTTCAACAAGACAAACTTTCAAAAGTTAATACAGTCTTTCGCTTGATTTTTTTAATAATTATATTTTTGAAGATTTGGAATCTCCAACAAATCTAAATGTACATTTTCTCAGAAAAGTGGAATGGCACTCGTTTTCTAACATAGTATAAACAACAAAACCTTGAGATATTTACATTCACATACAAATTACATTTTGCATTTGGGTAACCGCATGAGGCTATTTGAATGTATTGTACTGGGTGCTTGAATTCTGATGTGAGTGAATTTCAATTATAAATTAATTGGGAAGATGCTAAATATCAATAAGCCATAAATTTCCGAAAGTATTTGTTCGAATAACTTCAGTCATGTTTTGAAATAGAACGAAAGCTTCTGAAAAAAAACTAGGAGTAGCTTTCGTTTAAGTAGTCGTATAAAACCAGTTTACAATAAAACAAAAGTTAGGTGAATGAATTATAAGCGAAACAATGTTGAAAATAGGTATAAGATTTCGTTTACAATGAAATATATATTTGCGAACGAGAAACTGTATTTCCAATTCAATTGGATTTGGTGACCTTATATTGCTAAGGAAAACTTTTTATACTGCCATATAAACAATATCATGAACTGGTCAATTATTAATTTGGATCTACGTGAAAGGGAAACTAACTTATCTGAGCCAATTTGTTTAGTTAATAGCTTACTTGTTATTCTGGAATAAGTCGAACAGAATATCAACAAATGAACATCCATCTTTCATCTAGAATTTCATTTAACTTGCTTTTATATTATTCCTCACGGTTAAACTTCACGATCAATTACAATGACTTTCAGTGATTTACTTTTACGAAACCTTTCGGTGTTTATTTATGTCACTGGCCTACAGTCTCGTATAGTATCTCTATAACTGCTAATTGGCTAGATTGTATATTTATTTGTACCATTCATTAGTGTTAAAAAACTGTATACTTTTCGCTCACCTTCACGTAAATATACATAGAATAGACAAACAAATAAATTTGTTACTCAGTTATTTTACATAAACATAGTTTTTTGTCTTTGAAAATGAAATAATCGCCACAAAGGTTTGCAGGAATTACTTGGTTTCTATCCTAATGGCAGAATCAATAAATATCAATTTATTATAGGGAGAAAGTGGTATTAAATCAGAATGTTTAAGCACAACAAATAAGTGCATACTTAGTTTAGACAATAAGTGTCGGCCAGTATCCTTTACGTTCAGTAATTGCTTCGAGCTAATTATATAGTGGAAAGAAAGGATTTATAATGAATATGAATCGAATAAATCAAGAAACGTCTAGATTTCACCGCGAAAATTACTTCTTTTTACCATTCTCGACTGTCAGCTGCAATATGACTTCACTAATGTAAAGTTATATGACAGCAAAAATAAATCGACACATAATAATGTTATCACTAAAACAATGAACTGAACAACACAGACCATCCATTTTGCATAACATGAAGATTCTTTTTACTGTAACTAAAATTGGAACTTTTAGTAAGCCGTGTGGAAATTAGCAATGAGACAACTAATGATATTAAAAGCAGCTACAACTCAAATCGCATACATATCGAATATAAATGGAAATCGGTGGACATATTATCAAATGGACTACTTTTTCAAAAAAAGTGATTTACAATTAACATTTTTTATATGAGAATCGCAAATAGGAAATTCAGATACCTATGCTGCAAAAAATAGATGGTGTAAAGTTATATCTCATAGAATTGTCTGTATGTCAAAACAAACGAGAATATAATGAATGAATTTAAATTTTCGAAGATAATGAAACTCACTCTGATTAGTATTGCAGTCGAACAATTTCAGTTCTCCATCTATTGAACCGCTGACAACGTGTACAGTATCTGAAAAAGTAGTATCCAAAACTGGAGTACTATGCTGGTAATATAAACGTTGACTCCCTGAGGCGACATCATAGATTCGCACTGTACAGTCCCAACTCGAAGCAACTAGGAATTGTGGTGCTGCCTTACCAGGTTGAAAACGAACAGAAGTAACACCATCAGTTGGAAGTGAAGATAATTTATACTGGTCTACAGTTGTAGTCAAAGGAGCCATTGCTAAAAGGACAAAACAAAAAATATCATAAACTGATAAAATATAGTACAAACATAAATTTTAAAAACTATGCTATACCACCATTTTATTTCATAATTACTGAATAGACATTCCTTTTACTGTAAGGAGTATTTCTTGAACTTAAAGCAAATACAAGTCTTCATAGTACCTACAATCTTGCAAAAGTAGGATCATATGAATGTAATAATAGGAAACGATCGACAACGACAAATAATTCCGGTCACCCAGTGTGCTAATATGGGTGAATAGTACCTTTGTGCACCAGGATTTCTTACAGTGAAAAAAGACTCAACTCAGAGACACTTACAGTTTGATAATATACAGGTTAATTTTTTCGCCCTATTTGTTGAATCACTCTGCATCAAGCCTACGGAGGCAAATGAAACGCAATCATTTGATTTACTTTAAAATCGTCATAATTTGTAAGTAGGTAAAATCTACAACACTATGCATCCATACATATTGGGGGGTTATAAAGACACCTAAGTGGTAATCTGACCGCTTAGACGAAACATGACTCAAAATTAAGCAATTTTATTTATAATATAGCAATCGAACTCTGTAAACCTGTCTGTGTACACAACTATGACTCGATGTTACACTGAGAGCTAAAGGATACTGAGTTAAAACTTATATGATAGTAAGTTTCAAGGATACGTAGGTTCGAAAAGCAAAAACACAGTGAGAAAATGCTCATTTTATAACTCTACATGGACAGAAATGTAATTTTTATTAAGATAGTTTTTATGTACGGATAAAGTAAGTGATCTCAATGTGAACACAGATTTTGGTGTGGAAATTATGTTAAAATTAGCATACCGGTGTGGTTACGAGTATTTTAGTTCGTTTGAGCCAGTACTGAAATTATAACATTTTATTTTTGATGACGATTGGTAAAACCATAACAACGAAACTACTTAGACATTCAGTTTTAAATGAAATATATCATATAATATGTAAAACTGCAGGGAAAACCAAAAGCCATACATACGACTAATCAAGAAGCATATACATGGAGCTGACAAATCATTTATTACAATTACTTTAAAAACACCATTTATTACGAAAAGCAACTAACAAACAAAAGTGAGCACATATTTTACTTAGAAAATAAATGAAGGAAATGAAAGAGCTTCGGTGTGATAACGAAATACACAGAGATAACAGTAAAACAGCAAACGAGATGTAGATACATATAAACAAAGAAAGAATATATAGCATTAGAAAATTTCAAAAATATAAGGAAGTCCTTTTACGTAGTTTATACTAGTCAATAAAAGACTGTTGAACACAAAATAAAGAACCAAAAAGACCAGATTATAGAAGAAACCAGATAGCATTAGGAAAGTCTAGGCATTATACATATTGAAAACCTAACATATTAGGTAGTTAAGTGCGACTGACTATGATGTAACAATGTTTTTCCACTACCGATTGCGTGCCTTGTTTATTTTGTTAATCAGCATAAAAAACTAGACTTAAGTATTATTGTAAAAAACACGAAGTACGAAGGGTTGATGAATAATTAACTACCTGGAACAATCTTACATAATTCTATGTTCACATGGGTACACATGAGTGTAAAAAAAAACAGGAAAATAAATCGTACAGTAACAATAAAAATAATAACGAGAAAGAGCAATTAGTAAAATAGATTGCTAGAACGTTAACACAGTAGATAGACACAAGTTCACTATCGCAAATACGCATATTTGTGCTAGTGAAAATTGGATATTTGAACAAATAAAAATAGTCACTGTATTCAAAAAATGAACTGTAATTAAAGAAAATGAGGTATTTGTGCATAACAGAAGAAACAATCGAGATTCTTTTTTAGTGAATTTACAAAGATGATTGATCAAGAGGTGAAGGCTTATAGAAATCCCTGTTATCCGATTTGTTTACAGCTTCGTCATCTCTGGCATCATTCTCGAGATATGCGTGACAACGAAATAGGTCGAGCCAATACCACGAAGAAACCATTTTGCTGCTTGATATATTTGATGATCTGGATTCAAGTACTCTCCCTATAACAGATTTCTGATCACACTTATTGGAATTCAGATATGACCAAGGCAACTTTTTTGTATTTAATCGAAGCAAAAACAAGGTAAAAATCTTTCCCAGTAATAATACCGTGGCAGATTGATGGAAGACTGCCCATAGACGATAATTTGGGCCAGGGAATGGATCACTAATAGCTGGACACAGTATATTGTTTAAATTTATTCCTGTTATCTGGAGGAGAAAAATTAATAAAATAATGACTTGGACTTAAAATACAAGTATTTGAAAAGCTGTAGTGTCTTAATTATCAATGATAATAGAAAATGGATGATTATTGATAAGACCATAATTCGTCAATTTAATTTATTTATGAGGTACTCCTATATCACAAATTGTGCTCCAGATTTGACACTAATATTTAGTAAGATGGACATTATCGCACACTTAATTATGCGTAAAACCACTTATTAGCATAAGAGATCAAAACTACCTGTAAAGAAGTAAGGCAAGATTGTTTTTGATATACGTTTCGAATTTACTCACTTTTGATTGTCATTTTAATCGAGACATTCGCTTGCCTAAAAATAAACTAGTGCCCTGTTAAGAAAGAACATACCTCATAAGCACAGGGAATATGACGTTTAAAAACGTCAAGTATATCTATGAATTTTTATAAAGTGAACTATGAATGTAACTGAATGGGGGTAGTAAAAAAGCACGCTCAAACTACGTTATAAATATGTATGTGTCAAGCTAATTATAAGTCTGAAATGAAATGTATTAAATCATGTTTTCAGAACATGTTGAGGAAAAAAATTTCCCACTTTTGCTACTAAATTAAACAATATCTATCGATTCTATTATTTAAAACTGATCGCTGATGTAATTATTTATTTATTTCAAATTTGAAAGGATATAATCAACACGTAATGCTATGTATATAATGAAAGATCTAATCATACATGTTATCTTGACGTGACAGTCGGAAATGCCCACTATGATGACCCAATCGAGGTATATTAATTTAAAAACTCATTTGTTTATACGTTTTATTGTAACAGGTAAGTCAATCTGAGAGCAGTTAGTGACAAGCTTAAAGAGTGATGATGAGGTCGAACTGTCGACTGCGCAGGTGTGATGGCAGTAAATCACTTTTTTCAGACAACCAATATTGCAGCGATGTTGATTCTCTATGAAAAAGGATATGGTTAGGAAAGGTCAGCCATGAACGTGTATCCTATTGTACTCCACCGATTGCCGTTTCCGGCGGTGACGGCTATAAAATTACGAAGCTAAAGCATTTAAAACTATTCATATAAAGGTCGCACGTGACCAGCTTTATGCAATCGTCCTTTTGACACAGCTGACACGTTTCCAGATAATAAAAACCACTCCTAACCCAGCTTCTCTTTTAAATACCTCGAGAATAACTGTTCCACAATTTTATCAGCCTAGATGTGAAGACTGCTCTTAAACCTATAACGGTGCTAGAGATAACTATGTTCATAATCGAATCCCTACTTCTAAATAACAGTAAATTTTCACTTTAAACCCTCTTCTTTCTACCACTTCTTTTATGTGCCACTAGTGCTAATGAATCCAGTTCACGGTAAGGTATTCCAAATTGCTTGAAACAGCGCTTTAAACTTTATTTAAGAGTTATCAATGTGCGAATCATATTTAAGGTGCATCAACAAAGATCACTAACCAAAACCCTAAAACTGTATGATACTAAACTATGTTATGTCTCCAAAACGCGCATGTCAAATTATTCACTCAACCTCATCTAGTTATCAGGCAGAACCAACTCAATTTACTCTTCATTTACCTGGGAACCTGATATCAAGTTCTTGTGGTCTTGTCAGCAAAGTTATACCACAAGGTTTGAGAGGGAGTAAAATATGCGTTTTACAGGGAGTTCACGGATCTCCTACAGGAAGAAAGACTCGTAGATATGGTAATCATAGGAAGCGATTTTGTTTTAAGCTGAAAAAAAATTAGCTGTACCACCAATCTAGTGCAAAGAAAAAGAATACTGGGGACGTCTCCTACAATTATATATAGATTTGGTTTCATCATCATCATCAACGTAGAACCGGGCAAATACGCCCATAGGTTCAAGTCGCCATACGACATTAGCACTACGAGATTACAGAAGTAACATAATAACAGAATACAAGAGAGGAGAGTGAAGTAAAGTTGGGCAGAAACTAATAATAGGATTCAAGATTTAGATGAAATTAAAGAGTGAATACACTTGCGCCAATGTGACCAACCAACAGTCAAAGACTTCATGGACTGATGCCATGCTTTAGTTTGGCCTCCCCTACGCTTCTTCCATCCTACTTCAACCCTAGCCAACATCGCGCGACGAGGCAGGCGGTAGTCAGGCATGCTCAATACATGTCCGAGCCATCTCAGTCGATGAAGGTTAATGACCTCTTCGACTGGTTTACAATATTTCCCAAGAACCTTATGTCTAATCTCCATATTACTTATTTGACTGTTCCATGATATACGAGAGATGCTACGAAGATTTCTATGGTCAAATATCTTAAGTCGATGCATATCTTGGGTTTTCATGGTCCACGTTTCGCAGCATAGATTTGGTTTATAACATTAGAAGATGTGGCTTAGAATCAGTCATAGTGACGCAGGTGCATCGACTCCTTATCTTCAAGATAATAGACTGTTATTCTTTCAAACTAGATTCTACCGCTAATCTTGTCAATTTGATCTCGTCATGCTAATCTAGCATAACAACTTGAGTGAGTGCATGTATATACGAGGCTAAACATAAATTAGGACCCACTGATGAAAAGTTAATGTGATTAGGAAACTCATAGATGTTTGAGTAATCTATGGTAAAATTATCACCCACTAGAATGCACATCGATCATTGTTAAGTATTCTCTGATCAATTAGATGCAACAAAATACGTCCATCAGTAAGGTGGAATTTTAGTTACCAAGCACTCAACGCAAGGAATATGGGAAAAGGTTAACGGTTGGTTTGCATAAGTTTCACCTGTGTAGATATAAATAAAATATTAGCAATAAACGCAAAGTAGCTACAAGCAATATATACTGAAAATCACGATGATGTAAAAATGACATATTCTGAGTTATACTAATGTATTCCAAACATACGACTTTTAATCTATTATACACTATAATTTGAACATGTTGCTCCCGATTTGATTAGCAATTCAATAACTTTACTGGCCGATTAATAAATAGATGTTTACTTACTCCACTCAATAAATATAGCGCAAGCATTAAGCGTGAAATGCTCAGTTATCGAACAAATCATTAAAAGGATGATTAGATTTTTGCCAGTCTACTAAAAAAAATTAAGTTTTGAAAAATTATGGAAGTGGAAATTACTTTGTGATTTGTAGCGACCAACTTACAGATTATGACGAGCTTTTACAGGCGTTTGGTACTAATTTTCATTTAGATAAGTCTAATGGTGTTGACTTCAAAATGCTTTGGATTAAACAGAAAATTTTACCAAAGTAATTGTATCCTTCCATGTATATATTATTTCAAGCCCTTTCAACATCCATAATAATATAGTGAAGATTCGATAATTTTAATTCCTGACTACTCATCGTGGAAACTCGTATATAGGTCATAGTGATGTGCATTCCGAAGACAATGAATGGAAATGAAGCAATTAAACTAATAGATTATGAAATCGGCAGCTGAGATATGGAACACACCATAAGAATATCGGTATCCACGATAAATAGACATTGACAATAACGGATTATATGCCAATAATCTAAATTATTACATAAATGTATAATCCAGAAAGAATGTAAATGTGACACAAACTATCCAGGAAACAAAATTAATTAAACGAATACGGTCGATGACTGTTAGTACGTTTCTTATTGTTAACTTCTTAGAAATCAAGCATCCCGACTAGCGAATCTTTTTGGATGAAAATCTAAATATAAAGGGTTTTTCACCGAGTCTTAATTTAGAGAAAAGTAGGTGCAGCAGTTATATAATCATATTTATAAGTTGCAGAAACTGTTTTACCAATAATACAAGGAAATATGGAAAAATATAATTCGACTTACTAAAGCAATAGGTTGTAGAATTAAGAAATGGTACAAAACCTGTATACTTAAAGAAAACGTCACCCATGAAAAATCATCGATTGGTTCAACTGAAAATTCACCTGTTGTGAGAACAAAAAGCGAAGTTAAAAATGAAAGTAAAATTGCAACTTTAAACACTGACACCTGTTAAAATTAAACAAGACATACTACTGAAGAAAAAAGAAATCCCGCATTGACATTAGCATAGTTAGGAATTCTACATAGTACTTAGTTTTGTTCCAAAACATATATACAGATACATGTAGTCAAACATAGAATCTGAGGATGACATCTAAGTAAGCAGGTCAAATCTTGTTACCCTCAATGGGTAATCATCTATAAATAACGAAATGGACAATGGTAATCAGCTGGTGAGATTTCAATGAATGAAGTGACAGTGGGAAAATTAGAAAAAGAATTAAGCATTCTGAAACCAAAAACATGTTTAATATCGATTTCTGAAGTGTAAAGTACAGATTAAGAATAGTTATCTTTCTAATTATCTCTACGTAATCCCAATGTGGTGCCAAATTTCGGCGAACGAATCAATTGAAGTTAGAGCGATAGCTAAGTAGTTACAGCACTCGGTTCGCCACAATTAGGTTGCAGGCTTACCGTCCTCCATGTTTTAGATCACGTCGTCTTGTGGCACTAAAAGTTTACATTTAATGTAGCTAAAACCTGATTAAGTAAACCAGTATTCTGCAAACAGGTTACATAGTCACGTACAACGTACAACCTGCCACATACATGCATACATTAGAGTTTCCATACTACACTAACACAAGACAAAAATAACTAGATCAATGACAAATAACAAATCAATAGGAAGGAATGAAACAAAGGTATGTATGAACGAACAATCAAACTTAATACCTAGGAGATAAAGAATGAAAACACGCTACTGCGGTCGATTATGAGACATGTTACCCAATGTTTTCAACTACTGCTTACGCCAGTTGCGCGGACTACAGTCAAGTAGCTTACATCTACCAACACGGTTCAGACAGACAATGAATGACTTCATGGACTGATACCATATTTTGATTAGACCGCTCCTATCTTTTTTTATTCTTGCTCTTACGCTGTCCAATATAGTGAGAGAAGGCATGAAGTGGTTAAGCATATGTCTCAACCACCTCAGTCAGTGATGGTTTATCATAGCTTAACGATTTGATTTATCATATTTCCCAAGTACTCTGCGCTAAACATCAATAATGCTTACTCCGTCATTTAAAGACATATCGGCGATGCTTTGAAGACATCTACGGCCAAACACCTCTAGTCCTACACATATTGTATAAGCCTATGTTTCGCACCGATAGGTTAGTACTAAGAGGACTGCTATGCAGTTGCATAACTGTCCTAAAACATATCTTACAAGATAAATTAATAAACAAAACATAAAACAAAGTGGACACTATTTTAACCCATATTACAACAATAGTAACAATCATAATAGAAGTTAAGTAAATAGAGGAGAAAATACAATAGATACCTCCATTTTATCTGCAACGATCATATAACAGAAGTCTACACATTCTAGCCAAATAGCTCAGTAAATAACACGCCATGTTATGGATATTTAAGCATATATAAATAGACGTGGATAAACAATGAGGACCTAAACAAAACAGATTCGCACAACAAAAACATATTTGTTTCTATACAACTCATTCGCTGTTAGTAAACAACAAGGATCCCCACACACAAGTTACTGAAGTGGTATACGGGAAGATGAGGTTCATTCAATTACTTTTATCTTAATATTTCTCAAATGGGCAGTTATTATAATTGCAACTTTCAAAGAAAATTTTAGAAGTTATTTAGACTATTACGTAACCTATTTGTCTTATTTTTACAGTTATCACATAACTCTTAATTGATACCTGAAACCGTTATGATTTCTTCTCAAGTGACACTTGATAACTTATTTTCTTGACGTAGCACTTCTATTTTAGCATAGACTAGTAAGTGTGTAATTTCTCTATACATACGATTGTACAGCTAACGCGAATAACCGCGTCGAAAAGAAACTGCTGATTATTTTGCATTCTTTAAAAATGAAGTTAGTTTAATTAGTTCTGATGGAAAAATATGACTTACTGTTCTGGTTCAAAAAGGTAGTGGGAATTAGGATAATCAAAAAATGTTGCACAAAGTATGTCACACGTTCGAAAGGTAGCTTTAAAGAATGTAAAGAACGGATTTATAAGTTTCGTCATACATGTCATTAAATGTTTAATTAAGTTTACTTGACAAAAAAAATCGCTTTATGACTTAAAAATTGTTAAAACGTAGATCCGACACGGAGATTAATTTGACTGGTATGCGAAAGCAAGGTGCAATACGTCAACCTACAGTGTTCGCTGTAGATAGATAAAATTTATTTCCAAGTACAGTTTACTCCCACTTTATTCAATACACATGATGAGACTGATGTGTAGTAGGCTGAATTCTGTGAAATGAAGAGTTTTAAAGTTAAATCTAACTGATCTTAGGACGTTCACTGAAGCTATACAGGTAGTTATATCAAATACTTCTCCGCTAAACCTTGAGACTCAATTTGTTATTTGTGAAGACAATAGGTAGTATCAAATAGATGACAGTCAGTAATCGAAGAGTTTACCATTTATGAACACAAGGAAGATTAATTTATTTGATAAGAGCCTTCAAGTGACTAATTGTATAGACACCACTATTTAAAGAAATATTTTTGTCTTGTAACTAAAGGTTATGTTAATGTTCATCTTCACGTATTTCGAAACAAGTTTAGCGTGGATGCAAATTACTTGCACTACATTTGACCTTATCAGATCACTTTATGGTCGGCTCACCTTCGAAGTATATTACGCAACTATACATTTTTTAGGTATTTGAAAGTTCCGTTTCAATGACTACTACTGAAAGGAGTGTAGGAAACGTAAATTGAGATTATTTACCTAAAGTAGAAAATTAAGTTTACTAAATTGTCTTTCGAGTGTACCACAATTATTGGCAAGTTAGAAGAAACTAGTTTAAACGTATACTTACTAAGTAGTGGCTCTGATTTTCTGATTCCCAAGAATAAGTAATATTACTAGTTAACTTAAAATGATGAGTTGATGAGATTAATTAATACATATGGAGTGACTTTCTGGAGTGCTTCTAACTTAAATATATCAGTTTACACTCGCTGAAAGATTTGATCTGTAATCATATATTAGTGAACACTAATTATGAGTACAGAATCTGAATAAGACAGGAAATATGATCAATTCCTTTATAACGATAGTTAGACCTGTAATAGATTGATTAGATATTTGGATTAACTCCCTTTGTCAACAAGATCGTGAGGTTATTGTTCAGAAATTTACACCAACTAAAGTATTTATATGAAATTCTTATATGACGGGATCAAAAGAAAAGCACCTCAGTTGTTAATGTAACTGTTAGAACAACTTTTAGGATTAACTGCAATATATAAATATATACATATATATGTGATTTCACAAATGATTACTTGATATTTTCTTCCAATAATAATAAACAGTTGAATAAAATGTCTTACTTGATGACATTACCTTAGGGAAACAAAGTAAAGAAAGCAGCTAGGAGCACAAAAACAACTAATAAATGCCTATAAGTTAAAATAATACAAACGTAAATGAGGACTTACGAATCGCGTGTTTAATACTGGAAAAGTTAACGCTAACAAAGGACCATTCATCATATGTACATGAATTCGGAAAATAACAGTCCTAAGAGAAGGACGTGATGATGCCAAAAGTAATATCTAGAAGGCAATAACATAATAAGACGTCATATACATTCAACCAAGAACTATAAAAGAATAAGATATTGTGAAAATAGTTAGACCAAGGATATTTAGTAAGATTTGTAAGCACCACTGAAACAATTGTAACTATCACATAAGAACAACATAATGTGAAGGCAAAGTCCACAATTTTCTAAGAAAACCAGAATGAAATCCATTCAACTTTAACAACAAAATACATCGAGAAGCTGAACCAGCAATATCCACAAGGTATTTTAAAGGTGAACAGTAATTAAGATACTGCAAGAAAACTCATAATGTTTTCAATGACTTCAAAATAGTCACATCAAACATATACATTACTGAAGCAATTTTTAAGTTTCCCCAACTACTATATTTTTATGTACCTTCGTTAGTGAACAATCGTATATGGGATAGTAAAAGTTGCCCTGAAACTAAGCAGGTATCTCAATTTGTTACTGAGTTCATATTATACTTAGTCTGCAGAGAACACAACGATGAAAAAAAACTAACAAAGAAAATTCAAAGGAATTCAATATATCGGCAATACTCAAAGCACTTGTTGTTGATGAACAATTGTACAGTATACCAATTATGCATTGAACTTCGACATATATATGGAGTGACTTCTGGCGACACAAAATATTTTATTTGAAAACAATCGCATTTAAGTATTACGGAAGGTAGAGTATTGGAAAGTTAATTACCTGTAATATAGTTAAGATGTGACACGGATTCAGTACCCATATAAGTGTGCTAGTAGCAAGCTTGAAGCCTATTTCAATACCAAATACAAACGTATGTAGAAGAAGAAGTATCTGTCTGAACTTTGTCTGCACAATAGGATGACGAGGATTATCAAAATTAAGTTTAAAGTATGACCGATGAAGAGTGTACATAAATATTATACATACACATGCGGATTCTAATAATCGTCTTTTTGTTGTAATATAGTTAACACAGCTTTGACCACCGGTACCTTCGATACTTGTATTCACACCGAAATATGTCCAACTAAGCATGAATCTTCTTACACGGCTTCAGTATAATTCGTTACAAATTAAGGAGATGCATTGAAACAGTAAATTTTTGCAAGCAATTGAAAACGGAAAACCCCACCCCCCACCCCTAACCACTCGACACAGACAATAAGTTGCATTAACAATTAATCCAAAACCCCTCCCGCGCTCAACGTACGCTAACCAGAACTAGCAAAACAAATATAGATTAAAATTTTCATACTATAAGCTGTCGGAAACCAGTTAGGCCAAATAAATTCATGTTTTGATTTTAAATACAATTTTTATATATTAAATATCGTTGAGCACAAACACTGTGAATAATCTTGTAAAACACTTTTAGTGAATTGACTTTTCATTGATTACTGATATCATATCAACTGGTGTGTGCTAATCTTTGCACTGTGTTTTTCCTATGAAGTCCGGCTTTTGTTGGAAGGAACAGCTGATAATTCTGATATCACTTGTTTAGGTACAGTGACTTAATTGAAGCATCTTCGGTTGCGGTTCTGGAACACTGTCTATGTAATTACTTACTATCATTGCGAATATGTTTCTATCCGCTGAGGCTGTCTATCATTTTGAGTACACATGAGATACAAGGTAGCTCAGTCACCAGGATTAGATAGGATATGGTGGGAAATCACTGAATGACTCATCTTTGGCATGAGACAATATAAGTTAAGCGGTGAAACAATTTCAATTACTACTAAACATTTAGTATGTAATACAAAGTTTAAACGAGTATAATTTCACCTACCTCTAGTAACTTCAAACTCTTAGTCTAAGAAAATAAGCAAATTTTAAAATTGATGGTGCTTGTTTTTTTATACGTATGAAGACAACATCACTTGTATATGTAAGAGTTCTGGATTTTAACGGCTCAGAAATCCAACCTCAGTTAGACTTAGACTTCGATTGAGCATTCGTAAATTTGGTCCTTAGTAGATGTACATGACGATTATGTATTCTCAAGCCATCAGCATCCAGTATACGCGCTATTGACCTGCTCGCTTCCTTCAGTGAAATTCCAGTTGAAGGTCACAACTCATTTCTGCGATGATAAGTAATCTTTATTGTTTCTGTGTACTTCATGTCTGACTTTTTCCTTTTAATAGTTTTGCGAGGCTCCCTTAGTTGGAATATGCTTAGCGTTTCTGCATTTTAGTAGAAATGTATCCGAATCTTTCTCTTATTCACTGTATATTTTAGCAGAGATGAAGGGCCACATTCGAAGTTAGGAGAAATTTTCGGCTTGTCCATTAGAGCACGGATGTCTAGGGACTATGAGCAGATGCTCGCAAACCCACCCCTTTTAACCAGTTGGAAACTGACTTTGCTGAAAAACAAGGACGATTGTCGGTTACTAATACCAATGGTACATTTTCACAGCTAAATACTTTTCTCAATGCTTATATCGTGAAATCTGTATACCTCTGGTCACTTGGAGTATTAATCGACGATAACGACTGCATATTACTTTCTAAGGAATGGATCACAACAATCTGCATGGATTCTCTGCCAAGCTTCAGTCGATGCTGGCCATGGAGTTCACTTTGAGGCACAACTTTTTTTATTTATGATAACCGTCACAAATAATTGCTTCACAATATATATCTCCATCCATCTCTGGTCACTAGCATATTCATTATACAAAAGAATTCATTTTCTCAATACCCAAATGTCCACTATGTAGAACATCAAGTACAGCTTTGCGCAGTGAAGGGGGGATAATAACACGATCATTCAAACATAAAATCTCATCGAGAGTAGTAATGTGTTTCTAATTAGTATTTTACCCTTTTTGTACAGTTGATATTATACCTTCATAATATTGACGTGTTTTACGAATTATGACAGAACAGTTAACTGGTAAAGATTGCACTAACATGCAATGTAAAGAATTATCGGGCTTGTCTAGTAATGACAGTCGTGATATATAATCCACATGTTGAATATGTTTAGCACTCTGGTGTTGAATAGTGTAATCATAAGCACTCAGAGTAATACTCCAACGTTGAACCATAGCAGTTGAGGATTGTGGTAAGGATATTTCGGATGATGAATAAACTTTAATGCTTATTATTTGTAATAATAGTGAATTTCTTTGCAAAAAGATCTTTTTGAAGACATTCAACAGCTCAGAAGACAACTAAAGCTTTTCTCTAAGTTTGAGAACAACCTACTTTAGAAGCAGTAGGTTTGCGTAAAACAGATCACTGGTCTACCTTCCTGCTCTAAAACTGCACCAACCAGCAATACACAAGTAATATAAATTGAATGTATACTAGGAGAATTAGTTATTAGGACCTCATCGCTTTTCAGTAATTTCGATAGATTTCTTAAGCAAGTTGATTGCTTATTACCCCCCGTGAATGAACTGAACGATAAACCTACTAGTAGATCATTAGCCCGATGGGAAAAATTAAAAATGAAACGTCAACTGTATTGTAAAGCATCCGCTTGAAAACGTAGTTCCATAAGATTTCTCGAAGGTGGCATACTGAAAAGTGAGGCTAACGGCTTTGATTCTGGTCTGAACCTGTCACCGCCAACTAAGTAATCCAAGGAATTCAAAACAAAACACACGGATGGAGCATTTTTGAGGTTCACAACAACATTCTTCTCAAGTATACCACGCTCTAAGCCCGTCACTCGTTTATCGTGGGTTATCTTATCAGGATCATGAATAATGAGATTATCATGATAATCCTCCTTACCTTCTAATTAAGCAACAATACTGTTTATCACTCCTTGAAAAATGGCTGGAGGATAACTAATACCAATTGGAAGATAGTTGTATTTGAACAAACCGAACCGAGTGTTAATTGTCGTCAGTAGTAATAAAGCTTCATTTTAGGGGATTTGAAGATAAGCATCTTTTAGATCAGCTTTAGAGAACATTTTACAACCACGAAGGCGACTAAGAATGTTTTCAGTCTCAAAGATGATATATGCTTGTTGCAGCACATGTAAATTTAAACTTAATAGATAATCTTCACATGTCCTAGGAATTTTACCATGGGATTTTAATGGTGCATTAATCAAGTACCCTAAGTAGAAGCATGAATCAGCTCTATTATTCGTTTATCGCACAATCTATTCAGTGTTTTGTGAACTACTTCTTTTAGACCATGAGAAATAAATCGTTTTTCGAAGAATGTAGGATCACCTTGTACTTGTAATTGTATAGGCTGAATTTTTATCCCACCTTCACATTTAGAACATGCGGAATTCAGATCTTTAGACAATTTGTCAGACGTACCTTCGGAAGCTAACAAGGACAGTTCTACTTTCAGCGGTTTCATGTTAATTAAACCAAATATTGATGGTCCAGTCTCACTAACCAAAGCCACACAATACATGTATTTAGAACCTGTATCTCAAGCATGCAGAGTACAGCACACACGAATAGGAAGATTTTGTCCAGCAATTTACAATGCAGTAACGTCGGTGGGTCGTATCACCGTATTCGCTTGCAGCAGGTGCAGACTTTTAACCAAAATGATATATTCCGTACTTCCAGTGTCAATAAAGAAATCTTAGAAAGTTTCTTTAGACAGATATAATCGTTTATGAATGTGAAAAACACCGTTTGATGCTGTAGCCAGAGAAAAAATCTTATTTTCTACAGTAGCCTTCGTTCGTAAACTCGAATTAAATCACTTATGACAACATGATATGCAGTAAATTTTCCAACGGCATACTGATTTAGTGTGCCCAGTCTTGCCACAGTTAAAACATTTAGCATGTCGGAACGGCTATGATCTACGTAGTAAATAAAGGTGACCACATTACATATATTTCCCAAACAGCGACTCATCTGCATCTTTTTTTTTATAATGTCGCGCTTTATCATTATCAGTATTTTCTCGTAAACTAAGACCATTTCTAATACATCGGGACTGTATGCGACCTTGATTGAGTATTTGACTAGTATGACTAATGAATGTTTTAGAAATTTTCTTTGTCGATAAATCCGCTTTATTAACTGCCTCATTAATGCGAATTTTTCTAAACTTCTTAAATGAACATTGTGGAAGCTTAATGAGCTCTCTTTCTTTATGTGGTTTGTTAATACCAGCAATTAAACGTTATTGCAACTGGAAATCAAGTTGATTACAATTGCATTTAGCAGCTTGCGTTTGTAAATCAAGTATAAACTCATGAAATTTCTGATTGTGTGAGCGTAGAAGTTTGTGAAATTTTGCCCTTTCTCTCACCTCAAAGTTTGTAGATTGCACATGAGAAAGCAATAGATCTCTGAGTTTTGTATAAGCCAATGAACAAGGCTTGTCGTAAATCGCCAAATTTTTTAGCAGATTATAAGCATCTTTTCCAATTGGTGCAAGATTAAGAACGGCAATAAATAAATAGCTTTAATTCTCAAGTATCATTTTGTACATGAGAGCATGCCAGTTTACAGGCAGAATGATATGGGTTTACATAGATACAAGGATTTCGATAAAGTGCTACTCTTAGGACATTCATAGTATACCAAGATATGAGTTGATAACCAAACCAACGGTATCAAAGCTTACAGTAATAGAACACCAGACATATGTATTGTAACATATATGACTGAGAAATGCGCGCTTTTCAAACAGGGTGTTAAGATTCAGAAATTTCATCTGAGAGTTCGCAGAACAGATCATTGAGCATGCCCAGATGCCAGGAAAGACCATGAATACTTGGAACTTGGGTGTAGGAGAGTAGTCAATATTATTGTTCCAGTAGGTTACATACTTACTCTGCATAATATCAGCTACAACTAGGAAGAAGATGAAGGTAGATAAAACACAAAACAACAGCACTGGTATCCTGAAATGAATGGGCGAAAATTAATACTTATATGGACATCGAAAGACACGACACACCACTTATACTTATAAATGGGTTGAAGTGAAGGAGACTGATATATGACTAGGAAAGGTGAATGATGCTCACGCTTCCAGAGTCCCTATTATTTCGCTAGGGAAGTGAGAAATAATAGTTGGTGTTAACATTTTTAATGAGATATCAAAGGAGATGAAACTACGAACATGTCGTACAAATAAAGAAAGTGAATCTGTTTCCCAAACGACTTCGAGCCAATTGTTCCAGATTCTCAAAAACTTATTTGTAAGATTTTTTAAGATGCTGTGATCCAGTTGGTAAAAAATGGGATAGATCAAGACTAAAGTCTTTTTTTTCTGTACATCATAATTAAATAACGCTTCACACTTTGGTAACAGAGAGTGCAGAGGTCTGGATTCTCGGGATGTATCGTACAGTAGGCCTCAAAACTGTACACGATGTCATTACATCATCCACATATAGAAATATTAGACTGGTCTGAGGGTGGTCAGTGAGATATTGAATAAATAATAATAAACCTAGTACAAAACCATGATACACTGCACTCGCCGCTGGTCTACAGTAGGAGACTGGAATTTATCCTTGTCTTTAGCTTGTTATCAACCAGAAAGTCACTCATCACCTGAACAGAAGGATGCCTGTTGTGGGTACGGGGACTTACCAGAGCTTTCCAAAAGTCTACTTAAATTACGCTCACTTTATTCTATAGTCTGCAGTGACTCTTCAGTTCATCCGGTCGCTTGGCAGCTCACATATATCTAGGGATATCCTAAACACATGTGATAGTAGGGTAGCTATGTGTGTTACAAGTTTTAGAGCAAATGGAGGAAGAAGAACTCCTGTTGATTTATCAACATATACAAAGCATAGTATCTCTGGAGCTATTTTTTGATTGATATCTATGAAGGAGAGTCAATCTTCCAACATTTATTTGACACTAGTTCTTTTCGAGAAGGGGTTCGACGGTGGAAACTCTCTCAGGCTACCCATAGCTTTAAACTTTTGCCAGTTTTCTTTGGCCACCACTGATTCGTCATATTTGGCAGTGTGGTTTAAAATCAGTGTATATATCTGTGGCTGATATACGAGGATAATTGCTTGATTACAACTATTGCATGCTCAGTATTATATCTTTTTTAAGAGCCAGGGATATCGGTAATAGACTGATTGTAGAATCCAAACTGAGGCAGTTTGGACTGAAGAGTAACTGTCGAGGTTGGTTTAGATACGCGTACTCTTGCCCAGTCGAAATTCAAAACAAATGGTTGGGTGAGGAACGGTTCTAAACAAATGTCACCACCAGTTACTCAACCAAAGTTTATCCCAAAAATGGGGATAATCAATTAAGTTCCAAATAATACACAAAAATGTTACTCTATCCGTTTAGGATAGATTGCGTGTTGTCTATCCAGAAAGTAAGATCTAAATTTGTTACAATACAATTTCTGAAAATGTGCGTCCATCCACAATCTGGAAATGCACAAATCCAGTCAAAGCAAGTAATACAATCAAAAAGAGGAACAGACCAATATGGCTTCTGCTCAAGCCAAAACGTCCAGTAAAACAAAGTGTATAAAGTTCATAAGAATAACAGAAATCCAGCACGAACGCAAGGAAACACAGATATTACAATAAAAATAAATAGCAACTATCTCATTTAGAAATTAAAGATTAGTAGAATGTACAACTAAACAGATTAAGAAAGGGTGACAAACGTATTTTGAACGAAACACAACGAATTACAATTAAAGAAAAAGGTTACTTGGAGGGATTTTCTACAAAACCATCAAAAAGGATTATACACTGATTTCCAATTGACTTGTAGAGCTCCATTGTTCCTGCTGAAATAAGACTAGCACTGACGTTTCAGTGTCACTTCTTTAGTTGTGAAAGGCGTTAGACTTTATGCTTAATACATTTTCTTACTGACTGTCTAGAGTGTATACTATTGTTTGATTCTGTCGAAGTGATTCTATGCACCATCCACAAACGCTTCAAAGTCAACTGTCAAATTTTTAGAAAAAGACTTCAAGTTGATTGTTCTCATGTTAGTTTTCCGAACATCAGGACTACCCTGATGGGATGAGCTGATTTCGAAAGTGGTGACTATATGGTCACTTTCTGAATGGGCTAAGAACAATCGATTCGAACAACATTGTCTTGATAGGTTAGAACCAAAATAAGAATGGACTAGAAGTGTTGTAGATTATATTGGGCGGGATTTGTGATGTTCTAAGTCCAGGCCAGTGGAAACTATGGGTTCTAGAAACTCGTAGTCTAATTAATTTAACGACGACTAATTGCAAGTCGTCCCAATCTACAAAACGTGTACAAAAGTGTTACTATCTGAACTGATATATGGAAGGATGAAATTGATGCTTTATCTTTCACTCTATAAACAACATTTTTCTATTCTGTATGTTTTGCTGTCATATGCAATCGTTTTTACAGTGAGTGCAGACAAATCGTCGGTAAAATAGATTTTAGCTTAACCTATCAGTTCTATGAATTGAAAGACATTGAAATTATACTCTATTGTCAATAACCTTCTGGATAAGCTGTGTTTTGGTGACGGCAACTTTGTCAGAAATTGCAAAATCGACAACATTTGAAAGCATTCACGATTGCATATGGATTGTTCAACTGCGGACTTCTATAATAAGAAAACTCTTCAGAAAAACATTTTACTGCTTCTTTGGCTTTTATTTATTTCCATCACCTCAGACCACTATTTGATGTGATCAGCTAGATTGAAGTCTGTGATTAGACCAACATGTACGAACAAGGACAAATCAGAAGGAATATTTGATCGTGATTAGAGCGTAAACGAGATAGCAACGTCTATGCTGGATGACTAGGGGAGAAGCTGCTTTCCAAGCAGCGCCGTGTAGTGATCTGACGGTGGCACTTGACGTCGCGCTTTCAGCTGGTCGTGTCCGCTAAAACAAACATAGTCAGGACCAACTACTTATTTGGGAAGTTGCTGCCACTGCGACCGCTTGCAGGCTACTGGGGTGAGTCTGGTGCATACAATACTGCTCCATTCTCATTTTTTATAATTACATTCTGGCCTTCTCCTGGAAGCGACAAGTCGGCCAATCGTAATGATGGTGGTTTGGTGCCACTTAAGTTTTAAACCAGATGTATCTAACCCTAACCCAAAGACTGTTTCCATTACTAACTTTTACTTGATGTTCTAGTTAAGATGAAAAAAAATATTGGAATCCAGTAAAAATAGTTTGTAAACCAGTATCTGATTGTAAGTAAAAGTGGCACTTGGGCTGAAAAACCTAACTCGTTTCTTACTCACAAAATAAGAGGCTGCAAAATTTTTACACCAGAAAGAGCAACATTTTAAAGACTCTGACTGGCAGTTAAAACGAAATATGTAAACTTGGCAAGATAAAGAAAATCGAACGAAAATTTACCTAACACAGAAGAATCGGCACAAGTTAATTGTAATACAAGTCTGAGTTCCCGTACTATGACATTTTATGTGACCTTCAGCGGATAGACCTTTGGCGGCAATTTCGCACTTAAAGCATAACATACTGGTCGTTCTTTATGTTATGTTGTAAGAAATTGGGTGATTGGATGCTTAGTGCCAATCGCTAGTGCCTAGTTGGTTATTGCGCGTCTGCCCTGTGCCCACTTAGTCCCAAGCCGAAATAAGAAGAATGCAAGCCAATAGGTCAGCCAGACAGAATCGAATCTATATTCCAAGCATTCTTATATATATACATAAAATCAGACCACACAGCAAACCAATTAGAAAATTAACATGAATACAGAACGAGGGAGATAGTGGTAGTGAATAGGAACAACTTGTACACAACTAATTGACTGTAGTCCATAACAACAGACAATATAATAACAGTAATTGTGCTAAACGGGAGGATAGGGCAAGCGGAGCGTAACAATAATAGAAACAAAATGTTTACATTACAGACAGTTCGAATGAATAAAATAATGTTCGCAAACACAGTTCTGAAAGTTTGTTACGTTTCTTTGTGGTCCGACCTAACACTATTGATTCTCGAAAATCCTAACAACATTCATATTTACAGAGAAGCATGGCTAATTTATTTATTGAATAATAACTACTTGACTTGTTTCTCACGTAAGCTAACTGTTAATCTAAAAGCAGCGTTGAAAATATATTGCTTGATGGACGATTTTTTAGTTGGAAGGATTTTGAGCAAGCAAGTGGAGGCTTTAGTCTGTAAGCGAATAATTTTAATGCAATCGCAGAATACTTGCACCTACAATGTTTATTCGCAAAGTCAAAGAGCCTTGTTTATGTCTTTTAATTACATACACGTTGTTTTTAAATGTGCATTTGGTATTAAAAGAAAATCTCACGAAATTTACCAAAGAAACAAACCGTAAGGTAGATTATAATTGTTGCATGTTTTGGTTGAAATTCATGGATTGTAAATCTATGTTTCGTGTCGTGCTGAATGTTAATGAATATGTATTTCGTTCTTTCATCATGACGCACAACCGTGCCTACACGAAGTCTTTTATGTTGTGCGATCCATGGTTTAGACGTTTGTCAGAAGAGGAAAAATAGAATATTAATTAATTTCTCTAACAGTAAACAATATCTGATGCATTCATAGAATATGTGAGGGATACATACCACAAACAGCTTACATCTAGTGACATACGAAATATGAAGACAAAAGTTACCGTAAATGGTTGTGTAGTAATATATGAAATGTCCTCATTGTGTACTAACAGATATTTGCAGTTTCGATGTTTATTTGAATAACCAACAGCCTACTCACCTTGACCTTTGAGGCCGATTCTTACTGAATCAATCGGTGAGAAGTATCATTTTAGGTACAAGTTGCAACGACTGTTCATATTCAGCGCTATTGTTATTCACAATATTAATAATACAGTGAAATGTGTCAACACATCATTTGATATGTCATATAAAGTGATTTACTAGTTACCTCTTGAAGCATAAAAATCTTTCATCACAGAGATGCACTGATTATTACGTGTCGGCTAAGTTGATACTAAAAGAATCTAGTATTAAGGCGAAGATTTATTGAAAAAATGCTTCTCACTAGTCCATAGACTAATAAGATACAACTTTAGACAACATTCTAAAACGTAATCTTTCTCATTTGATATTCCATAGTACACGGTTGCCAAAGAAAGGCTACATCGTGACGTAGTTATCGTAAACATTAGTATTCTTTCACCAAACGACTAACATTTAATTTCTCCGCTTTGTATTCGCTGTAACAAGCTACAATGAAAAGCCGTACTGAAATATGTGCAAATAAATATTTATCAATATGTAAAATGATTCATAGAATTTTGATGAGCCTCAACTAATACAAAGTAACACGATTGCCTTCATTGTTACTAAGTACAGTTATCTCTCGCTAACTTCTGGAATTTTAAATAACTGTACCCGCTGCTTGAAAAGGATATGCCATCAAAGCTTAGCTGCAAATGAACTCCGAAAAACTTTGAATATGTAAGCTTAAAGTAGACATATATCACCGAGGGGCTACTTGATCTCAGTTGTTAACACAGTGTAGGTTATATAAAATTCATTTTTAAAATTTTGAACTTAATTTTGCACATTTTCATTAATTGTTGGTAACTCTGTCAGGAACCCTCTAAACCGTCTCACGAATGATTCAATATTTCGAGTGATAATCTGACTATCCATCAGAATTCATACTATAATCTCACTTACTCTCCTATAGGTTTTGTGTTTAGCTGAAACTTATTAAGTTTCAATACATTGACTTAAACAAAATCAGGCCGCTACAACAACATCTACGAATACAGACTGAAAATGTATTTTGGAGTTATATGACTATTGCATACGAAATATGAACATCCTGCATCAGTGATTCATTGTTTGTACACTACGAAACAAAAATAATTTAACCATCAAAGAAAATTCGCGATCATAAAAACCCAACTCAGATTACCCTAGATAATGTAATTACACTACAGTCCGTCCTTAACGATAACAAAATACAATCACTATCCGTTATAAAACTTGAAGTAACATATTTAAGGACAAAAATACTAAATACAAAATGTAATTCCAAAAAAATAGACCCGAATATTCTGCTGTAATTTTACCGATTAGTACAATCAGCATTCATGTAGAGTAGTGAAGTTTCCCTGAGTATATGACCAAGTTACGCTTGTCGTATAACCAAAGCCACTTCTATCGAATGGACCCACTCTTGCGAATGAGAAGAAATCAGAAGGCACTGAAGGATGGAAGCGAAATTATATTTGATCGTAAAGAGAGCTTTAATGGGATAGCAACGTCTAGGCTGGCAAACTAGAGAGAGATGCTACCCATGGTGGTTCGAGTCGTGATCTGGTGAAGATGCGTGACCGCGCGCCTTCAACTAGTAGTGTCGGCTAAAACAAACATGGTCAGCATCAATGTCGAGAGCTTATGCAGCTATTTATTTTGGGGATTATTTACCGCTACAGCTCACTCCCATCCTAATGGGTTAGTGAGGACCCTAAGACGTACCAGCCAAAGGATAAAACCCAGTGCGTTAGACAGTGGTAAAAGTTTCTTCGATGGCTTGCGATGTTGTGCAGCTTCTGGACGTCAGTCCTTACACTATGATGTCGTAGCACAAAATATTTGTACATAATAAATCCTTGTTTCTTCCACGTTCTTCTGTTCGTTTTCAGATGGCCTGGAAGTCGAAAAGAAAAAGGAAAATTTAAATCTGTGCATTTTGTATACAAAAAGAATAATTGTTAACTCGATGCGTCTATAAAAACGTGTTGAACACTGACAACAAATAATCAAACGCTTTTTTTAAATACGAAAATGCGTACCGTAAATTTCAAAAACAATAATAATGGTTTTATTGATTTTTGTTTATTTTTTTTAAGACTACAAAAAAAATTGTTATACGTACGTAGGTAGTGGGAATCGGGAAAAAATTAGTAGACATAGTATTCGTTTAGGTGTTCTGGAAGTCGTATTTTTTTTACCAGAACGCGTAGATCTCAGCGTTATGGAGCTCTTTGATACTTCTACTTGCGTGTTAGTGATAACTTGAGGCGAAATGACTTCGCTTATGTGGCGTTTTGTGGGTATTGTAGCAAATTCGACACTAAAAGGTTTACCTTCTAGGTAGGCTTCTGTGAGGCGGTCCATGCTGACGTTATCCTCGTGGCCATTCTTGTCAATCGTATAGTACTTTGTTTCACGTTTAAGAACCTTGTATGGCCCTTCATAAGTTGCGTCGAAAGGTAGGCGTACAGCATCACGACGTACAAAAACGTGTGTACTATATTTTAAGGCAGGTTGGATAAAGGTGTCTGTTGATTGTTATCGAGTTTGAACTGGCTTAACTGAAAGCATAGCATTTATTAGCCGGTTCACGTAAGAATTGAGATCCAGGTTTCCTGAGGTGTAAGCGGTCTCCACAAAGTCACCTGGTAGTCGAAAAGTCAGTAAGTAGACTAATTCGGCGACACTGCATCCAACATCTTCTTTTACTGTGCTGCGAGTCCCGAGTAAAACTAATCGTAAGGCGTCGATCCACTGAGGGATGTTTGTAGCTGTAAGTGATGCTTTCAGTTATCGATGGAATTTTCATACCAAACCGTTAGATTGTGGGTGGTAGGCGGTCGTCCTGAAACGCGTAGTTCCAGGAAGTTTGGCCAGAGCGTGGAACAATCCAGATTCAAACTGACGTCCACAGTCTGTTGTTACTGTGGATGGACAACCAAAGTTGGCTACCCATCGTTCGACGAAAGCGCGAGCAATCGTTTCACTAGTGATGTCTTTGAGTGAAATCGCTTTTGGCCAGCGTGTGAATCGGTCCACGCATGTTAGAAGATCAGAAAATCTATTTGATTCTGGTATGGGTCCTACCAAATCGAGATGGACGTGATCGAATCGAGCGTCAGGAGTTGAGAAAGTGCCTGGGGGTCATTTATTATGTTGAATTACTTTGTTATTCTGGCAGGCTATGCAAGTGCACGCCCATTCTTTGATATACAGATGAATCAGAAGGCAGTGAGGGATGGAGAAGTTATATTTGATTGTTAGTAGAGTGTCAGTGGGATAACAACACTTATGCTGGCTAACTAGAGAGGGAGTGCTCTCCCACGTCGTGTCCTCTAAAACAGACATGGTCAGCATCAATGACAAGAGCCTATGCAGGTATTTATTTTTGGATTATTTAACAGCACATCTGGGGGGATATTATATTATATTGCAGTCTTAGAGTAACTTCTACACAGTCATGCCCGTGTACCGTCCGGAAAATGCTTAAATATTTGTAGCGACGATTAGTTGTATACTTTGAATACACGGTATAAGAAACAAGTGATTCTCTATTAAACCGACTAATAAAGTTTGACTGTTTCAAAATAATTTTATCCCGAACGATAAATTATGAATAATATAGAATAATATAGAACTGTCAAGGCGATAGTTTGTATTTATACCTGTGCACTGGGAAGAAGAAGACAATCCGTTAAACAGTATTTGCACTTTTCGATGGAAACATTTATCGAACACAATTTGAATATTTTCGGTACATTGAGGCATGGGCAAGAAAATCAAGACTGGAAAAGCCAGGAAGGACAAGTTTTATTATCTTGCAAAGGAGACTGGTAAAAGCAATTTACGTGTCATTGAATTTTTTCCAGGATTCAGATCTAGGGCAGCATTCAAATTGATCCAGTTAAATCGTCGTTTCAAGTTTCTAAATTCTTCCAAAGTTCTAATAGATCTATGCGCTGCTCCTGGAGGTTGGCTGCAAGTCGCAGCCAAGGAAATGCCGATTGCTAGCCAAATTATAGGCGTAGATTTGGTACCTATTCACCCTATTCCAAAAGTTAAAACATTTATTGCGGATATAACGACTGATAAATGCAAGCAGGTTTGTGAACGTTCAGCCAATTTATTTTCCTAAGATTTTACGAAACGAGCTAAATGAATCTAAAGCAGACGTTGTATTGCACGATGGTGCTCCGAACGTTGGGGCTGCCTGGTCCATAGATGAGTATAGTCAAGGTTTGCTTTCCAATAATGTCTACCTTCTGTAGCTGTACTTTCGCTTAATTCATTTGCCATTGCAACTGAATTTCTGCGTAGAGGTGGTTGGTTTGTGACTAAAGTTTTTAGGAGCAGAGATTACGAGCCATTTAAGTGGGTTCTGTCTCAATTTTTTCGTACTGTGCGTGCTATAAAGCCTGAAGCTTCGCGACTTGAGTCGGCAGAAATTTTTATTGTTGGGCAGTTTTACCTTGCTCCAGAGCGAATAGATCCTAAGTTCCTGGACGCACGGCATGTGTTTGGTGAAATTGATGAGCCGAAGAACCGAGCTACGCTAATTTCTGCATTTTTGAAAGAGAGTCGTAAGAAGTAGGTACATTCTCGCATGCTAATTTCCTTTTGAGGAAGGCTGAAGGTTATGACGAAGGAGATACATTATATCACGAGCTTCGATTATCCCAGTTTTTAGAAACAGTTGATCCTTTAGAGGCTCTTGCTAAGACGAACAAGGTATTCGATTTCACTTGAACTTATTGTTTTAGGTCATTTTTGATATTCCAGAAATCGAATGCCACCCATTAACCACTTCTCTAATTAAGGAAGACTTGAGTGACATTCAGGTTCTCGGAAAAAGTGATATCAAGTAAATGACCCCTTTTGTGCTGTTTTTCGTTTCGTATAGTGTTTTTAGTGTCGGTTTCTTTTTCTAAAACAATTGAAAGTGGAATATCATGTTCTTCAATTTGTTCATTCCTGCAACTTTGTTTTTGATCTTGATCCAAGTTTAGCTAACAACATGCGATTGGTGTTTTCTTAAAAGTCATGCTACTGGATGAAGCACCTAACTTATGCATTTGAACTTCCTTATTAGAATTGCCTTGTTCTTGGAATAGTATTCTACCTTGTTCAGAAGTATACTTATTTCCATAACAGCCAGTTCATTGAAGTTAAATTCTGTATTCTTAACTACGTTTTCAAAACGTGCAAATCCATCTCACTTGTGTTTTAAATGGATACAGAACTTATTTTAATCAACTTTACAGAAACATGGTTCTTCAGCGTTCGCACAATATACTCAAAGTAGACTAAACATAGTGATGTCATCAACAACTAATTATGAGGAAAATGTCGAAAGCAAAATGATAGTTCACCTGGTCTTTTACCTCAGAAATATAGGTCAGTTTGTCCCTTTTAGACAGATGACTGTGTATCAACCTGACCAGGCTGAGGTTTGTTGTAAGGAGCTCTCTCAAATAATCACAAGTCCCTATACCTACGACTATTTTTCGGGACAATAAAAAACTTACGGTTAAAAATTAGGTTTGCAAAGATTCGGGAATTGGAATTTGCTCCGTCACCCTGTATTTAAACAAACATCGCTCATGTTTTTTAAAAGGACTCGTAGTTTTTGCAACAACTTTAAGGGCATCAGACTCCTTTTCTTCTGCATCAAATTCTTCGACATACTTTGCACACTGCAAAGCCAGTGCGAAATTGTACAACGAGGATCACGTTGGTTTTTGATGTGGTTGTAGATGCATTGACCACATCTTGATTATTCCTCTGACGTTGGAGCATCATCACACGTGTTGCAGACCAATAATCGTAATAATAATAATAAGAGGGGGAGTCTGAAAATGTTGTTAGTATTCTGAAGGCTCTCCACGAATATTTCATTATCTAATTCCATTAATGGGGTTAGACTAGGCTAACCATTGGTTAACCAGTTTCATCAATACTCTTCGATCTTCCTGTCCATGAGATTCTGGAAATAGCTCCTGACTGGACTACTGTCATCCGGTTGCAGCACCATGTTAATTAAGTTGTATCAGACTTCCCTCTGTCAGTGTATGATGACTCCCGGTTGGGGTCTCATAGCTAGCGTAACCCAGCGACCTGAGACGTGAATCACGGCTTGAGATGAAAACCTGCCGAGGGGAGGAATCATTTTGTGGTTTTCCTTCACATTCATCAATTTAAATGAATTGTTAACCTAATTAAGTGCTTCCTTATTATATTTTATATCATAGTTCATTTGACTTAGTTTTCTTGTTCTCGTCAGTTCCTACGATTTTGTGTGATTGCCTCCTCTCTCCTATATTTTCCCAAAGCTGTTTGGAGTTGAGTAACTCACACACTTTTGTGTTGTCGATTGCTCCTAAGTTTTATGTTTAACTTAATAAATAAGTTGTTAATGTTGACAAGTTTCTGTGCAATTTTTGTATAAAGCTTCAATATTTTTCCACTAAACACTCTATCATTAAAATTTTCTGTTTCATTTATCTCTTAAACCTGTTAAGTACGCTATATAGCTTGATATAGACAAAAAATATACTGCGGTCTGACTCAACCTATTACTAGAACATGTGAGAAAATTTTTGCACTTACTTTAATTTCTGGGATAACCATTTTTTAACAACAAATAAACGAACAGTATTGTTTCCAATTAGAAGATTTGTTTCAGTCTTTCATATCCTTATTCTTTTCTTTCTCTACCGTATCAACTTAAGTTTCCAAAGACCTCACCTCTACCAGTCGAGGCCTTGTTGGTGTAGGTATAGCACTAAGTTCAAAAATTGAGCAGGCTCTCTTTGACTGGATTCCAATGGACAGTTGTTAATGCTTTGTCCGTCTAAACGAAACAAAAAGAACCCTGAAAAATAGGGGCATACGCCATTGCCTCTGCCTACTCTCTCACTGATTGCAGCTCAGATGAAGTAAAAAATGGCTTTTACAGAAAGCTTTTTGACTTTCGAAAAACTAAGCGCACTGATGTAGCAATAGTGGTTGGTGATTTTGATGTCCAAGTAGGTAGAATAAGCGAAACTGAAAGGCACCCAGGTGGATCCTATGGTGTTGCGGCTCAACGAACAAATAATGGCGACTATCCGTTACAAATAACGTATTCAAATAACCGTCTATTTCTCGAAAGCACCGACATTAAGCATAAGGTAAGACATCAGTTGACATGGCGACCTCTACGATCAATTCAACGCTGGACTCAAATAGACCACATTGTCATCAGCCATCGTTGGAGAGACTCAATAGAGGACTGCCGCTTATTCTGGAGCACATGTTTAGGCTCAGATCATGCCTTAGTACGAGTGCGTATTAATCTGCGTCTCACTGGATGTAAAAGATCCACGATGAGGATTCCCCTCAGAGTTCAACTTAATGATGAAAAAGTCAAAAATACATTTCAAGAACAACTAGAAAACCAATTAGTCAACTGCGTAAACTGTACTTATCCCGAGTTAGCTTAGAATGATATCCAAAAAGCTGTTGAAACAGCAGTGGTATCTACTAGTAAACTAGACCGAAAGGTTAAGAAGTTGATTACCTCAAGTGGTGTTCGTCAAGGTTGTCCGCCTTCCCCATTTTTATTTAGTTTTATCATTGACATACTTTCAGAGTTAACATTGTCATCGTTTGATTTCTCTGGAGTTGACCTCCTTCCAGGAGATAAACTTACTGACTTGGAATATGCAGATGGGTGAGTATGCTGACAAAATGCAAAATCTTTTGACTACCTTAAACATGAATGTAAGCATGTTTGGGATGCGATTCTCCCCATCCAAATGCAAAATGTTGCTTGAACACTGGCTTGATTCGGCACCAAAGTTAGTGATAAGGAGCGAAACAGTTGAATGTGTTAATCGCTTCACTTGTCTTGAGAACCTCATCGGTCCTGATGGTGTAGTTTCTGATGAAATCTCTGCTCATACACTGAAGGGTCGATTGGCATTTACCAGTTTGTGTCACTTGTTGCGTAGGCGAGACATCTGTCTTCCTACCGAAGGACGCGTTTACTTCACAGCAGTTCGATCTATTTTACTTTATGTGTGTAAAACATAGCCACTAAGGATAGGGGATATTCGTAGGCTTTTATTATTCGATCATATATGTATTCAAAGCGTTGCTTGTGTTTTCTGAGAGTAGAGTACTAAGTAAATATAGTAAATCTATTGAAGTATTAAGTCTTCATCAACTGACGTGTTACGTAATCCTAACCACTGTCTACCTTGACGAACAGTACTGTCTGATGTAGGTTGAAAGAAAGCTATGGGGGGTCAAACCAAAACATGGCACCAGTCCGTGGAGTCATTGATAGTTGGGCTGAGCTATATTATAGGTGAAGGTTGCCTTGTTGGGGTCCGCGTGATGATCGTCATCAGTAGTTCGAGATTTTAGGTGACATGGCTCAAAATCGTTCACCTTTGCAAAGCTACATTCATCACTTGTCTTCCTCCAAATTATAAGTTTCTGAATTCATCATGATTTTCTTTTTATTGGATTATAATTTCTTAAATCTTGTCTTTGATCTCTAACTCTCTCCATTAATAATAACCCTGTCACTACCTCCATCACTCTGGGATTCGATCCGACAATTTTATCTCTATCTGCTAATTGGGACATGGCAACTTAAACTGATGTACACATGTACCAAGTTCTACGTTGTGACTGACTGACTATTTATATTTTCAAAGTGATTATTTACGTACTTATTTCATAGCTTTAATGATTACTGGCTTAAGCATATTCATCACCTTTTGTCCTATTTCAGTTATTGAGATACTTATGCTGTTTTTGTAATTCTCTTCTCTGCTAGTGCATTTATCATCTTATCAGATTGTAATTTTCACCTAATATGACTATTTTCACGTAATCCATTTCCTCGTTATCAAAGATTCACAAACTCCCTTGATCAGTTTAATAGTATTCATTTTTGCTTACTTAAACTACGCTATATATTAAAGTGAAACCTGATGAAGACCAAGTTGAAAGCAATACTCGCTTATATATATTGTTCAAATTTGCATAATGGGTGGTTGTGGTATATTCGATGCAATATGATATTTAGTGATTCAAAAGGTATTAGTCTCAAGTTAGTCAGATAGAGGTTTGTTCAAGTATTAGTGGTGAAACCTCTTCGACAATAACAGGAATCGGTAGTTCGGTTTACTACGTTTAACCGTCACTGTTTACGCTTCAACTTGTTTATTTCAGTATGTAGGAGTAATAATGAAAATGTATGAATGTATGCATGTATGTATATATATGTATGTAATGTATGACCAACATACAACCTGGTACATGTGTTCATCGGTCCAAGTTGCCTCTAAGACACAGCAAGACTAACAACACATTAGCAGAGGTAGAAGTTGCTTCAATGATAATAATAGTAAAAATAAGGAGGTGTGAACGTATAGAATGTTGTCCGGGGAGCGTGGAAAGTTATGAAATAGTTTAAGGCTCATAATTTAAGGGAGGACAATGAGTGGATACATTTGCACCATTGTGATCGATTCTCAGCCATGTCACCCAGCGTTTCTAGTCACTGTCTAGAGTATTCACGAGAACCTCAATCAGGTAGTCTACGGCTTCCAACACGTCTCAAACCAGCAGTCACTGACTTCATGGATTGATGCTATGTTTTGGTTTGGCCGCCCCTAACTCTCTTCCATCCTGTTCCTATATTAGCCAACATTGCGCATCGAGGTAGACAGTGATTGGGCATACGTAACACATATCCCAATCACCTCAATCAACGAAGATTCACAACCTCATCGACTGATTTACCGCCTTTGCCTAACACTCATCGTCTAACCTCGTTATTACTTGATGATCTCGGCTAACGCTAACGGTGTTTTGAAGACATTGATGATCAAAACTAATAACCTTCAAGTGTCGTCTACCCTTAATGGCCACATCTCACATCCATACAGTAAAACAGAGCGAACTGTGTATGCAGTACACTCTTTCCTTCGTTGATAGACGAATAACTCGTCTACGCTATAGGTGACATAAGTTGACAAAGGCCAAGCGAACTTTTTGAATTCGTACTGAGATTTCGTCAGAGACCCACTCATTAGAGCTAATCAGACTTCCAAGATAAGTGAAGTGGTTGACATGCTCAACTACTTCACTCTCTATCTTTAGCTCAGGTGCTGACGAAAACCAGTCTTGGAGCAATAGTTTGCATTTAGAGGTTGAGAAACGCATTCCGAACATGGTTGCATTGGAGCTTATTGCTATTAAGAGATTCTGCATCTTATCAGTGTCTTTACCAAACAGAACTATGTCATCAGCATACTCTAAGTTAATAAGTGGATCTCCCGGTAGAAGATCAATTCCTGAAAAGTCAGACGATGAGAGTGTAATTTCCAACAGTAAATTTACTATGAAATTAAATAAAAATAAAGACTAGGTAGCCTTGATGGATGCCACTTGGCGTTACAAGTTCGGATGACAGTTCGCCATAAACTCTGACACGACTAATATTGTTCGAGTAAAGAGCTTTAATGAGATTTATGTATTTCTGGGGTACGCCTTTCAATGAAAGACATTACCATAGAACTTGTCGGTCTACAGAGTCAAATGCCACTTTCAAATCAAGAAAAACTACCATTGTCAGGTGCTGAGAGTATGTCTGTCTTCTAAAACCTAACGAATGGCGAACATATGGTCTATACAACCGCAACCAAGTGTGAAACCAACCTGGTTTTTTCGTATTTGTAGATCACGATTTGTAGTTAAACGTCTGATAATTATAGAAGCTAGTATTTAAGACGCTATATTAGTCATACCAATTCCTCTATGGTTATCACAGGATGACTTTGACTCTTTCTTATATAATGGGACGATTAACGATCGACGCCTGTCATACGGAATTATGTCAAGCTTTCAAACTTTAGTCACGATATCAGTCAGGCTAGTTGTCAAAGTGGAAACACTATCCTTAAAGACTTCTGGGAATAATCCATTCGGACCCGCTGCTTTACCTCGCCTTAGATTGGCTATGGCTATTTCGATTTCGACAAGGGTCGAGGGACCTAAGTCGACTTACCATTCTGGCTAAGTTAAAATAGTGGAAAGTTCTAAAGCAACTGAAGGCCAACTGAACTGCTTCTTGAAGTGTTCAGCCCATCGTTCTAAACGTCTAGACTTAGTATTAATAAGCATTCCATCTTTGTCGGATATCGTCCCACTAGCACTTGATTTTTAACCCTGGTTTCTTTTATTGACTTGAAAAGTTGTTTAGTGTTACCTAACGCCACTGCCTTTTCCATTTCCTTTCGTTACCACTGCTTACGGTCGTTTCGCAGACTTTTTGTCAGTTTGTACCTGATTACTCTTCGCTCCTCATCATGTTTGGGGCCTGATGGGATAAGTTTTCGGGAGTTCATCGATTCAACAGAAGACATTCAGATCCACTGACTCTTCTTGACATGCTGATTTAAGTTTTTGATAGATGTAACCGTAGATGCTACAGCTGTTTGGACATATTGACAAGCTGTATCTAGTTGGGTCGCATCTCTCTTCAGTTGTTCCTAGAATTTAATCTTGGCTATTTTGTTGATTGAACTGAATTCTAATGGGTTTTCCTGTTGTAGTTTTTCTTCGCCCAGTAAGATTCAAGCAAATGTATACTCGTACTAGAACATGGCCAGAATCTAAACGTGTATTCCAGAGAGATCGGCAATCTTCTATCGAGCCTCTTCAACGGTGACCAATGGCGATATAGCCTATTTGAGTTCACCATTAAGTAGGGCCAGGGGATTGCCATGTTAGACGGTGTAGCTCCTTATGCCTAAAGTTCGTGTTTGCTAGAAATAAACGATTGTCTGACCAAGGTTGTAACAGATGGTCGCCGTTATCCTTTGTCTGATCTGGAACACTGAACCATCCACCTAAATGTCTTTCAGACTGATTCAAGCTATCTATTTGGGTGTTAAAATCACCAGCCATGAATACCAAATCTGAGTGTTTAGCCGTATGAGGAAGTCCAGAAAGTTTTCTGTAAAACTTATCTTCCACTTCATCCGGACTGCAGTCAGTGGGAGAGTAGGCAGAAACAACGAAAAGACAACAGCGTGTCCCTGTCTTCCTGAGTTTTTACCGGACTATTTAATTGGATGGCACGTAGGTGACTGTCTACAGGAATCCACTCAAGAAGTGCCTGTTTCGCCCTCATACTTAATGCAATACCTGTACCAGCTAGTTCACGAGAAGTTGCTGTCGAGCCACGAGATAAACGAAGAGTGTATCGCGAAGGTTGTTTACTCTTTTCTATTTGATACAGAGTTCGTACATTGAATACATCAATTTGAAGTTTGGGGTGTGGTCTTAGTAAACTTGGAACTTTATTTCGTAGGCTAGAATCGTTGTCACTGATGGCACAGCAAGAAGTTAAAAATAGGAATCTAGGCTTGAAGGTAGGGGCAAGATAAATATTAGGAAGAGGAGTTTAGTTAAAATGTCAGTAATTTTGTGTTGTTAGAAGTATGGGGGCGATGATCTCTTCCCAGTTGCCCACATTGTGGAAGAGTTCTTCTTGATGTATCTGAAAAGCAGATTGGGTTAGGGTTGGTCTGAAAGACCTAGAAGTGTGTCCGCAGTGCCCAAGAAACAACTGCTTGAGACCGTTCACATATGGCTTTTTCGAGAGGGTTTTTGTTATTGTTGCTCCGTACTTGTTAGGGTCTTAATATTAGAGACGGAAATCCGTTGAGTAAGGTAATGTGTGCATTTTTAAGGTCGACCTTTCCTAACCCCGCCCTTCCTTTGTGGGAATGCAGCATTGCTATCATGTTATTTGTCATGGGAAAACATCTTACTGCCGTCACACCTCTGTACAGCCAGCAGTATGACTTCATCCTCGAACCTTGTATTTACTGCTATTGGCCTCATCGCTCTTCAAACGACCTGCCTGGGACGGTACGACCTTGAAGAGCGATTGTTTCAGCCACTATAGGCTGACTGAATCATCACGATTAGCAAGCTGGACCACCACGTCAAGGTAGCAGTACGGTCGGGAATAATGAAAATGCAGGTTATTTGATATAAGAATTTTGATACCATTTCGCCACTTTGTAAATGAAATGACCATTAAGAATGAGTAGGCTATCATCCTGTAAGATAGCATGCATTGAAACTAGTTACATTTAATTTATTCTGTTAGAGTAGCTGGAATAGATGGCGAAGTAACGACAAATTGGCTGTATTTTAACCATTTGGTTACGGCTTCGAATTCCTCTCCACCTTTAACTTGAACATTCATAGCCTTCATAGTGGAAGCTTTGCTTACGTTTTGCTGAACGCAGAAAAATCACCGGAAGACCCATCAGGATTCAGCCCAGTGATAAGAAAGCTAGGAGGGAATTTCAGGAACAACTGAAGGCTTACTCAGACAATTATGTAGACAAGAATCACCTGGAAGTAGCGTGAAATGATCCACTAACAGCTATGGAAACAGCAGTAACATCTCTCATTGACTTGAACCTAAAGATTAATGAAAATTAGTGATTTTTGGCTGCCTATATAGTTGCTGAACTGTAAACTTATGCCATGAGGCTGCGAACACGATAAAGAACATAGACAACTTAGATGCTAAAAGTATACGAAGCTATAAGGAGCAACGAAAACAAAATAGATAGAAAAGATTGAAGATAGGTAACACTAGACCTCTGTTCAGACTAATGAAGGAAACCTGGGTTAAATATCAAGTATTATGGATTAGCCATATCCAGTTAATATGGCTGGTGTCGGTCCTTTTGTCTTCTGAGCTCAAGATAACAGAAATGCGATATCAGCTAATATATATATATATATATTCATAAAAAGAACCATATCAAAAGTATTATCCTCCGTGGCTGGTTATTTCGTCTAATATTTTATGGTTACGAATCTCGGAATGCTTATCACTGTAATAGACATTTTGTATTCACTGTAAGACAATGTGTGCACTATCACGTAAAAAGTTAACTATTCGAGCAAAACACAATCTTCGAAGGTAGGAGGCTGTTAACGCAACAATTTGGCTATTTGTTCGATAATTTTTTCTAATTATTCTGGTTAATACTTTAACATTGTTTTCTTTCAGAAATCTTCTTAAGTGGAGGACGAAAATTCTCAACATTTTTAAGACTCGATCAGAGAAGTAAGTCATTTTTATTACCTAATCTTCATTTCTAGGAAGTTTTAATTTCTTACAATTCAGTAAACAGTTTCGTGATGAAAATATAGTATTTATGTGTCACAATTACTTGACTATTAATTGCTTTACGCGATTCTCAGTTTATGTCTATTTACTTAACTTATGTCTTATAAAGTACTGAACTTATTAGTCTTTCAAAATTCATTAATCTGTATTCGTAGAAATGTTTTTTTTTTGAAGCATTATTTATAGTGTAATGGTTCTTATATTAATCATATTTCGGAATTATACATTAGTCTATTCTAAAACAATTATCAAGAAAATCCCCACTTGGTAAATAAGTTTGCACTGTACTCCGAATTTCTTAACAGTGGAAATATATTAATGATATTTCACGTGGAACTATGCTTAAGCCATTTTCATCTTTTCTAGAGTGGTGGAATTAATTTGGAAGATAATAATCAACGAAGGCGTTGCTTATATCAATAAATCATATTTTATATTGATTTTTATTTTAAATTGGAGAGCACTTGTTAACTGTGTAGGCATTCTTTATACTTTTAGATTGGAGGACAACACGATATCATCTAATTTTACCGAAAGTGAAAAGATCGCTAATGAAGATAAAGAGGATTTGGAAGTGGAGACAGAAGTCCAGAGATTGTTGGACGTAGAAGAAAAACTGAAAAAAAAGTAATTTCTAATCCTATGCATTTTAACTATTCTTGAAATATATCTTAATGTGGCTTGCCGTCATGTTTTGAAAGTTCAAAGTTCAAGTTGCGTTAGAGATTTCTTTAAGAAAGGTGCATATTATTATTGGAATATTTTAAAGTGCACATAGATGACATCCTATTGTTTTCTCACCTAGCTTTACGGTGATCTAGTCATTTCTGTAAGCCAAGGAGATTATATTTATTTTGAATATAAATATTTTGTCACTATGCAGTCCCAAAAAGCAGATATTTGCATTTTGTCAGGTATAATATGTTTACATTAAATAAATTTGTTTTCACCTAGAATTATTATCGGTAGTTTTAAAAAGTGACTTACATGAAGTCACGAAAAGTCAGAAATTTCAATTCCTATTCGTTTTAATGTTACGAATATATTACTCAATTCTATCAGTAGTTTTGTTTAGATTGTATATACTATATAACTAGAGAACAGCTAATGTATTTATGCCTAGACTATAGTTATTGACCACTTACTATACATGAATATATGATCGATAAGTAATTTTAACATAGCGAAGGCAGTATACGAGCGGTAGGTTAGTGGTTAAAGCACTATTTTCCACTATTAGATAGCTCATTTGAATCTTTCTCCACCTACTTTAGTTTAGACAGCTGTGTAGCATCACTTGCTCTCACATTTTGAGTGTCAGTCGAAACTGAGTAAGCAGCTGTATAATCGTTAAATAAAACAGTAAATTAATTATATGATATTTAAAGTTCCACAATATGAGAGTGGTGACGTTGGTGAAAGTGAAGTACCATAATAATTTTCACCGAAACAGGAGTATTTTTCTGTGGTCTTAGGTATATATTTGCTTTAGCTGTACTATTTGTACTATTACTATTAGCTATTACTATTTGTAAATTTTTATTTGGAACGACTAAGTAACTTGCCTACTTACGTGCTGCACTGTTTTGTTCATAACAATGCTGTTTATTTTAAATTTGTTTTAAAGTTTTTCTGCCTGAAATAGAAAAGAGTGGTATGGTACTTTTTTCAACTAAATAAAAAGTAATTTATTAGTTCATTTACTTTCTCATCTCATTTTCACCACCATAATTAGGAAAATGAAAAAAGTCAGAAAAGTGAAACGAAAACTTGCAGAACGTTACGTGCTTAAAATGTCACATGAATCAGACTATATTGAACAGAATGATGACGAATTATTTTCGTTGGCTGCCGTAAAAGATTTGGTTGGTTTAGAAGAATCCAACAGATTATCTGGGGATACTAGTAACACTGGTATAGATGACCTGGCACGCGAACAAATTGATGCTGCTTTGAAAGCTAAACGTCAACGTTTAGCTTATGAAAGACTTTCAGCAGTTGAAGGCAGGAAACGCGTTCATTTTGAGAGGCGCATTGGGGATCATTCTGATGAACAGTTAACTGATGATGAACTATTTGGTGGAAGCTATGGTGAGCTTACTTTTCGTTACATTAATTAAGTTTAAATTTATGTAAGTCGTTTATAATTGATGATTATATTTAACTACTACTATGAAGTATATGAAACCTTTATATATTTTGTTCTATGATTGTAGCTCATAACCAGCGTGATGATCTATGCATAAGTTCTGAAGAGAGTAGTGACAATGAGTCGGATGAAAAAAACGATGCTGGAAAGTCTACCTTATGGCTAAAAGATAAATCTTCAGAAATTGACCGCCATACAAATAGTATCAAAATATCGTCATCAAAATCTCGTTCAAATGATAAGAAAAACAAATCTAAAAGAGAAATGATTTTACCACCAGGACTAGCTTTATCTACTTTTGAACAAGAAAAAAGGAATCCTTTACTTGTGGATTTGGATGATTCTGAGGAAATCGTCAAGAAGAAACGTAAAATTGATTCATGGTTTGGTTCAGATGAAATCCAAGTAAAATTTTTTTAGATTGTTGTTTCATTATCTTTATTAATGTTAATGATACCCAATCATTGTCTTTTTAGATATTTGTCACCAATCAGTATTTAAAGAGTGACAAGTAATGTATAATTTATTGTAAGACGTAGATATTAAATATGTATTACATGAAGTCTGCCTTATAACTCCACAATTTAAATGAAAATTACAATTTCATCCTTCATAAGGTAACTAGTGTAATTGCTTAGTTCTTACGTATTACATCATTTGAGCATTTTACTCTTTATTCTGTTATGCAGGAGAAATATTTATAAGACTCTAAAAAACATTTATTACGTGAACTCGAATTTGTTACTTCGATACCAGATTTCGTTGTCGGAAAGTTAAACTTAACTGAATGTCAGTCTCCAAACATGGATTTGTATACTCTCCTATGATTTACACTTTATGTGTGACACTGCCTCACCTGACCAGTTAATCGAGCAGTATTGAAACTCGAACCAAATGACTGAGATTCAAGTACATTAATCCGTAAATTTCTGCTTCGTTTAAAAGAGCAAAACTAATGACTACGGAACTTTCTGCAAGTTGCATGATCACTACCAGTCATGCAACCACTTAGTATGTGTCATAATAACACTGAAATAATCATTTATTACATTTCTTTTAGAAAACTATTTATTTAATTTTTATCATATTTGAAATAATGTGCCATAATTTATCACTCTTAAGTCGCCAAATGTTAATTTGCTATATGACATCTATTAACATTTAGGTTTTTGAATAATTTCATTAATCATGCCGACTTTAAACATACCTTCCCACTTCCTTTATCTTTGGCGATCCTACTTATTGTGATATAATGTCCTCTTTGGTCTAGAAGTGAATTTTCCAATTATTCCACAGGTGTTAGGTCAATTTGCTCCAATGGTTATTTTAATTTGTTATCTTCGTGGGTTTTGTTGTCTTCATTTGATTTTACATTCACATTGTCTTGTTCAGGTGACACTTAACTATGCTACTGAGTGACCTTTCCGGTTTGGGTCAGTGCAAGAACAAATTATGACAGCAAGTCTTACAAAAATGACCAATTATAAACATTGCCATCAAAATGAATTGATTTAACACGTAGAAAAACTGAATGGTTCGCTTGTACATGTCGTAGTCACTAATGTTGTCAAGAGCGATCGCAAAAACTTTGGAATTGAACCACTTGCTTTAGAAATTAATACCATCGAAAGCACTTACCTAAGCTACAAGTCTCTATCAATTAAATTTATTTTAAATTCCTTTATGATTTCTAAATTGCATTCATATTTCAGGAAATACTTGCTCCTCCTAGAGAAGACGACAACGATACTTCTACAGTCATCTCAACTGAAAATTTTGAGTCTAACCATTCATCAAATTCTGGTACAAGGAAAGTGAAACAACAAAACAAAACGCTTAAGAAAGACAAAAATGTTAGTATTCAAAGTGACCCCGAGTCACCATCTTTTGAAATTCAAATACCTAAAGTTCCACGTGAGTTAATTTGCATATCTTTTCTGTTGTCTTTCAACTGAAATAATTCGCTTATGCCAGCGCTTACTGTAGTTAATTTTATATTTAAACCAATATGTCAGTTGATAACACTATCTAGTTATGAGCATAAATTGTTTACTCGCGTTCATCAACGTAGGCCTGTTTTTATTTGATAAGGATAACAATTCATCGGTTTACTGGTGTTGTGTTTTGTACTGTCTAGTTTTCCTTGATCCTACATTTCACTTGAATCATAACTAAGAATCTGTGTCGAGAGGGAACGAAATGTATTTCAATAAACCCCAACAAGAGATGGTGCCATGAAAGCGTGAGGAATTACACAATTTATGGGGAAGCTTTTTTCTGTTTTCTTGATCAATCTATTTGTAATGAAAATAAACCATCGTATTCCGATTTGAGCATGATTTGAACATGAAGTAGCTAACAGCTGACGTTTGCTACGTGGGTTGTTAGTAAATTCATCTATTTTTAATTTAATTGTTTTTGTTAGCTTTTTTAATCATACTGATGTATTATAACTTGAGCAGGATTGTGATCTGGTTTGTATGTAAACGGTTTAAAATATTTTCTAGAATCAAAGTTATCAACGGTGTTTTATGTTCCATATAAATCATTAAATGTCTTCGAAGAGAATTAAATTGATTGTAATTTTTCTTTGAACCACATCCTTCAGTTTTTTTAAAGAATAACCATTTCGTATTGTGTTATATGTATCTCGGTATTCTTTCATATGAAGCTCTTTCACATTATAAACAAATAGTAAATGCTAAAACTACCTGCTATTTTATACAATCAGTTAACTGATATAATGGATGTCATAATTGTGTGCTGATGTATATTACAAATAAAAGTTAAGAAATGAAGGGTAAGAATTGAGTTAATTGACGAACATTAGTGATAGCTTACGTGTTTGTGCTATCCACTTTCAATCACTGTCTCAGGTTCGTAATTACATTCCACCTACTTCGCTTTAAGAAACCGGGTAATAACGGCAGACATCAAACTTATTTTGCGGCTCGAAGCAAAGTGCACTAATTTGTACCTGGTGAATGAATTAATAATATAAGTGAAATTATAACAGGCTTGTGTAGTCGATAAACTACATTATTTTGATGGTGTCATTACACCTTGTCTTTTTAGTGTTTTTTTTCCCAATCTTCGTCTAAAAAAAAAACAAAGCTACTTGATATGAATTAGTAATTGTTATTTTTGATATTATTTCACGCTAGCCGCAGAACTTGAAAAATCACTTCATCGCATACGTCGTCTCAATCGTCCATTGACTGCAGAAGAGCGTGCCGTAGCCACTCGTCTTATCCACTCTGCAAAATCTAGACGTGAATTACTTGAATCAGGTTATAATCGTTACCAGTTTTTTGAAAAGTCTTCAGATTTGCCGGATTGGTTTGTTGAGGATGAGAAGAAACATATGCGTAAACCTATAACTGTTAAGAAAGTAATTCATATATTAATTTATGCAAATATCCTTAGTTATAATTGTTTAGTTGAAAGATTAGATCAGTGCATTTTGGTTTGCATAAGTTTTATTAATCGACATGGGTTATTATCATGTCTTTAATGAAATCCATTATTAAATTTATCTGAACCCTAGTAAACGTGTTTCCTCGCTTGATCGTCTGGTTATGCATTTCTCGTTTATTATGTCTTGAAGTCATTTACTTAGTTAATAATGGTTCATGTTTTTGTGTGTAAGAAATGTCAACGTCTCCATCATGAAAGTAAACATATTCGCCATATTTTCCTTACTAAGATATTTCAATTCGAATATATTATATATAAAGGTCCATTAATCTGCAATGGTACAAACAACCTCTCAATGTTTTAATTTTTACACTAGGCGGATAATTGTGTTTTGCGCTTGGAGCTGTTGTTACTTTGAGGACCTACCCTTTAATATAAGGGTTTAAATTCTAAATTTGCTTGTATTCATTCTAGTACATGCTTACAAAGCTATCTTATCCCTAACTATTCCATACATTGTTGAGATTAATATTTATATCGTTATTAGTAGTTCGTTTTATTTCTTACCTTTATTATTTCTACCGTCATCATTCCAGGAAGAAATCCCGATCGATGTACCCACTATGGGACGTTCTCTTTCAAAGGCAGAACAAGCTAAAGCACGCAAAAAGGCTCGTTTAGCCAAACGTTTAAAACGAATACGTCAGAAAGCAGAAAGTATATCAGATGAAATACCAGAAACTGAAAAGTGGCAACAAATAAAGCAGTAAGTTATTTTGGTGAGTAGAAATACAGGGATAACTTCAGTTAATGTTGTCTTCATCTAATTACAATCTATAAGTCGGTTGTTTCTATATTTATTCAGCATTCATGTTGAAAATTATAATTAGTTGCTTTCCAGATTAATGTAAAATGGAACCTCATAAATTTACTTTTAGGCCATAAAATAGTCGCTTGATCATCCGACTCTCAACAATCGGGTCATGTTTTGGAACCCTGCCCTCATTCTTTTATTCTGAGAGTTGAATAACCTCTCTAGCCTTCATATTTTAAGTGTAACTTGTTGTTAAATACATCCATCTACTCGTAATTATTGAGTTTTATTAATTCTCAGCTAATCAATTATATATCAACAGAATGTAGTGCAGCATATCTTTGTTTTAGTTTATTAAATAACATATTTAGAAAAGCTTCCGACTATTATATACTATGGAATTATTACTTATTCTTTTGGTTTTTTAGGCAGCCTATTTATGAAAGTGTATCACAAGCGGTATATATTTATTATACAGTATTTGTATTTAGGGTGTTGATAATTGTAGCCCTTGAGTAATTTATTGTGGAGTCTAATTTCTTCGTTTAATAAGTGACTTTATCGTTTCTATTTTTCACACTTAGGATGTACAAGAAAGCTGGTTTATTAAAGAAGAAGCGTCGTCCTCTTCATCTGATCGTGAACACAAAGGCTGGTTCACGTAGTGGGGGCACTAAACCCCAGAAAGGAGCTAAAGTCAAAATTGTGGATAAACGAATGAAAGCAGACTTACGTGGACAACAAAAAGCTAAAGATAGAAAGAAGCCTGGAAAACGTAAAAATAAAGTTGGACGTCCTGGAAGACCAAAAAGTCGAGGACTTGGAAAGAGACGTTAACTGTCCTGCTTCTCTCATCACTATCTGTATATATGCAAAATGCAACATGATTAAACTGAGTTTTGTGAAACATCTATTTTTTATTGCCTAATTGATGGGGAGGAGGGGTTCCATATACTGTTGCTTAGTTTTCAATTAACTTTCTCAGCTATATAATTTTTCTGTGTAAGTAGCGGTGAAATGATGACCTAGTGGTTAGGGCGTTAGACTTTCAGTATCTAAAGTGAATATTCGAACTGCGGGTGATCGATGGACAGACTAGAGACTAAGTATTTGACAAAGATAGCAAGTCACTTGATGAAGTTAATGAACTGGGTGGGACGACAAATACGTATACCCAACCACTACCTACCTAAACTAGCTATGTTGGCTGGTGTAAGAGTGAATCTAAAAGTGACGAAACCAATGCGTGTCATTAGTTCAGTGAAGTAATTGACTGTTTGAGCCGTATTGGGGGATGTAGACAAACTAGTCACTGTCAATTCGATAACCGTAATCAGTGCTTTGTAAGTGACATTGCCCACAATCGGTCTCAGCGGAGTATTTTCATCCACTCTTTATATTTATTTAGGTTTTGTTGAGCTGTATATTCTTTTTTTTTATTATGGCATCATCATTACTACATTATTTCGACTGCCCTAGTATTAGTCTCAGTTTCATTTCGTCGTGTTATGTGTTATGGCAACTTTATCTGGCTTACTTTTGTTTCAGGCCTTACGTCGCTTATGAGTACACTATTTACTTTATTTTGGGCAGCCAGTCAGTATCACTAGACCTCACATAACTAGTGTGGCTTCGAAGCACAGTAGAATCCACACTTGATAAATGGGATTATATAAGTGATAAGTAGGCAGTGGTAGTGCAATTGAGAATAGGTGGTAGCGATTTATGTAGTGGTATAATTTTCGTGTTTATGACAGTCTGGTATATGGGTTTTGTTTTTGATATACCGGGCGCCTAAAGAAGATTGATCTTCGAGTGCTACTTACCTGTAGACTATTTCATTATTTTTGGTTGTATATAAAGTGAACATTTTATTCCTGTTATTATCACATTGCTCGTGCCCTATCCTATCGTTTAACACATTATGAACTACGGTTAATTCATGTGTTATTTTACTCCAGTTCACATCCACTATTATTTTGCATAAATGTTAGTTTCCCTATTGGTTGACGGTGTGGTCTGATTCTATGCATATATAAAGGCTTGTATGAAATACAATAGGAATTTCTATTTGTTTTGTTTATCGGCTTGTGTTCTTTTATCTCCAGCTTATGACTGAGTGAGCACAGGGCGGACGCTCAGTGATGGACTAGTGACACTCAGTTGACATTCGATATTTCAGCAATTTTTTTTCGTCATAACAGTTTTCTCAGATGCTAAGACACCTGGAGACTGTGGAATCTGAAGCATAGGGTTAAATCATTAGGAATGTTCTCACAGTTCACTATTTTTTTGTAATGAAACTAGGTGGATTTATCTGGATTAACTATAAATGTTTGAACCTTAGGAAACATTTACAATGCATTTAGTTATTGAATTTTTCTAATGCAGAACACTACGTTACTACAGACACAAGTGTCACAAACAGTACTGTTATACACAAAAGCTAATTAATCATCTATGATCTGTTCCTTATTCGCACTCAGATGTGCTACGTATACTGAATATTACGAAAAGCTTTTATCCACTGTTAATCTGACTCAAAAGTCTTGTTCTATACAACAGATGACACGCTGGGTTTTCATATAAGTGGCTGAATTGTTGGCTTTTATGTAGCTATTTTTCACTTTCACAGAAGCAAGAAATGATGTTGGTTTTTGTTGATAGACGTCGATGAGCATTTTATTTCAAAAGCGAAAAGTACTTAACATTGTTTGAGCCTTAGAATTCAGAGGAACATAAGTAGGGTGTTTGTGGAATTTTATCTTAAAGAGTTGATAACTACTATTATAATGACGTCCTGACCTTTAGTATAAATGGTTGCACTACGTGGTGCTGTTTTCTGATAGGACAAAGAGCACTTGCATCATAGTCTTATTGTGACCAGTCTCCACTGTGGTGAGTTCATCGTTCGATGAGTTTCGTCAATAGTAGTTATTTTGCTTCGTACTTGTCCTCAAACTGACAATAAAATACGATCTGCTTGACCACCTTAAAAAGTCATAGCTAGAAGTAGTTTTAGTAAATACTGAATTTGTAAGTTATCTGTACAGTCATTTTCATATTGCTGCATTGTCACTCCTATTGACTCAAGTTACTTTTCGACTGACGACTACTTAGAAGTATTCTGAAATGGGTTGTGTTATAAAGCAATAAATTTTTTTGATAATTTAGATAATAAATAAAAGTGACATATACATGTAAATGTTTATTTGACACAATACATTTTACTAAAAAGATTTCATGTACTTTATTGGCAAGTAATTAACGATATAACCGACAGAAATATTTAGCTTCTCGGAGCGTTGCATAAACCAAGAAAAGTGTATTTAGCTCCCATTGAGTAATGACCAACTAAAAACAAAGAAAATGCGATCAACGAAACTTGTTAATAGGCATTACATTTATTTTATTAATATGATAATTCCATTGAATGATTCAGCAATCACTAACCTAACTTTCACCTCAAAGAATCTACTAGAAATCTACTAACAGATAAATCATTTAGGAGAGTATATAGTTCATGAGCACGTCTATCGATTTTTAACTCGGTAACAAAGCACGGCATAGAAAATATGGATTAAGTTTCGCAAAATTAGATGGTTGGTATTATATTATTTTAAACATCAATACGTTTTAGAAGGGGTTAGGTAGGGGGGGGGATAGCTACCTTTTAGCCAAATGCTGGATGATTGTATTAAGATAATTCTCAAGATAAACGTGTTATTGGTTCGCACTATACATGAAGGGACATTCTATTGGATAAGATTATAGCACTCTACCTGCTTGGCTTACAGTAATGAAGCATACACATGTTGATTTTTATGTAATGATGAAGATAATTTTGAAATAGCAACATAGAATGTACTTTATCACCTGCAATTTTCCTATACATATGAATATGATTTTTCTCTTGAGTCTCAATAGATATTACCACATATTTTAGTTTATTACATAATAAAAAGTGAAAGGGACCTTTCAGAATTGCATACGTGGATATCCACTTATTTAGTTCACTTTCCGTGCTAATGCCTTTCCAATAATTTAATATCATTATTTTTAACAGTCAACAAACAATAAGATTATTCTGTTTGATATAGCATTTACTTTAGTCGATGATTAGGATATTACAACTTGTTTTAAAACCCTTGCTCATAATCACATTACGAGTTTGTTTAAGTTCCGTAATGTATAATTAAGTGTTTATCGTTTCACAGAGGATAATTGATACTTGATGAAATTGCCAAGAGCTTAATTAACAAATATTTACACTTACATTTTGTGGGTTTTGGGCGTTCAGTTACCCAGAATCGAAAACCTTCACGAGCTTTCTGGTTTAATGTAGTTCTGAAAAATTGTTTTCGTTCTTTTGGTGTCATTCCTTTGGTATATGGACCACACTTATAATTACAAGTTTCTTTATTGATTTTCTTTGCACAACTTTCACTTTCATCTTCATTTTTTGTAGGAATCATTGTCGTTCCACTTGTCATACTTTCTAACTGAGATGTAATAATTTGAGCACGAATAGAATGAGGGTTAGCTTCCTTCTCATGCATGTCATTCATTTCATTAAGCTGAAAGTTTAAAGTACAATTTAAGTAGCTTTGTAATGATTTACTAAGAAAGGAGAAGGTCGAGTTCTTGTAAATTTTCTGCCATTTTTGAAATTTAATAAACAGTAGAAATAGTTTCAACCTCAATTTATTGACCAAATATACTTCATTTCACTTTAAGAAAATGAATGAAATTTGCAGCTCATCTTATAATGTTCACTAATTAACTATCTTAAATGTCTTCTTCTAATGAAAATGTATGTGCAAATCCTTTATAATATAAAAAAAATTCAGTTTCTAAATTTGTTGGCAATATACATTCTTGGTAAACCAGTCATTCAGTATCTTCTTGTTTTCTATGGCTGTATAATAAGTGGGACTGAACAATACTTCTAAAAACCATTCGCTTAAATAACAACTTAATTTATTTTAAGTAGAATTATTTGATATGGATAGTTAAAATGTCACCAATTACCTTATCACGTAAAAGAACCCAATTTACTGTTCCAATCCTTTTAGCTATCATGACAGGATCAGAATTTTTCCAATGATACCGCCTAAAACACAATTAATTAATAATAATTTATTATAAAAAGGTATTTCAAATTCACAATATTTTTCCTTGAAAAAAACTGGTTTAATGAGCTATAATAGCAATAACAATAAGTGCCATGGGATTCAAGACTAAATGATCAAAGTTTCCTTAGCCATAAAATTAATAACTTAGTAGGCATTTGATATTGATTCCAACTCTTAGTTTCGATAGACTTGCTGAATACACAGTCGAGCATCCATCGAGCATCCGCCACCTTGCACCTAATACATCTCTTCTATCAGTTAAATAGCCAGCCTATTACTCTCATTCTTTTCATCTGTGTACAGTCTTGATACATCACTCCTCGCTCCCTGATAACGCCATACAACAAAAAGTGGACGTCGCAATTTGATGCTGATTAATCGAAAGAATAAATGTAAAGAACTATATTCGTCGGTTTTGTCCAGGCCATTGTACTAAGCTTTGATCAAAATAACTATTTGCTGTTTGTAAGGAGAAGGAAGAATTGATGAACAATAAAGGATGCTTAAAAAACAATCAACATCCTGAATAAATGACTGATATACTTCAGGAAATATGACAAAAAGCTTGAAGAAACTGAATTATACAAAAGACCAATCTTTATCTATGTCTTCTGTAAAGACGACACTATTGTAGCGACAACAAACAAATGGCTAAATATAACACTAGCCAGAATATAATGTGTTCGAACTGTTTTATTTATGACAATATGTTTTAAGAAAATTTGGAGTAGTTTGTTTATGCCAAGTTTAATGGTAAATATGTACAAATTTATATTTATTTATCAAATCTAGTTACACTGGTTAAATAGAAAGAAAAGCTTGCATGTTTCGAAAACATCGCTTAGATGCAATGAAATATTTCAATAAGATACACTTGGTCATAAACTGAGAAGCTCATATTCATTGCATATTCATATTTCATTCTTCTTTAAACGGTGTAAATTAATGAACAATGATGAAAATAACATACAAATTACTCTCAGGTAGATTTAATATATTTAGTTTTATTAAACTTTCAATAACCTTGGTAATCTGATTGTGCTTTGTAAACTAATATAGACTGAAATTTCTAATGTTTATTGAATACTATTTATAAATGTTGTAGATGAGAATCTACATACATTTACGTTTTATTAATAAAAAGTGCAATATTATTATCCTGAGCATTAAATGACTTGTAATCGAGTCTTAGAGAAAGAATCAGTGTTCTAAAGTTTTCAACATCTATACTTCGTCAATGCTTCCTCGGTGCGTAAAATCTTAGTCTCAGAATAAGAGTAGGTATTTAACAACAGGCCATAACTAATATAGATCATAGTTCAGTTCATTACAGGTAATCATACTTACCAGTAGATGGCATCTTTTTTTCTAGGCAAATGAGTTCTACGAGTACTCATTCTATTCCGCCAATTTATTCAATCCACTATTACACAGACTTTAATAACGCAATCAACAAAATCTGAATGACTGTTAAACATATTTCAATACCATTGACCTTAAAAAATATTTATTTATCTTTTTTTAAATCAAGTACGATTGGTGCCATTAAAACAGTCAATTTTTATGATAATTTACAAGATAAATTTTTTACAAATCAGAAAATAAATGACTAAAATCAGTACACAAACTGTTTTCTATGGTTTGTTTGTTCGATAAACCAAACAAAATCAATAGTTGATTTGTGTTTGTGTGTGTGTAATGTAGAGAATTGAACTAACTTTTCTGAGAATTTCATTTGTTTATTAAATGAAACACCAAAACAAATTAAATGAATTCGGTACTTTTAGAAATAGATTTAATTTTAGATTAGCAACTAAATTAATAAGTCATATGTTTTTAAGAAACCTCATAATCATACATTTACACTCATAGTGTTTTTCATTACTGAAAAAATTCTTAAATACAAGTAGATAAGTGATTGATAATGGAAATGTAATGTTAAATATCAAACAAATTAGTTAATTCATTGTTTATGTGAAGCATAATAGAATTACTCAAAAAAAAAAACAATTAACTGGAGTCTTTGTTGATTTTTATGGAGAGTTGACAACGGGATTTTTTTAACGTTGCTAGGAAGTTTGGCTATTTATCATGATATTCTAAGTTTGAAATAAACAGCCTATTTTTTTAGATTCGATAGAGTGGGAGTAGGATATCTTGTTATTGTAAAATCAGCCTTTTATATGTTAAGTGTATGAATTTTTAACTATTTATCAAGTTTCATTCAGTAGTCGATACTGTAATATATGTGTTTTTATTATCTGCTTGACTTAATTGAATCAGTTATCCTTACTGAATGAAATTGTGTGTTTAAAACTGAAAATGACCGTACTATCTCCTCAGTGGATTACACATTATGGATTTTATTTATCCCTTGTTATTTATTCTTAATCTGGTTGATTTATTGACACGTAAACATAATTTATCAGATTGAATTTCTTACATTTTGTCACATAATGCAGAATTTGAACTGTGACTTTGATGCTTATAGATATTTCTCCAGTACACCATTCAACCAGACTGTTTTTCACGCACGACATTTTCTTTGACAAATGATGACGAAAAGTTACGTGTTTTGTGTATAAATTGAATAGTTAGATTTTTCATTTTTATATTTTAGATAAATATTCTACAATGTGCTTAACTTATTAGGAAAGTGAAAGTTCGCCTCTTACGGTTGCAATATAGAGTTTTATTTTGTTGCAAAAGCATTCAATTTGATTGTAAAAATAATGTTTAAAATTTAGGTAGATCTACCCGCGCTGTTCCCATACTATATAAACAAATGTTTGACACTGGAAGTCATTTCCTTAGTATTTAGCCTGGTTCCTATAATGATGTTCATAACTTAAAGCCTGAATAAGTCAAACAATCAATCGAAACAGTGTAAGGAGTGGGGTGAAGTGTGTATTTCAAAACAGAAAACAGATATGTCGTTAAAGACAAGGCATGATGACAATCTATTTAAATGATTTTGCACATTAATACTTACGTGTTAAATATGCGTATAGTGATACGACGATTAAGCCTTAGGAGTATTTGGTAAGGTTGACAGATAAACGGTTGTATTTTATATCGGAACTAAGATAAACAAACATGCCTCACTGTATAACCTTCTGCATGATACATGTTCATTAAGAGCAGGTAATTTATAAAATGAGTAAATGTATATACTTATATTTGTCAAAATTAGCTTACGCTTTGTAGTTTTTTCCCTCGCATAACCATATTGGTCTTATTTTTTTGTTTGTCCTCTTTGATGTATCAGTTTGACTGCTAAAACATCATAGAAAAAATTTATAAGCTTTTAATTGGAATGTATTTGAATCTTTCTGTTGATTTGTCGTGGACTGAAATTGATTAGTCTCTGTTGCTATACATCGATAGTTTGCAAGTATTATTTGATTTTAATTGGCATGAAGCAAACTGAGTTTGAGTCCCGCTGTAAACATCAACACTAAGATGCAGATACATCTATCTAACGAGTCCCATATAGGACGAAACAAGAGTCTTGGATGCCGCTTGCCAGCCAAAATTCAGCTCAAACTATAAGTTTTTATTTATTCATAAAGTTTATTTTTCATAACATCATAGAAGTTATTACATTTAAAATAACGTGTTGGCTTGTGTGGTGTAAATCAGATTATGGACTTAATTTTTCACTAGGCTCTGATAAGTAATTCACAAAATGTTATCTTATGCATTAGCCTACTCATAAGTAGCACAGAAATATCCAAAAAACTATTGGCGGTATGAAGGGTCATACATTTGCATAATTACAGTGTTAATTTCTATTTGAAGTCAGCTGCCTACCTAAGTTTTTAAGGTTCGAGCACTCCAGATGTTACTATTCAGAACTGTTATTGATCACTTTTCGTTGAAATATCTGTATTCTAAGCTTATCGCTTAGATTTAACTATTTGTCACGACTCAAATTGGTTTATGGTTGGTAATCTAATCTATGGCATTAAGGATGCATATAAAGCATCAGTAATTAATAAATTGTAGTCCATGTTATCGACAACAGAAAGATAAAGGCCATTGCAAACTAAAGATTTACCTTTCACCTATACAACTGACTGAAGTCAGTAGTTCAGTGTATAACAAACACTATGGTGTCGAAAGTGTTCATGTACTAGTGTGAACATCAATATTGAAAGCCAGATGAATCTAGATAACGAATTCTAAATAAGACAGGTTTTATTAGCAGATACAATTCAGTTATTATTAATTTACCAATTTCGTCATGAAAATGCTAATAACATTTAACTTCGAAATAATATTGTAAATAAAAAATAAGTGATGACATATAATGTATGTTAAATGTTTCATTTGAAAATAAGTTAGTTCTTATGTAATCATTGAAGTCATTTACTTTTGTATTTTCTTTTTTATTTAGATTCATTATCAATAATAATAATAAAGTATAATATTTCATCTTTGTGTATATTACTATACTTTATAAGAAGATTTTTCATTCTTTAATTAAAAGTAAAAGAGGAAGTAGATATTTTGATAGAATGTAAGTATCTAGTTGATAAGTAGTTGTTACTAATTAACATTTATTTTGATAGCATTTTCAAATTGACAAAGATGAATTAACTAGTTAATAAATAATTTAAGATCATGTTGTCTGATTATGAAAATATCATCAGTTGGAATTTGGTAAATGGATCATTTAGATAATGAACAGCTTTAAGGATGAATATGAATAACTATTTATTATAATCATATTGTCTAACTAAGCCTTATCGAAATTGACTGATGGTTAAACATTCTTTAGGGTAAGTTGTTTAACTGTTTTCATTAGATTGAAGCATTTAGTTCGAATTGAATAACTGATTAATTGAGGCTTGTAGCTTGTAAATATTACTGAAAGTTTAGACTTGAGCAGACATTTATTTGAAGAGGAAGCAGTATCACTAAAAGCTTAAGCAACGTTCGATGAATCCTCCGTTGATTAAATAAGATGCTTTGGACATAATTTGTATTTTTTCACTTTAACATTTGATGATCTAGATGTTTTTACTACACGAACTGGATTGCATTAACTACGCTCAATTTCATTAACACAACCGTGTTATTCCTCCTAAGGTTTCCAACTTTTGACTTCTATATTATGCTTGTTAAGAATCCTTCTTCCGAAGTTTCCTTAGGGTGTGGAATTATTACAGCATTTACCTTTTCTTTCTACAAAAATGTACAGAATTCTTCATGACACTGTCAACAATCTCATACAGAAACTCTTTAGGATAGTTATTCGCCATAAGTGTAGCTAAAATTACATTCCTTTCATTATAATTGTCTTTCACCTCTGTAGCAAGAGGATTACCTCTGTTGGTGAAATTGTTTGCAGCATTAACCTTAGTGGAGAGCGGATGTGATGAGTTGTTATCAAAGAAATGTATGATTTTTGTTTAGCTTTTCCTAGAAAATATCGTATAATCAAATATAGTTGTGTATAGTTATAAGCATAGATGAGAAAGAAAATCCATCTTTTGTAAATGCATGAAAATGTTTTACCGTATTTAGGTTATCTATTAACGGTGTAGAAGAAGTACCTTTTATTATAATCGAATTACACTAAAACAACTTTTTAAAGCTGAATTGTTATCTAATTGAATATACATTCATAATTTAGATTATTTCTGTTATTATAATATAACCCTGAGAGCATGTGAACAAATAGGAAGCCTTGGTTGCATAGTTTGCATTATTCAGCATATGTGTTATACCCAACATATTCAGCCATTTTCTGTTCAGTTTGTTGGTGACACATCAAGTTATTAGGTATATTTTCGTTGAAGGTTGTATTTTAAACGTCTGTTGTTACATGCAGTTAACTGCTGTGAATGTATTTAGTTTAGTTCAGCTTGAAGTATCGAATGACAATCAAAAACATTATAAAAATTACTTCTCCAAATGAAATCTTTGCGAAAATTTCATTAACGTCCAACATTTGTTCATTGAATGAACAAAAATTGCTTAAAAATACTAAATATAAAAAGAAAACATGTTGATCATTGTAACCATTTTAGATGTCATATAGTAAAAAATAATAAATCACCAAGTGCTGGACTCATAGAATGAATGAGTTGACTAGTAATTTTAAATGTTAAGTTGTTCACTTATATTCACTGATTGAAACTTGAAATGGACGGAACATTCTGTTGCCAATAGGTATCTTAATTTTCTTGTATTTCTTTTAAAAAACATGAAATATGAAGTGATTATTCATTTTTATTTTATTCGATCAATATTTAAAAGATAGTTGACTTTATACTTGAATCACGACATTTAACTTGGTAAAACAACTTGTTATTTTATTCTACTTGTTATCCTATATGATAATAATAATATTTTCATTATTATCAACAAGTAGTATGTGAATATACAAGTTGAAATCATCTGTCATAATTTAGTCTTTTTATGTTATGGTGCTTTACAATCATTATTTATACATCTATTTTCATATGCATGTATTCTACGTTATTAATCAAGGATATAATCTATGCTAATGCGAAGTCGGATATCCTGAGTAAGATGTATGCATATATATATATATATATATATATATATATATATGACTTAAATTATATATACACCATATAGATAATATGATCATAGTCTATTCTAACTAAACTGAATATGAATATATAGTCATTAGTAGTATTATTAAGTAGATAAATGATATAGTGGTGAATTTTTCTAAGTAACATTATCAGTGTTGACTTCAATTGAAAGTGTTGTTTGTTAAATTAGATGGATGTTGTAGCTTATCAGTTTGTAAGGTATTTAAGATAAATGATGCTGGGATTCTGTTTGGTTGAAAAGACCAATATTTATTGGATCGCAAATAAATTTAACTTATCAGTTTCGCAGAGTATTCTATTAATTACCATCAACATATTAATTTGTGAATAAACTCAGTTAATCCACCAAATGGCTGGTTGTATTAGTAACAATTAACCTTATTGGTACTTATCGTCTAATATGTAAAATTTTCTTTCTTTTTAAGCAAAATTCGAATTTTGACGCAACATTCGGTAGTTCATTAGATTGTTAATGCTTACTTTGTGTAGTCTGTTAGGTAACATTGGAGTCAAAGGCTTAAGTTTTAAAACTCCGTAAAACGGATATATAACGAAATGGATTCCCTATAATTATTTGTACAACTACTTTACCAATACTTGCCGAAATTTCAGTGTCTATGTGTTATACAAAATATAGAATCAGCAAAATATATTAACGATTACTGACTTTATCCCATAACCTACGTTTAGCTTCAGGGACTTAAATCAATGTTCTGATTATTTCAGTTGTTTAAATGTAAATTTAACCAGTAGTTGACAAGCTATTTTATTCTGTAATAATGCGCGTAAACTTCCAGTGTAAACTATTATATTAGCTAAAGAATTCCTCTAGTTGTTTGACACTTGCTACATATCTTATCTTACATATCACTTATTTATATCTAAAAGAAATTTTGGATAAAAAACACTATACTTACTGACATCAGTTAGAAACTTTAAATAAATGAAAACTATTAGACAGCTTTACGATTAAATTTAGGACTTTAATGTTACGTTTTTATGGTACTATGGGTGATAAGAATACTTTTAGCATTGAACTGATTTCTAAATAAAACTCACTGGAACAATGCAAATTTTAATAAATTAATGCATTCTCCTCATTCAACGTTACTAAATTGTCTTTATAGCTTTATACGAAATGTATTCAAATATCCGAAAAAAAAACATTTGTCGTTTACTCACTGTTAAGTTGAAAAAAAATTAACTGTAAGTTTTCATTAACTTCAATGATATTAATAATTCATTGTAAATTAAGCAGATAACATTCGGATCAGTGATTTCTTTCATTTGATCAATCTAATTTTCTTTTTAAATCATTTTCTATTTAGTTATAATGTATAGTAATGATAATTTATCTATAGTTTAATATAATCAACTAATAACTAAATCTAATAAATAGTAACATATAGGTCAGTAAATATTACGGTATAGTAAACATTAATTTATGTTATGAATGTGACTTCGTGACTATAAACATGATGAATATGTATGTTACTAATTGTGCAGTAATAATAAACGAAAAAGCATTCATATCTATTGAAGATGTCATTATCCTTAAAAAAATGTAATTATTTCCGGAAAATCAAACGAATAACTTTGTATTGATTTCATTTATTAACTTGATTTGTTAAACTTTCATTACATTTTAAATAATTCAATATGAGGTAGTTTTTCATCTTATTTTTTGGATTTATTCAAAATATAAAATAAAGTTTAATTGTATTAACTAATCAAATGTGATATTGTACTCTAAATAATCATTCATGTATACATTTTATAAAGTTTATCCAGGTGATAATTTCTTTGATCACAGTAAATGAATGTGCACATAAACGAATATTTGAAATATGTAAAAACAATGTCGATTTCGAATATGTTTTGACTGCTTACTTCATTAATCTTGTGTTCTTATTTCTCGCTTGAAAGTAGTAATTGTCATGGTAAACCTATGGGTATAAGATAGTCAGTTTTACTGTTATCGATCACTGTATTGGTTCGATCAACCTCGTTATCCATAAATGGTTGATTCACAAGGTATAAATTTAGTAAATTTTGCTAAAGTCATCATTTGACTAAAGAAATTACAAGATACACAACACTTTTTTGATTTGTTAGGATCCAGTCATTAAAAGTTTTAATACACTTTCGCTAGTGAACTAATCTTAATAATGTGATCTTTATTAATTTACTGCAGAAAATTTATACCGTTCTACTGTCGACACACTGATGACATAGTGTGTTCAGAAAGTTCCTAGTCTAGATGAACTTGATAAAGCTTGTAATAAAAATATTTTGGTTCATGAAAATGAATTTAATAGGTTTAAGATAATTGTAATAAGAAAATACATATAAGATTACTGAAATTAGGTATTATTTAGCAAACCGTGTACTTGTTATTGCATGCCAAGATGACAGAAAAAAGTAATCTTTTCATATCTAAGTGAGAAATAAATTTGAAATCAGTGTTGCAAAGGAGATTATAATGGGTTTGAATTATCGTCATATACTAGTAGAGTATGTATTCATAACACAGCCACATATATATATACATCGAATCTTCTTTGACACTCTGGTGTACTACAGAAGATAGTCAATATCACAAGAAATTCTTGCGATGGACTATACTGCAAAACCGTATAACGAGGGCGGTTTACAGATACATTTAAAGTCAAGACCGGTGTCAGGTAAAGCTGCTTACTCTCTTCTGGTAGTTGACTAGATTATGAAAACTACAGCACTTCAGGGGAAGCACAGAATACAGTAGACAACTTGGATTCAGGTGAATGACTTGGAGTCTGTTGAGGACCTGGTTCTTTGACCCCTCACACAGCAACAAGTGTGCGTGAAGGCTCTGATTACAGTAGTAAGCCTCAACATACATATGGGAAAAATATTTTTAGATGCGGGACGACGAGAACTTATCCAATTATACTTGATGGAGGAGCTCTAGAAGATGTACAAACTTTTGCATACCTGGGCAGCATTGATAGTAAACAAGGATGATGTACGCCATGATGACGGATGTTAAACATTACAAAACCTTAGATTATTTATCAATTACTATTGATCAAATAATAACACCAGTGTACAGTTTTGTGTGATGTATGATCGGTATTGAAATGACTATTAGATTGATGGAATGACCTTTTATTTCAAATGGAATGGTGATGGTAATACTTCTGAATTAAAGGTTTTAGATAAACCAACATAGAAAACAGAAATGATTTGATTCATTTTGGAAATATAAAAAGTATCATTAAATGGCATTCAAACGATAGTAGTGGATTAAGCTTTTTCAAATTGTCATAAAATAAAAATGACATTTTCTCCATAATTTTATTGCATCAATTGTTACCTCAATATCCAGTGATTTACATTTAACTTATAAATCATAAACTTTCAATTATATTTTTGTTTCTAGTAACAATTAATGTAGTGTAACTGGAGCATTATATTCATTATTCATTTAAGTAAATAACCATTTTTTTTGTTGAAACAAACTCACTTTGAAGTGATAAATGTTGGAATGGAATTTCCCAGAATTATCCTATTAAATAAAAGTAGCTTATAATGAATGACTGTTGGTTATACAGTTTTCCAGGGTTACAGTTATTTCTAAATTTTGTTTAAATATTAAGAAATTGGCGTCGACAAACAAGGTGTATCAATTTTACTTTTTTTGCTTGTTGGCATTCATTAGTAAAGCACATATACAATCACCGTGGACTTATTCATTTCGTTAAGAAACTCATATGTATTATAGAAATGTTCACTTGTGTTGGTTGTATTGTTCCGCATAAATATTCTAGTTTGTACAATGAAGTAATGAATCATTCATGTGTATCATAACTAAATAAGTATATTCTAGTAACAAGAAAAAGAACTGTGTAGGGTGAGCTTATAATGAATGTGTTAGTAACATACTTTTTACAAATACATTATGCAAGGATTCTTCATATCACTTTCTTTATTGTTTCTAAAATTAGAATCTGTATTTATAGACTCATGGATAATTCAATTAAATACAAACTAAAAAAAAGTGAATCATATAGCCTATTGTATCTTCTCTTTAGCTAAGAATGACTAGTTGTCATGAAATAAATTTAATTATTTTAGACAGTTAAAAGTATTAAACAAAGAAACTATGACGTGCTTTAATGATAATCAGATTTACAAACGTAGATACATTACAGTAGAAGTAACATATAGCCTCTCGATTCTGGAAGAAATTAATTATCTCCTTAAAATAACTGATTCTTCATATAAAGAAATAAGTTAAAGGAAATCGTTCTATAATCATAAATGTATCATTAGATACCGTCATAGTATATGGTATATATATAAGTGATATATATAAGTGACTATGGTATGAAAACTGCAACTTTAAGGGCAATATTTTCCAATTTTCTTACTCTGAAGTCAGTTCAAAATATATTTTTCTTCTGGCTGATAACCTAAATTTCCTGTGTATATTCAGTATCTTAAGTAGTTTCATTTTGATTTTATCTTGCCTTACACTTGTATTTACTGTAAGCAGTTATAACTTCATGTGGTCTAGATGCGATATGGAAGATATTTTAACCTATTACAACTTGATAAAACAGTTTGTAAAATACAATCATATTCATTTAGTTTACTTTCTTATAACTATCAAGAACACTTCCTGTAACTGTATTAGCTATCTTGTTCTGTTTTGCTCCAGCTTTCTGTCTGTGCTTCGTCGTCTATTCAAAACATCATGAATTTATATTATCATTCAGATATTTTTGAGGGAGATCATCGAAAGCGAAGTTATATATATGTGCATTATGTACATATATATATGTAATTATTTGCAAACATTTTAGCAAAAAACTCAGAATATAGATGTTTACTACTGTGTAGAAGGAGATGTACTATATAGAATTGCTGGGAAGATGTAGAAAGGTATCATAAACTAATCCGATAGGCAAATTGCAGAATTTAACTATCAAAAAGCTGATTAAAACTTGCAGGTACTAAATGGTAGTAGTATTAAACAGAGTGATGAAAATAACACTTCTTGAAAAAGAAAGAAAACCCTGTTAATAAAATTTAACTTTACACGATATCATTTAATAAACTTGTATAGCCATATATGTCGTGATCATCAAAAAAACCAGAGAACTTATGTCATGTGTTTAATGTTTTGAAGTATTAAAAGTAAGTTCTACAATGTTTTCAAGATTAGAGAGAAGCTTGGAAAAAAAGGAAATAATTCACGAATAAGAAAAATGTGGGAAAATTAACTCGTTTGACAGTCATGAAGAAAACTGAAACATATACTAGCCAGTATGTATATATAATCCCAACATGTTTGAAATAATTGATTAATAAGTACAAAAAAGTAAACAAATTGTGGGCAATGGTAAAATAACGAGTTGCATATAGTACTGTTAACATACGTAATTTAGTCTTGAAATCTTTAGTTGATAAATATTTTGAAGATCACAAATGTTTTATTTGTACTCATTTTGAGCTAACTTATATGAATGCGTAGATGTGTTCAATTGATAATTATTTCTGAAAACAAGTAGGCGAATTTATTTTCTTTCCCGGTTAAGTGAAACTTGGCTATAAATTTTATACATTGACCCTTTCAAATCAGTTTTATCTAAATAGATCTTTGCAAAGGACCGTTCGATATTTATTTCTTCACGATACCAAAGAAAGTGCCTGAAAGTAACTGATATCTATGAAGCACATTTACACTCTTTGTACACGTTGGTTGGATAGGGGTAATAACATTTTAATCAAAAATCTACGTACACAAAGAACGATAAAAATATTTCTTGGTTAATTTTTCTTCAAGGTTCTATACTAATGTATGCAATTTACAACTGAATATAAAATCAACATAAGTGGTTGCATTTAGTTAGCAATATATCTAAATGTTTCCAAAATCATAAAATAATCACTTTGAAACTCCATGAAGCCATCGGTTAAATATCGTAGTAAGTTATGTAAGGCTAAAAATATAATGGAATGTTAGTTGTCTCAAGTTACGATTGATGAATACTGATGCGTCTTAAACTGATCAACAAAATTATTTAAGGAAAATTAAATAATGAAACCGATGAAACAAGTTACCCATAGCTAAAATAAAAATCAGTTTCTTATGTATGCAGAGGATTAGTTTATTCAAATTCATTACTATGTTTTTTGCTGTTTTTGATAAACGCATTTTAGTGGTAAAGTGTACGCTCTATAGATTACGTTGAATGACTGTTTTGTGCTGATGCGATGATAAGTGTCGACTAAGTGTTTCCCAGTTGGGCTTTTTATATTAACCGTTAACACAGAAGACTTTAAGTCCTATGATTTAGTTTGGTTTATGCAAATATTTTTTTCCTTAAATAGTTGATAAATTTTACTGATAAAAATATAAATATTTATTTAGTTGCATGCTCACTGTAGAAGTACATTTTTGTGTAATAACTATTGATGTGCACAGAACTATTTATCGTTTTTATAATTTTCAAGGAAGTAATTTCCACAGCCATCATAAGCGTTAATGAATATGAAAACAGGATCAAGGAAATCGCAAAAAAATGAACTATATAATATTACAATCAATAGGGAAGAATGAATGAATTCTTTAAACCTGTTTTACCGGAAATAATGTTTTTTAAGACAATCATGTAAACAGATTGTTAGCTTGTCATATTAACAGTTTAGCCTTTATGATTTTACTGACATTCTAATTGATAAACCCAAATTTTTGGTTATTTGGCTCATTAAGCTGATATTGTTTAATAGTTTGCCATATTTAGTCATACAGTTATCAGTAGAAAAATTAAACTTAATTCTATATTATAAATAGAATAAATTTGGAAATAATTGCATCAGTGACTTTTTTTTCAGTTGACCTATCATTTACCATAAAATGATAATTTGTATTAAAATAACTATTATGTATCATTGAAGCGGTTTTTTGAGGATTGGTATGCTATTCTATTGTTTTTATTCATCTCAGAATGGTTTAGATTAAGTATCATTATAATCCGTAGAGTACTGGTCGATCTTTTGCTCTAAGTATGGGTTGCTTAACAGTGCACTCCTTTGGTCCCATAGAGGAATCAAACTCAGGACCTCAAAGGAATTCTACCTCTAGACGTTATATCATTGAAATTGATAGTTAAACGCTTGCCTGGTTTCGATCTAATAGACGAATAGAAGGTCTTGAATACTAAGGAGTTCCATACTACGACATACGAGATCTCTCTTGTCCCCCGATTTCCAGTGATACTCATCTATGATCAAACCACAAAGAATATAAACTACAAAATATTTCATATATATACATTGATTAGGATAAAACAAAATCAGTGGTTTTACTATCATATATACTTCATGTTACTGTCAATAAAAATAATTGGCAATCTATTTGGAGCTGAAAATAAATGACGAGAAGATAACTGATCATGACATATAAAATAAAATTATTATTTCAGTTGATATACACATATCTGTTTAATAAGCATTAACTAATTTGTCTATTCATTCTTCTCCTACTGTGTAACATTTTATCATCAGTAGTTGAGATATTATCTAATCATTGTTTATTATGATAAATTTTCACTGCCTATTTACATAATGAAAGTAGTATGCATATACATATGCATACAGTATACAGAGATTTAAATATGATTATTGTTTTAATGTACAATTTTCAATCAAAAGTGAATGCATGTACACTCATATTTTAAAGTGATTATTGTGTTGATGATCATATCAATTTATTAATTTAGCGTGCAAGCAATACATTAATTAACAATTAGTATTATGAAATTTGTTAATTTTTTATCTTCATTAAATATCATTTAACCATAATAATAACAATAATAATAATAATAATAATAATAATAATAATAATAATAATAGAAAGAAACCAACATTGAACACAATCAAACTATGCAGATCTTTGTTTTTTGTGTTGTGATCTAAGCTTTTTGTTTGTTCGCTTTTTATTCGGAACATACTATTTGTCCTGAATTTAATTGATAAAAATGAACATAATATTTACTGTATATCAAATTGATGTATGATTCTGTTGAATTATTGAATAAAATACTAATTAGTTTTTAATGAATTCTGTAGACTGTCAAGTGTATTTAAGGCGAAACAAGTAAATAATTTCGAAATAGAATCAAAAAAGGTTCCATATCAATGGATGTTGTATGGAATATTGAAGTTTAACATTACAAATGGCATTGAATGAAATTGTAATAATATTAGAAACAGACTAAAGTTAGAAAGCTTTAAGGCTTTGGGTTTGATCTCTAGTTGCACATTATCAAGGAATCCTATATTATGATAAAAGAGATGATCGGTTCTTATCGGCTACCAGTGATTGTCAGTGACATCAAACGTCCGAATGATTATTCTCTATTTACCTACTAAAATAGCTGGTAAGAATCCACCAAGAAGTTGGTTGAATCTTCACCCATGAGCTCTATGAAACAACAAAGTGTTTTGTTTGTTTTATAACTCTATCCATAATAACTAGGTTTTCACTATTTTTCTCAAATAATCGATTTAGGGGAAACTTCTTAGAATGACACTTACATTAGTCTCATCAATGAACAATACAAGAAAATTGCTTAACCAGATATAATTACTTGTCAAATGCACGTATAGAGGAAATAAATTGCAAACTACATTATGATTGTTAATCATCATGAATGTCCGGGAATGCAGTGCAAGTATTGACGATGACATTAAATAATAAATAATTTCATTGGAGTTTGAAAAATTTTATCAGGAACTTATTGGTCATTTTTAGATGAGTAACAGTTCAGTACAAGAGGATCTAAGCCGTTATTAAAGCTGATGAAATTCAATAAACTTGCTGTGATAGGGTAGGATTTGAATTAGTTGAAGTTGATATCATGTTTTTGTCAATTGATGTGTCATCATTAGAGGAGTTAATATACAACTATGATTTAAATAAAATTGTCGTCCATATTAAAATAAATAATTTCATTTAATAAATATGATGTTGATTTATAGGCTTTGATTTTTGTTGAAGTCATTAGTTTTCACTCTGTATCTTTTTATGCAGCAAATTTAATCATGTTGGTAACAGCTGCCTAGTTTGATCATATTGTCATATACAATAAATTGATTAGGATTTTATTATTTTATATCTAACACTAAAATATCCAATATAGTTTGACCTGAAATGTACAACAAAACATCAAATACACTGAAACAAAAAGTGGTCTTAATAATTATACAGTTTATTTTCAATAGAAATTAATAGAGATTAGTTGTAACTCATGCTGGGCTTCGTCATATATTATTATTGAGTGAAGGAACCAGCATGAACTAAAAAATAATCGACAAGAGTCTCGTCCTAGTATTGAGATCCTTACAAGTATATGATATGCCAGGCACCTAAAGAAGACTAATGATCTTTGAGAACTGTTTCGCTGTAGTCTATTTCATTATTTTTGGTTCCATGCAAAGTGGAAATTTTATTTCTGTTATTATTCAGTTCCCCTTACTTTATTCTCCCACTTAACACATTAACTGTTAGTTTACCATTTTCCATTTATGAACTATGGCTAGTCGATTGTACATACGTTGCTTCAGTTCACAGTCACGATTACACTTGCATTAATGTTAGTTTTTTAATTGATTGACTGAGTGGTCAGGTTTTGTGTACGTATAAAAGAATGTTTGAAATACAGTACGATGCTGTATGGTTGGTTGATCAATTTTGTCTTCTATTATTTCCGGCTTGAGACTAGATAGGCGTTGAGCAGCTATAAACTTTCATTGGCGCTCGCTATTGTATCTTGATGCTCACAATTTTACATCAACCACTTGGTCATATGTATCAATAATAGAAGCCCTTTCAAACGTCATCAGAGTATGCCGATATATTTCGAGATCACCGTTTCCTGTGGCCATAGCATTAACTGTAAATAATTAGATTGGACTAACAATAGTACACATATCCAATTTGTATCGATTGCGTACATACAGTGGTGCGAATTGCAACATCATTAGTGAACAACCATTTCGCTTTTAACACGAATGACTGTCACTAATCATGACTTCTACTTAAGGATTTTGGAACGCTTATGCAAGTTTATCACTAGTGAGTGTTAAATTCTATGTTTCCTTTGAAGCAGTCACAATTTGTACATTTTATAACTTTAACGAGAGAAAAAATTAATAAATGATGAAAAGTGTATTGTCATTATAAAACTCACAGAGGAATTTACCTATTCCATTAATTTAAGATCCATTAAAAGGATGTCGGTTGATACATACATTTACTGTGTTTAGAAATTCTATCTCTCTTTAGGCTAAGTTAATTTAAATATGTGACTGGAGTAATTTTTAAGGTAAAACGTCATCATTCTACTATAGTTACAAAGAAATTACGAAATGAACTACTTCATATCGTAGTTAATAAATCGCAGTGATTGTTTATCCTTTATGTTTGTGCTAGTCAAAGTACAGATTTAGTCAGTTCCTGACTGATACTTAACTAAAACCTGTGAAAATTTATTTTACACGCACATAGTCCATGTAAATTCATTTAGTGCTTTCTTGATCTCTGTTCAGTTTTCGAATAGATTTTAAAGTTTACTTTTTCTATTAGATTTATAATTTTTCAGCATCTTCAATCTGTGCTTGTATCAAAAAGGTATATGTTGATAAGCGTCGAATCATATTGAAAATATAATAATTGTTGTAAGTAAATGTAGTTCAATTAATATATTTAGGTTTATATTACAAATCATTAGTTTAGGAAAAAATTGGCCATTTTTCTATAGTAGTTAAATGAATAGATTTTGAGTTAAAGGTAAGTCAGAATTGTTGTATGATAAAACATAATATTAAGTAGTTTAATTTTATTACAAGTTGAATTGTAACTGGAGTCATTCACTAGACCTAATGACGTGTACATTTTACTTCAGGTTAAATTATTCTCCTCCCTCTAACAATCAAATAAAATTTTATGTTTAAGAAAACTAATCAGCTGCAAAGTGACTGAGTTTGAAATATCAACCCTTTGGGAGCTGACTCAGTGGTCTAAAGGTTAGGAGGTCCTAAACTCGATTCATGATGGAGTCGTGGGTGCGCATATCTGAAGAGTCTTATAGTAGGGCGAAACAGCTATCCAATGCTTCTTAGTTGTCAATGCTTGTTTAGTTCAGGCCACTTCGTGATATCGAATTAATCGTTTGCAATATATAATTAGTTATTTATAATTGGTTTTTGCTTTTATTTATAGTAAAGAAAAAGTAATCTACGCTGATTTGTTGACTAAATATGAAGAAATAGGAATTCGTAAAGCTCTATGTAGAGTTTCATAACTATTCATAGACTTCTTTCATCAACAATTGAAAGGTATTTTATCTTGAGGTTTATAAAATATAGAATAAAACAAATGATACATTAGTAAGCTTCATAATTTCAACCTTACCTGTTAATAATCAGTAATGAATTGAAATGATAGATGATATATTCGGTTGAAACGAATAAATTTAGGTAAAATGCATGATTTAGAAATGAAATAAAAGAAGTTTTGTCATAGATTACTAGCTATTTAATCTGAAGTTATCGCTTTCATAATGTTAAGGTCAATGATAATTGATAATAGTCCAGAAGAGTTAAATAGAGATGTACATAATGAATTATGTATTATTATCAGTTGTATAATAAATAATTGAAACGTATGAATATGTTGACCCACAAACAAGATTATAGACTATACATTTCAATTAAAAAGAGTGAACAGAGAAAACCACTTAATGAAAGGTCAGTTGATTTGTTATCAGATTAATTTGATTTTCGTGTCGTGTTCATAAACAAATTAAAGAGTCTATTCAGTACATTCAGTAAAAGGATCTAGTATTAAATTTACATATACATTCTGTTTTATAATGTCTGTTAGATTATTATGCATCAATAGAAAGCTGTCACGTGCTACACATCACAATGTACAGTTTAAATTCCTTTAGGTGAGTTATTTTTTTGTAATTTATTATTAAATAATTGTGTAACTTGAGGAAGCTTCTCACTGAATAATTGAATGACATTTTCGTCTTTACAGCAACAATTTTTTATGTAAATAAGACTATAAGAACTGTTAATTGTATTGTATTCAATATACGGAATGGTGCTGAGTTGACTGGCTGATAAATTAAATACAGAATCTGATTTTAAAATAATTATTTAAGTAGGTATTAGTAGATAATCTAATAATAAAGTGTTGATTTGCTCAAAACAATTGTATCAATAAAAATATGCCTTGGATATAATTACTTCTTATTTCGTAGAGTAATTAGTTATGTACTTTTAATTTGCAAAGGATATGCTAGTTGAAGTTAAAAATGTATTTGATTATTGTAAAGTTTCAATTCAGATAGTTTAGATTCATGCATACTGCCGATCACATAGAACGCAAATACACTTTAGATTGTAAGCTAAATGATGAGTGCGATGGGATATTGTAATTTAAAAGGAATTAGTCATTTGTAACATATGTAAATATTGTAGACGACTGCAATGTTGTATGTAATGTATTGAGTAGATTATCTGTGTTAAATGCTAAATATTTGGGAGGTTAGTCTAGTGACTTGGATTACGAAAATAACACAACATCACTCATAGAGTTTATCACGTTTTAATACATCTAAATAATATAAAACTCGTCAATACGTGTGTGTGCTATATTTCACGTGTGTATCAAGGTACTTATTTTTATGCAATCATTAGTATATTGAAAATTCATGTTTTCATATCCTACAACGCATTTCAGTTTTACATAATCATAAAGTAAGTGAAAAGCCATTGGAGTAATTAAAAATTAGTTGTTTATAGAATAAAATATGCATCGGTTTGAAAGATGACATGATGTTGTCATCGGTAAAACAGGTAAAGGCATGTAAAAAAAAAGTGATAGTAAAATGGGATACAAAATTTTATATTTTTGCACTAAGTATGAATAGAAACCACTCGTCAGTCCTTACCAAAGGGAATTCATCTTTGCTTTTTGTAAACCAGGGTAAAAAGGAAGTCAGGAATGAAACGTGATGTGCCTTTTGAGATAATACAAAGGATACTTATATATAACGTGACTTTTATAATGTTCTCAGCATTTAATCAAATATACATACAAACAAGATGCATACTCTAGATTAAGTAAACAAAACTGAAATTTTAAAATAATCGACAAGAATGCGCATAGTAGTTCATAAAGTTATCATACTCCTCCATAAATATCAGTCTATCTATAAACACCTGCTTGGAAATATAAATCAAATAGATATTCCATGTATTATATCCTTCAATCATCATTTCAGATTAGGAACTTCAATTAAAAAAGAATGTACTTTCTTTGAACTGTTAATCCACTGTAAAAGATAAGTGAATAAACAATTACCTTCCTGGCAAAATAAAGCAGCTTCAAAGTAATTTGTTTTAGAATAACATTGTTCTAATGGTAAAAAATACCATTGAACTATTGTTATCAGTGATACGAAGAAATTCACTTAGGTACTCTAATAAACATCCAATTTAAATGTAATTCGAAACAACTATGTTTTATTTGTACAAAACTCGAACAGAGGCTACTAGTAGAATTAATTCTAAAATTAGTTACTAGTACTAAGAAAAAAATCTACTTTGTATCATCATAATTAGATACAGTTAATAAAATTTTGCATAGTATAATCTCCTTAAAATCAGATGTTTTTTGATGCCCATCATCAGTTATCAAGTACATTTACTACGAAATACGGCGATTCAGAAAGGTTAACGTGACTTCTTGACACCACTTTTATTTATAAACTATTAGTTTAATTAGCAGTAATATGTAAAATATTAAACAACTTCAGGAAAAAATGGATTGCTCTATATTCGTGACAAGGATATATTCTATCATGACTTCAATTTCGATTATGTGCAAGTTTTAAAAAATAGAAGGCTAGTTTCTGAATTCTAGTGAGTTTGAACACTTTATACTTCATTTAGTCGTTTTTATATTGCTGCCGCATTGACCAGTCACTTATTGTGACTATAAGTTCATCACCATACATCATCTATGTTAATCTCCGTGTTCGATTATTTCAATAGTAGTATAATTTAATACAAGTTAAACATTACATGATTATTATTACTAATAATTTTTGCAGTAGTTTTTCTTGTTAACATTTTTTAGGTATGGAAACCTTTACATATCAAGGGAAACTTCACTGATATACAAGGAGTACATGGTGGAGATGTAAAGGCACGGATTGACAAAGAAAGGGTAGCATTTTTACAATTGAGAAACATCTGGAACTCAAACCAACTGTCAGCCAATATCAAAGTCAAAATTTTCAACCCAAATATAAAGACATTTCTATTGCACAGAGGTGTAACTTGAAAATCTACGAAAAACATCATCCAAAAGATACACTTATTTGTAAACAGCTGTTTGCGCAAAATACTTCAATTTCGTTGGCCAGGTACCATCACCAACATTCTACTGTGACAGAAAAGCAAATCAAATTCCACATGGGAAAGAAATGAGGAGAAAACGCTGCAGGTAAATATGACACACATTGAGGAAATCATTAAACTGTATCACAAGACAAGCAGTAACTTAGAATCGTCTAGGCCACAAGAAACAAGAAAGACCAAACAACATATTACATTGGGGATTGAAGGCAGACATAAAAATATAATGGAAGGCACTTGAAAAGAACTGGAAAGAATATCTCAGTACAGGACAGATTTGGTTGGTGAATGTTGGTCAGTGGCCAATACTCCACATAGGGTAACAGCCATTGAATGAATGAATAAATTTCAGCATTAACAATTCTAATTTGAAAATAGTCCCGAATTTATATCTAGTAATTCTTTATCTAAATGATGTATTTATCACATAAATGGCTATTTTATTATGATCATTAATATTGGACATTTAATTGTAAAACTTGATGAGAATTCATTGAAGAGAATTTCTTTGTTTAAACATCTTTATTTTAATATCTATGAGAAATTTGAAACAATTGAAAATTGTTTTCTCATAGAAAAATGAATAAGCTTGTGGAGTAATTATTTTGTTTTTTCTTCATTTCACATCTTAACATTTTATTGTTGTTACTATTTCATACAAATAATGGGTTCCTGTATTATCATCTACTTAAAAAGTAATAAACAATGCTGTTTATTATTTGGGAATAATGATTTCATTTATTTCATTTTAATTCATTAAAAACAAAAATGGATATATTTAGGAAAAGAACCTAATGAAAATAATACTATCAACAACAAACAATGATCTATTACTTTATGAATATAGAAAAGAATTCAGTGTGAAATAAATATCAGTGCATTTATCTAACTGGATATTGACAAATGGTTTTAGATATGGATTTTCGTTCTCATGAATACTCATTAGGAGAAATCTACTTCTTTGTACACTAACTACTGTTCATATGCAAAGATGAAACTTAAAATTGGATTCAGGTCTATTCGACATATTCTGCAATCGACTATATTCACATAGATATTTTTAAAACCAAGTGCCTAACGAATTGAAGAAAATACTGACCAGGTCTAACATCATATATGATGGCATGATGGCCATGGGTTAGTTTCACATGGAAGTTACTTAACAGCAGTAAATGACTTCTTTAGATTCAACAAACGGAAATGTCTGGTACAAGTTATTACTTAAATTTAAACGTTGATGTCTTCGCAAAAGTTGTGCATTGTTTTGGCAAGCAAAAACACTTTCAGTACACTTATGTTGAATTAAACAGAAATGAGACTGACAAACTCACCACCGGGAATCCCTTATATAACCCGAAACTGTCACTATATTCTGTAACATTTCTGCTAAATGTTAACCATTTTAATATGTAATTCTTTAGTTAGAATAATATTGTATTCCAATTCGATACGTTTTTAGATATTTTATGAAAGAAAGAGGTCAACATTTAATACTTATTGAGGAAGTATTATATTGATAAGGCATTTAGTAATTTTATTACACAATATTAAGTACGATATAAGTAACAAGTAACATCATACATAAGTTTTAATTTATGTAACCAGTTTATATTATACAACTAATAAAAATAAGTAGATTTAGTTCAGTTCATACAATATACATGCCAAGCTGCAATAAAAATGTATATACTCCATACAACATACAGTGAATCCGTAAGAAGATGAATAGAATGAATTAGCACTAGTAACCATGATTTTATTACACTAGAATTGTGTAAAGTACTAAATACTTGGATTAAAAGCAATAAATACCACCATAAAAGCATATTTATGCAAGAATATGGGTGATTGTGAATTGATACAGGTGATCTAATGGAAATTACATTACATTCATTGAATTTTTTGTTTATTTAGAATAAAAAAATACTCTCTAAGTATTGATATTCTGAGAGCTACAGTGATTAATAACCTATAGATATTCATTTAAGTTAATCCACCATTTTGTCTATCAGACTATAAACAAAATATCATATTCAGCGTTTTAATTGATTGTCAGCATAGACCCAAGCACAATCATAGATTACAGTCATTCTAAACTTAGACATCTAAAAAGATACAAACAAAGACTTTGAGAACACATGAATGAGATAAGTAGCAGTTGGTGCCTAACTGGAGACAGTGATGAACAATTCTGTCCGATTCCCACATAATTGGATATCATTCCTGATGCTGCTACCTGTTAAGTGGAAATCAGGGAATTTATTCTATTTATGTTTGATTAGATCTTAATGATAACAAGTGTGTTTGTGATTTAGCATATACTAAATATTGTTTTAAGTAAACATAGTTACAGTGTTTAACCGTTTCCTGTTATGGTAACCATTATTGCAAACGTGAAGTGTATAGCAAGTTTCCTACAAATTGGTAGTGTACTTTTTACAATTCATAATAATCAACATACCAATTTACTATATGCTATACTTCTGTAAGAAGTTGATTTTTTTTTACACAAATTCAACATTTTAGCAAAGACAAATTATTACAATTACTAATATTCCTTGTAATAACGCAATAGGGCTATTGAAACTAATATTATTTAAGTATTTCAAACCAGATTGCAACGGTCAGTTGAATTCATTTCTACAAGAGAGACTTTAAATGGTATAAACAGTATAGTTAGCTTAATCCATTGAAGTATAAAAAGCATTTCCTTACATGAGCACAACATATAGTTAATTGGTATGTTGATTATTATAAATTGTAAAAAGTACACTACCGATTTGTGGGAAACTTGCTATACACTTCACGTTTGCAATAATGGTTACCATAACAGGAAACGGTTAAACACTGTAACTATGTTTACTTAAAACAATATTTAGTATATGCTAAATCACAAACACACTTGTTATCATTAAGATCTAATCAAACATAAATAGAATAAATTCCCTGATTTCCACTTAACAGGTAGCAGCATCAGGAATGATATCCAATTATGTGGGAATCGGACAGAATTGTTCATCACTGTCTCCAGTTAACCAAAAAACTGCTAAGTATCTTATTTCAAGTGTTCTCAATTTTTACTTCGTAATCAACCTCCTAATTAAGAAAGATTCCTGTAATTGTTTTATGCTTTACTATTGAACAAATTTTTGCCAACGGATGGAACATTCAATTTCGCTAAATTTATTTCTTACTACTATTTGTGAAACCAAATTTTCAGCTTTAAATTTGTTTTCGTGAATAGCCACATATTTTCGAACTAGTAGACGTTAGTGATTTAGGTGGTTATTGTGCATACTTATGGAGTGAGGTCGTTAACAAAGCACAAATAGAAAGTACATGACACTTTATCAAATGAAATTAATATGAGGCTCACGAAATGGGCAAACTTGAAAACGTAATCACCCTGAGTAACCTTTACTTTCGCCTATTTAAATAAACCATACTAACAAGTTCATTTAACCTCTTGAATCAAAGTGATATATTCATGCAATCTATTCTTTTAATGACTTTTGTAAAGCAAGTGTAATGAGCATTGTGATGTGAAGCGAAAGCACTTCATTTTGCCTGTTTCGCTTCTTCCGCATAGGCATAAAACCGCTTAAATAAGTAGAATATTTTGTAAGTGTAATGTGGAATTTAACATGCAAGTAACATTCATTCGATTTCGCTAGTGAATAGCAAACATACTGAAGTTCAATTTATAAATCAATAGGATAATAAGATATTACCTAAACTATTAATTCTGTGTATTTATACAATTTATCTATCATGAAGTAGTTGATCAGAGAGTGAAATGGATCCATGTTATTAACCACATAACCCAACTGTCTATGCCTGACTCTTTAAAACCCACAAAGGAGCACCAGTTTTTGAATTTACACGTGTTCTGTGATGCGTCTGAAATCGGATGTGGTGCTGTGGTCTACAAACGCTCTCGGTTAGGCGATCAGTTAGTTGTAAGGATTTTACTCGGAAAAGCAAGAGATGCTCCTCGTAAATCTATCACTATACCACGTTTAAAATTAAATGCAGCTGCCTTAGCAGTTCGATTGTTTTTGATTATTAAGATACAGTTTGATTACTATAATGTGGTGACGTTTTTGACTGATTTTATGACAGCTGTATATTATTTTAGGAATGAGTCAGAACGATATTCATATTTGTTGCAAATAGAATATCACGAATCAGGGAATTAACTCCTATGGATCATTGAAGACATATACCATCGAAATTGATCCCAGTCGACTTACAATCAAATGACACTATAGATGCAAGGGTGCTTATAGAAAAGTGCCTTGACGGTCCAAAATTCTTAGAAGAATCGAAAGAAAATTGGCCCAAAAGAAAAGATGAGCCTTTTGTCTGTAAAAGCACATTAAAGATAAGATCTTATATATTTCTGTTCCAAGCTATTTCTGGGTACTTTGGATTATGACCATTGTTTAATTATTATTTTAGTTGGCATAAACTATTAAGGGCCATAGAATGGTTACTGAGATTTGGTAAATATTTTACGATAATTTATGATCATTGTGACAATAGTTTTGGTATCAAGCGATTAAAACTTTGCTATATACAACAAGAGAAAAATGCTATTATTAAGTCTACACGATGTGAAGTATGGGGAGATGCATCATCAGAAAGAGGCCAAGATTTTCTAGAGCTGAAGATACATAATGAGAGCTTAAACCTCGTTGTCGAACAAGGGATAGTCAGAGTAAGCGGAGGCATAGATTGTAATGATATGTTGTTTGAAGCAAGATACCCGATAATTTTTCCTAAAAAACATCCGGTTTCGTGGTTGATAATCCTGCACCACTATACTAACTGACTTTGTTTTGTTGATATGTTTTAACTCTGTGTGTTCTTACCAGCGGGCTTTAGTTTATCAGTAAAATTAAAGGCCATACGCCGGGGAGGATGGTAACTAACATTGTAAAGGTTATCCATGTCTATGTGCTACTTGCTGTCCATACCATTAACTTAATTATTAATTTCTGGTCTTACACCAACCACCAAAAAAATAATTGTAATAAATAACTTATTGGTGCTTTTAGTACTTTTTCAATACTCTGAAATAGCACTTTTGACTAAGTCACTTGAACGAAAGTGGTTCTCTTTAAAGAATGATATTTCAACAAGAGGTTATTAGTCTTTAAAACTGAAGGCTAATTTTTGCTGCGGATTTGAATTACCTGTCAAAAATGTCTGATATTTTAATCAAATCAATTCATAGAGGAAACTACATTTAGATCCGCACAAACATGACCAAAAAATACCTAGATAGCACTGAGATTACAAACAATAAATCTTACTGAAAAGTAATGAGCTTTAAATTCATTTGCTAGTATGGATTCATTATTCAGTCGGTAAATAGAGAATCCTTTTCAGAACGATGAGACAGCGTAATCTGTGAGAATTTAAGAAATTGAAGTTTAACTTTTTAATGTCATAGATCTGTTGCAGGTGAAGAATCGCTATATAACATGATGCGCAAACCTATTATGATTTTAGACTTTTAGACTTTTCTGCAATATACGCTCATAACCAAATAGAAATCTAACTCATTATCTTCACATCTGATGAAAAGTATACTGTGTTCAAACTACCACTAAACTTCGATGTGGTTACAAGTGTAGTTATCGTTTCACGCTTAAATAGTAGTGAACATGTGTAAAACAACTATCTTTCACTTAGATTCTAAAGGGAAATTATCATCGAATAGAGAAAATACTCTTAAAGAAACGAATTTATCACTAAATAAATCTTGTCGATTAAAGGTTTCTTGTAATAGAGTGTTGTGAAGACTGTAAAATTTGATATTACGAATTGATCTGAGTTAGGCAGCCATTAATAACCAGGATGCATTGCACAGTTAGTTCATCCTAGTATGGGACTCTTTACCTGTTTTCATCCGTGATGACAACGGAAATATAACCTAAGTCCTACAAACTCTACGACAAACGCTTAACCATTAGATCACCTAACCGGCTTCTAAAATTGGATATTTCTAAATCAGGAAGTTCGTGAAATACTTATACAACCTCATTCATTGACATCAGTTGGTAATTGCCTCATAATCGATGTGGCTGAACTCCACTGGCTAGACTTTATTTATGTATTTTACTATAGTGCTGATTTTATTAAACAACTAGTAAACATAAGGGGGCGTTTATTTAGTTATGAGCTTTAAAATGTCTACAGTTAGTGTAGAATATAAATTTATAGTTCTACATGGGAAAAGTCTGTAGTTCAATCCCTGTTTAAGCAGTGCAAGCTGACTAATTTTTACATAGAAAATGCATTAACTATTCCCTTGATAATAAAGACTGCTAATAATTAGCAACATAGCTTGTTCATTTTGAATACATATTAGTACTCTCTATAAATATACCTGTTTTGATTTTTATTGTATATCAAAATACTGTATCGGGACATGTTGAATAGCTTCGTGTTTGGCTGAATAGAATTGTAATCAGAGAAAACTAGATTTATTAATAATAAACGTTAATTTATTACTACATGCTTGATTTGTGTAAAAAATTTCTGGTACTAGAAAACAAATTTACACTTAAAATATTCCTGAGTAAAATCGATTTTCTTTATTTAGATACATACATCACATTAAAATAAGTTCCCATACCAACTAAATTTATTCATAGTAAAATCTTCAGACAGTCAGCTATGAAAACCTTTTACAGCGTAGTACATATTTGCAAGAAAAAGCAATATGAAATATCTTTGTCGTAAGTTATATAAATGATTGATTATGCAATTGAATATCATTCTACCAAAGAATGATGAGCAGACAAATGAACTACTTTTCATAGTAGTTTAGCTTGGGATTAATGGATATAAACAGATTAGTAAAATAAACCAAAATATCTCAAATTATTACGATATTGGCATAGATGATTGTTTAGAGATTTTAGACGGCTTGACTAGTTAAAATCTGAGTAATTTAAGGTATGATGCGTTAAATTTTGTGTGTGGAATCCATCATTTTACTGATAGGTTTAACATTTGATGTCTAAAGATTCTCATTAATTCCTGTAAAAGATATTTCCTCTGATTTTCTGACAAAATTACTAGAAATGTTTACTTTGGCACATGTTTCAACTTGTAAATTGATTATTAGTCGAAGCGGGATTCCTTAATATCTTTGTGAAGTGTTTAGGTTCAATTTAGTAAAAGTCAATAGTGTTTTCTCAAGGAAAATGTATGTCTAGTGGAGGTATGATAACACTCGTGAAGTACGTTGAACAGAAAATGAGGCGTATGTCACAAAGTGATGATCCCAATTTATCACAAATCCGCTTGATTAATAATGTTACTTAATAGCCAAGCTTTTACACAGATAAAATGAGAACTCACGGTCCTAAGTTTAATTCACATTGATAACTCAAATTTTCACTATTGATTATTCTCATTTAAAGACAATATATGTTGATTCTTATTCAGGTTTTAGAGTTTTCTATACTTGAAATGCAAATTCCTTCATATTTTACATGTTTTCAACTTAAGCTAAGTAACGAAGAATATAGAAAAAGTCATCAGAACAATGAAAGTACTAACTAATGAAAACAATACAGTACAATGCTGATAATTTGTTTTGAATCATTAGTACTATTTCGAAGAATAAAGTCTACTCGTATTATATCTACTTTAAAAAAAATATTATGCAATAAATTTATTCATGAAATCACTTACACTAGGGACTGTTTATGAACAATGAATAAAATAATTTAGGGTTAAATTACAATCAACTTTATGTTTATTAACATGGACAGCTAACCTAGTTTTGTTACGGTTATTAGGACTTCTAGAAAAATACAGCTAGTTATACATGAATTCAGTTGAATATGTATATTCCATTGGGAAATCATTTTTTTTAGTTGATTAAGTGTTAATAAAAGAGGATGTTAAGCATCTTCTAATTTTATTTTATGACACTAAGTTGTGAATTAGATTGTGGATGTTAATGTTTCACAATCAACAGAAAAAAAACATAAAAATTATGAAAAGTTGAATAGATCCTAAAAGATTGTGATTAGACGAAATAATTTTGTAAATGTAAACAGTAGTGTCGTTATTAGATGATTACCTAGTTTACGTTTAAATTTAGAGGTCTAATTGTTTTAGTTTTCTACATTTGGTAATAAATTTGTTAGATAACGTTTGATGAATAACCTTATTTAGGTGTATAATTAAGAAACAACTCTGCTTCTGTTTTCATCATTATTGGTTGAAACAGGAGTAAAGTTGTCAGTTAGGACATTATTATTTTTCTTCCTTACAACTATGAAATAATATTTTCAACTCAACAGACAAATTATAAACTAACGTCTCTTGTTTAAGAAGTAATCCACCGTCTGGTAATTGTACAGTTTTTTCTGTTAAAAATTTTTTTATAATGTTACCATAATCGTGAAAGTTGTGATTTCATTGAAATGTGAACTGTTAAATTGTGACCAAGTAGTCTACAGTTTAAGAGCTTCTAAAATAATCTGTTATTTCAAACGACTTCCTGACAGCTTACTTCAGTTAAAATAGAGAGTTTTGATTGTTTTACATGTATTAAATTGCTATATTCATACGGCCTTCATATATCTACTTGTTCTCATCGGTTTTATGGTTGAATGATCTTTTATATAAAGGTTGGTAGATTGAGCCTACGTTGACATGTCTGTTGACTACCAACTGATCATAGAAGTTGGTTTAATTTCTCTGATAGTAGGCTGTTGCTGATGGTTTCCGGCCAACGGACATACAGTATTTTGTGTAGACAGTTGTTTATAAATACTTGTACCCTTCTGAGGATGTTTGAAGTAATTCACCACGTTTCAGCTTCATACAACAGGACTGTCTTGACGTTCGAATTGAGCAGACTGGTTTTGAGGTTGGTTGACAGTTCTTTTGAGTCCCATATGTTCTTCAACTGTAGGAATGCTGCCCTTACTTTTCCGATCCTTACCTTAACATCTGCATCGGATCCTCCTTGTTCATCGATGGTGCCTACCAGGTACGTGGAAATATCCACTTCTTCCAGAGTTTTTCCAACAAGTTCGATTGGGTTGGTGCTCCCTGTGTTGTATTTGAGGATCTTGCTCTTTCCTTTATGTACGTTCAGGCTTATTGATGTCGAGGTTACTGCTACGATGGTTGTCTCCACTTACATTTGTTGATGTGCATGAGATAGAAGAGCTAAATCATCTGGGAAGTTCAAATCATCAAGTCGCATCCTACTTGTCCATTGAATTCCGTGCTTCCCCTCAGATGTGGAGGTTTTCATAATCTAGTCAACCACTAGAAGGAAGAGAAGAGGCGCGAATAGGCAGTCTTGTCTGACTCAGGTTCTCACTGAGAATGCATCTGTCAGCTGTCCTCCATGCACGATTTTGAACTGTAGTCCGTCGTAAGAATTCCGGATGATGCCGATGAGCTTCTCTGATACGCAGTGGTATAGAATAAGTTTCCATAGTGTTCTCCTGTCTACACTGTCAAACGCCTTCTTGTAGTCAACGAAGTTGATGTACAGTGACGAGTCCCATTCAGTTGATTGTTCAACGATGATCCGTAGTGTTGCGATTTAGTCTGTGCATGACCGATCTTTACGGAAACCATCTTTTTGATCTCAAAGTTAAGCATCCTTTGAATCTTTCATTCTGTTCAGCAACACTCTGATAAAGACATTACCTGGTATTGACAATAGTGTGATCCGTCTGTAGTTCTCACATTTACCCAAATCTCCTTTCTTTGACATCTTGATAAGGTATCCCTCTTTCCAGTCTGCCGGCACTTGTTCTTTCTCGCAGATTCTCCTGAATAAAACGTGGAGCATCCTTGACGTTACATCTATATCTGACTTGAGTGCTTCAGCTAGTATAATGTCAGGTCCTGCTGCTTTCCCACTTTTAATTTGTCTGATGGTCATCCTGATTTCTTCCATCGTTGGTGAAGCGACATTTATCGGAAGATTTGTAGATGCTGCTTCGATGTCTGGTGGGTTCAGTGGAGCTGGCTTGTTCAAGAGTTCCTCAAAGTGTTCTATCTATCTGTTCCTATGTTCTTGAATCTCGGTAATTGGCTTGCCTGTGTCCTTGACCGGTAGCTCTGGGTTACTATATTTCCTGCCAGTTTCTTCGTTGTGTCATATAGCTGTTTGATATTTCCTTTTCTTGCAGCTTCCTTCACTGTCGTTGCGAGGTCTTCGATATATTTCCGTTTGTCCGCTCTAATGTTCTTCTTTACTTGTTTATTTGCTTCTGTGTATTCAGTTTGTGCCTTGATTTTCTCTGCTCTTGTTCGGCTGTTGTTGATTTCTGTCTTCTTGTTCCTCCTTTCTTGAATTTTGCTCAGGGTCTAAGTGGAGATCAATTTCTTATAATGATGCTTTTTGCGACCCAGAACCTCCTGACATGTTGAAGCTAGTGCTTCTTTATTCCTTTCCAGTTGTCCTCCCCAGTGGTTTCTTCTTCTTTCAGTATATCTTGTAAGGCTTGGAACCTGTTGTTGAGAGCTGTTTTGAATTCCTTGAGTTTGTCAATATCTCGAGGAAAGGCTGTATTGAACCGTTGTAATGCTATTACTTCAGTTGTCCATTGCTTCTTTAGCTTCAGTTTCATTTTGGTAACCACCAGGTGGTGATCTGAAGCTACATCAGCTCCTCTCCTAGTTCTCACATTTTCCATTGATATTCTGAATTTTTTATTGATGCATATATGATTGATTTGATTCTCTGTAGTATGGTCCGGTGAGACCCATGTAGCCTTGTGTATGCGTTTGTGGGGTAATATTGTACCACATACAACCATTATGTTTAAAGCACATGAATTTATAAGTCTCTTACCATTCTCATTTCTTCCTCCCAGTCCCTATCGTCTCATGACGTCTTCATATCCAGTGTTGTCCATTCCGACTTTGGCGTTTAGGTCCCCCGTCAGGAATGTCAGGTTCTTCCCTGGACACTTCGCTATAATTAATTGCAGCCTATCACAAAACTGATCTTTGTCCTCGTCGTTGCCGTCGATGGTGGGTGCATAACATTTGATAATAATCATTGCAATCCCCTTCTTCATTGTTTCGAAAGATGCTTTGATGATCCTGGGTTCATGTGGTTCCCATCCTACAAGTACATTACGTGCTTCTTTAAATAGCATTATTGATACTCCCTGGGTGTGCGGAGCATTCTCCTTTTCGAGGCCGGAGTATAATAGCACCTCTCCTATAGCGAATGTTTTCTGTCCAGATTGAGTCCAATGGGTCTTGCTGATTCCGAGCACTGTCAAGTTGTATCTCTTCATTTCTGCAGCTATTCGATTGGTCTTCTCGCTCTTCCACATTGTGCAGAAATTCTATTTACATATAAAAGTGTTTGCTGTGATTGTCAAAAGTAGCATCGGTCTCATGACTTCTAAAGAATCTCGACTTTCACCATGAGGCGTGATTAACATTCCTTCCACTTCCAGGGCAGAGTTTAAATAGTTTAGTTTGTTTAATCTGGTTAGCGTTTTTTAGCATGCTTGTGTTTTCCGGAATGGGAATGCTAAGTTCATGCCTAGCCCTTCTCCTTTACCCTGGCTTGGGACAGGAAGCAGCCCTAGAAGAGCTATAGGCCGAGTTTCATTGTATCGTAGGACATGATTATTTTGTGATTGCTTGTCTGAAACTTATGTTGAAAGTGATAGAAAGATCCTAACTGCCAGTCAGATTATTCGCAATCTTGTAAAGTACATTTGGCAATTCTTGTGTTAGAGTCCTTTCTATTAACATATCTGATGATATAGAAATAATTATTTTATTAAATTGAGAATGAACTACTTAACTGAATTTCACTTACCTCTGATCTTTTTTCATGATTCGTCGTGAACCTGCCAGAGTTTGATTAAATCGATTGTAAAACCGTTAATAGTCGGTTCACATTACTGTTTCTTTGCCTTTTAAATGTAATCTTCTATTCTCACAACAACAGCATTTTGTCGTCCAGTAAAATGACTATATTTTCTCCTGTCCTTTAATTTTTTTAGGACGTTTTATTTTTAAATTGTTGATGTGATCGTTTTATTTTTCTGCATATTTAGAGAAACAATAATACTGCATATTTTTTGTTATGTTTTCTCGTTTAATCTTGATATCTGGAACGACAGCTTGAAAGCTTCAAAGAATAAGTTTTCCCGAGTCTTCTCAGGTGTTGTTATTTAATACTTTATGAAAAACACTGAGTTCTTTTATGGATATTTGTTGTTTAAATAGATTTGATACTCAATCATTTATTGATTCTATAGTTGGTTGTGTTGTTAATTTGACGAATTTTCTCTGAACTTGCTTCTACTATGTTCCCTACGCAATCTGCATAAAAAGTCAACTACACTATTTATTAATGACCAGTATTCTAGGTTGATTAATTTCCTTGAAGTTGTCTATCCGATGTCAGTAGTACGTTGATATTTCTGTGATCAATAGCAAGTGTCTACCATATTAACTTTAACAAACTTTTTTTAAAATTGTTTGGCAAGTTTCATAAAGACTAGACAATTAATTATAAGTATGTATTTGACGCCAGTTTGTAGGAGTTGATAACAAAACATTCACTGAAAAATGATAACTATTCTAAAATGAAGGTGTGTTCTGCAGAGAAGTAACCCCGCATTTTTGAACAGACAGAAAATTGGAAAACTTGTAGTATGTGGAGATGAAGTTAACCCTGAAAATAGCTTCAAAAGCAATAAGAAAAGTCTCAGAATAAAACTTGTTGGAAAATTCGACAGAGACAAACACACACATTTAAGCTGAAAATTTTTATCATTTTGAGACAAATTACAAAGTTTTGTAACACTATCTTTTAAATAAGATGCTATGTCCATTTAATTATGAAGTCATCAGTTCTATCATGTAAAATCAACTCACAAAGTCATATATATCTTAAAAATATGCAGATTGCTTCATCTGTATCAACACTTGCTTACTTTCATCATTTATTGAATTGTGTTTTACAAAGTTGTTCAGTATTCACCAACATGTTAAATTATAAGCTTTTTGACAAACTAAAGTAAACAATGAAGTCGGTGATTATAAACAATAAATTAAGCTTACTTTTGAAGTTTGAAGACGTGTTGATACATTTAAACAGTTGGGAGAAATGTAGGCTAAAGATTTAAATAAGATATCAGGTAATAGTTATCAATGGATGTATTATCGACAGATTTTATTTCATTTTTCTGATTTATGCACTAAAATATTGACCTTGAATTATCAAATTCACGTTTTAACTTAACTTGTTTAAATTGATCTATGTGATAAGAGATTATTGAATTTATTTACGAGATTTTAAGAATAAACAGCTGTTCAAAGTGTATTTTTAATCATTTGCACAGTTCCCTTTAGATTTATATTTGTTTCAATAAATCTACGGTATAGAACATATTGAAATCTAATGTCGATTTGATATCCCAAATTGTTCTTAATTTAACAACCACTGATCACCAAAAATCACTTGATAGCTGTTTAGTCCAAATATAGAGCTCTTCAAAAGTGTGCATCCATGACCTCACCAGAGATTAAACCTAGGACCTTCTGGCTCGGTGAGTACTTTTTCAGTAAACTACTGAACCACCTAATAACGGTGGATATTTTTAATTTAGTTTAACCATATCGGATGTGAGATAGTTGCCCATCGATTACAAAGGATGGGGTCGCGCATATTTGTCTCTTATTGGTTGAGTTAGAAACAACTACTGTTGGATGCTGGTTTGATAGTCGAATAGTAAAGCATTCGAGGCAGTGTCAGAAGGTCCTTGGTTCAATCCCTGAAGGAGTCGTGGATTCACCCTTCTGATGAGTTCCATACAAGGACAAAGAGTCTGTTCAGTGCCTCATTGTGGTAAGTGGCTACCTAATTCAGACCAATTCGTGATACTAGATTAATATTTAGCTATCTCTACAACCCTGAATTGAAATGTAATTTCTTGCTGATGTATTAACTTTATAGACATATTAGTAAAATGTGATTAACTCACATATTTTTGTAAATTTGATAGTCATCATCCCACGCAAATTGCCGACTAAAATGTCTACGATTGTGCCGTACCAGTTATAAACCATTTAGATGCTCATAAAATTCAAATATTTAATATTCGTTCTTGTTACTTGATGACTTGTCTCTCAGAGCTATATTAAAAAGTATCATAACTTAAAAATTTGGGTTACAAAGATATCCCCACCTGAAATACTTCTCTACTAAAGAATAACTAATTTAATAATAATGGCATGTTATTCACACACTTGGTGAGCGTCATCTAGCGTATAACGTAGATTCAGAATTTTCATTTTATAACCTTTAACTACTAAATATCTGATTAATTTTATCACATCGTCGAACGGTTTATGCACTATTACCTGAAGTGACATTTGTTGTTGCTGCCTTAATGCACAAATAGGGATGAAAGAAAAGCAGTAAGTTCTCAGATGCACTTCTACACAGTACAATGTAAATCTATGACTAATACAGTGTTAATTTACATAGAAATAATTAGTGGGTTAATATGTTTGTGAAAACATTTGTTAAAATATTTATTTACGCAAAACAAGGATCATCGAGACAATCAAAGTTAAGAAAAGAAAACAGAGGTAATGTGAAAATCATTGTGAATCACACTCTACTCTGGATATAATATAAATATTACCAGGTTAGGTTTATCGTAAGTACAAATTATTTTTGCATGCATAAGCGGATGAGAGATTAAATTTTCTTATGTCTTAGACCATTAAACCTTATTATACGCCAAAAATAACACTTGTGCAACATCAAAGAAGCTGACTTGACATCAATTTTATGGCCTGTCTCAATTAGGTGTTCAGCGATAACAGATGATGAGTGTTTGTCCTGTGCACCTATTCTGTCATTCGTAGTCATTGTTTGATAAGTTATTTAGATATATATTCGACCGTCTTTACACATAAATCACCATTAGTCCTCCCTAGATATGTGTGTTTACACATATCTACCAATCGTCTCAATGACCCTTGTTTTTTTTTTACATATAAATGTCTTGACAAGTCTTAACAAGACACACATTAGGAAAATCCTCAAACTGTGTCACAAGACAAGCACTAACTTGGAACCATCAATATCAAAGGAAAAAAAACCAAAGAACATATTGAATTGGGAGTCGAAGGCAGACATAAGATATTTGATAGTACTTAGGAAGAACTGGAAAGAAGAGCTTAGTACAGGACAGAGTTGGTTGGTGAATGGTGGTCGGTAGCCTATGCTCGACATGTGGTTACGAGGATTGATCGATCAATTGATTGTTGTGTTATAATAATGTAACGACTATATTCAGAATGTATTTGGATCTTCTCGTTTCATATACACCCAGTTGACGAGCTCCAAACGGGACGAAATGCGCTTTCTGGGTTCCGATTATCAGTCACAATCCAAATCAAACAATCTAATAGTTAGCTGTGATGTCTTTTTATTTCGATACTTCACCTTTTTAAGTAGTTTATTGAACTTGAAAGAAAATAACTGAATTAAATAAACAAGCCATAATTTCCCATGCGTGTTTATTTTGATTAACCAGTGGATCATTAAATACAAACTAGTATGAACATTTTTTATTAGAATATAAAAGTCAGCTGACATTTGTTTGTAATTAAGAAAATGTTTTGTCTTTTAATCATTTGTTATAATTCATGTTAGTTCATTTAGGATTTACAATTAGTCAGTAGATGTTTTTAGCTTCAGTTGACACAGTGTTTTCTTTTTTAGATCTGAAGTAACTCATGCGGTAATGAAATAACATTCTACCTCATAAATCTTATTATAAATACTTTTCTAATGTAACGTTATTTTCTGATTAAATATCCAATAAATGATTATTCTACAACTATTCTTTGAAGTTATCATGCATCAAAATATTATTATCCTATTTATCATGTATCTACTTTGTTAAATCATAACCCTATTTCATGTTTACGTCAAATAAACAACAAAAAAAAAGAATTGTGAATAAATTGTTTGGAAATGTGAAATTTATGTCTTTGAACTATTAGATAATGAAATAAACTCTGTCAATAAAAAACGTGAAACTTAACTATGTCAGTTACTTTGTAAATTCTTAACATGATTAAAACAATCTATTTTATTAATCTTTTGCACTGTTTTCATTCATTGTATTTATAATACAAAACTTTACCACCGATATTCACGTAAATCAATCACACGGTATTCATAGTAAGTTGATTGTAAAAGCACACTGTAGATGATGATGAAGAAAATTTTCAAAAGCCTTATGCTAACCAAAAATGTTTTTGCTTTCAAATAAGTACAACAACTGCTGATCTGATCTGTGTTTTAGAGAACTCACTGACCTGACAAATATTTTTGTTTAAAGTTTATTTTTGATTAAAAGTCTCTGCATAACAGCATGCTGATGTTAGTAACAAGACGATGCCAAATAGAAAAACTTCTACTTATTGTTGAGTTAGATATTGTTTAGTTTTCTCTAAAATCCTAAAAGTAACCAATACAATAACCAACTTTGTAGTGATCTTTAAGGCAGCATATCAACTATGTAAATTAGATGAAAATTGACAGTTTTTCGATTCATCCCTACGATAGAATGGTTACTAACAAATTATTCAAAACATCATTCTTCAATCTGCATTACTATCAACAGGTTATTTGTCTACACGTTAATAGATTTAATATACTTGATACTATATTAGTTTTGTACATTTATGATGTCTAAATGAAACGATAATAGATATTCCATCTAGGTCCCAAAGTAAGGTCCTATTAGCATTTCGCATTGATCGATTTCTGCTCTTAAGTATCCATCCTGATGTAGTGTTAGATTACAAGCATGTTTAATCAAATATGTAATGGTTAAAAAATATCTAACAAACTGTGGCAGATTAATCTTTCAATACAACAAATATTTAAAGGTTGGTTTTAAGAATAACATACACCGAATACACTTATTTACCTTGTAGTGTCCGCATCAAAACAATTCTGTAAACTGGAAAGTTCATTAAAATGCCTCCAAGTCACTGACGATAATAAGCATAGTTATTGATTGTCGTCAGACATGAACTTTGACACAAAAATCATGAATAAATTGATTTAATCATAGTATGACAGTTCATACATGCAAATAATTGAAATAAACTTCGTGAGTTTACAGTTCATTGATTTTGATGTCTTAATCTAACCGAATTATTTAATAGGTAAACGAAATAAATTAGACACTTAGTGAAAAGTGAATTGACAACACCTGACCTCTAAAGGTCTGCAGGTAATAAACTGCATGTCACTTACCATTTCATGGAAAATGAGAAAACAAACGAATTTCATCCCATCGTTGGCGTTCTATTTAAATTAATCTTCTTTATAAAACAACACAAACTGCTTAAAAACAATTTGATTTAGACAGTTAATTTGCCTTAGTTTTTAATTTGTCACGTTTAGATATAAATTTTAAAAACGCAAACTAGGAAACTATGTAGCAGCTTCTGATAACCCAAGACATATTTGACTGACTGTATATTCTTAGCTTGGCGTGTGTTTTACACTATGACAAAATAGAGGAATCGATTTAATCTGTGCGATTGAGATTTTCTTTGTTGAATTTTAGGCTTACGGAAATAAATTATCTCGTATCAGCTAACTGCATCCTTTACATTACTCATAGAACCTAGTCGAGTACCCAAGCTTTGAGTTATATGAGTGAATTTCTTTTAAGAAGCCTTATTGATACCTAGCATTATCCAATCATCAAGTCAAACAGAAACCACTAACAGACGTTTCACAAATCCAACATTATTAATTCCACAACTGTATTACTTGTTACAAATACTACAGTCTATGCCTTCTAACTGTGACAGAAATATGTTTTGTGTTTTCCGATTATAAATGGCTCATTATTTGGCTTTTGGTAGTGTCGAGAATAATAATAGTGATATACAAAACTCTCTAATCTGGATAACAAATCTGTTGTATTGTGTAATTAACATAATGGTTATAAGTGTGGTTATTTGTATTGAAATGAATTAGCAAGTTGGCACTTGAATTCTTAAATTTCAAGGGGTATTAATCACTGAATATGATAGGTTTTAGTAGTACTGCGATTTCGTATAATGCAGCCACTAGTCCGAGTAGAGCGCTTACTGGTGCAGATGTTGGTCTAATGTTAACTAATAGTACAAATCTTCTTGATCTAAATTAGATGATATTGTTGTCTAGCTTCCGCAGACTTACTATGAAGTCACAGTATAGCTCCGAAACTTAAGCTACCTTATCCATAGTATCCAGAGTTTCCTGATTCTTCATTAAGTGTTATCTAGAAGATAGCTTTATCAAGCAAGAATATATTTGAGAAGATAGCTATGCAGGTACATAGGTAGACTGTGACTCTCGCTGCTGAACACATTGAGCTTACTCTGTACGCCCAACTGTTTATGCTAACTATTGTTATGTGATCAGTGTTAACGCACTAACCCTGCAAACAGTTTAATCTAAGTAATTTAGTTACACTTTGCTGGAAATGGTCATAGCTTAGAAATCGAGGAAATAAATGGTTATTTGTAATCAAAAGTACAGAAACATTTTGATGATTTCAAAGGTGAATTTCAATGTATTTTTTTTAATTTTCAGTTGAATGATATTTCATATAAAAAATTGGTTGAGTATGTCTTTGAGAATTGAATTCGGATCTAATTCAAACGACATCTTATCAATCAATATTTCACAGGATTTAATAAAATAACTCTTTTCTCAGGATGCCTATTGAATTTGATCCTGTAACTTGACCAATAAATTTCATCGTCTTATTGAAGTTATTTTCTCGTGAGGAGTATTCATAATAAAAGTTGGTTCAATAGTAAATATAAGTCTACTAAAGTAGGAAATCTTTAATCGTTATTAACTATTCTTCAAGTTGTACATTATTGTTCTCATCGAAAGTATGTTAGTTGTTAATTTGAATGTTGAACATTACTTCTATTCACATTTCTATTATTTCAACATATTTGAGAAAGGAAATTTTGTTTTTTAGGGTTTGTTTAAATGTATGAAATAGAAAAAAGAAACCAACAGACATCAGCTAATTCTGTTGTTGAAAACGATGCATCAAATTACTATGACGACATAATATACCATGCAATTGTTCTTACTTATTGTTTCGTATTCATCATTAGTTCAGGATATCGTTTATCTATCTATTATAATCATTTCTGAGGTAATTGAAAAACCTGCAACGATTATGAGTGGCTGATTATCATTTCTGAAGAATCGTATCATTCTGACAATTTTAATCAATATTTACGTTATGAGATTTATTTTGAGCATTTATGTTTACTTATATTCTGAATACTGTGTATAATCTCAAGGGAATCTTATAGACGACTCGTGATTTAGCAAAACATGAAAAAGCGTTAATTAGATACGTAAAGACATTATTAATACATTTACTTCAAGACAAAGTAAAATATAGTGATATTCATTGAGTACTAATTTTGTTTTCTATTAAATAGTTTTTCAATTTTTCGATGATAAACGTTGAAAGCGCTTGCTAAACATCTTTAGGTATGTTTACTAGCCTAAATTAAATGATAAGAAAGTTAAGTAGTTGACATTTTTTGTGGTGTTCTACATTATATACGTCAGTTTAATTTAATAATCGAGATCAAACAAAAATTGGTCAAAGGGATATACGAGAATAAATTAAGTTAATGGAGTAACTTAAAAGCTAAATTTAAATAAATCAAGTACCTTACAACTTGAAGATACTCAGAACACTGTATCTGAAAGCCAATAGTAGTTGATAGTGTTAGTAAAAATAAGTATGGCGTGGAATTAAAATCTACGGACAGCAACTTAACGAACTATTATTTCAGAGTCAAATAATTCTGATTTTATATTTTTTCGTCTACTCAGATGGAGCCAACTAATCACTACAGTAATATATTATGTTATATTTGCTTAGTGTTATTTAACTTCATTTTGTGAAAGCAAACCAATCATTTTTGCATTTCTAAACAATGAATAATTTTCATTCCAGCATGCATATCAACTGTCAGTAGACGTGTTTGGATTCATTTTCAATGAATTCTTTATTTATCAAAGTAGTCTACTTATTAACTAACAAATATTATAGGGTTTCATAAAGGAAAAGTGTGTTAATTTCTCATATTATATGAGAATCTATGATAAATGTAAGTCTGCTGACATGATATATCTTTCACTTCAAACTTGCAAACATACCGCCATTGAACGTTATAAGATTTAAACAATTTTTAACCAGAAATAATGAATACAAGTAGAGATCGTTCTCTGAATTAATGTTATTTGAAAACTTTTCCACAAAATATGTAAATAAATAAAACGTATCTCATTGTGAGTTAGTAGGTTGGTAACAAGTTAGGTTCAATTTATGTCGGCAAGAAGCAATGTTAAGACAAACAGTAATAATTAGGAGCAATTCTATATATTTGGTTGTATGTTTGAATAATTACTACTAATAATTCTGAATGTCATCCGTAAATTTCAAATATGTTTTACGAATTTCATATAATTTCAAAGTGGTTGAAATAAACATAAGAATTATAGTTGGCTTACGAGATAGACGAGAATAAATGTTTACCATTTATTGACATCTAAAGGAAGTTAAAAATAGTTATGAGTATACATTCCATGAATGAATGAAATCTACTGTATTTGTATATGAACATACATTTTTTCGATTGAACTATCTAAAACAATATTGTGACATAAACATGTTATTTGTAATAGCAATAGAAAACATTCAAAAATTTACTTATAACATGTAATTAATTGTACTTCGCGGATCTTGCTCCAGCTGATTCACATTATTTTGGAAAGTAGTTTATTTAGGATTTAAGTGTTGTTTGCTAAATCAAGTTACACTTTATGACTGTTTCCTTCACTAATAATTCATATCACTTGAAGTGACATCAGGTATTTTTGTATTTAATTACAAATTTTAAAAAAGAAAATATTTTGTTGAAATTAACTAATCTGGTAGATTATTCAAAGAAGAATGACGGTTTGCAACTTAGCATAAAATCGTTGAAGAAGGAGTTAAAAAGGGAAGCTTTCAATTATATTATTTAATGTGCTTTAGGTTTGTTTTATTGGAGATATTAAGGTATTTGTCAAATATAACTTATACGATAAGTTGTCATATTGATCGGATTGGCTTAGAAACCTTGTATGAACGAATGGTGCGATTTAGTTTTGTTCTTGATGCAGAAAAGCCTTCTACATGTAGTAAAAAGTTTGCAAAGTCCACATGTATGTGTTACTTAGGCGTGCGATTTTAGGAAATCAGTCTCTTCTATAAGTTTTGATATCAAAAATTGCTTTGCTACTTAAATTAACTAAAAGTGGCAACTATAAAAGCATAAACTAGTTCTATAAAAACATTGTCGAATACATGGTGAATGTTTACTGCCAACAGATGCACCTGCTGTAATGCGTTTGTTATATTGTTGTTGACCATAACATTTATCGGCACTAATGAATATCCCATAAGTTATTTATTTATGTACTTACTGTTTATGATCGATTTTGTAAATAATTTAGATAGTTATCGATTCTTTGTAAAAATTTAACTGTCTAACATTTCTATTGATACATAAGTTATATATTTAGTTGATTGAACTCATCACAGATTATTGTTGGTAGGGTACGATTGAAAATCAGTGAGCACTAGATAGATGTTTCGTCCAAGTGGAAGACGTTTAAGCAGTAGGCACATTCAATTTCGGCTATGAGGGGGATTAAACCCAGGGACTTCAGGTCTCCCAGAGGACGCTTAAGTGTCTGCAACGCTAGGCAGTGTTCAGTGGTAGCATCCCCAATTTTATTTATTTGTGATATAACTTGACAACCATTCACTGTTATCGGTGACAACTGCCCCGCTGAAGAGTCCCATGCTAGGACGAAACAGTTGTTCAGTGCTCCCTAGTTTTCAATCAAACCCTTCCAAAATCAATCATTGACAAATCCAATAAACTAAGTCTAATCCTAGTCTGTATTTAAATACCTCAGCTTCATTACACAAGTTATTTTTGCTTAAATAAATGTTTCATAATTGAATAACGGCCTGTATCTCAATTACATACCAAATAATTGTCAATGTATATGATACATGCAACTCAGTACTAACAAACGTATTCACGGATGCGATTGTGTCAAAAAGTTCCTGTATAGTCATTTTAAGTGTTAAACTTATGATATCTGCAATAACCCTGTTTTATTTATTACTAAATTCCTCTCATAATAAGTCTGATTCATTCATATAGCTAGTTATTTAGTTAATTCAATTTATTTACGATTTATTTCTTAACTCTTTGACAACGTTATAAGAAATACTAATTTTTATAGCCTAATAGCTTCATAAATTAAAACTCAATAAGAAGAAAAAGATCTGTAGGGCAGGATGAATCTATCATATTCCAAACCTTTAATCAACTGCAGAAAACGTAACGTTACAATTAGTTTTTGAATAATAGAATTAGTTGTTTGTGATACTTTAACTGTTGAGATTAAGACGAACGTTTGAAAAGAAGAATATCAATTAATCAATGCCTATTACTCCGTGTGAAGTATTGGCCACCGACCTGCCTCATCCAACCACCTCTTTCCTGGGATTTCCTTTCCAGCTCTTCCCAAGAACTCATCATTCTTTTTATGTCTGTCTCCGATTTCCGAAGCAATGTGATTTTAGGTCTTCGTTTTATTCTTTGGTCTTTAGTATTCCATGTTAATGCTTGTCTTATGATACAGTTTGATTATTTCCTCATGATGTATTACATCCACCTCCAGCATCTTTTCCTGATTTCTTTCTCGGTTGCATTGTGGTTGATTTGTTCTCTTCCACAGAAGGTTGTTGTTGATAGTATCTGGCCAACGGATCCGAAATATCTTCCACAGACGGTTGTTAACAAATACTTGTATCTTCTAAATGATGCTTTTCATAGTTCTCCAAGTTTCAGCTCCATACAACAGAACTGTCTCCACATTTGTATTGAAAATTATGACTTTAATGTTGGCTGACATTTAGTTTGAGTTCCAGATGTTTTTCAGTTGTAGAAATGCTACCCTCGCCTTTTGAATCCGCGCCTTCATATCTGCATCAGACCCTCCTTGTTTGTCGATGATGCTGCCCAAGTATGTAAAGATTTCTACAACTTCCAGAATTTCTCCATCGAGTGTAATTAGGTAAGTGTTGGTTGTTTTGTATCGAAGGATCTTGCTTTATCCTCTGCGTATGTTGAGACCTACTGCTGGCTGTAGAGGCTGCTGCTACACTGTCCATCTTCACCTGCTATATGTGTTGCTATATGTGGGATAGAAGAGCTAGATGATCTGCAAAGTCCAAGTCATCTAGTTGCATCCATGTTGTCCACTGTATTCTGAGGTTGCCTTGAGGTTCTGCAGTTTTCCTGATCCAGTTAACCACCATCAGATAGAAGAAGGGCAATAGTAAGCAGCCTTGTCTGATGCTGGTCTTTACTTCGAGTGAATCTGTGAGCTGACCTCCATGCCTGAGTGTAATCCGTCATAAGAAATCCGTATGATGTTGTCCACTCTTCGGATACGCCATATTGTCGAAGAAGGCTCCAAAATGTTCTCCTATCCACGCTGTCGAATACTTTCTCATAGTCGAGTAAGTTGATGTAAAGTGGTGAATTCGATTCGATTGATTGTTCAACAATGAACCGTACTGTTACGATTTGGTTGGTTCACGACTGATTTTCACAGAATCCGGCTTGTTAATCTTAGAGCTGGGCGTCGATTGAATCTTTCATTCAGTTCAATAACACTCTGTTGAAGACTTTTTCAGGTATTGAAAGAAGAGTGATGCCTTTGTAGTTTTCGCAACTGCTAAGATTTCCTTTCTTTGATATTTTAATGAGGTGTCCCTCTTCCCAGTCTGTTGACACTTGTTTTTCCTCCCAGATTTTCCTGAAGAGAATGAGAAGTGTCTTTGCAGTTGCATCTATATCTATCTTCAGTGCCTCAGCTGGTATGTTGTCTGACCCTGCTGACTTGACATTCTTGATTTTTCGAATGACCATTTCGATTTCTTTAACTGTTGGTGGGTCGGTATTTATAGTGAGATCTGTGGCTGCTTCTTCGATGACTGATGGGTGTAAATGAAGAAAAAAAATCCTAATAATTAAAATTGAACACAGAATAAATCTATAAACTTTGTTAAGTTTGATACATGATTACATAACTCAGGTTATAGATTAGATGATTGGAGCAACTGTTAATTAAAGAAAATCAAGTAATCGTGATAAAATTAATAATAAGTAATCATGAGAATATTATTATAGGTAATGACAGAATTTTCTTCAGTTTATTTGATAGACATTATTTACAGAATCATTTGAATTCACTACAGTTCGCTGCATTCTCTTTGAGCTACATATAGGCAATTAATTGTATAAAGTGTATTATGTAGATATCACTGTACAATAGGCGATATTTATTGTCTCTCAAGGAAATAATTTACAAACAATGCATATTTCTTAATGTACAAAAATCTTTACATAATACCTAACTGAAGTTAATTGCCTGTAACCAGGACGAATTTCACAAAATACAATGAATTACTCAATTACCTGATGAGACTATAAATAAATTATTAGTTTACCCTATGAACAATTCAATGATTGTTTAGGAAATGAAAAATCTCATGTACACTGAAGCCAGAGTAAGACTTATCACACTAACTCTCTGTACACAAGGGTTTTGGACGAAAAGGTTTGATGGCCAGTATCTTTGAAAAACGTAACTTGTCCACTAATAAATTTTTATATAGTATTCTACCACGGTTTTGCAGAAATTACATTCTCATGCTGAGGTAACCACTTACAGTTTATGTCAATAATTCTTACATTTATCAGCTAAGCACTTTCTAAATCCCTAAACTTTAATAACTAACTCCTTCTATAATTTATTAATAGAGAATCATTTTCGTGAATTCTTCAAAATTTGAAAATATAAACAAATAATTATGTTAAAATTGCAGTTACAGCCACCATAAGAGTGTTTTTACATAAATGGTTGCGGTTCTAGAGCCTAATTATTGACTTTCCCGTAGATCCCTGGTAATTTATTTTGAAAATTTGATTTTTTGTTATACTCACGGAAACGTCGATGAAAGGCTGGCATTATATAGCTGATAGAATGTATACTTCGCTAATTGAAAAAAATCTTATTGATTAAATTATTCCTTAAATCGTTCCATTTCTATGATAAGTAAACTTTTAAGTAGAATCTTGATTTAGTTTAGTCATCTGAATTAAAAAAGAACATGATTCAAGTTCCTATTTTCTCAATATTCAATTCATTAACATTCCAATAAAGAAATAAAATCAACTACATCCTCTATAATTGACATGATTAATGCATGCATACAGTTAATTTCTAAGAACACAGTATAACTAAATGAAATATCTGATAAATTATATTGAAATCTTGCAAGTGTACTAACTCTTATTCTATAGGAATTCCTTTAAAGAGAGTTTTCTTGTATTTTTAAAACAGAGTTAAATTCACATGATGTAAAAACATCGTCACTTCTCAAACGCAACATGACAATCAAATTCAGTTAGAAACTATGCAAACCACGTGTATGTTGATAATTTATAGTTTAAATAGTAAGTAGAAAAAAAAAACTAACAGTCAGTTTGCGTGTTTTTGTTAGATTAATTACAAAGTTGATTATTATTTTTTGAGCCATTTTACATAACATTCACGGGGGGGGGGGGAAGTTTTCACGCATGTTGCCATTTCATTAGATTTATTTCCTTTGAATTCTTTTGTCATACAATGTGAATATTATTTTATTGAATTATGTGTTTACTTTGTGTTCGTATATGATTCTTTATTGTAACTAACTACATACGAAAAGAAAACTAAGGAGTACTTCACTAAAATTATAAATTGACTTTGAAGTAAGGTAGATTTGTTGAGATAGATATTAAGTTTAATTAATTGTATTCATCACAAAATAATGTTAGTTGGGTAGCACTACGAACCAGCGTCCATTGAACAGCTATTTTATCCTGTTCATCGGTATGCACCCTTAATTATACCTGGGGGGGAATCGAACTCAGGGTTTCAGGTTTTACAGTTAACTCAAACATCTGAACCATTCGGAGGGTAGAACTCCTACTTTCATCAATATGTGATATAACATCACGATAATTTAATTTCATTATTGATAACTATCCGAAGACTGTTAGGTTAATCATAATAATCAGCCAACTAGCGACTAACTTAGGAATGTTCCTGAAGTTCAAGCTAAGGATCGTGGATGCTAAAGTTTAAACATCTCAAAAGCGAAGTGGTTGTCACATATAACATATAACAATCACTAATCGTCGCGAGAAACTTACATACTCGGGGATGTGTGAATTCTACTATTAGACCTTGCTCATTGTCAAGCGTCTGCCTTAAGACCTGAAGTCCCTGAGTCTGATTCGCTGAATAATACAAGGGTTTGCACTAATGAAAAGTCTCAAGCTGAAACGAAACAGCTGCTTAGTGTTACCTGGTTTTTCACTAAATGAAATGCTGTAAATTAGTATCAATATTATCAATCAGTGAACGTTTTGCAGTTCCAATTCCCGTTACAAATGACTAAGTTTTTAAATAATTCACAGGAAAATCTCTTAAAACAATTGTTATTTTTATGCGATAAATGAATTAATAACTATTAACAATGTTACATAACTAAATGTAAGCGGGTTAAATAAGGTCACTAGATTACTGGTGACAATGAAGAAACCAGTTTGGGATTTTACATATGGAAAACAGAGAGGTTTCTCAATAAATTAAACAATGTGTTCATTCAATTATTCATATTCTTAATAATTATTATGGTTGTGCCTACATAAACACTCACAAACAGGCGGAAATTCCACAAGTGGATGCCAGCCGATTGGTACAGGAGGTTAGATGTTTATCAGCCTGAAGTTCCTGGGATGAAATCTAGTGTGCACACTGTCGAGGAGTCCCATGCTAGGACGAAACAGCTGTCCAGTGCTGCATAGTTTTCATTAGCACACTACCAACACTAATCTATCACTAATTCAATCAATTAAACATTCAGCTATTTACATTCATTTAAGAGCACCTAAGAAATCATGTAATTTCTTCCATGAATCATAATAATCATAATTATCATCAGTTAGTGAAGGTTTAAGAGATTTTGTTTGTTTATATCATTGAATAAAAAAACTGGCTTGCCTAATAACTTAGCGAATTGTGATAAGGTCGGTAATATTTTGCTGTGTTCGTTTATATAAAGAGATTGATTCATTAAATGGATCCATGAAGACATTAAGAATGAATAATTGGGCAAAGAAATATTTATTTTCAATTAGTTCCTCATCAAGGTTCAACACTAATTCACATACATTTTTATTCAAAATTCAAGTATCAGTAAATGGTAATGAGTTAAGTAATAATAACTTTATTGATAATAGTAGTAATTAATGGAGAACGTAATTAAAAGTTGGCTGACAATTAAAACTGATTACATAATTATAGAATATGAAAAACGAGAAACCGTCTGTTAATGATAAAACCTAACTAACCAAAATTTACTAGGTTAGATTTAGGAGACCAGTCAGCCAAGTCGATAACATAAAAAAGGATGATGAACAATGGGTACATTTGGAATAATTAGTCGATTATAAGAAGTGATTATATAACAGAATTAAAATGAAGAATAAGAGATAGATACACACATTTAAAATTAGCTTGATGGCTAAGGGAGAGAGATGGTGTATTAACCTTTAGGAATATAGAGTTTGATTATTTAATATTTATGCTTACAGCCTCTACTCTCTATAAGAGTGTATACCTACAGACGAGGAATAAGTTAGTTAGAGTTCTGCATGTTATATTGAAGAATGTATTTGCATTGATTCGATGGCCTGTATCTACTAAATGTTTGAGGATTGAACTTTTTTATAACTTATTCTTATCTTAAGGTAAACTAAGAGGGATGAAGCTCAGGAAAGCAACGATCACTTTCGCTTATGTGATTGGATTCACATGAGCAGTTGGGCAGACAAGTGCTCACTTGAGTTCGTGGGTATAGGCAACCTATCCAAAATTTCGAGACGTCAAAATTGGTTGACCAAATAATAAAGTGACTAATCTAGCAGTATTAAATTCTTTATTATACGTATTTTTTAACAGATGAGCTACTATTTTATTGACTATATCCACTTTGAACTTCAGATTCAGGAAAGACTGCTTGTGCACCTTTGGTAGTTTTAATTTAGATTTACCTTCTGAAGGTAGGAACTTGGGTGGAAATTTATTTTTCTGTAATAGTTCATGGGTGGTTTTAAGTTATTGATCTTCAAAGCAGATCTTTCTAGTTCAGTGAACCTAACATCTTTTATAATGTATGAGACTGGAGAAATGAGTTAATTGGTTTACGATAGATTCTTTTTTCTATAGTTTCATCTGATATCGCTGGTACAATAACTAGGATCATAATACTGTTGTTATTTTTCACTTCCATTTTCGAAATCAACTGCTTTATGGATATTATTAAATTTAAATATTACGTTATGTACGTCATGTTTTTAGGATTAGGAATGTTACATCTACATATCAGCAATATAAATGTAGTTTGCTTAGGAAGTATTTTAGAGGGTCGTTTCCTAATTTTACTATAAAAAGTCTACTAGGACAGACCTAGTGGTGATCTAATAGCAACACTAGCCTACTGTCCATAAGACTTCTTTTTGAACAAAATGTGATGGATCTAATAAAATCATAATTAAATTCCCTCCCCCCTCCCAGAGTATTTATTTTATCTACGAATTCAAAAGTGTCTTTTGTTGTGTGAGTTTACAATTTTTTTAAAAAGTGGTTCAATGAGTATAACTAACCATTTTACTGCAGAATCTACTACTCACTAGCATTGATTTTATATAAATAGGTTAGTGTCTGGTTATTATTATCCCTTCTTCTCCCCAATCAAAATTAATATATTCGAATGTATAAGTTTCAAGTTACATATTTCTTATTTGCCTAATAAAATAAAAAATGTTTCTGAAATTGATTTGAAAACATTTTTGACTATTATACAGATCGAACAGGAAGTGATGTTTTTTTGTCCAACACTGAGTTAATTCACTAGTCCGTAGCTAAAGAAAAATCGGTTTATAAAGACGTCTACTCATATCATTTTATGTGTTGCCTAAGGAAACAATTTACTTAAAGTTCAAGTGTGTTGCATAATCAATGCAACTAATTTGTGAACAAAATCAGTTCATGCTGAACTCAGGATTTTTTTTAAATAAAATACATTCATGATACCTAATAATAGGGAAATGTTATTTTGTATAAGTAAAATCAAGGTTTTTTTTCATAGAAATCCATGCAATAACACATTGTATACTTAATAAATTTTGAGGAATTTCATTCATATGAGAGTTCAAGTCTAATATTCTGTTTAATACATTCATAGATTCAAACGTGAACTCCTTGTTCACTTCTCTGTAACAAATCAATGTTTTTATCTATTTTCTTCCGTATCATCTTCCCAGTTGTCAAGTGGAAACTTCATATCGGTATTATTTATTAACCTTTAAACTCTTTCGTAACCCTGTTTTGAAGTACTTTCTGAACACAAAGTGATGCAAATCGCCTTCAGTATTTCACTAAACTAATATACTTATTAAATCCCTCTAAATATGAATATATGGCTACCGTAAGCGAAATTGTTAAAGAAAAGTTTTCTTCTCTTAAATATCTTGTTACTTATTTTCATTGCTAAATTGTGTTTCTTAAGCATTGTATAATAATAATGCCGTGCAACATTGAACTTGTTAATCAGTTAGTAACTTCAGAACGAATCTATATGAATAAAGACGAACAGTATTTATGAATTACTTTGTTGATCCTTAGAAATAATTAAATAACAATAAAAGTAAAATGACGAATAACAGTATGAGGGAATGTGTACAAACAAAGGTTTGGACTCAGTTTGAAGGCGAGGAGAGACAGTGAGGTAGTATAAACACCTTATGAACACAAATATTAGGTCTAATAACCTAGCTGATTATGACTCTTACTGTTTGCAAGAGATATCATTTAGATTCAAAAAAATAAAATAGTTGGTATTTTGCATATGACTCTAAGTACTTGCATTGAGGTCCACCTATATCGACAAGATATACAAAGACTGAAGCACATCATATTTGTTGAAATGTCTTTATACATTTTCAGCATGACATTAATCCCTAATAAGGAAATATATTAATCATTAATTCATTTAGGAATCATAGAGTCGTCTAGGCATATTTATTGCAAGATAAAAGAAGTCAACCACATTTTACAATTCGTTTAGCCTCATATCGGTATTAAATATATTTTCGTATGTGAGTATCTTTACACTGATCAAACAGTAACTAGGGAATAGTTTATACAATAGAAATCTTAACTGCATGACCTCTGTAAAGGCAGCAACTTAAACAGTCTACTTAATTAAAAGTTATACGGAGATAAAAACTATTGATTTAATAAACACTACATGACATAGTATTAGATTCTTTGTTGTTTTTCGCATAGATTTACTTTCTATTATAGAAATATGGATTATGTCAAGCTTACACATTACCATTGTGAATGTCTTGAGTTTTGTATATTTTATAAATGTTTAAGTGAATTATTCAGTTACAATAATCAGCTCACTAATGACTAATTTTAGGATGTTTCTGAAGCTCTAGTATGAAGTCGTGACTGATGGAGTTTGGACTTGTCGAGAGTAAAGGCAGTTATCACCTAACTGACAGTGGATGATTGTCGCACTATATCATGAACTGATGAAAGTGGGAATTCTACGATTGGTTGCTAACCACGTCGTGTAGAGGGTTAGGTGTCCAATAACCTGAAGCTCCATTGGTGGAATGTAGGGTGCGCACTACTGAGGAGTTCCATACTAGAATGAAATAGCTATTTAGTGCTTCCTGGTTTTTAAAGGTACCCTGCCAACATCAGTCTGTGTCGAATTCAATTAACTAAACTTAATACCAATCTTCATAGACAATCTCAATTTAACTATTATTTGTTTAATTATTCTGTTATGTTTCTTGTTGTGATAAATGAAGCAAAATCTTTTTCAACATTAATAGCAGAATATTGTGATAAAAGTACTTAACACTCGTAAATGCAATATGAAATGAGGTTGTATTGTTTTTGTTATATTCAAACAATTTTGGTATACAGTTTATCATCTACATAATAATGTGGTTTAACTTTGCTTCCAACTTCCACTTACTAAGTTTTAAGATACATGATTCTCGTATATTATTCTTATAGATATTTTCTAGATATTCATGTATTTGTTAACTCAAGAGTATCTACAACTAAATTAAAAAGTTTACTGACTATCAAGTTTATTTATTTTGTGTCATTCATTACCATGAATTCGTCACAATCATAGAATAACTAAAATGTATGACGTACAAAATCCACATTCAATAAAGTTTTAAAGTATTCTACATAGTAAGAAAACAAATATAAAGACATTACATTTCACAACTGATGTTAAATGTTGTTGTGTAAAAATATAGTAGAGGCGTCAAACGAATTGATAGATATGATACTAAGATCAGACTTGATAATTTCAAGCAAGCTGAGTATTGGATAAGCAGTTTGTAGAATTAAGTAATATATTTATTATATCCAAATGTGTTCAGTATTTCTCAATCCATAATGACAAGACTTCATCACGTTCATAGTTTGACTGTTTCATTGTATTATTTGTACTTACTTTAATTTAGTTCCGTGATTTGTTTTCTGAGAAAAAGCATCGAAATAAGTCACTAAACGTCAGCGATTTTAATTCATTTGAATAATGCATATATACTACTTATTTGGGCGAATTCATTTTACTTTTACAATGAAAATTTCCAAATAGTTTTCTGACGTTGATTATACGAATGTAGGCAAGAAATATTTACAGAAGTTTTCAAAATGTATAGATTTATTCCGAGGCCTAGTAAATATGTTATGATAATAACATTATAGCAATCAGGTTAAAGCGATATACATACACAAAATTATACATGAATCACACATTGACAATAGCATTACATAATAGCAGTGCATATAACTGTAAACTTTACCACGTCATCATTAATTAACTATTATTATTTCACTTTCTGAAATCATCTTGAATTAGGTATATTTCTCCCAGTTTATGTGATGCTTCTTAGGTGATTATGTAATACTCACCTACAGACAATGCTAGCCAAAAAATCTAGTATAATGAAGTTTAGAGACTAAATATTATCAAAAAGTCAAAAAACTCAATTTACAAAAAGTGTACCAATATATTCTTACCAACACACTTAAAGTCGGATGCCTGACAGTCTTAATTAAAGTATTCTTCTAATGTAAAAAAATCAGGTGGATAATAATTTATAAAGTATTACATCATTTATGTTGACATAATTTTATCTTTACTGTCTAGTTTACTACAGAAAACATCTTATCACAGTAATCATAGTACAGTAATAAATATTCACAGTAAATCCAGGACAGTACTTATCCTTTATATCAAACGATTTAATGAATTACCGCAAACTAACTTTGTCATATGTTTGCCTTAGTAATACTTCTTTAATATTTACAATTTAGACCACATAGTGAAATTAATATTCAATCTCTTTAATCAACACCATACCGTTCTGTTGGGATTGTATAAAAGAATAAAGGTAAATTTTTATTTCTTCATCAGTCGCAATGTCAACCATAACTTACATTTCTTTTTGAAAATGCAACTTAAAGTTAATATTTTTACCGGATGAAGTCAATGTTGAAATTCTACTGTCAAAATATTATTCTAACGCCCTTCCTATATTTTATGCTTTGTTTTAAACAAAATGAATGAGCCATATAATTAAAAGGAGAGACTGAAATCAAAGTTATTATCACTTATGTTACTAATAAAACTGAATTACTATTGTTCATTTGTTTTATTAAAATCATATTAAGATTATGAAAACTAAACAGAACATAATTATTGCTTCAACTATGCCTCATCACTATTATGATGCTGAAACTGTATTTAAATCATGTCAGCAAAGCTTACGTTAGTAATGCATGAACACCCAGGAAAAACAACAGTATTAGTACTTGCTTATTTTAATTAAATCACAGTAAAATGATCATAGGTAAATGATTAAGCTGAATGAATGAAAAACATGCTGAAACTCTGGTGCAAAGACTCAAAACTATGGTTTAACAAACCATTAAACTAAAATTGAAATCACCTGGTAACATCATTAGATATGAACACTGATTTCACATCAAATACCTACAAGTAAAAGACAAGTAAACTTTATTCTTTCATTAAATTAAATCCTACAGTTTACTGTTAAAACAACTGCCGTTGCGATCTCGGTACAAAATCAGACATTATAGAGGGATAATACGCACACAATATCTTATTATAATAATCGTAGTGAAGCTTTTAGTTTTGATTCTCCATTATTAGTTTTTTGTATATGAAAAATGATTTTCGATGAACAATCAGTTCCTCTTTTTTAAATTGTCACAAACATTTAATTTATGCCACTAAAATCATATAAATAAACAAATCTCCATTCCATATTATTGTATACTTACTTTCAAGTCATTCTAAATAACATGAGTGATTTACATACTTGAAAGACAATTATTCTAGGTCTCTGGAACCATATATACATCTCATTAAAATTTTAGTCAATCTAAAATGCATTTAAATGTATAACCCTTATTAAAGTGTCTATCTTGTAAACGTGAAAATCTAAACGTATTAGATATTAATTGATTGAATTTATCACAGACTGATGTTGGTAGGGTACCATTGAAAACCATGGAGCACTGGATAGATATTTCATCCTAGTACGGAACTCCTCAGTAGTGCATACCATTCATCCTCAGAAGCTTCAGGTTGGCAAACATACACTGCTAAGGAGTTCCATGTTAGAACAAAGCAGCTGTTCAGTACTCCCTCCTTTTCAATAGTACCCAGTCAATATCAATCTATGATGAATTCATTTAACTAAAATTAACGGTAGTCTTTACAAACCATCTGAATTTAATATTAGATTGTTAGTTGTTGACTTAAACTGGTTTTTAGATCACTAATATCATTATTCTCCACTAAGGTGACAGTTATTTCCGTTCACTGTCCGCATCATTAAGTAATTATGTAGAAAAAGATTGTAAAAATGTAACATATCGGCGCTTATTGTCAAGTTTAAATGCATAATGCTCAATTATGTACAATATAGTCAATGTAGAAGATTCTATGATTTATTACTTTGACAAGTGTCCTGTTATTTGGACAAGATATTACAAACAGGTGTTTCCAATAAAGAGATGTTCTAATTAATTTCATCATAATGAAATTTTGTATCAAATAGCAAGAACAGTTTTACACATTGCCTTTAGCTGAAATCCAACCAATGAATGATCAAGACTCAGTAAGAAGTAATATCCGTAGTAATTTCTTGTGAATGTCTACATATGATTATGACTTCAATGACAGTCAATTTACTTTATAGGTCTGTGTCAAACTGTTAGCACATTCTCTTTACAAGTTAATTAACTAAATTATTGGCTTATAAATTCATTTAAAGTGTAAAACATTTTGTCAGTCAATGTCAAGTGTCAACTATTATGGCTCATATTTAATTAACCATATAAAACTTAAATTTTCCGAATCTGTAGTCAAAATTAGTATAAATGAAAGTCAAGATCATCATGCATATTCAATATTTAGAGGCCAAATTACTATTTTTGTAAAATAATAATGAAAACTAATTTACTGATTGGAACTATTAACTAGGTTAAAGATTCTAGTTTATTTATCTAACCGTTTAGTACCGTCGGTTAAGTTCATTCACTGTGTAAATTATGGAAATTATATTCTATTATGTAATACTTCCTTTTAGTTGCCAGAAAGCATAAAGAATACTTAATGAAAATATTAAAATAAATTTAGGCACTTAGATTATTCTTTCAGATTGAGTACAATAATAATTTTAGAATAAAATCGTTTATGTATAATTTCATCCATTACATACTTAGTACTTGTGACTATGACCATTATTGCAAAATCGAATTTCATTAAGCAACTAAAAAGTTCATTATGTTTGTCATTCATATTTAAGGCGGTAGGGCATTTTTTCTGTGAATAAAGCATAGAATCAACCGATTCAATTGACATTATAGTTAATACACTAATTAAGATTGATAAACTATATGATTGAAATAGATGTAGATGGTAGGTACAATTTGAACTTTCTATCTTATTCATGTCTACTATCGTTGTTCTATAAAACAAGGTCGATATTTGAATAAATCTAAAATTTCCGCTTCATACAACTGACACTGAAGTGTATTACTAGATATTCAAGATTAAGATGAATAATTTATTATATTAGCCATTTCAGAAGCTAACTGTTAATATAGCCTAACTTTGTGATTCCAGTTATGTGTATTCAGATTTTTTCATCGTGGCTAATTTCGAAACATGATATTCAAATGCTTTCATCAGGAAAAAACTGTTGAATAAGAATTTTTGCTTAATTGAAAAAAATAAACACGCTTCTAATACTTCTTTATTTCGAGAAATCGATAGGAAGAACTTCAACAAGTATGAACAATGCAGTATTCAAAACAAAAAAATGAATTGAACACTTCCGAGTTATTCACAATATGGTGGAAGGTGATAGGTGAATACTAACATTATGACTAAAGATTACTAAACAATTTATTGCTAACTAAGCTATGGAGCGGTTAGTATTTTTCTCAACAGAATATTATATCATCTAGGATTCAATTAAATCATGTATACACTATAAACTACTATGTGAACAATTGGGATAACTAACTTTTAATTCAACCACTTTCAAATGTAACACTATCAAAGTAAGTGTTTTTGAGAATATTTAAGCTACAAAAAAAACTGAACCATGCATAATTTTCAAATGTCATCAATTTCGTATTGTACTGAAATTATAATTTACATGAATAAAAAATACCTGAAGACTAAAAGTTTTCTGACTGTTGATCAGTAAGAAGTTTTTTAAACAGTGCCAATTGCATTTCTAGCTAAGAATTTTTTAGTGAATGTAACATATGTAGTGCAAAAATAATGATTTATGATATGAAAAATGAATATTAACATTCAAATGACAGCTTTTCATAATTGTTCTACTGAAGAATGTGACAAATGGTTACATTAACACACAAACAAAAATAACCAAATCGTTCAATAATTCGGGCCATTCAGGTTTGTGTGAATACTCAACTCAAATGAATATTATTAAAAATATGTATAACTGAAATGACCTTTCACTAGATAATAACAAATCTAGCGAACTATGGATTAACATCGTCATTCTATCCTATCGTCATGATGCAAAACAAGATTTGTAAATTATTCTAAATTAACATAGGATTCAACTGTTTCACAAAACTGCTAACATTGGTTGTGTAGATTATGATGTTTTCTATATTACAGAGTCTTCCAGGAAATCATCATTAGTGTTAAAGAATATGAAAGATATGCAAAACAAACTTCTAATAGTCCTATTGAACATGAAAAATTACGAATCGAATCAGCAAAAGCAGTACATGCCAATTATCATAATCATATGGTTGATATTGAAAATATCCAAATCATTCAGAAAGATGTTTTCAATTATAAAGAAAGGCGAATACCTGAAATGTTTGACATATTGTTAAACCCAATTGTACTTAATGGAAAGGAAGGCCTCAATATTCATCCAGAGTGAACAATTTCTTCAAATGACCATAGCCACATTGCATCAAATATCATTCGTATGCATACAATTTATTTTCATTTCACTCACTTTTCCTTACCCGTTCACATCACACCAACATACACAAATATTATCTGACAAAGATTTCGGTTTCCTATTCATTACTCTTTGAGTTTCGTTTCATTTCCACTGAACTTCGATGGAAATAGACTTATTGTTCATAGTAGTTTCTTTTGTTTCGAAATTTTTTGTACTAGGTGATGAATTAATATAGGTACCTATTGTTTCTTAAGTATTTTACCTGATTCACTAATAACTTATGTAGTTCTATATTACAGTTTATGATCTACACTGGATATTTAGTTGATACCTTGAAGGTAATATTTATTATTCAATCTTCATAAATTTTTTGAAGAAATTCTAGTTAAACGTTTCAAACTGGACTGGCTTATTTACAAAGAAACAATAGTAAATCAGTCCTTATCATATTTATTTTGTCGTAATTATTCTATTATGTCATTTTAAAATTATTCTATTGTTTAATGGTCATCATTTTAATTCTTTTAAATTTGTGATTTTATTTTAACTGACTATTCTCAAATCATTTTATTTCTAAGTACTCAAAACTTTTTGGTTGGTTTTTCTTTGTTACTAGTTCTATAAACTTCACTTACACATCCAATTTATATGTAATACGTTTTTAGTCGTATTAACTTAGATTGAATCTTTGTCTCATCATGATTGTAGTTACTGATCTCCGTTAGTCTCGTTAATAAAAGTATTTTAATTTCTATTTATATTTGTGATGTAGTATTATAAGCATATTGTAGCTAATAAAGATACATTTAAATAGGCTTATTTTTCGCCCCCACCCACCAGTGTTATGAGAGCTATGTTTATTAAATGTTTGCAAAAAGATACTTCTATGTTTTACACATGGTTTTAATTATTACTTTGGTTGAAGACGTAAATTTATGTATAAGGTACATAAGAAATCTAAAGGTCATGTCGTTTTATTCTATGAGATACACTTGATGTTTTTGTGGTTTACCACTGATGTTTTGATGATCAGCAGGGAAAGGTGGCATTTCACAGAAGCTACTTGTCACCACTAACAAAAGTTAAATTGATTTGTTTTTATGTAGTAACTATGTCAGTAATAATGTATATTGAACATAACATACGTTCATTTATATGATGATTTTTCTAGTTTGGTATCCTCATGGGGAGAATTGTAGTATTTGATTGAAAAGTACAAATATATTGGAATGTGTTTTGATGTTGAACTATGTGGAATGTTAAACAAGTAACATATAATCAGATATATTGCATTAGAATATTAATGCCTTTTTTTATTTTATGATTATACAAAATGAAAAAAATGTCAGTTTCCTTCTCTAGCATAGTTATTAGTAGTCTATGGAAATAGATAATAACTCATTTGTACTGATAATCTTTATTTATAGTTTTGATAAATTTCTATGAAAAAAAAATCCAGACAAGAAACAGATTTCTTTTAGTATTATTAATATATTGGTTAAAAACTAGTTATACATAGTAAAATGTAAATTCTAGAATGGTAAGCATGTACCGGAAAAGGAACTTCTCAACACTTAACAACTATTGAATAATAAATTTAGGCAATTTACATGTAATTTCAATCATTAAAAACATTGTGTTCTTGTATTCGAACATGAACCAGTTAACAGTTAACAAAAATTAGGTAGTTATAGCTTTTCAGTAAATAGAGTTACGTTTCTGAAGTAAAAATCTGTATTTTATTAAGTCATTTACAATCACGTACGATAAATTTTGGTTGATTACTTGTTATGGTGCGCAAAATTTGGTGGTAGGTGGCTGAATTCCAAATGTGGTGTGCCTAGTCGATAAATCCGCGTCTGCCCTATGCCCACTTAGTCCTAAGCCGAAATAAGGAAGAAAACAAACCAACCAGACAACACTAGTGAACTGCGAAATCTATTTACATAAATACATCGATTTTTATATCAGTTAATTTACACTGATTTATTATCAAGTGAAATCATCAACATTTAATTAATACAATGAAATACTGTCAAACTGTTCTCAGTAGTAGGACTTACATTGAAATCAAATTAATGTGATGAAAGTTTACACATAAAACTTACAAAAAACCAATACAACTTCTTTCGTTTAATTAAATTAATCATCGTATCTCTGGGGGTTAGGAATCCCCAACAATACTAATGTAAATGAACATTTGCTTTGTTTGACTATGGAATCCCTCAAAAGTGTCCACATTCGAGAACACCAGGAAATTGTTAGACTCAAGGAAAGCCAACACAATCTCAACTCGCTTTATATCCAACTGTGAGCAACAACATAGATGTATGTACTGAAGTTCTTAAAATGGAGTGAATAAAAGATGATTGTATTCTTGTTTTTACAAGCAAATCTCTGTGAAACCTAGGTCATTGTGTTGTAGAATTTAACTTTCTCACAAAATGCGTGGTACATAAAGAATAACCGATCACGTTGATATAATTTACTGCTGACGAGATAACTGTGAACAAAAGGAATTAAATTAAATTCATGTTAGCCAATATTTGTCGTCACCACTTCATTTTATCTCACTGAGGAAAGATATCATTCACTGAAAATATTCCATTTGAATGTTGTATTGATAAATTTCATATTAAGTAACTTTTCAGCATTAAACTTGTCTAATCTTACACTGTAATTATTCAATTTTGTGATTGGTATCATAACAATCCTCCTCACCCTTATCCCCGAAATGTTTCAACTATTTCAGTTTACTCTTACTTCGATATGCAGTAACTAAAAACAACGGTTACGTTTGAATAATTTCTATAACGTTCGATTTTGGTATCAAAATATTCCAACATTAATTTTATATCAAGAAAATAAATAAAAATCTAGACGTTTTCTTAATCTCAGACCAATTCTCACAGACTCGTTTTTTTATTTCTGTAAAACTTAAACACACATTTTGCAAATAAACAATTTTTATGATGAATCCACAGCATTAAGAATTCGCATTGTAATTGATTATCAACTGATATTTAATAAATTTCTTGATAAACAGAACTGTATTTCATTTAACTAATATGACATCAAGCTGTTCAATAGAAATCATTAATTAAATGAAACGATAAAATTCTATTACAATCATTTTCTTTGGTTGCATAAGAAAAACATGAAAACAGAGTGAAAGATTTGTACATTTGGCGACGGAAACGCCTGCCTGAACACTGTATACAGTTTCAAAGTTTAATAAATTATGAGATCGAGTATAAAGTGATATGCTAAATTAGGTTTAAAATAGAAAAGTCAGTTCACCATAATTTTTAAAAATTAAGAGATTCACTAGGTAGAAATCTGATTCAGCGGTATTGTTTGTAATTTTAATTTATATAATACAATATTTTCTGAAATTATTTACAGAATTTACATCAGTTTACATCACTGTTCATAATGAAATGGTAAATATATATATACATATATTCACAACACAGAACATAGAACATATGCGTAACGGTCCAAGTTTCACACCTGTTTAGTTCAGAACGATGAACATCTAGTTAATAAAAGTAGTAATTACTTCAACAGAAGCAAGAAAACAACGTGAACAAATAGAACATAGTACGGGAACAAGGAATTAGTTTATAGGCAGGTAAAAATTAATTTTGAGCTCATGATTTAAGGTAGGAGAAAGAATAAAGACATGAATAAGCGCAAATCACAGAGAAGCATGTATACAAACTAAAAAAAACACATAGTAACGGGGGGTGGTTCACATAAAAGGGAAGTAAACACTATTTTAAAAATAATAATATATTTTGAAGGTTTCACAGAAGACACTTCAATATAACAATAATAATCTAATTTGAAATCAAATACAGAATATTCACCAGTTGACAGGAGTACACAGATTACTAAATGAACATTTAGCGTCCAATATTCAAAAAGACGAATATATATAATTATTTCTATGTAACTTTAAATTCATAGTTGTTAAAAGTTTTGAAGGTTAAGGGTGTTGGTCGAATACGCAAACATCTGAGATGACATCATAATATTTACATAATTGTCACTATTGAAAATATCGTAAGTACATGGTTGTCTATAATAAATAATATGGGAAGATTGATGTTTCCATGGAGGTAAACTGTCAACGATTGCGGAGTCACATGGAAAGCTTTGTGCTTCATCTAGAAGGTAACTAAGATGTTGTGATTCGAAGAAGAGATATAAACAATACAGCATAGGTCAATTGCACTTATGTTCTATACAGCTACGTAGAAAATGAAAACAGTACATAACAGCAGAAAACATCCTGTAGCTAATTAGCTGGTGTACGAAGTTGGTGTATACTTGAATATTGTAAGAGAGAATTTCCCACGTAAACTAATAACAAGATTAAGCAGGTAGGTGGTTGTATTTAGTGATGAATGTCCACATATTCTGAGTCCATATTATTTCTTAAATAAAGTAAAGTATAATCACTGGAGTGAACATTATCAGTGCAGCCTCGAAAGAAAGGAAGCTACCAGTATATCGTACAAATAAATGAAAGTGATTCCGTTTTGCCAAAGTACCTTGTAGTAAACATTTTCTAGGTACTTTTAAATTTATTTGTAAATACATAAGACATAAATAAGACGAGGTATTTTAGTCTAACTGTTAAAGTGTTTGAATGAATAACACCTATGCTTACGACACTAAGCGCTATTTTCTGAGTCTCAGATAGATTTCCCTATTAAAAATATCAAGAAAATTAGTTATTAAACTAAACCATCTCTATAAAGTTGTACTTTTTTTAGACGAAATATGAAATACATGATATCAATTAAAACGTGATTACAGACATATTTAACTAATTCGCTCACTATCTAGGCACTCATTAAAATTAATGGACATTTTTTTCAGTAGTTAATTCATTGTCTAAAATTGTCATTTTTATTTTTGAATGATGCAATCTACGTAATTGTAAAAAAACTATTTTTAAAACGAATTAAGTCAGGGAACTGATTTCATTTATGAATGATTGACTGTTTATTCAGTTTTTAAATTCATGGTTTCATGAAATAGTTGTTGAAAACAAACAAGTTAATATGAAATTTATCATTCCATGATTACATGTGCAACATTTTAATTGAATATAAGTAGTCATATTATGCTGGAGGTTGATAGGACACACATTGAGGAGATCAACAGACTGTGTTCTGAGACAAGTATTAACATGGAATCCTGAAGGCCAATGGAATCAGGAAGACCCAGGAACATATTACGTCTGGATTGGAGACAGACGTAAAAAGAAGGAAGAGCTTTCGGGAAGAGGTGAAAAGGAATGCTCAGGATAGATTTAGTTGGAGAATACTGATTGGCGGCCTAATCTCCACATAGATTGACAGACATTGATTGATTGATTGATTGACGTATATTGTATAATCAAATGAAATTCTATAACGCAAAGTGTAATCAATCATTTACATAAATTGTCCAAACTTATCGTACAGTCATATGAAATAATGACTTACAAATGATTTCTCTTGATTACTTAATATTATACTGTAATTTTCGAAAGTAACGTTTCCACAAACAACAAGAGATTAATTTATTTGAAACATTTTGCAATCCCATGTTTATTGTCATTGAGGTGCTTTTAGAGGTGATCAAGTTTCTATGGTTAGTTTGAATTCATTACGTTTAAAAGTGACAATCTTAATGTCAAAATAATTATAACTTGACATATATGAATGTGAACATGTCAATAGTACAGCAAGAGTATCGCATTGTTAAGTAAATTGAAGTAGATGTTTAGTAACGGCGACTTGTTAACTCAAAAAAATCTTAATATGGTTATATATTCTAAAAAATAAATAGTAGATGCATTTAAAAGGTATTGCCGCCATAATTCAACATTCTGTATTCACTTTGGATTTGAACAAATTTTAACGCAGACCAATCGTTTTTAACTAACTTGAAACCCTGTTTAATGGAGTTATATTTTCGCTCTTCAACATTAACTAATAATATAAAAACCAATAAAATAATAAAACTTAATATAAAACAGATGTAAAAGTTCGATGATGTTAAAATCTACAAATGGAGATTTCATGTTTATAAGCAGTAACCAAACTTTTTTCATAAAGTATTTGTATACTTAATCCAATAATTGCGTATGTTATGGTAGCATGTTTGTTATTGCAATGAACTAAAGTATAAGCTCCATTTTGTTTATTTGTGTTTTAAAAGTTACATTTTGCTTACCTTACATTATCATAGTGCAGAGTTGCATAAGATAGTTGTCACATGCATTATTCGTGAATACCTAAATTAAGGTGGTTTTATGGAAATAAGTATTAAGTTTACTTGTTTGTATTCGTCACACATTGATTCTAGTTGTGTACAACAGGAAACCAGGAAGCACTGAACAGTTGTTTTGTCCTAGTATGGGACTTATAAACAGCTCGCACCCTTAACCTATTCGGGAAATCGAAATCAGAGCTGTTAGGTCTTACGGTGAACGCCTAACCATTCTAACCACTGGAATAGCGTTGGATATCGGAATTTTCACTATTATCGAGTTGGGATACAACGCAAACAACTAAGTGGTGCTCATAGCTAAACGCTGATCATGATACCTGAAAGATTTACGTTCAGCTCCCTGGATGTATCAAGTGTTCGCACTATTACGAAGCTCTTAACTAAGACGAAGTAGTTATTTAGTGCTTTATGATTTTCAGTAGTAATCAAACGATACTATCCTGAGGGGAATCTGAGCAACTAAAATGAATACTCACATTACTTTACAACTAACCATATATCACTGTAGAAACCGAATGCTCATTTCGCACATGTGGAACAAATGACTGCGTTTTACCGGTCCAAACATTACAATGTTCTAGGAGGATTTAAAAGTATATCTGACATTATGTTCATAGTGTTTATATTATTATTCATAATAATTAATAGAAAATAATAATTTTAATAAGAAGATTTGTGAATAACAAGAACAATTAAAGTAAAATTTATTTACAATAAATTCAAATAATAGAGATACAAAGAGGACAGCTTATGCGTACCAAAGTCAAATGAAGTCGTTCGACATCCATGGTGGATACGAGGTCTGTTACAGCAAAAGAAAAAAATTTAACACCTTTTTTGGGGGATTTGTAACACATACGACTATCACTTCTGCCGTCCAAAGGAATATGAATCTGACTGATTTTTATAGATGGTTACTCACATGATATATTATTATCAATGATTGGTTACGATAACTCCTTTGATCAGCTTTGCTGTGTGACAACCAGTAAATTCGTGGATCATCTGAAAATATGAATTGTTCCCTATAAGCAGTTGAAATTAAAAATACAAATTGCCATCGGAAGCCTAGATGACTTTTCTTAAAAACCTAGGTGGAAAACACTAGTTTTCGATTCTATAGAGTTGGACATTTTTGAATTTTGCTGTTTACAGTTTCAAAGAGCTAGTCGTTTTTATATAGTGACTGATTTGACAGCATTCTTTTATTCACCATTTTTTCTCTGTAACAAGTAGTTTGTTAATAAACTCCACATGGTGACGATTCTGAGAGGAATTATTAGCTAAAACTTCTGCTTATTATCAACTGTATTGAGGGGGAGAGATGAATCCTAAATGTTCATCTACGTATCAAAGATAAAAAATAAAACAAATTTCTTTTCCTACTCAGTAGTAATTTAATTCGAAAATTGGTATGGTGTCCACTTTACATTGATTTTCTTCAAATCCATCTTTGCAAGTTGACCTCTCGTTTTTATTTTGGCTAAAAGTTAAGTGAATTACAACTTGTTCTCACCTTCACTTATGTTATGTGCTTAATCAAGCAGTGGCAACTACTGAACTCATTTAGTATTTTATTAAGATCGCTGTTTATATTACATTATCTGGTGTCGTTTATATGTATACATGTATCCCTTATGGAAGTAAATTCTAACTATTATTGATCTGGAAATAACGTTTTCCGGTTTAGCCGTAAAGCAGTCAGTGAGAAGTAGACTCAAGAACACTCTCATTTCCCTTCTGTTGATATGACTATAGAATTCATTATTAAATTTGAATTACACATTCAAGGTGTGGCTTACTGTAAGGAATAGCTTTGCTATATCAGCGCTTAAATTATTATTTTCGACATAATCCCATAAGAAGCAAATTGTTTTTATGAAAGGAACTTTATGGAAAGAAAAGCGAAGTCTAATGATATTATCCTCTTTTCGTTCTTACTTAATTCATAAAATGAAAGAAGTGACAAATACTGAACATACTGAACTGATTTATGAGTGGGATTGTTCTTGTGGTTTTGACTATAAACTCCCCTTTAATTGAGAGATGCAGATATGCACTCTAGAGACATCATTAAAAATGACGCAGTGAGTTATAGAAAAATCATTGGGCTACTAAGGGAATGAGGTTTTCTCTCTTCTCTTAAGAATCGATCAACCAGAGTTTACTACCTCATGTAGAGCATACGATGCCGGCAAGTATTCATCAACCAAATCTGTCCTGTACTGAGCTCGTCTACCCAGTTCTTACCACGTTCTTTTCATTCTCATTATGTCCGTCTACAATTACGGATGGAATTTATTTTTTAGTCTTCCTCTTTTCCTTTGACCTTGACGATTTCAATTGAGTTCTTGTGATACAGTTTGATGATTTTTTCAATGTGTGTCATGTCCAGCTCCAGCGTCTTCTCTTAATTTGTTTTTTATACAAAAGTTGATTTGTTCTCTGTCACAGAAGATTGTTGTTGATGGTATCTAACCAACGGACCCTAAGTACCTTGCACAGATAGCTGTTAATAATTACTTATGTTGTTTGAATAGTGACGTTCGTAGATTTCCAAGTTTAATTTCCGTATAATAGAACTGTCTTAATATTTGTATTGAAAATTTCGACTTTGATATTGGCTGTCAGTTAATTTGAGTTACAGATATCTTCCCTTAAGAGACAAATAAATTCTTATATAATGCAGGCGTTAAATGTTTGAAGGAAAATCTACTGTTTGTGAGAAACTACATATAGTATATAGACGGCAGATGGTGATAAACTGTATAAAACGATTTATCTGTTAAAGAAGATGGTTCAGAAATTTTCGCTTTCTTGATGAGTAGATTGAATAATTAGAACAAATGAATTATAGCCGCTGACATATGACTGTATACATAAATCATTTTTATATTTTAGTTTACGTGAATTCTCATATGACTTACTTTTTAAGGTAACGTTAATCATCTCAAAGCTTTATTAAACAAGAGTTAACGAAATAAAAACTAGAAAGTGTGACATTTTAATTCACAGGTTAAGATGTAATGCCTATTACGTAATAATTAGTCAACTAATTACTAGATGTAATGCATCCGTATGTCTGAAATATGAGTCTGGTAGTTAAATATTATGTCCCAGTTCCTCATTTACGTGTATATGAGATAGAAATATCGGGGAAAATTTTGTAACAGTTAATTTTTAAGATCCACATAACTGTGTGAAGTAAACAGAATTTTCACTTACACAATAAAGTTCACATTCACTTTTGTAATTATCGTATTTAAATCATTGACATTGATAATTTTAATTATGAACTAATAAACACTAGAGGGAATAGATCATTTCATTCTTAATTAAAAGTATCCATAAACTGTCTCACATGAGATTAGATCATAGACATTCATTTTGATGTATTTAAATATGCGTAGTTACAATGAATTATTTCAGTCATCACCTCCAGTTAATTTGTCGCACGAAATAAACTTCGTCTTATTTGTATGATTTAAGGCTACATGATATTTCCCCAAGCACTTAAATGTATACGAAAGTTATGATTGTAACTAAGGTAATAGTATGTGAGCCAAACATATGGAATGTGAATAAAATAACAAAGAAAAGAAATTATTCTAAAATTTCTTAGTTTCATTTATATTTGTATATTTTGTACCGATATATGCTAATTTTGTGTTGTTTATCATAAGTTAATTAAAAAAGGTATGTCTTAGTAACATGGCATTTAGAAATTCAGTAATATAGTGCAGTGATTATAAGTAGTATATAAGTAAGTGAAATAATCTCTATCGAAGTGTTAATAATACGTAATTAATAAAAAGTTCGCTTTAAAGTGAATAACATGTTTAGATTTAAACGTGTTTTAGCAAAAAATGTTTCGTAAAACCAAACTGTTTATCGAGTAAATATTTTAACTGTTGTTGAATGTTGAACATTGTTTTGATATCTTGAATTTTTCTTATACAAAGAATGATAATTAGAAAGAAGTCAAAACAAGTAAAATGAGTCACTGTTAGAACAGTCAAAAGCAATAACAACTAAATCTCCATTAATAATATTTTCTATTATCATTTGGTCGTCAGTTAGGAGTTTGAAACATCCTAACGATTAAGATCAAGCAATACATTTGTGCAGATTAAAATTTTCATTCACTTAAATATTACAAACATATTAATTAATTCTACAAACTATCTATCGAATGCTCAATTCATTTGTAGTTATCAAATATAACCTCGGTAATGTTGCCTACAGTCATTGCACTAATTAAAAAATAAGCACATCCATATATCATTTTCATATCAGTTAGTTCAGTGAATATGAAAGTTTGAATTTCCTGAACGAACATTTTAAGTGTTATTTTAGATATCGTAATGTAGTCTTAAACATAATTTCTTTAATAATATAGTCATTTAGTGATAATCATATATATGACTTCCAGATCATACTTTATATTGCATAACGTTCTATTACACTGTATGATCATTCAAAATCATTTTGAATATCGTACAATGTTCATTTATAGATACAGTTAAATAATTTTACAACAAAAGTTGGATAGTACTAGGATTGTATACAGTATCTTCATGTATGCAAAATTATGCTGAAAATACTTCTTCATGGTGTTTAGTAACAACTTTGATTTTCAATCACCTAGATTTACAGTCCACCATCATTACTAATGAGATAATTTTGAATTCAACTAATCATTTGTAGAGCTGAGGTTCATACACTGTCTAACTAGTGAGTACAGACAAAATTTAAAATTATTCAGCATTAATTACTGCCGATCGAAATCCACTGATCAAGGTGCAATATGTTTACAAGTCTAGAAAATTAAAATTGTACTAAAATGTTTTATATAAAAATAAAATTGATATTATGTATAAAGAAGTGTTACGTAGCCAAAAACATAATTGGTTAATTCTGTTTATAGAATTTTAAACCGTTGGGAATTAGCAGAAAAATAATTTACATTCTTCACGTCAAGTTTCATTAGTTAATTTTACTACTTAAATATTTTCAAGTGTTTCAGTCATTCACTTCACAGAGATTTCTTCGAAAATCATTACTTCATTACATAATGAGTAACAAAAAGTTGTACGAAGACGTAATTCAAAAAATTCTCAGTTTTCAAAAGTATATTTATCCAAGCGTATGTTCATAACCGCGTTTCTACTGCAGTAAATTCTTAAATCATTTAGACCTACACTTTGATCATATTCGTAACTATTTCACATACGTTTTTTATACTCATTTACAATAACAAAACAGGAATATACCTCCTCTGATTTAATGTTTAGTAAAGGAAAGCGCTGAGTACACAGGATTTTAAGGATTAGTAAAACAAAATCTATAGTGTTGAAAACTTCGAAAAGTTGATGACAGATACACTCACTGATTGATAGAATAATTCCTGCAGATATTTATCCGATAGCAAAAGTAGGGCCTGTCTGCCAAAGAACATTTAAATATACATCCAGCAATTCATTCTAGTCTTCTGATACAATCAACCACATCAATAATGATGGTGATTCAATGTTCAGTCAATTTCTTGTTGACTAAAATTCCAGTTCATGAAGCAATCAACATTATTTGCCAGCACCCTGTCAGTGAAACACCTCAAATGACTACTATTTATTTGCAAAAGTGACGTACAATTTCAGATAAACAATGTCATGTACAACTCGACAGTTGGTGTAGCAGTGAGAAGTCTGTTAGTTTCTGTTCTAGTAGATGTTTCAAGGCAAACCCTGAGAACATTGAACTCAAAGAAGGGACTGATAAACGACATTATACTGAGTTGCGTTGATCTACCTGAGTATCAACAACATACAAACGATCAATGTAGCCGATAAAAATATACATTTTTTGGAAGGTAAAGACAATTTTCTTGATGCTGCATTAACTCGACAAAAGGATGGGAGAATTTAGCGTTAAGTCTACCAGAAAGACACATAGAATAGAGCTTTTGTTCACGTCAACTATAAAAGTTATTGGCAAAAAACCAATTCACAGAGCAGTAAAAATGCGTATTGTTGATAAACTAGAAGAAGAGTTAATAGTAGTCAAAAAATGTTTAAAAGATTATAAGTATCCACAAAAGTTCATTGGAAAATATGGTCAAGTTAAGGAGGGAATACCAAAAGAACCTACAATTAACGAGAAACTTATTCTCCCCTAACTCTAATTTAAAAGTAATGACACCTTTATGATAATCAACCTTAAACTGAAAACAGTACTTTGCAGTATGTTTCCTCAGCCAAAGCCAGTCATCATATACGAAACAATATTCTTTTTACCAAAATCAATTTCCAATCAGTATCACTTTTGTGTCGTTAAATAGCCAAGTAGAACAATCCAACACTCTAGATAGTGAAAACAGAAAATAAAATATTATATACATTACATTTAATCATCAACTTGCATATCATTAGTATTCTCTGATCTGTATCGATTGTAGGCTTTCTACTCTTGGGTGTCTTCTATTTTCCTATGAATTCTAATTATGCTCTGCTTCTTGTCACCACGCAACTCGCCTCATATGCTGTTTTCCTGATTCTTTCCCATTTCATGAGACGTTCCGCTACCTACTACTTATGGACAACTTTATGAGTAGCATTCAAAACAGTGTACCACCAATCAGCATCTATAAATTCACACGTATATATCAAAGCAATTACATCAGCAGAACAAAGGGACGAGAAAACATTTGATTTCATGAGTACATTCCGGTGAATCCTCTATTAAACAGTTCGAAGACACTCATTATTACCAAGATATTTCATTTACGCAGGGCATAGGAGTAACAATTTAAAATTTTTTAAAGTTGTTAATGAACAATTAAGTTTGAGTTTATTAAAATTTCCTGAGACAGTTATCAGGCGTCAAAGCCAAATATCTGTATTCAAAAAGAATCAGTAGTTAGTCTCTCCCTTCCATGGTTATATTATTTTTATTCGATTGCATTTATTTTCCTCTAAGGCGTTTCACATATATTAATTATACCATTTTTAAAACTCAATAATTTCATGTTTTCTAATTGATTAACCTCAGATCACTCTTCTCTTGCATTCTGTTATGTAATAATTTAAAATATTCAACCTTAATTTTTTGAATATTTTCTATTATTAGGAATTTCTTTCTTAATTGATAAATTTAATTTCAACTGTTACTACTCACTACTAGAAAAACTCTACTTACATCTTCTATTCATCAAGAGGATGTTACATAAATATTCACTGCAGAATAATTTCATTCATAAATATGTTACAATTCTTATTCGTAAAGTGCGCGCTTTGTACCTTCAATATAACTTGCCTTACAAGAACAAGTAAACTGGCGAACATACAGATTTCGAACAAAGTAACATTTTATCTATGACACTTCATCGAGTAAGGTTCCTGTTAGAAAAGACGATTCGGAGTTCTGTGGAATGGAATGTTCTCCTCAGAGCTCTTGAGAGCAGGTTTTTAAGGATTTTGGTGACAATGTCGTCTTTGAAATTGATGTTATGAATATTGTCTTCTTCACCACACTAGTTATTTTTCTGGTTTGTTGCTTTGGCGTTATGTTATTGTCATTGAAGCCGTTCAAATGGAAGCATATCACCTGGTCCAAAATGTTATGATATTTGAACTGAAGTTAATAAACTTCACGGTGAAAAAAAATTCGAAAATTTCATCAAGTAGACGTCTGATTTAGTTACAGTCTCTGAGAAAAATCGCGATCAATTCAAGTAGACCGTTATTAATTGCTATTACCAATACACTAACTCGAAATTCACTACGAAGCGGCTTCTATCAAATAATCACAAATTGCACCTAAATGACCTAAAAAATGAAGATTTGTTACTACTCCATCTTTATAATTGCATCTGTATCATTTTCAAGGATAATAAAGATTATGTTGATTAACTCCTCATGATACTGGCAAGTGCAAATAAGTTTTATGTAGGGGTCACAATAAAAGTTACAAATAGTCAAACCGAACACAAATCGACGAAAATTTTGGGAAAAACCAAGGACAAATTTATAATTGGCCTTTAAAAAGTGCATTAGAAAGATGCTTCTCTTGGTTCTATAATGGATATAAATACTTCCCTTACCATGCAATCTTCAATGGTTGGTAGGTATCTTACAGCAAATCAGAGAACAGATCAATCTGTGAGGTCCTGATGATTTGATTTAGTGGACTTAATAAATAACTACAATATAAACCGAATGATGAGAATTTTTATAGATGTAGCTTTGTTTTTCACAAACACTCCTCATTTAAAAACAATTTGCTTCTTTTGTGATTATACTAAAATCAATAAGATCAACTTTGGTTTACCCGAAGACTGTTTGAAAGAACCATTGCTAAGGTGTACATTCAACGCGCAATTTAAATTTAGTGATGAACTCTATAGGTTAGTTGAAGGTATTGTAATGTGATCACCACTTGGTCCTCATATTTAACCTAGAAAATATAGTCCCATGACCAAAAATAGACAGATCATGTTTCACTAGGAGGTATATAGACGATAAGTTCATCATATGCAATGAAGACAGAGATCGTGACATTATTCCCCAAGAATTTAACAATGGACACTATTCAATAAAGTTTCTAATTAAATTAAAGGATAAATCAGGATTCCATTTTCCTGACTTTCTTTCGAAATGAAGACCAGATGGTTACATGAAACGATCGATTAATAGAACACTAACATGGAGTGAGCATTATAATTACATTTAAAGCTGAGAGCCACGAAGTAAAAAGAAGAATTTGATTTACTTCTTATTTTCAAGGGCTAGAAGAAAATACATGTAAGATACAATAGATAAGGAAGCAAATGAAATTCACAAATTACTTATGAATGGTTTTCCTTCCAGATTCACTGACAACAACATAACGCCAAAGCAACAAACCAGAAAAATAACTAGTGTGGTGAAGAAGACAATATTCATAACATCAATTTCAAAGACGACATTGTCACCAAAATCCTTAAAAACCTGCTCTCAAGAGCTCTGAGGAGAACATTCCATTCCACAGAACTCCGAATCGTCTTTTCTAACAGGAACCTTACTCGATGAAGTGTCATAGATAAAATGTTACTTTGTTCGAAATCTGTATGTTCGCCAGTTTACTTGTTTCATTTCATAATTTTGATTTTTAAAAATATTACAGATTGTAAGCAGCTGATATGAATTGAATGAAATCAAATAAATTTATGTTATTTAGCTGAAATATGCATTTCTTATCCTCTTTTCGATTTTATTAAAGGAACTAATTGTATGAAGTTAATTAAATCAATATTGAATTGTGTCGATCTTTTATAATCGTAGTTTTCTGATCAGTTTTGCTTCTCCAAACAACATTTTTATAGCAATTATTTTCTATGTTTTCATAGAGTTGTATTTTATTCCAGTAAAATCAGAAGAAAACTTATTGTCATCTGGCGGAAATATAATTTTTAACTTACTAAACCTACAAAACTGGTTTTTTTTAAATGTAACTTTTTTTTTCAAATTTAATTAAATTGTACTTTACATGTGGATCGATAAATATGTTTTCTTATTCAGTGTGTAAGTGAATATCAAATCTTAACATAAGAAATATAGATCATGTGGGAAAGATTACCTTTTATTGGGTTAACTAAAAGGGAATTGGCGCCAAACATTGAATCATAGTTATTGAAACAAATGAGACATTTTGTGATTAACTTAAGATATGTAAATATATTTCGCACAAACGGTATGGAATTTATTTGATCAGTGGATAGTTATCTAGAAAATCTAGAAATTTTTTTTCTTCACTCTAGGAACTGTTTTAATGCATCTGTCAAAATTAGATCTAATTAGATTAGAAAGTGAATTCAATATTGTCTATTAATTGATGCATTTTTATTTCTTGAAAATACATCACAGTTGATTGCTGATTGATAATCTATTTGATTGAATCTGTCACTAACTGATATTAGTAGGGTACCAGTAAAACCCAAGTAATACCGAACAGTTGTTTTGTCCTACTATGGGACTCCTCAGTAGTAAACACACTTGATTCCATCAGAGAATCGAACTTTAAGGCCTTCAGGTAACAAGGAACGCTTAACCTTCTACGCCACTGGGTCAACGTCCAATAGTACAATTTCCACTTTCAATTATTAGTGATATGGTATGATTTGTTTTATCAGCATAATAAAAGGACTTTGTTTTCTAGGCAAATTAACCGAATAATCTAAATTAAGCAAACAATAAAATTACCTTTTAATATTCCCTTTCTTAGCTACTTAAACAAAACCTAAATAACATTACCTGAAATGACTATAATTTCAAACCATTGTGAATGTATTTCTAACAAGTTGACTAAATTCCATGCATTTATTTGGAAGAACATAAAACTGCACAGTTTCCATTAAATATTCATTTGGAAAATCCATATCTAATATTTTCAACTGATTCATCTCTTCATACTCTTTTCATTTCTTTCACTTGCTAGACACAATGAAATTTTATTCTGGACTTGTCGCTCATATTCACAGAGAGACCGGAAACAAGTATATATCATCCTAAACACTAATGGATTACCTATAAATTCTCTAAGTTCAGATAGCTATTACATATCAAATAGTTATGAATTTTATGCTTTAGTAATTGCCTTCCACGTTATTGTTATTGATATGAATCGTCATAAAATCCGTGAAATATATTGAACTCTAAAATTATAAGTTCAATTTTGGTTTGAAATTTTCATTAAAGAAGTCAATAATTTAAGGAAAAAAAAACAGAACATACAAAGTCTAGAATTATGACCAACTAAAACTTAAACGTATAATCATGAATTAATTATATGATTTCTGGTAATAAATAACAATAAGCTTCCGTTTGTTACAGATTACTATTGTATCCTATTATGATTTATCGTTTTCTTTTTAATACATCTTACTGTTTGCTGTGGATTATTATAACTGTGTGCTTTGATCTGAATGAAATGACTATATAAATGTATATGTACTAACCTTGAAATTAATTCCAATTCGTGTTTCGTAAAAATTTTCATTTGATTTAATTAGTTATTAACGTATTTCCTGAATTATTTAGGTTACATTTCATTTGTATTGTAAATAATCGGATGAAATCACTAGTTAGCATAATAAACTACAATGAATGTAATAATATAGAAGTGTTAGTGTATATATTTCATAAGCTGATATTTATATTTTAATATATAAATTCAATACTGAATCAAATATATAGAAATAGCAATATTCTGATGTAATTGATGTAGTTGATATTCTTTAGGAAGCTTAGATTTGATGCATAAATGATAAGTGATGATAAGTTTTTTTTTATATCAAGATTTTTTGATTAGAATAAAAGTGTTCATCGACTTTTATGTACTTTAAACTTAAAGGTTAATTGATTATACAACAAAATTCACTTTAAGCTAAAATAACATCAACTTCTGAAGTGTTGTACATATTTCTACTTAGAGAAAATAATTTCTTATAATTATTACTAATAAAAGATTTAACCAGATTAATGACTACATTTTATTTCAGTATTCAGTTGAACCGAAAGTATTCACCAGTTTATTTAGATAATGTAAAAATGACTTATGATAGAAATAATGCACAAATATGAAGTTCAGTTAGTTTGTTCATTACTTCAATGAATGTATTGCGTAATAGAAAAAAAATAATTTCTTTTAAGTTTTCATTATTTTAAGACATTTTGTTTTACTTGCATACTGGTTTCATGTTATCAAGGGAATTCATAGTGATTTCAGTTGAGTATAACATTACCAAAGAAGATCATATACGAACTTGCTTTAGTTATAAAACAAACTAAATAGAAATATGATATTCTGAACAGAAAAAATTTATTTACGGCTAAAATAAATTCATAATTAATTTACACAGTTAATAGAACTTTTACTATACTTAGTTCGAGCACTGTAGTGTAGTGGAACACTATAATGTTCAGTAATATAATTCATGTATCAATAACAGTATCTAGAGAGAAATTTATTCTGTTGTTGGCATTTGTCAAAGATCAATTTTGGTTGTGTCAGTGAAAATCAAGAAGTATTAGGACAGCTGTTTTCATCCAAGTACGTGACTTGTCATTAGTGAGTCTCTTCAATTCTGCCAAGAAAGTAAAACCCAGACTTTCAAGTTTGTCGGCAAACCCTTAACCAACAGTACTCCTGATATGGTATTCATTAGTATAAGTCCAGCGTTGATTGATTCATGATTTGGCTAGACTAGCAGTGGTACCGAATCAATCTTTGAAGCATATAAACTACAAACTAGATGCCAATCTCTATAGAACCACCTCAATACAACAAAATGATCCCACGAAAATACGATCTACTTAAACGTACCACATTAAAATTAAGTAGTATTGCTCATATTTAAATAAATTAGCAAATATGAATTAAATTAACATATTCTTTATATAAAATGCAAAATTTGAAAACTGATGATGAAGAATTTTTCACCTTTAATGGTAGTTTTAGGTGATGAATACATGTTCATTGATTAGAACCAGCGTGTTTATAAACGATGTTGAAGCTTTCGGAATGATTTCTCAGTAATATAACGGAATAATTAAAAACATTTTACTCCAAAATTATCAACTATAACAATTATAACTTGAATTCAGCAATAGTTTCTAGTCATTAATCCATTTATTTATGTTGTCGAAATTGAGCTGAAATTCCAATAAAAGAATTACAAATCATTTACTATAAGTTGATTAATCAATGAATACTAAGTGATTGTTATTTGCATCGATAGTATGAACTTTAGAAGATGTTCTAAATATAATAGTTGGATAGCTAAATTAAGTGAAGAGACCAAAAAGATCAAACGTAACCTAGAACATAACAAATTACTGCTATATAAATAGTATCCAAGGCCAAACCTCTATTGTATGCTGGGTCGTTGTAATGCTGCAATTTATCATTTTTTAAACTATCAGTTTTACATTGAATTAATATGCAACAACAATATTTGCAACGAGTATTCTCTAGCAAATATTAGTTGACTATCAAACTGGACTCGTTAATTTATGCTTTAAGTGATTATGCTAGTAATAATTTACTAATTTTCTGCAAACTAACAGTACAGCTTTCAGAAAACAACAATGAAATGTGTCATTCAAAATTTACCTTACTATCATGTTTCTGTTAATATATGAGAACTTGTGATATTTTCATATCATCAAAGAGCAAGCTTGTAAATGAACATCGTTTTTAAGCAACAAATTCTCCTTATTACTACTATTATTGATATCTTAGTATACGTGATAGTATCAATATAAAAACCTTTTTGTTAAATGTACACTCTGTCTAAACACAATTATTCGCATTGATATTCAAATGTAAATACATCGCTGGATAACTTCATTTTAAAAATATGCCTATCCTTTAATTAGTCTAATTTAACAGGAATGATTATAATTTATTATTTAAGTAAATGTTTGGTACCAGTCTGACAACATGGCGTATTCATTATGGTACACGTGGTAAACTAAAATACAAAAAATACTTAACACATGAACGAAGCATTAGAAACTAAGTAATTCACATTAAATAGAGGTATTTCGTGAAAGTAAAAAGCATGTATTATAGTCCGTTATGTGTTTCAGATATGTAGATCCATAATACTGTAAACATGATCATAGGAAATTTGATGCAATACAAACTGTGTCAATGTTGTTAATTAATTATGACCCATGTAGTTTGTATGTTATAATTAAATAAATTTTAAATCATAAAATGATCGAATTAAAATAATTTCCTAGTTAAAATGATTCGTTATAAGTAATACTTTTCATTTGTTGTCATGTGAACTATTTACTAAGTTACTTACCATGCAAAACAATAAAACAAATTGTCACTTACTTTGTATAAGATGCAAGTTAAATAAAAGCAATAAATACATTGCAGTTATGTTGAATTAACCTATAAATTGGATAAAACTCCCAATTTTATTCGTAATTTTTGTAAGTCACAAATTTCAATGTTAAAAAGTATCTCTAAACATTAAATCAGTTTAGACGAAGCAGTTTTGTCTAATAAACATGCTGTGCACAGTAGGTTATATGTTTACTAATTGTCAACAACAAAATTTAGTAAATTCTATGCATAATGTTGTTTAAAGTGTTTTATTATTTGGACAGAAATGAATGATAAAAGCTACAGTAATTAGAATATTACACAATGGAAATATAACACTATGCCCTAGGAAACAATTTAATGGTTTCGAAGGTGTTGATGAACAAATGTCGATGATGACAATGATTATACTGTGTAAATTAAGGTGACTTTATATAGAAAATAATTTAACTAAGGTAAGTGTACAATATACACGCTGTGATTATTTCACATTTTTATCATGAAAGTTTCACTAAATTCCTAAAAAACTTGTTTATCTTGGATATAACATGCGTTATATTGTTATGTAATTGTGTGATTACAAATAATGTATAAATTTACTAATTAGTAACCAGTAAATCAAAATTTGTTCGATAATTTTTGACCAACTAACCACTTCGTTGCTAGCACTAATGTATTAAAACAAAACAGCATAAATGAAACAGCGAATTTTGAGGTTTTTGATGTAAAATCACTCAGCATCGTAAGTCAGAAGAGACTGTTCACTAAAATACGGACTGAGGTTAGTTAAGAACAAATGGAAAACAAAAGGACAATGAGAGCTAAATTTGGTACTTGTTAACACTAAACAATCAAGATTACATGAAACAAAAAAATCCAAGAATGTTCTGGCTCTAACATAGAAACTGATACTTTGAAACAAGTTAGTTGGTATCAAATAGTTCACAATTTTAATTTTTATCGTTGCCTAAAACTGCTCAAATATCATCTATCAGTGGTACCTATTCAACATCTGACACAAGTGAATGAATATTTAACAAGGTAGCTAAAGGATTCTACTTAAAAACAACATAATGAAATAAAATCGCTAATTATATTCATTTATTGATGCTTTATAATTAGAACATTGTGAATAATTTTGTTTTATGGGCTATATCCTATTTTAACAAATGCCAGATTGTAAAGCAGTATCTCCGTCTTTGTAACCTAAAGTAAATAATAAAATATATTTTGTCACATTTTCTGTTAGTGGGACGCCATGTTTTTTCCACTGGCTTCTAAAATAGCATCAACTGTGCATACATTGTTCAGAATAGCATATTTTTTGATGTCAATAACTATTATGTAAGTAACAACAATGTCAGTTACATGCTTTTAAATAACATAAACTTATTAAAATAATTTGCCCTTTAGATATATTTTGATGATGAAATAAGAAGACGAAGTTTATCAGAGCTATGTGATATATTTGTCCAATACATTTTGAATAATCTGATCACTAAGTAAACTGAATACTATCCAAAATCATATAAGTTTATCCTGTGAAGAGGCGAATAATAACCAGCTTCCTTTCTTAGATATATTGTTCAATCGGAGGGATGATGGCTCAATCATATATTCTGTCTACAGAAAATTTACATGGACAGGGCAGTATATGAACTTTCATAGTTATTTTCCGGGGTAATATAAAAGTGTTTGGTAAGCGCTTTATTCAACAGGATCAATCGTATTTGTACTTATGATACTATTGAGGAAAATGAAAAATCTGCTAACAGAAACAGCGATCCTGAACGGATATCCGAAAATGTTTATAAATCGATAGGAAATGTAGCAGTACAGTGAGACCTACTTGTATTTCTAGCACCTAAAATATCAGTCTATATCACGTTATTTTTCGAAAGTGACTCAAACTTGTGTTAAAACAAAGGCTTGAATCGGTTATCAACAGGACATTGTATGCAGCTAAGGCAGTTGCAATATAAAGAATGGGGTATAGATTTACAACAAACCTAAACAGTACGTAAACGAATGAATCACATCCAACTGAGTCTATCAATTTAGGTGTATATGTGGACACACATACATAGTGGGGAGCAATCGTGATCTACGTGTAAGGGTAGCTGAACACATATCTAAATGGCTGCACAAACCAAATGAACTCGAAGGGTACAATAAAAGTACAGGATAAATAACTTTCATTGTCTATCGCTTAAAACTCAGTTGAGACAGGCCACATAATTGATATCAAATCACCTTTTATAATATTTAAGTTGGATTGTGATTGGCAAGTGGAATCCAGGACGCGCGTTCCGTCCTTTTTGGGACTCATCGGCTGGGTGTACCTGCATCTCAATGTTGATGTTCACAATGAGATTAGAACAGTCTGCTTCATGCCAAACGCCACCTGCGTTCACCACCAGGCTACTGTGTCCAGACTGTCACACTTGTGGTGGCGTATAAAAGTACTAAGGACGTATACTAAGGTTTGCCATACTAAAGACAAACCTCCCTTGTGTGTTCAGAAACAATTTGTACTTTCGTTCAACCTACGTTGGTATAGTGTGATTCAGATTTTTCTCTTTATTACCTTTGTTTCCTTACGCTTGACTGTCTAGTGACCTTTACCATTTCATATATAAGTGCCTTAACAAGTGTATGTGTTATCAGATTGTTCGAAATATATTGGGCATATATATCACATAGCTTAGATAAACTTCGTCTTCTTATTGCATTATCAAAATAAATTTACTAGCTTTAACAATATTTTATCACTAGTTTCATTTTGTAGCAGTGAATTGGCATTTTCATGCTTTCTGTCAGAATTCTTTTACCTTGTTGATAAGATATCATATTAAGCTTCATAAAAGCTGTCTTACTGAAGTTCGAGTGTTTAAAAAAAATTAATTTATTTGTTTTTGTAATTGAGTTTTGTGGTGATTATTGATTTTCAATTCAATACTACGAATCCGTCTGATTTAGATAACCAATGAAAATCAAGAAGTACTGGACAATCGTCTCGGATTACGATGGGATTCCCAATGAATATATATCCACGACCCCCCTTCTCTGGGAAATCAAGCTAAGAATCTTCAGGTTTCGCTTTGAACACTTACTCATTAGACCCCTGAGTCAACTTCCAAAGGTTTATATTTCTGACTCAGTCAATTCATGACATATTTCCTTTTTTATTTTTACTTAAAAATATTGAATTCTACATTAAAAAAATAACGGTGAATTATTGTGTGCATTCGGTGCATAACGCTGAAACTCGGATAGGTGATAATTATATTCATCATATTGAATGTTTGGTTGAATTATAAATTATAATTCATGGTGGATTTCTGTATAATAACTGAAAAAAACATGTTCAATGAAATATCAAGTATGTAATCTAATAGGACGGATTTTTTATATTCTGATATTGTGTAATGTAAACAAAATAACATGAAATCGACAAAGATACACAAAACGTTAACACAATTTGATCTTGTTTTTACCACTACCAGTTAATAATTTACACATATTGAATTAGCAACATTATTTATTGAACTGCTGAGGTCTGTTTAATGATAAAATACAAGTTTAGGTTTTGAGATATAGAACATAACGCCTTATTAATGAATGAAGATCCAAACCAAATCCATATGACCCGTGTATGTGATTATGGTGTGTTCTTTGTGAACGCTATGTGATTGAATAAGACATATTACTTTGTAAGTAGAATCAGTCCAAGTGTTCTCTGCAAAAGTTGCCTACAATTTATGATCATTTAGTAAAGCATAGCACACTATAAAGATATTTTTTCATTTCTACGTTTGTATGAAGCGTTAATTCAAACTTAGGTCGGTATGTCTGGGTTGGCCTTAAACATATTGTAGTTTGAATTTTCACTTTCTTGTCGTAAATTATAATTAAATTGTTATTGGCTGAAAACTGCAAAAGATCATTTGGTAAATTCTGTGTGAAAAATTTTCAAATCATTATTTCAGTTCAATATATTTCATTCGCTACACATAATCATAACATTACCAAGTGACCAAAATAAATTAGATGATGTTTGATTAAAAGTGAAATCGTAAAGATTGGGTTATCAAGTGAAAAGCACGGAATAAAAATTACTTATAATCTCTAAAGATTTTTGCATGTTTCATTTGTATTACGTATTTTCTGTATTCAGTTGAATGCAAACTACCACACAGGGAGAATAGTTATCAAACTTTAAAATGGTTAATGATTATCAAGGATTTTTAATAATTAGTCCCTTGATTTTTAATGCAAAATATGTTGAAACTATGATGTCAGCAAAATCAATAATACCAATGTCTGTTCCTATCTACAGAAGTAATCAGTATGTTAAGAGATCAAGTAGTCAAGTAATTTTCTAAGTGTTCTGCTCCACGATCTAGCTATATTTTAGAATCTGTTTAAGATACTAATTTATCACTTTACAAATGACTACCAATGATTGTGTATATTTTAAACTATTGAATGTAATACAACAATAGTTAGTACTTGTTATAATGATAATCTATGAACTAATAGTTTCAGCAATTTACTGTAATAATTTAGCCTGTTCAAACCGTTTGAAGACAACTATTCATTATGTTGTCAAAAACTTTTATTTAATATGAATGTATTTGGTGAATTTCTTTAAAAGTATTGAGTAAAATACTGAGTGACTTATCATGAACTAGAAACTGTTTACAAAATAAAATTTCTGTAGTATGTTTAACCAACTGAGAATCATATATATTTAACCCATCTTTCCGATTACTTTATAGAACACAATACATTGACAGCTTATTATAAGTTATCGCATTCTTTAGTTCTTCTAAAATCGTAGATGATAATGCAGTTCTGAATAATATCATAGAAGTATCTGCAAACAATTCAAGTATCAGTTAGTTTCAGTTTGGCTGGGACAGATGGTTGGATTGCCCATGTTAGTCCTTGGGATGAGAACATCTCTGTCGATCCAACTTTTTTTAGATTTGTCCAACGATAGAAGCAGAGAGTTCCACTCGTTGACTATTCTTTAAGGGAAGAGTCGATAATCAGCAGGCAGATAATTTGTTCTGGGTTTGTGGACTTTTTCAGATTGTCCTTGTAAATATCCTGTCCTGGAGGCCAAGAAAAAAGAATGTGTCGAGATCAAATTTATTATTATATACTTTGAAGATTTCTATTAGGTCTTATCTAGTTTTTTATATGACAGAGAGAATACGTTTGATTTATCCAGCCTCTTGTCTTACGGAAGGCACGAGATTTCAGGGATTGGCATAGTTATGGTTCTTTGAATCATTCTCAAAAACTAGGTATCCTTTTTTAAACGAAGACAAGCTGCTTGTGTACAGCACTCAAGTTCCGGTCTTATTAATACAGTGAACAAGGTCAATAGTGTCCTACAACTGACATAAGTAAAGGCGTTACATATTGACTAAGGAGTTCGAAAACTTTTAGTGGTAAAGGCACAGTAATATACAGTTGTTTGTAAACATTGAATAATGCAGCTATTTCAGTCTATGCGCTATAATTTTTTTGAGTATGTATGCTAAAAACTAGATATCTCGCGTTACAAAATAGATACTACTAATGATTATTAAGATTCTAGTAAAATGTTACTTGAACTATTATATGTTTAATGGCCTGTTTAACTGATGCTCACACAAGAAATAACCGTCGAGATATTATTTACACCAGTAATCACATCTTCAGTGCTCATTTTTTAAACACTTAAATGTGTAAAGCAAAAGTGCTTATCATATTACTTATGAAAAATCGTTTCATGTAAAAGTTACTAGTTAAACACTAAATAATTTTCTCTGTAATAACATAGACGTTAATAAGCAAGTGAATAGTATGATGTGATAGTTTTCTAAATGGAATTTTTCTTAACCATGAAATTGTTCATGAGTAGAAGTTCATTGTTAAACGTTTTTAAAATTTAGGTCGACTGACATTGGATTTACGTTGAACGCTCGAATCTAAACAATAATGATTATAGTCTGTAGTTTTTGTTCCCAAGCTGTAATCAACTGTGACTTTAAAAGTTTTCAGTCTTATTCAATAGATTGAGCGTTTTTTAATAAATTATAATCAAGTATTATGCGACTGTTTTGGAGAGTGAATCATTTTTTTGTTATGGTTATTCGTCAAGTTAAAACAAAGAAATTTTAAAATGAAACTATTTAGTAATAATCGCTTTGGACTACTATATTTCGTAGAGGACTGAGCCAGGATTGAATTGTTGATCTTTCTAACTTTAATGAATTGATCGTGTATTAAGTGGCGTCATCTGTAACCACTGGTTTGTAAAGACCTTACACTTAGTATGATTAAAGTCAGCTTATCATGTTTGCTTAGTATTTCTCCACATATATTTTAAACTATTTTGAAACACTGGCTTTGAAATAAACAGCTATCAACAATAAGTAGATTTTACTAGTCATTGTGTGGGATATAGTTTGGAATCATCTGTATCATCCAGTTAATTTGTTATGGAATGAAGTCGATTAGTTATTGTTATCATACATGCATCCCAATCAGACTTCCTCGGTACATCTGCAGTTCGCAAGTATAAATTAAGTTGAATTGTGGCTGGCAAGTGGAATCTATGTCGCGCATCTCGCTCTATTTAAGACTCGTCAGCTTGATGTTGATGTTCACATACCAATTGTAAATGTATGGCTGACTGAACTCAGTTGCCTAGTAGTAAACGCGGTATCATTTGATACGAGATAAACCAAGTTGGAGCTAAAGTGTGGACATCAACATTGTGATGCAGGTACATTCAGCTGACGAGTCTCAAATAGAACAAAAATCGAGTCTTGTATTCCATTTACCAACCACTATCCCACCTATTTGATAACAGAGTAGGGTAGTTGACATGATTTACGATTCATTTTAATTAGTAGTTTTCTTTAGTAGTTTAACTTCATAGATTCATGTGAGGAAACTATTTAAGATAACTACTCAATAATATAAAATGGTATTTCAGATTACAGGATGTGTTTATAACTAAGAATCGAATTCCCTTTAATTTTATTTGCATACTTGACAATGAAAACAATTTGTACACCTGAGGATATTTACTTCATTGTCTCAGTTTGTTTATAAACAACTTACATATTTATTATTGAATAAGTTATTACAAAAGCATGGTGAATTCTAGTCAACACAGATAATACGTCACTGGTTACAAGTTATGGTGAGTTGAAATATTTAGTCATGTAGCATGAAAAGTTGGATTCAACCATAATTCAACCATTTTGCTGCCCGATACTTCAACATAATTATATTTTCCCTATATATAAGCTACAAATTTAGATGTATTTACGATATTTGATGTGATTACTTTGCGAGAGGTTATTAAGTAGTTTACACAGGGCATATATATGTATTGTATGGAGTACTTTCAGTCATATTTGTGTTCATTCAACTAGTAACGCATATATTTAGATGTATTTTTCGTTAGTTATTTCAATCTGTGTCATAATTTTGGTTATACACTTGAGTTTCTTTTGGCTTACACGCCTACTCTACACAGATAAGTTTATGGGTAACAGATGTAAATTACGTTAAAAGCTTAAACTGTAATCTTTTTCGTGAAGTGAAGCGCTGGATATAGCAGAATATATAATGCTAAAGCAAAGGGTTATCGAAATTTCTATTTTTCAGCTGTATAGTTGATGTATCAAACAAATAATTTATTTGTAAACTGTTCTGCGTACTCGCGTACTTTTATGAAATATGTTCTTAATCTTTCTCAATATCTAATACTTTGAACGTCAAATAGATATACGGTAGAAGGTTGCGTATTTTCATCCCCGTGTATTATTTGAAAAATTAGTTGCCAAATCTAGAACGAGTGTATTGCAAATTATATGAGTAAAAAGCCGTTGCTATAAAAATGAATTATTCAGAGGAATGGCTGTTAATAACTTTTAAAATAGTATTGCATATATGTAGTTAACTAATGTTAGTATGATATATATGTTAAGTATTTTGTTAATGTACATTATTTGAAGGCAGTTATTTACTGTAACTGAACATAAAATGATGAACAAAGCAACCTATTGGTACCATTATCAAACATAACTTTTCAAAATGAAACTATAAAATGATATTTAAACATTGTGTATACACAACGCTCTGTATTAATCGACTGACATTGTCACTTCTATGTTTGCAAAGTATTTAATTAAAATCGAAGATAAAACTAAGTTTATATTGTTCTCTTGTGATTTCAGCCTTTGTATTATTTAAGCTCATAACTGGGGAAAACTTCATGTATGCCAATATATATTAAGTAATGGATAGTTGTTTCTAGGTTTCTTATAAGTACAAAGCATTATAGTGAGATGATGTCCAGTTGACAAGCTTTAAACGGAACAAAAAGCTTGAAATAGATTTCTGTTCCTGCTGAAATCTAACATTCATATACACCACTTACTCATTATTTTTATCATTCGGATATTTTTTGATACTTTTTCGTTAAGAGTAATTCATTTTTCTTCAATTTATAGGATTTAGTACATAATTAGTTACGCTACTAGTTTTATATACATACATTAACAAACTTAAGGCTGAGGAATAAATTAGTAGAAACGCTGGAGGGGGATAGAACACACAATGAGGAAATCATCAAAATTAGTCACGTAACAGTCATTAACTTGGAATCCCAAAGGCTCAATGAAAAGATAAAAACCAAAAAACACATTATGCTAGGAATCGGAAGCATATATGAGAAGATTAAATAGTACTTGGATGCAAAAGGGAAGGATTGCCCAGGTTATAGTGGGCTAGAAAACCCTAGCCAGTGGTCTTTGTTTCACGAGGGGTGACAAGCATATACTGACTGACAAACACAGTCGAAGTACTATTAATAACCTTTTAAAAATTATCTAATATTTATATGGGACTGAAGTAGAATCAGTCGAATAACATCGCATTTCAAAAAAACTTTTATGTTTAACGCACTTCTATAAGCTGCCTTCAAAATAGTTTAGTTTATTCACTGAGTCTAAATCAATTACGAATCATTTAAGTATATCCTGAAGTATATATATATATATATATATATATATATATATATATATCACATTAGAAAACAATGTAAAAATGTCGGGATTTTTTTGTGAGATTTGTTTTATTGTAGTATAGACAATACATGACAAAGCAAACAGGGACCATTCTAGTAGCCGCTACAAACTATTATCATATAAAATAAGTAATTGTTTTAAGTTCAAAATAATTTATCTCAGATTGTCAAACATATTATTATCGATATATGATCATAAAACAATGTCAGTTACTAAAATACAAAGATCGATAGACAGCATTTTGGATGTTCAACCCTATGTAGCTCAGTCCCACTCACTTTCATAATATCAACTGTTTGAAGTATCATCTGATGATCGGTTGATTATTTAGTTACATTTACTTACATATTAATTGATTGGAAACAGAGTTTACGTATGAACTAAACTAATATTACTCAACTATATTAACATAATCACAAATCTTGTTGAATTACGTCAGTAGTGTTAATTAATTTTTTATATGTGTGATTTACTACAAGAAAACAATTGCACTTAGTACTTGAAATTATATTTTATTGTAACTTCCATTTACGAAAATCTGCTGAAAATGTTCAATGTGGGGTCGGTTCGAAGACGATTAATAAAAATAGTTGTTGTTAATAATACTTCACTGTTTATTTCATTAAATTGTATGTTTTCAGTTTAGATTACTCAGTCTCTTCGAAATTCGTTAGACAGGATTTGTATCACTGATAAGTAGATTTTGTTCAATGTTATCTAATTAAATGTTGCTGAGATATTTTATTTTAACTGAGGCGAATTTTGATTTAACTCCACCTGGAGTGCCCCTAGGGTTGCTGCAAGTTTCAAGCCCAGATAAAATAATGAGGATTGGGCAAGGGGTTATCAACCCTATACTGTGAAACAACAACCTTGCTAGAAAGATGCTAACCAATAAAAGTTTAACACAGCCCTTCATCCGGAAAACTAACATACAAAGAATTCAAAATAATTCTTAACAATAAGTTCCAGGCATTTCACGATCTACTAAAAAAGGTGGAACTAATATGGAGGACAGGTGGAAAGAGATTAAGGAAAAAGTAGCATATCATGAGGTATTGGGTCTCAAGTAATATCACAATAAAGAATGGATTTCTGTTCCTACTCTGGACAGGATCGAAGAAAGGAGAAGCAGAAAGTTAGCAATTGATAACAGCCGGACAAGAACAGAGAAACTCAAGGCTCAGGTCGAATACACTTCAATCAAAATGCAAGTGAAAAGGAGTATCAAGTCGGATAATTGGAAATATGTTGAGGACCTAGCAATGACGTCTGAAAAAGCCTCAAGAGCAGAAATCATGAGGCACCTTAACGATTTAACGAAGAGACTAGATGGAAATTTTAGTAAGCCATAACTGCCAATCGAGAACAAGGATGGCGAACCAATCACTGAAGTGAATGAACAACAAAACAGGTCGGTAGAACACTTCGTGGAGCTGGTAAATAAACCAGCACCACTGAACTCACCAGTCATCGAAGCAGCAGCAACTGTTTTCCATATAAACACCGACCCACCAACAGTCAAATAAATCGAAATGGTCATCCGACAAATCAAGATTGGTAATTCAGCAGGACCAGACAACATACCAGCTGAGGCACTGAAGACGGATATAAGAACAACTGAAAATATATTTCACATTCTCTTCAGAAAGATTTCAGAGGAAGAACAAGTGCTAGCAAACTGAAAAAAAGAGCACCTCATCAATATATCAAAGAAAGGAGATCTTAGCAATTGAGAAAACTATAGAGGCATCACTCAACTTTCAGTTTCAAAAAAAGTCTTCAACAGAGTGTTATTGAACTGAATGAAAAATCCAATCGACGCCCAACTCTGGGATTAACAAGCCAAATTCTGTAGGGATCGATTGTGTACCGATCAAATCGCGACCCTACGGTTCATTGTTGAACAATCAATTCAATGGAATTCACCACTTTGTTTCGATTTCCTCGACTATGAGAAAGTACTCGACAGCGTGGACCGGAGAATATTATGGAGCATTCTGCGATATTTTGGCGCATCTTAAAAGATAATCAACATCATAGAGAATCCTTACAACGGACTACATTTTAAATCGTGCATGGACGTCAGCTCACAGACTTATTGGAAGTGAAGACCTAGTGTCAGACAATGCTGATTAGTCTCACCGTTTCTCTTTCTGAGGGTGGTTGACTGGATCATGAAGACTGTAGCATCTCAAGGCAATCTCGGAATACAGTGGTTAACATGGATGCAACTAGATAGATTGGACTTTGCAAATCACCTAGCTTTTTCATCCCACGTATAGCAACAAGTGCAGGTGAAGATGGACAGTGTAGCAGCAGCTTTGGCAATAATAGACCTCAACTTGAACAAAGCAGAAAGCAAGGTCTTTTGATACAAACAACGAACACTAACCTAATTACACTTGATGGAGAAATTCCGGAAATTGTGGAAACCTTTACATACTTGGGTAGCATCATCTATAAACAATGAAGGTCTGATGCAGGTATGAAGGCATGGATTGGAAAGGCAAAGATAGCATTTCTACAACTGAAACTCTAACCAACTGTCATACTACATTATAGGCAACATTTTCATAACAAATGTTAAGACAGTTTTGTTGTATGAAACTGAAACTTGGAGAACTACGAAAAGCATCATTTGGAAGATATAAGTATTTATAAACAACTGTATGTGTGAGATACTTCAGATCCGTCGGCCATCAACAACCTTCTAAAGCAGAGAAAAAGTCTATTTCCTCCAGAGGAAAAAATTAGGAAAAGACGCTAAATGTGGATAGGACACCCATTGAGGAAATCGAACAAACTCTATCATAAGACAAGCACTAACATAGAATCCCGAAGGCCGAAGGAAAATAGGAAGACCCTAGAAGATACTGCGTCGGGAATCGGAGACAGACGTGAAGAGAATAAATAGCACATGGGAAGAGCTGGAAATAAAAGCTTAGGACAAAGTAGGCTGCAGGAGTCTGGTCGTCGGCCTATACTCTATATGGGGTAAAAGGCATTGATTAATTAATTGAATTTAGTTAAATCATTTAACTGTTCTCCGAAATTCCATAACAAAGATCATCTCTGTATAACATTAAAGAGTGAATATTGAATTTATAAACAGCTTGCAAAATGTGTATTGTCGTTAAAGGAAGTATCAATTTAGATGACTAGGAGATCGTTTGCTAAAGTTGTTATGTAATCAGTTGATGGAGTTCGTGTAATTTATTCATTCTCAATATATGAATACAACCTAATGATTTTAACAATAATTTACAAATGTTCTGTTGCATCAAATTTGATCTCAAAACAGAATTTATATAATCATAATTTTAACTGATCCGAGCAAAATGTTATATGTACTTATATGTAAGGTGATAAATTCAGTGAATTTCGAAGGTGGGATTAAAGTAGCAACAAGTCCTATCTATTGAAGTGAAGTATTTGTGTAGACAACACTTCTGTATAACATTTACTACCACGTATGTAATAATACATTCACGTATATATGAATCTCGATAGTTATGTTTGAATAGTTGCTTTTAATGAATTGTAAAAATAGATAATTATAACGTCACCATGTTTTAGGTGTTTGTTAATCAAATAACTATAATTTTTATAATTATGAACATATCTAATGGTCAGTCTATGTGGATTCCATGATTCTTATTGATAATAACAATGACATAGACATGATCATGAAGTGATCAACGGTCATATTTCTAAAAATATATATTTCTTTATTTACCAGTAGGAACATTCAGTGATGAGTTTGTATGAACGATTTTTTACTCTAAATAAGCAGTACACATTAAATATATTTTTATATTAATAAAACAAGTAGAGATTTTTCGTATTCATAACATTCAACTTTACTTACAGATCAGTGTATTCACGATTGTAACTAACCATAATCAAATAAAAAAAATAACCATAAAAGTATCCCAACCATTTACAAGTATCTAACTAGAAAATGAGCATACAATTTCTTAAAAGACAAGGATTTTGCTCAGTAAAGAGATCATATTTCGGCGATTTCATTTTTAAAGATGTACATTTGCATATATATATATATATATATATATATATATATATATATATATATATATATATAAAGACAATAACAAAATAGTCAAACAAGGCAATAAAAGAAACTGAGGTGTCACTTAAAGTGGTGATCACGAATAACCGAATATAGGTAACAAAAATCAAAGTGTCTTCTTGTTATGTGTTGCTGAAGCTATCGTCATACACAGAGAATTCAGAACTATACATGTAAAAGATAGTGGTTCAAATTTTGGTTTTACTATGGATTTAACCCGAAATTCCTGCATATTATTTCTTAGGTCGTGAGTTTATCCCTAATTCGTTTCTACATTGTTAGTCTCATAAAATTCTTACACTTCATTTTTTCCCTTTTATCTCTCTGTCCCTGTAATTTACAAAAAATCATTTTCAACTCTTGTTTCCATCTGCGGCCTCGGACACGTCCCAAATATCAGTCAGTTTATCTTATTACATAACCAAACTCCTATATTATTACTTTCGACCTATTTATCTCTATCTCGCTATCTATTCCAATATTTCCTATATTATTGTTTATATAATCTGTTTTTTAAGATTTCGCTCTTCACAAGAACAGTCTAAATATGAATGACACTCGACATTTATTTTAACTTTTGTCACTTTATATGCATATAAGTATATATGTGACCGTACAGCTTCCAAATGAATTCGTCGAAACGAGATCTCTTCGCTTACAAGGAATTCTTGTCTTTTCATCACTCATTGGGTGTTTTCCATTTAATATTAATCGTCGACTAACTAATAATAATAGCGTATGTACATAAATCGTTCTCATCTATTCTTCATTCTTTTAGTAGAATCTATGTTATTTGTCACATAATATGCATGGAAAGTACATTCAATTAAAACAAATTAAGTTCCAATAATTTAACTATAACACCAATACTTTTGTTTGAGATTTTATCCACCAAAGCAAATGCTTCTTATTATATCGTTTTGCACTAAACATTTCGATTTTTATTTCACTTTAATGGTAATAAATAGCCTCTTTACTGTATTTCAGATTTTAAAATCTAATGTGAATCAAGTAATTACCCTCATTAGCTTTCCTGAGATATGAAAACTCATATCCTTTCATTACACTGTTGTGTATAGTAGATCAGAAGATTCTACCTTTTCTGTTTTATTGCAATATAATGAAATATTTTAATGCGAAGCAAATTAAGCGTTAATCTTGCAACCGTGTTATACTGAGAACTAATTACCACCTTTCAGCTTTGGTATTATTCCTGTAAATCAGTATCTATTCGATACTATACCTGGTTGTTTCAATGAGAAACTAACATTATGATGGTAATAATGAATTTAATAAATAATCATGTGCAAACTATAACCTGATACATTTGAGTTAGATTGTAATTGGCAGACGGAATCTAGGACATGCGTTTCGTCCTTTTTGGAGAGGCTACAATCCAACTTAAATAATACTTATGAATTATCGCTACATCGAGACAACCTGCTCAGAATGCACACATAGCAACAGAGACTTTGGTCACTCACGATAATTCATAAAGTGAGTATTCAAATATTTAAGGTAGAATAAGAACGATATACATTTGGACATTTATCCTAAACGCTTTGATATATGTTTGAACAAAAACAGTGGATATCGTCAATATCAGTGTTATATATCTTATCATCAACAAATGTGTATACATAATATCTTTCTGCATATTGTTTATTCAAAGTATTAACTAAGTATTTTCTGTAAAGTCGTTTAACCGCTCATAACCATAATATTTTGTCAGGCAGCCTCTTATATTTAAGATTAATATTTCGTTTTCGTGACTAAGAAGAAAACATTTCCTTTAGATTCTAAAATGGAGTAACTTGATTCTAATTAACAAATGAATGCTTAACATTACACTTCCTTTACCAATTTACTTGCATGTGCGGTCACATAAATACTCAGTGACTTATTCCTGGCTTATCAGTTGGGAAGGCAGAAAATTATGCTATAAAAGCAAACAATTAATACATTTATCTATTTTCTTTCATCTGTGTCACCAGTCCTAAAGAGTGCAGCTCATAACTCCACGTTTCCTGGATCCGTATTCCAAACTTCATATTGCAGCTTCAATGTTCGAACGCTATGTCAAATCAATCAGTAAACCTCTTTAGATAAGACCATAGAACCTCATGCAATTAACTGGTCATTTGTCTCTGAAACATGTATAGTAGATTCTCATTTGACTTTGCCTAGCTACAAAAGATCCCTTGGATGTATGTTTAACGATGCCAAGAATGCACTCAGGAAAGAATGAAGCAGGCACCGAGCTAATCATGGAAAACTTTTATTTTGAGGAAGCTAGGAACTATTTTCAAACAGCTATAAATGCGGCAGTGATATCTACCTTCAATTAAAATCAAAAATGTAGAAGGAGCAATCAATTTTGTAAATTTCTACTAAACCACTAATACCTAGAATCTTATCCTAGAATACCCTAAGGTTGATGAATACCGGAGATACCTCAAATATTAAATAACAAAATGCCTAGGTAAAGACTGTAAGCGGTGTAGGTGTTGATAACAAAAGTTATGAAAACGGCTGCGGTATTAGGAAATATTAGGCAGCAGTCCTGACTAATCATAAAAATTAGCTGTTAGATGGTTAGGTACATGATCTGTTCTGCCTAAAAGGTTCAAACGATGTGTAGAACATTTTTGTAAGCATCCCAATTGACCTTCAGCTATTATACAGTTACTGTCTATCTCAAAACAAGCTTAATTGAAAAATCACGCAAGTCCTTCGATTTTTGGTGAGGTTGTAAGAGTCACAAGTAATTTGAAGCGAGGGAAAACGTCTGAACCTGGTATACTGACTCCGGATATTTTTAGGTATGATGGCCCAACTATGGAAGGTTGGTTGATTGATACAATATATACGGTTGTGGACCATGAGGTAGTCTAATCTGACTAGTCTCTGTAAGAAGAGAGTGTCATCTTCTTATGTTGACCACAAATGATGTAATTTTTAAAATACCGAACTCTGTAACGATTCCGTGATCAACTAAAAATAAAGAACAGCAAATTCACCAAACGCAGGCTGGCTCTAGACCTGGGTGAGGATGTACGTTTCTTTTACTCTAAATGTTGTGCTAGTCCATTGTTGGTCTGTATCTTCTTCTAGACTGACAATATAGAGTGAAGTAATTCAATGCTTTATTTTGACAACCTTTGTCATACTTCGTAATATGTTTACGACTGAATAAAATTAATGACATTTTGAAGAGTAACCTATTTTTAAGAAGGGCTGCACGATCGTTTATATGGTTAACAGTGATAGACTTTTAAAACAATCGAAATAAAATACAATGGTTTACTCAACTGCGATAGCAAATACGATTGTCATTAAAATGAAAAAATGTTCTCGTTGAGTAGTCTTTATTTCTTTTTCGATTGCACATTGGGCTCTTTTTAATATTTATGTTATTTAATAAATGGTTACGTCACAAACGATTGCATGCTACTCATAAATATTAAGCTAATACATTGTATAACTATACCTTTACAATATAATCGTCTGTTTCATTTGATACAACAGTTTCTATTCATAGAATCATTAATATGCTGTCAATTATTCAATGATGTCAACTTTAACTAATATTGATAAATTTGGCTCTTCTGAAGAAGATATCGGGCGGTTTATGTCTAATATATAGCTATGTGTCCATACTGTTCACGTTAAGCAGTTACACTCCTAGTAATTTCAGATGTAAAGTGAATGTCAAAGATAAAGACATAACAAATAGATAAGGAAACTTAGTTGTATGACAAGTGATACTAAACCTAAATATTATGATGACATGTACGATATATTAATCATCTGCTGAAGAATAAACAACTTCTAGTAAAAATATTTTATTTTTCGTTGAATCACATTGAAAAGGATATAAAGTAGGATGAGTAATATAAATTAAATTTTCTGAAAACATTCACTAGCTGGTTTTCATCATAGTAAACAATGTGATTTATATATACGGCCATCAATTCAGATTACTGACAAGTACAAAATAATGCAAAAAGATAAACTAACATCTATGCAACATGTTTCATACAGTATTCAACAGTAACTGTCAACAATAAAAAGCTAAGTATAAAGTCGTAATCAACAATTTCACTTTCTTTCTAAAAACCTTAAATCAGTCAGTTAGAAACATTAACAAATAATTGATCCCGATCATGACAGAAGAAAAACAATTAGATCAACTTGATTGAATTTCTATTTTTATAAACATGTAACATTTAAAAAAAGAAACTCAAAATAAAAATAATGATATAAAAATAAACAATTGAATCTGTCATCTTCACTATTTATTAAAAACAAAAGAGAACTTATTGTTATTCTAACATGTTTATGTAACTGATTTTATTCTAATTGTTCTATTCATCAATTACCTGTTGTCAAGTGATCGTATTTCTATTTTGTTACAATGAAATACAATACTAAACAAATCTGTTTTACTACCATATAAACAAATTCTATGAATTACAAATAAATAATGCTTACTATGTTTTTCACAAGGAAATAGATAATTTGATACAGTAGAAATTGGCTATTTAATTTCATTATTTTGTTTGTTTTCTTCTTTTTTTTTAGTCAAACAATCGATTAGATTACTTGTAGTGAATGGTTTGTTCTCATCCAATTGTTTTCTTAGGTGGTTGTTTCGTTTTGTTTTTTAAAAATCTTCTGTTTTTTTTCAAATTGAAACAACTCATCTCAATATTTGTTTAATAAAACAAAAAAGAAAAAAGGAAATAGCATTTATAGGAATTCTAAATAAAAAAAATATATAAGAATGTTGGATTGTTTTAGTTGATGATAAATTTTAAAAGTGACGATAATTATATTATTGTGAATAAGTAAGGTTTATCGTAGGATTTTTAGCATGTATGAAAACCTTTTAGTCAATCAGTTTCTGTTGCTCCTTGTGGAGTATAAGCCTCTAAACAGCATTCTCTAAGCAACTCTTTTCTGAAATGTTTTTTCTGGTTCTTTACAAATGTTATTCATTCCCTTGAGGTCTGACTTTAATTCCAGGTTAACATGTTCTTTAACGTTGAGAGTTCCGCGTTAAAGCTTGCCTAACAACTCAGATCAGCGATGTATAGAATAAATGCCCTATGCACTTTCAGCATTTTTCTTGATTTCTTTCTGGAAAATGATTTGTCTTCTGCCTCAGAAGGTTGTTGTTGATGGTGTCTTGCTAACTGATCCGAAGTATCTTACGCAGACAGCTATTTATAAATACTTGTATCCTTTGGATGACGCTTTTCATACTTTTCTAAGTTTCAGCTACATACAATAGAACTGTTTTCATGTTTCCAATCAAAATTTTGACTTTGATGTGTGCTGACAACTGTTTTGAATTCTAGATACCCTTCAGTTGTAGAAATGATTCTCTTGGATTTCCGATCCACAAATGTGTTATACGGTGTAAAATAATGAATTCCTGTGTAAGCTAACTCACTTTTATTTTAACGTTGAAAACATTTATGGTGAGAAACTTGTATATTTGATTGCACCTACAGTTGTTCTACATGTATGGGTATAAAAATTAAGAATTTGTATGTAAATACTGTTAACCTAAACATAATGTCATGTGCACTTTGAATAACTGATATGCATTTATTTTGTTGTATTTTAAAGCAAAGATGTAATATATGATTGAATGAAGCTACATAAATGTCCGTTGTCAAAAGTAAAACAACCATAATAGACAAAAGTTCATAGTTAAAGTCGAAGTCATGAGAAATCTCATACCAGTCGGTAAGTAGCCTAATAACTCTTGCTCCTTTTGGCCTGATACTTTGAGGTTTAGACAATCAGAAGAAACATTAATTCTAAACTTAAACAGCTTCTCACTCTGATTTATACAAAAGTTTATGTGAATTATCTTTAGATTGAAATGTGTTCCTAAACTTACCACAATGGTTGGCGATTTCAAGTTATGTAACAATTCTTAGTTTTTTGATATACAAAGTCTTTATCAATAAACATTTGTTACATCATGTATGTTACACAATTAGTAGTGAATTGAGTCAATTTTCAATAATTTTTGTACATAATGCAGTTATTGTACTGTTAAGCTAAACAAAATGCTGAAGAGATCAATAACTACTTTTATTAAATACATATTTTAATAGTTACTAAGAGAATAATTTTTTTTTGAATTGTTGATTTTTCTTATAAAAGTTATTGCATACATGATTTGAATGTAATTTGGATAATAATTTATTCTATTTTCTTATTGATATGAATCTATAAAGATCAACATTCAATTGAAGTTGATCATAGAATGATTTCAACTAATGAAGTGTGTATTTTATGGCACAGTAAAATTATTTGTTAAGCTGCTAAACAAACAGTCAGAAGGTTGTTTTCTTTTAGTGTATTGTCAGGAATGAGAGAGGCAACAACTAATATGACTGTTATCAAGAATTTTTCGACTAAGATATTCTATTTCATCTATGAAAATGATTTATATTGTCTGAAGAATTTATTAATCATTTACAAAAGTAAGCTACTGTCGAAACTCAAATGAAGAGTATAATATGTCAGGCGAATCAAATATTTCAAGTTATCGTCTCTGAGATACAAATGATACAATTGCTGAAGAAATAGAGCATTGACATTATTCGTAGGTGAATCATTATTCATTAAAATGTGGTAAACTTAAGAACAAGGAACTAATAATAAATTAATATTTAAGTTGGATTGTGACTGGCAAGTGGAATCCAGGAAGAGCGTTTTGTCCTCTTTTGGACTCATTAGCTGGATGAACCTGCATCTCAATGTTGATGTTCACACTGAAATTCGAACTAAGTCCGTTTCGTGCCAAATGCCACCACGTCTAAAACTAGGCTACTGTGTCCAGACAGTCACAGTTGTGCAACGAGTACACATGTAATTAGAATAAGCTTGTATCTTCCAGCTAATTTGTGATTGACTGAAACTGGTCAGCCTCCAACTTAAATATTACTTCTGTACTATTGCTATACTGAGGCGATCCGCTTAGGATAAACATATAGCAACAAAGGCTGACCAGTTTCAGTTCATTACAAATCAACGGGAAGATACTAGCCTTTTCTAATGTTAAAATTTGTTTTAATTAATGCTAGATAATAATAATTTTTTTTTAAAATTGTCTTATATCTCACCCTTAATATGTGTAAAAATAAACGATCGTTATAACTAATAATGCAAGTTATCTAACTAGTTTACATTAATTGATCATCTTATTTAGAGAAATTTTATTTTCGTGCTTAACAAGATAACCCATAAGTAGTAAATTTCTTTTCAACTTTTTACTACCTACTATACATGAATTCGATTGGTATGCAACCACTTTATCAAAATGATGAATGATGCTATAGTGATGTAATGGTCCTTCAAGAGAAAATCAATGTTTCAAAACCAACTGACCTACTTACAGAGTATTAGCGTTCAGTTTATATGAATTTGTTTTGCTTGCTGTTTTTATTTCTCTATAAGTGCCATATGAAATGCATTTCAACTTTGAGACAGAATTGTAATATAACATAGATTTTATTACTGCATGTTATATTTTAACGTTTAACTGTTCTTTATGAATACGTTGCATACAAACTGTAGGTAAGGAGAGCTAAATAATATTCTAGCATTTTGACAATGTGACCACGAAATCGCATACATTTCAAGTATAAGCTAAATCTTAATGCTGAGCAGGTATAAATTCAGCTTTATATCCTAAATCATTACAAATATCTGACACTTATTTTAAGTTGATTTTTATCACTTAAGGATTCTTCAGGGTGTATAGCAACAGAACAGTTTTGTCTCATTGATGCACTTCTAATATTTATTTTAATTTGTATTTATTTAAATACTTTCAAATCATTCCTATGACAACCAGTTTTACTAAATTCGAAGTTAAAACTGTGAAAAATCACTTTTCCAACTGATATTTTTTCAATGGATGAAATCTGAAAACTGAGTTTTACTCTTATCTGTAAAATTCACTATGTTAATGTTGAAACTATGCCAGTTGCAAAGAGATTAAAGACTGTCCAAATTGAATACAGAGAATTTATCTGCTAAAAGACAATAATAAAATGTTTAGCTGTTAAGTTTTTGTAACAGATTTACATGGACTAGTAGACCATTTAAATTAAGAGTGTTGTGTTTAGATTTTTAAGTACTGGTGTCAATACATTAACTTTTAGTCCTTAAATCCAGTAAACTGCATTTACACCGTTTAACTTTATTAAGATGGTTCAGATTATTCAATTCTAACAATTCAGTGATATAGTCTACCATTATAATAGGCGGATTATTTTGATACTTTTAACTGCAACTTTTAGGACTTCACGCTTGGACCTCTAGAACTTTTTTTTCGTAAAAGGTTACTAATTAGACAACTTATGTTCATTTCAATAATTTGTGTTCAATGTTTGAATTGTTTTTATTTATTTCTACTTAATAAAATATCTGTATACTCATCAAATTGTCATATAATGGAACACGGTCTTCTATGTGCAAGTGCATATGATTGATGATATGTAAGGCATAAAACAAAATTTGTCATAGAAACATTACTGAGCATTGTACATTGGTCACACTATTATATCACTGACATTTTTAGTGTAACTTATTTACTAGTAAACGAAAATATCCTATTAAAATTCTATCTGATTTCATTTCTATGAAGTTTTGTTGAACAATCGCCTAATTGATGTATACCATTACATAAATTCCATTCATTAACTGTTCACTAGATGACTATTAAATAAATAAGCACTATATCTACTTCACAGAGGTATTATTATTTATCACAAAAGAATATTCATCTATAAAGTAATTTCATATGAACTAAGCTACATTTGTCTTCTTTGTCTTGTAACCGGTTTAATTTTTTAATGTCAGTTAACATGTTAACGATCATTCTACAGTTCAATGTTTTACGTTCATATGTGGTAATACACTTGATAATGTATTTAATACTATTAAGTAATAATCGATTATTATTATTATTATGATTATTTTGTTTACTTTTTTTCGCTTCATTCACTTTATAGCTGCTTCCTATGAATGTTAAAAAAACACTGAATGTTCTATCCATAATTGAATGAGTTGAATTTTTTTTCTTAAAAAGAACTTACTGATCGTTCAATTGTTATGTTTCCTTATTGAAATGACTTTTAGAATTAAAAAAAATTAATCAATTGTTTGATGCTGATATTTACAGTTTATTTAACTTATGGATATTCTCGAATGAATTGGTTACATATCACGCACTTTGATGATAAATTGAAGAAATTTTGATGATTGGCATTTTTTCTAGCCTGTTTCATGGTTGGCGACAATTACAAAAAGACAGAATATTAAAATATTCCTAAACAAATTATTCTTAACTCTTTTAAGATATTTGCCGCTGATGTTTTGATACATAATAAGTCAGCTAAGTAAGCTAATTTTGTGAATCGTTTACTAAATACAGTTGGTCTTTATGTAAGTAACTTAATGAAATTGTTATTTTTCTTACCGAAATTCTTAGTAATCGCTATTTAACAGTAACTGATTCACGTTGTTTGATTCATGGAAACATCACATACAATTCACTTCGACATTTACACATGCCAACAAAAATACAATTTACAAATACTCTTAAAATCGTAGTACAGTATGTAAATTACATTAGTACTATCAGCAGTTTTCAAGCCTCGAGGGAAAATTTTCACATTATATCCTACAGATGGAATTTCGCATTAACATAATTACTATTTAACAGAATTCTGCATGGTGATTATATGTTTCAGAGTAAAACAATCAGAAACATGGTAACTCTGCAACGAAACTAAGAAGGTCATTTCAAATTGACGTTTAAAATATTCAAGACTTTTAGGCGAATACAAATTGTATAAATGTACATCAAATATGTGAAATGATTTCGATCAGTATGATCTTACTAGTTCAATTTATTGTTCTATATGTGAGGCAAAAACTACTAATTTATGACCTTACTGTAGGTATGACAACTACATACTAATAACACGAGATGAGGCGATGCAATATGTATTCGGAGTATACTTCAGCTAGAAGCGGCAACTGGTGATTAGGCGTTTGTCGTGTAGCTTGATTTTCTCGAGATCAGTCATCTATGGGAATATAACTGAGTACTAACCATTATATCCAAAATTAAAACCAAACACCTTTCCAGTGGCTGAAGAATGCAGGTCAATTCTTAATATCAATATCAATAATAAATGTTTACTGTTCTGCTTACGTTGAAATGTCATTTGAATAAACTATTACTACCTTTACTTTATCAGATATGTATATTTAACTGATTGGAATAGGTCAATATTCTTAAAAGATCTTTTAAATGGTACCAAAATGAGATACCTAAGTTAACTTCAGTCGACAATAAATTCCATAATTCCATAATTTTAAAAATACCGTAAAATATTTTAATTATCAAACATAAGTATCTTTCTATTCTGTTTCACAGTTAATAAACTAATGTAGTTCATACTAGTTACTATTATTAATACTTCATTAAGGTGTGTATTGTATAGAGTGATACTGTTCACTGTCGAACCTAATGAAACACATCAGTAGTTGAACAAATAGCGTAAATAATTAAACTTTAGTAGCTGTCTGTTGTCTAAATGATTTTACGGTAAAAAGTAATCACTTGAGATGAATATAACATTACCATCTGATAAATTTCAGTTAACTGTAAGACGTTACTTTTTTTGCCTTTGGCATTGATATTTATTGCTTATCGAAGAATAAACATTAGATTTTACAAACCAGCTGTTGTCAAAATGATCAGAAAATTGTATAGGATGTAGTAACTTTATTGAAGTAGACACATGCGAAATTGTCGTTTACAGAAATTCCGAACTCAGTAGATTATTTTATAAATACACATCAAACAAATATTTTGAGATAGTAATCTCGAAATGGCCTGTGTTAGGTAACCGTTAGAAACCAGTAAGTATTAGGACGGCTGTTTCGCCCTTGTATCAGATTCGCCAACAATGAATTTCTATATCTAACCTGGGTCAATCCAAGATACCAGAAACAATTTTTCACAACCACAATAATTATTGGTCAGCTTCCGATTAAATTCAGATGATTCCTGGGTTTTCATAATAAGATGCAACTAGTAAAGTTTATTCTTGTTAGGCCGGTGATAATTACTCATTAATCACAGCACATAAGGTGGATTTAATAAGGTTAGAGGTGCCAAACACTGAATACGAGCTCAGTGATCTAAAGGGTCAGTTTCAATTACAAAGCCCGAGAGTCCTTGGTTCACTTTCCCCATAGGGTCACCATTGCGTAGTGCCGAGGAAGATCATCATATTACAAAACATCTATCCAGTGACTTAATGGTTTTTATTAGCATTATGATTCAGGCCGATTCATATTATTAAAAGAAAATTTAATCAATTCTACACCATCAAAATTAAAAAAACCCGGTATCGCGTATTCATTGAAAAGTTAAAGTAGGAAAAAATAGATACATTTTCCATTAAGTAACTAAATATGTAATGTATATTATGCGGAAGTAATTACTATCTCTAAGTGAGATGCCGTTTCATTCTTTAAAATGGCGGCAATTATTTTATTTGAAAAATAACATGAATCTGTATATAAGATGCATGCAAAGACTTGAATAGCTCTCTAATTCTTCTGTTTGCCAAATCTATGTGTTTCCTATTACTAAACCTATCTAGCATTAATTGTGATGATGTTAATGCATCAAGTTTGAAGAAATTCAGGTTTGTTTTGATATGTACAAATTACAGTACCTATTAACGTGAAGTAAAAAGTAAGCTTCGTTTCATACTATTGCAACAAACTGAAGGACTGTAATTTGTGTAGTAAACAATTACATAGCTAGTGTCAACAAAATAATTATTAGATTTAGTTCTATGGAACGATGCTTCTTAATTATTAGATATAGATAAATTACATTATTTTATTTTGATGAGAATTTCATTTTTTAAGCTAGAACTTCTTCAGTTACCACTTATATTGAATGACTGAAAACATATCAGCAGAAGATATTTTCATAGTATCACTGGACTATTGGTTACTTATCGTGGGTTATAGTACATTTAAACAGTTTTATTCTTAAATTAAATTATGATAGCACACTAGAAGGAAGTTCTATCACTAGCAACGTTTAAAACTACCCATTTCTGATTATTTTTCATATACTACTATTAGAACTAGAAATCACCAGATCTTAAAAATATCATCGAAATCTTACCAAAAAGATAACAAAGCTCATAACTCATATACAACATATAGCATAGGTATTCTTGTTAAAGTAGAAAGTATTTTGATTACATACTTTCAATCACATTCATTACAAATTATTGCAATTATATTCGAAGCTAGTAAGTGCATTATTCATTTCGTAGCCGTGATACATAATATGTGCTTTATAATTTATTCATTAGTGCAATATAAAACGCGACATGTAGCTCCGCGACACTTGTGTATTTCATATATTTGATAAAGCAGAATAGTATAAGTTCGTTTTATTTCGCTCAGTCCTCATCAACTGCTTACAACTTTTAGTATTTGAAAGACAAGAAAAATTTAAAATTCTGATAAAGTAAAATTTTGATATCACATGTAGTAACATGATGAATGGAAGATTTGAGCAAAGATTACAAAATAAGATAGCAACTGTTACAGCTAAATATATACTTAGTAAGTGAAAACTTCTTAGTAATTGAAAAAGGTCAAATAATTGTAGAATTATAGATCCCAAATGATTGCATAACAGATGATTAGAGAGAAGTGAATAGTAAGACGATTTCAGAAAATATGATGTTAAAACTGCAAGAATTTAAGAATGATGCAATTGAAATGAGCGAATCATTTTAAAGAAAAACCAATGTTATATTTTTATTTTGTAATTTTGAGCTTAGAACATTACAGTTTGTAAGCAGCTGACAAAGACTGAACAAAATAATGTGAATTCGTGGTATTCTGCGCGGTCAGATTTACAGCGATTTAGTTATTTTGTTCGACTGTTAGAAATGGGAAAATGAGAAACTGCTATTTAAACTGGTTTTAAACACTTTATCAAAGGTGGCGTAAAATTTCCTATTGTTAGCCTCCATTGATGATTGTCAAGAAATGCTTAACAGGAGCACAATCATTATATTTCAATTTAAAAAGTACTCCATGTTCTTTAAAGAAAGTATGATATAATGATATCTCCTAATGAATTCTGAACAAAATAACCAAGTTTAACTGGCATCCAACATGTCAGTATAACTAAAGCTATAGAACACTATTCATTGAATTTATGCTTTATTGATGTACAAACAGTGTTTCTCTGTTATTCTCTACGATTTATCATCTCTAAAGACTTCATGATAACTACAGAAAATTTAAATACACATTTGCGAATTTTCATTATTTTCTCTAACTGAAATTCATTATTTGTTTATATAAATGATAATAAGTAATTTGTCCATTTACGATCATTTCAATCTTAATGATGTAGAAAAATCATTCTTATTGTTTAAATTGACCATTTTCTAGAATCATTTTAAAATTTCTCCTTTTGGTACTAAATACATTCAAATCCCTAATGAAAACAACTAAATACTGATTGTACCAACTAAAAGTTTGTTTATTCATTAAAACTTTAAATTATCTTACAATAATAATCAATGTTTTCTTTCTAACTTAACCATACTTCTCAATTTATTAATGATTGTTTTTAAGAATCTTTTCAAATTATAATCTGTTGAAAATATTTTTTTCAAAAAAAAACTCATAACTAAAAACAAAACATCACAAAATCTTATTTGGTAAAGGGTTGAAAACGGAGGGAGGAGAAGGAGGAGCGGAGGAGTAGATAATGGTCAGAAGTTAAATTTAACCAATTCAAATTCTCTATTTACACTTAACTATGTTTTTTACTATATCTCTTACTTGTGTTTTTCATTAGCTTGTATTCTTCAGAATTATTATTGAATCCTCAAATAAACATATATTATAATGCTATAAATCTTGTTTCCTTCTGTATCATCTAAGATTGTGCTTTTGAGCCTGTATGTTATGTATGTTTGGGGGGGGGGCGGCTAAATTTGATAAACATTGATAGATACAATGAATATTAGAATCATTTTGTTTTCAGTAGAAATAATCAAATTTTATTTTATCAAACAATCTCTTTGTTTTTTTCTTTGTTTTTTTCTTTTCAACATCATACTACATAAATTCAATTGATTGTGAACAATACTGTCTAATTGGTTGTGTTCTTTCTTTTTTTGTTTGTTTTATATTTTGATTTTGCATTGCATGACATGAATATATTAGTGTAATTGTCGTTTGTTTGTTTTTCATCTTTACATTCATGAAACTGTCTACAAATTTTGAATGCTCAAAAAGGAAATTTGTTGTTATGTATGTTTGTTAATATGTGAACAATAATGTACTATTTTAGAAGATATTTTTTAATTTAACATTTGAATATCAAGTATTATTTTGTGTTAAAAAAATATTGTTTATTTATTCAACTACGCACGATTTGGCATGTCCGTCATAGAATTCCAGAAAGTCATCCAGTCTGGCTGAGTAAAGGTCAACCGCGGCAAGTGAACTAGCTATCGACTTGCACAACTGAATGATACGAAACATTAAAGTAGACATCAAGAGAGCTTTAAAATAACCTATCTTTCCCCTACTTAACCTATAGCATAGTTTACGCATGCATCTTCTACATATAGCAGAAGTCATCGGTATTCACATTCTCTAACCGGACATGTATGTACATAAGAAATCTGTACAGCCTTGTTCGTTGTCATGGCCATCATAATAGTCAATGCTTAGATGGTTTACAAATGACTTATTACACTCGATTCTCACATTATTATTATTGTTACGATATACAATTCTTTTTGTAACTACAAAAATCTATCACCTCTTTTTTGCCACACAACTCTTGCATAATGGTCATGAGCATCAAATTTTTTGTAACTACTTTATCAGTTTCTTCTCAACAGATATTATCTAATCAACAATATGTCAACTCATTTACATATCATTTGCACACTTTCAAAACGTTAGGTGTCTTGTTATTCGGCTGTCGTAATTATCTTATAAACATCTTTGGAATTGTAAAGTTATTATGCAACACACTACCAATTATTCGGTAATAACTTAAAATCTGTTGTAAATATATATAAATATATCACTATTAAGCTTTGATGAAAAACCAATGGAAAAGAATTTCTTCACTCCTCTCGTTCTTTCTGAATGCTTGAAAAGGAATTTTATTATTATTTAAATTCCTTAAACAAGTAGCTTCCGAATAATCTCACATGAAAAGTTAACGTACAGTAAACTACAAGATCGGAATTGAATCGAAAAGGCATGATTCAAGATTAAAGTTTAAGTAATAAGTCCCAGTTTAGTAACCCTGAAAGCCATACCTCTTTTACAAAGATCTCATATGATAAGAATTCAACATAATTGTAATTTTCAATATAAGCAAATAAACTATCTGGAAACCTTTGGAATTTTTCGTTGATTCCGAAGTAAAGTAAAATATACAATAAGTTATATATGCATCGGGAAATCACACCGACACCAACGCTATTAATAGACTAACTATTGGAAAAATAAATATTAAGTAAATTAATAATGCAACTATTAATATGATTATAACGATGTTAAAAAATTCTCAGGTTATGATCTTAATATTATCTGCTTGGGATAATTAAACTCTGATAGTGCATATTTCCTAATAATTTATATTTGTAAAAGTAGAATTAGTAAATTCTTCGTAAACTAAAAAAATATGATAGACGTTGTTTGGGTATTGACCGATGAAAGTGTATACTAATCTTGGAATGTTGTGAAACTGATTGCATTATAAATAATTTGAAACATGCTTCCAAGTACATGAGAAAATATCGATGTGGATAGCATAATCTTCTTATTGTTGACTTTATTGTACAGAATGGTTTTAGAACACCTAAATTTGTGTGAATAAACCGAATGAGGGAATCGAGTCTAGCGATAAAAGCTTACTCGGTAAACCCTTATTTCTCAAATCATTAAACCAACATCCATTGTCTGATATATTAACTTCACTTAATTTGTAACATAATTGTGCAACCTCACTGGTTGCAATAGGTTTGTAGCTGCCACACACTAGATATGCATGCACTCCTCTAAATGTGGGATCATTGGTGCGAACGTCCTAACTGTCTCAAGTTAGGATGAAACATTTATCTGGTGATTCTTGGTCTTCATATATTGACTGGAAGGAGTTATTTCATGGTATCAATTTTAACTTTAAAAAATCGCTTCAACACGAAAATATAATGAGAATTAAGTTGAATTGTGATTGAAAATTGAAATCCAGGACTGGGTATTTTTATAATGAATCAACTGGAACATTCAAGCTCATCCAAGTTACATACGGGAGTATGTAATATGAACCCAAGCGCACAACATTTTCATTACTAGTGATAGCATTCCTCTATATCTTCGACAGTTTGAATTTTGCTGTTTTGATAATAAGCCTTTTATGGTAAACCCTTAAATTTAAAATTTTTACTATTTTTTTCGCCTATAAAAACGACTTGTTTCTAACTTATACAACTTAGAGATCAAAATCTGATGAATATGCCTAGTTTGTTTTTAATTTGAAAAAATGTAATAAAATCTCCAATAGTGACTTATACAAGAAAACACAATCAAATGAAAATTATTTTGTATTAGGATGAGTTTGTATATACAAAATACGCGTGTTGGATTCCGGTTACCAGTCACAATCTAACTTAAAAAAATTATTTCGGTTTTTCTATTACAACCATTAAATGTATTAAGCAACAGTGAGTGAATTCTATTCCATCTATAAACAAAATGAATACTAAACTTATTAAATTTATTTTTTCCCAGCACAGATTACTGTTTTCTTCTTAACTGTTATACTCATACAATTTTTCTTTTAAATTATGTTGTGGTACACCAATGGATTACTTCAACTTTGTTGAAATATTGTTGTACATTGTTCAGTAAGTACTTAGTGATTTTTCATTTGTTTACGTTGTATCACTTATAGAAATAACATATGCATAAATAATTTTTTATCTTACTCTATATTAGGATGTCTAAAAGATAGTGAGATTTGATGGTTAATATTCTCTGATGAAATATGAAAATGGAGCTAACACAATATTCCATTTGTCTGCTAGAGGCGTTTTTCTTTTCAAACAATCTGTCAAACTTACTGAAGATGGTTTTTATGATGGTATTATTAACTAAGTAAATGACAAGAAGTTGAACTGTTATTCAATATATATATGGATGTTAATTTATTCTACGACATTCATTATCAGAGTAGTAAATTTGTAAATAAACAAGAAATGATATACGAAAGTAAGTCATCATGATGAAATAGATATTTCGAGTTATATTCATAGTTCAATTCACATGAAATCATGAAATTATCTCCATATCTTCTGAATACAGATTAATATTGTATAAATATTATTGTTCCTAAACATACGTGTATTATGTAACACTCTATAATAAAATTTATATGAAAATATATTCCCCAGGGAAGTGTAAATATAAAAACTAAGCACTTATAATCCTAAATTAAAATAGTTCTAAAGAAATGAAATTGGTTGAATGTATGATAATCATGTATGGTTTAATGATTTATTAGTGTGCATATATATATATATATTTAATTTGTAAAATATTCTCCATATACTATTCTAATTTAAATAAAATAAAATCTCTTATATTTAAGTTGGATTGTGACTGGCAGATAAAATCCAGGACGTTTGTTTTGTTCTATTTGTGACTCGTCGGCTGAATGAACCTTCATCCCAATGTTGATGTTCACAGTGAGATTTGGACTCAGTCTGTTTGGTGTCAAACGCCACCACGTTTACCACTAGATTACTGAGTCCAGATAGTCACACACATTGGTATAAGGATAAATTTGTATTTTCCCACTGATTTGTTACAGACTGAAGCTAGTCAGTCTCTGCTGCTATATTTGCATCCTCAGCAGATTGCCTCAACATAGCCATTATTCACTGTGAACATCAACACTGTGATGCAGATACATCCAGCTGACGAGTCCCAAGTAAAACGAAACGCGTGTCCTGGATTCCACTTGCAAGTTACAATCCAACTTAAATAATACTTGTGAATAATTGCTATATCGAGGCAATCCGCTCAAAATGCGCATATAGCAGCAGAGACTGACCAGCTTTAGTCTATAACAAATCAATCGGAATATACTAATTCATCCTAACTAAAACCTCTTTTTATAATTGTTTCTATAATTTCAATAAAGAAATTAAAGATTTTTAATTATGATATTTTTTATTATATGAAAACTATTAGTAGATAGTTTAGGTTAAATATTAAAACAATGAGTATTGATTTTAGCATGATATACATGAACTTCCGTAAAAGAAGTATTAGTAAAAACTTTGCGAGTAATAACTGAACTCAAGAAATGTCTATGAGTTTTCGAACAGAACATACAATATGAATGGATATACAAAAATAGTTTTTTTTAGTACGCAATGGAATATAATAGCAAATGATAAACAAATTATATTATTTTCAAAGTTTAAAATTTCTAACTCAGTCGATTCATTGCCATTGTAGAGTAACTGCCTCATATCTAGCTTAGTCCAAATTCACTGGTCATATCTTTATACAAGAATTCAAAAAATTACCTACGCCAGTTAGTCAGTAGTGAGCTTGAATATGAATTAGACAACTAACGAAACTGTTTTATCTTAGTATGCGACTTGTTAGCAGTACACGATCACAAACCCTTTAGTAAATCTTACCCAGGTTCTTCAGGCTTCTCAGAGAACGTCTAACCACGAAAATACTGAACTGATTCTAAGGTGAGTTTATGGGTTTTCACTGATAAACAGTTCTATACTAAAACAATATAGTTGTCTAATATTTTCAGGTTGTCAATAGTTGTCTAATTTAGACTAATTCGTCTTAACGAATTCATAAACAAAATAAGCTTTCAAGCTAAAGGACTTAAAATTAAATACTGCATCTTGAGGATGCTATCAGAGACCCAAATACTAGTTCCAGAAGTCAATTCTAAAATTATTCCTTCAACTTATTACTTTTTTGAAAAGAATGAAGTCTATTTGTACCTCGATTAAACGGTTTAGCTCGAGTTTTGTTTGGTAAAGGTCATGTTAATTACCAAACATTCATGTTACTTATATCTTCATTTTAATTGATATTTCATTCCAGACATTTTAAAATTCATTGTGTTTCATAACTATTAACTAATCATAATCAGCATACATCCAAAGTGTTTGTCAGTTGTCACGTATTCCCTATTGAAGTTTCATTATATTAAACATAAAACTCTGTAATATAATTAATCCATTGAATCATATAGTGATACAAAACAATAAAAATATGTTTGTATAACTATATCCTTGTTTACATATATGAACTGAATTTACAATGATCCACTTCAACTTCAGTTACAAGGTGATTAGAAAAAAAATTAACTATGGTCACATTGTATTACTAATTCTATAATGAACTATTTGATATTATGACTGATACTACCGGAATTTATTTCATTTGTCATAAATGCTTGAAGAAGTTGATCGGAATTTTATAAAGCAACGATTGTATCTTAACAAATGAAGAAGAAAGGGTAATTGTAAAACCCCTTCAAGTAAGTTGATATATATTATTTTGTAAGCAGTCACTCAGTTAACGTTTTCATATTATAATCCTATAAAGTTCTCAGAAGTGTTTATTAATAGCGCTAATATTGTAACTAATTCATTACATTCATGATTATGTTGAATATCTTGAATGTTAAGACTGATGATAAATACTTATTTTCCAGGGATATAACAGCAGGTCAGTCTTCTTCTGTAATGTGTAAAAATATGATATGAATGAACTGCAAAACTGTATGATTTCGCTTTCCTAACATGGTTAGTTAGTAAAGCGTAATTTTAAAATGTGGTCATTATCTAATAGCAAATACATCTTATGTGGTCCTAGGACTTTATTTGAGGTGGCAAGTAGGCAAATTTAAGTAACACTGAAACAAGTGTTTTATGTTAGATTTATTTAATGCGGGGTAAAATCTAAATAAATGCAAATAACTTTCATTTGGTAAAATGAATTTGGAGTGTGCTAATGACGTCTGTGAAAAGGTAACATTCAAAGTGAGGAGCCACGTTGAATTTGAGAATAATAAGTGTATCGTAATCATTTATCTTGAAACTATCGCTATTATGTAATAATAACTTCATCTTACAATTTAAAACTCCCTGAGCCCTGATAAAAAATTATAACAATTAGAATAAAATTTGTAGCTTAAACATTGGGGTTTTATCAATTCATTATACACTATTATTGGGTCTACATGTGTGGAAATAAAATATTATGCGGTTTTACTGAATAGAAAGATGGCACACAACTATTGTGTTAACCTAGCACTATAGAAGGAAAGATATATAAGAAAATGATTCTTAGAGTGGAATTTTGAATATATATCATTTTGTTTTAAGCTACATGCATAAATTTCAGTGTTTCATTTAAAGTAAATTACCATAGTTCAGCTACATTTAAATTTCAATAACTAAATGACCCGACGATGGCGATATATTACTTTAATTACTTACCACTTATGAACATACTTAAATGTAGAGACAGATGACTGATGGCTTTTAAACAATACATTAACTAGACGATTTAGATGCACAAGCAGTATTACAAATCCTGATAGACTGAGTTATAACAACACTGATGTAATTTAAATTTAAATCTCATGGTTGATTTGGTGCAAAAACTATAAATAGTTGAGACGCAACAAGTAAGTATGTTTAATTTGTACTAGTGAAATTGGTCACTGGGACATGTTAGTGGAAGCAGTCGTAAACTGATACCCAATTAATATATATATACATATATAAACAAGAACTAATCATTTCAATCAGTTCCTATTTGATTCAGTCAAAATAATTTCAAAAAATACAGCTACATACAGGGTGAAAGCATTTTAAAATGTAATCAACTCGTGCAACTGAAGCAAAACACTACTGAATAAGATGATTTATTTAAGTAAAATATTTAGTTCATACTACGTGGAATTAAGTCACTTATCCAAAGCTTTTATTTAGTATTTCATGTTTATTATCACATGCTTTATAATGATATTTCTTTCAAATTCTAAGTTCATACTCTTCATGATTTTCTTTTAAAACTCTTTTTTGTTAATTCATAAATAAATAACCCTGTTGACTGTGAATTCATTCACAATTATTGTTATTCAGGTAACACATGTCTATGTATTAACTTCAGTTTCCTTGTGTGTATAACCGTCTTATTGTTTACTGATTATTTCAATTGATTTCTTTAAGAGAGAAGGAGTGTAAGCAGCTAACGAAAAGAAAAATACCTCAAAATATAATGAAATGTTTTTATTCCTTCCTCATTTTACTTAAGTTTGTTAAACTAAGGAACTGTATGAAATAGAAAGTAACACATTTACATTTTATGTTGTCAATATCAAGTTTACTTAGGTTATTAATTATTTAGATGTTTAAACAGAACGTGTATACATCTCGACTAATTTAATATTCAAGCTTAACGTGGGCTGTTTCCATAAAAAAATAAATCGATGGTTAAAATGAACTGGCTTAAAAGAGATTGTTACATATTTAGTGAGTTACATTTATTTATTAAGGTCCTTAATTTAGTAGAATTATTTTTGATTATCTAAAGTTTGTACAAATATCTACTAGTTACTTCAACTATTACTACTATTGTTACTTTTTAAATATCATCCATGATGTTGGTAACAACAATCACTTAAGCATAAATTGAAGTCAGTAAGTAGAGACAGTATATTACTATTAAGTAATTTTGTTAGCTGTATTTGGCACAGACTGATGTCAGTTGAGTGACAAAAACAGCAAGGAGCATGAGATAGCTACTTTGTTCCCCTATGAAATCCTTTAGCAGTGTGCACCTTTGATTTCATCAAACGGATTTAACGCAATAACTTCATGTTGGTGAAAGTCTAAAACTTTGTACCATTGATTTAGTATGCAACGGCAGAATACCCACAATCATCAGTCTGTGGTATATCGTGACGATCATTCATCGTCACTGGTGATATTTGAATCACTCCTCCCCCAGACATATCTGAACTCCATTATTTAACGTCAGTCTGTGATGAAAACAAACAACTAAGATAATACCTATCTCCACAAGATCATATCAATTAGGCCTCAAATTTACTTAACAAGGTTGTTCATAATTCCTTTTTTACAAACTATAAAATTATAAAATAATTTTATCATATTTTACAGAATTCGAGTTTTTAGATTTCTTCCACGTGTACTTGTTTTTATTCATATACCATTTGCTTAAGAATAGCATTTGTTCACCCATTCATGATTCCAGCTAAACACATTAAATACCCACGATTTAATTGGTAATCTTGTGTTAATAGATGTAAACTACATGGTTGGAACTAACGTGATGATCGTAACAAATGGTTAAAGACTTTAAGTGATATGGCTCAAAGTCGTTCGCAATGGCGCAGGTGCATCCACTCCTTGTTTTCCTCCAAATTCTAAGTTATTTTTGAGCTTATCATAATTTTCTCTTTACTGATTCATATTTTTTTCAGATCTTATCTCCAATCTCTGTACCTTTCCATTAGTAGTGACTCTGTTAATACCTCTCCTACTCTGGAATTCGATCCAACCATTTAATTTCTGTCTGTTAATTGAGGCATGACAACTTGATATGATGTACGCATGTACCAAGTTTCACGTTGTAACTGACTGACTGACAATTGATAATCTTGGGTAGTGAAGTAGTTTTTTCCCTATTATAGTACATTAAAATACCGAATCGACATATAATAGTTTTTTTAGACTAAACTGTAAGTTAAAATATCTATTTCTATTATAATAATTAATAATACAAAAAGACGGTAAATAACCTTATACAAAATTATAAATACTAATTTATCTTAGTCAGTAGAACCATTGAATTAGTATCGTATAGTAAACATTTTCTATTTCACTTTGTTTAAATCAAATAATAATTGAATGGTGTTAGCATAAACCATTTCACTTTAACCGTAGATTATCTTCATGTTTTATGATGATTCTTTACCAGAATCTTAGTAATTCATCATAATGTAAGTCACTAATAAGCTGGCTATTTTTTATAATTAATACAAAGTGTTTTTATGTAAAGTATTTTAGATTTTAAGCTACATTTGTTTTAAACTTGAACTTAACAGTGATTCACAGTTATGATGATACACTGAATGATATCATGACGTGATACAAAGGGCACATAAAATGTAACGATAATCTAAAAATCCATTTTATGTACACTTGGATATATATACAGCTAGTTAGAATAATCTATCTTCCCGTTGATCTGTAATGGACTGAAACTGGTCAGCGTTTTGTATTCTTCTTACCAGTCACAATTCAAACCAAATATTACTTATGTTACTAGTACTATATTGAGACAATCCGCTCAGGATGCACATATGGCAACAGAGGCTGACCAGTTTCAGTCCATTACAATTCAACTGGAAGATAAAGGCTTATTCTAATTACATATGTATTTATTGCAAGTGTAATTGTCTAAACACATTAGTCTAGTTGTAGACGCGATGGCGTTTGACACGAAGCGGACTAAGTTCAAATCCAGATGTAAACATTAACATTGGAATGAAAGTGCATCCAGCCGACAAGTACTTAATAGGACGAAACGCGCGTCCTGGATTCCACATGCCAGTCACAATTCAACTTAAATATTAAAATATACAGCATTTGTAGAACAATATACATTGAAACATTTTTATGTTCATGAAAATTATTTCAAAATGTTGACCGTTAAAATGCTGCATCTTACATATATTTATTTTAGTACCAAATATTATTACCTACAGTTACTCATACATAAAAAATATATTGACTAGTGAGATGAATAGTCTTTAAAGTAAAACAATTTGTACTTGAATGATACTTTCATTAGGTAGTATCAAACATTTAAATAAAATATGAGTAGAAACAATATAAAACCGTGAATCGACAACACATGTGAGATATTACTATCACGTGATAATAACGTTAAATTATGAAATGCATTAGGTAAAAAGAAATTTTCATTTAATGATATATGAATATATTCTAACACCAAGTAAGTGTGAAAAACATAGGTAAATGAATTCGTATGTATTCAATAGTTATTTAGTAGTATAGAAATGAACTAAATATCTATAGGTTACTGTTTCCATAATGTTTTAGACACTTACAATGATAAACATACATAACATCTGTATGAATACCATTTACAACATTTTACAAATGTACTCAATGAATCTACTCATTAGAGACTGTCTACGTAGAGATTCGTTAAAGACATTCACTTATTCTGACTCAATGACTAAAATCTCTTATGGAAACAAAAGTTAAATTGTGATGTTTTATAGAATATCACTTATAAGTAAACTGTTTCCAATTACTTAATGCAATACATATTGAATCAAATTAAGTAAACAATTGTACACAACTGTTCAATTTATAAGTTAATTACCGAATTAAAAACTTAATTGACAATTGAACTCATATTAAATACTATTTACTTGTATGTTGGATATGAAACCAATTTTTTATATTCTCTCAAAACAACGCAAGTAGTTTTTGTTTTTTTTTCTCTAAACAAATAATTATATTATATTCTTTTATTGTAGAAACATTAAATACAACCGGATTTCTTATGAATGAAAATATAAATGTAAATAGTCAATTACAAGTTAAATGATTCAGTATATTACAACAATACAATACATAAAATAAACAGATATATCTCACTTTAGCACAGAATAATGAAATAGTTCAACATTGTTAATTCCTAATTTGTCTATATGTAGATATAATTGAACAATGTCAATTCAATAGTTAAGATTAATGATGCAATACATTTTAATTCAATGTAGTTGTCAAGTATCATATACATTGATTAAATCACTTTATTAAATTAGTATCATCAATACTTTTCTCATTTATTCCTTTATACTTATCATTATGATTGTTAGTATATTTTTGTCTTATATTATTATTATTATTATTATTATTATTATTATTCTGTTTCCTTTTATAACAATTTAGTTTCCAATGGCAAAATTGACTTAATTTACGAAAAATTGTTTGACGAAATGTTGTACATGATATACAATAACCGAAAAAATTGATTGCATTATTTGTAAATATTAACATAACTAAACCGAATTTAATTTGATCATGAGTATATTTTGGCATATCATGAAAATAATTAAAATAAGATGATAAAAAAGTGAAAATAGTTCCTGGTAATGTACATATCACATGAATTATAGTTAATGCAGTTAGTAATTTAATAACACCTTCAGGTCGACGATTTGAACGTTTACATCGTAAATCTTTTGTTTGTAATTGATTTGTTACTTCTGGTTGATTAAGTGACATACGATCTAATTTACGTTGTGCTTTATTTATATGTGTATTACTTGGTAATGTAGTTGCATTAGTTGTATTACCAGTTGTAGCTACGGTATTAGCATGACATCGCATCAAACGACGTTGTTTACGAAGTTTCATATAAATAATTACATTACTTGTAAATAATATTAAATAAGGAAGAACAGCAAAACTTATAAGATCGAATTTCATAAAAATTCTAAACATAAACTCATATTCTGATACAAATGTACATTTAAATAGTTCTTTTACTGTTATGTTTTGTGTAAGTAGTTTATCTGCATTAGAAATCACGTTTGTTGTATTGTGGTTAGATTTATACACATTTATTGAGTTCATTTGTGATTGTTGTGATTTATGTCCACCCATCATCCAGAAGTGAAGTGAATTCTTGATAGTCACACTTAAAGCAAAACATGTCATACCTATCACTACAGATCTCAATGTTACTAAATTAGATGCTTTATAAGGTATTGCGACAACAAGTAACCGTTCCACTGCAACAGCACATAGTACACCAACAGCAAAATCTGTTGAAAATCCTACGGCAAACACATGAATTTTACAGGATAATGGACCAGTTGTGCGTAGATCCCACCCATAAACTTCCATCAACCAATAACGTAAAACAGCTGTTAACAAAACCAAATTATCAGCTATGGCTAAAATGATAATAATTAAACGAGTTGTCAAACGATTTGATTTATCACCTCCCATAATGATTGCACTAATAATATTACCAGGTATACCGAACATTAATAATAAACTTGCGTAAACTTTTATTATCATTTTGCCTATATCTGGAGTACAGTTAAATTCCATTTTAAACTGTAATAATAAGTAAACAATGATACATGTTTACTCCACATTACTTTTTAAAGTATGTGTCAATTAAATTGGTTAACTGAAACACAATATTATTTTACATAGGAAAATGTTTGATGGTACAATTTAACTTTCATGTCATGAGTAAAAATGGTTACTATGATATTTGTAACTTAATATATAAGTAATAAAAGCTTAACTTTATTTTATATTTATTCATTAACCAATAGGCGAGAAGGAATATATAGTGTAATAATTATTGGGTGGATATTGCCAACCAATCATATAAATTTATCATAATTCATAAAACTTAGCAACAATTTATTGCATGTTTATTGCTTGTCAAATTGTTATTACTATGGAGTTCATTAATCCTTATTTATTTTTGCAGTAGATATTTTAGTCAATATTCATTCTCCTTAAGATAAACAAAAAAATAAACATCCAGTTAAACAAGGGGTCATTGTGAAATATAGCAAATGAAGTGTAGCACAATGGGATAACAATAAAAGTATATATACATGTACACATGTTTAAAAACTTTTACTTTATATCCTTTTGACAATGTTCTTATTGATCTGAGGACTTTACTGCTACCGAACAAAGCGTAATGCATTGAGTAAAATAATTTAAGAGTTTGATATATTTGAATGTAACATTAAAATAAGATGGTAGACATTTTTGCGGATGTTAGTAGTAGACTACTTTTTACAGACGTTACTGCCAACTTATTTTTGTATACTGTAGACACTTTAATAAACTTCAATATAGTAAAGATTTTTTGAATTAATAAATTTATTACAAAATAATCCAGAGTTTAAGATGACCCATTCGGTTACTGACTTCTTTTATTAACACTCATCCAACCAGATATGTACAATAACAATCATAGCATTAAGCAAAGGGCCTTTAAACTAAGAATAGAGTGAGTAATTTTTAATAGTTAAGCCTATATATATATGTACAAGTGCTTAAGTTAAAGTAAAAAGTCAGTGATAGGGATCTACCTATAATAACTCTTTCTAGAACATTATGTATCATTTGTAAACCGGTTAACACCCATATATCCATACGTTTTTGTCCATTAGTGTCCAATTTCTTTAAATATTATTTAAAATAGTATACGAATCCATTTACATTTAACTTAACGAATGAATGGAACATTGAGATTATGATTGTGTTAACAAATCACTTTCATGTTTATTGTATTTTTAAAACGATCGTAATCAAATATGGCTTTAAAAATATGGCTTGCAAATATATGCATCCGTAAACACAAAAGCCAACTTACCGTTATATAACTCTACTTAAAACACTGTCTCATCTATCAATTCCCAACTAATCCAATCGTAAAAGCTTTAAAGTTTTTAAAGAATGAAACAGACAGACAGATACAACGCAGAACTTCGTACGTACGTACATCAGTTCAGGTCGCCATACCACATCAGCACAGAGACGCAACTGTCAGTTCAAATCCAAGAGTGATAACGATAATAGAAGTATTAGCAGTAATGCAGAAAATTAGGGAGCGAAGATATGATTCGAAAAGTATAATTCAGTGAGATAAATTTGAAAGGAGAAAGATAGAGAATTCGGAAGGTTAGATTTTGAGAGAACACAAAGAGTGGATGCATCTGCGCCATTGCGAACGATTCTGAGCCATGTCGTTCAAGGTCTCTAACCATTGGTGACTTTCGTCTCGCGGACCCCAACCACGCAGCCTACATCTACCAACATGGTTTAGTCTGCTTGTCAGTGACTTCATCGATTTCTGCCATGTTTTGGTTTGGCCGCCCCTAGCTTTCTTCCAACCTATTCCTACACCGCAAAACATAGCACGTCGAGGCAGTCGGTAGTTAGACATGCGTAACACATGTCCCAACCACCTCAACTGATGAAGTTTCAATACCTCATCTATTGACTTGCCCTCCTTTCCTAGAACCCGTTTCCTAACGACAGCATTGCTCACTCGGTTGTCCCATGATACACGAGCAATGCTTCGGAGGCACCTATGATCGAAGACTAGTAACCTACGAATGTCCTCTACTCTTAACGGCCATGTTTCGCTACCGTATAGTAGGACAGAGCGAACTGCTGCACGGTACACTCGTCCTTTGGTTAGCAAGCGGATATCTCGCCTGCGCCATAAGTGACGCAACTTGGCAAAAGCCAATCGAGCTTTCTGTATCCGTGCTGAGATTTCATCAGTCACCAGGCCATCATCACTGATGAGACTCCCCAGATACGTGAAGCGGTCTACACGCTCGACTACTTCACTCCCTATCACTAGTTCAGGTGCCGATGCAACCCAATCCTGGAGCAACATTTTGCATTTCGAGGGGGAAAACCGCATCCCGAACATGCTTGCATTGTTGCTCAGGGTAGTCAGAAGACTCTGCATTTTGTCAGCGTCTTCACCAAATAGGACTATGTCATCAGCATACTCTAAGTCAGTAAGCGAGGCTCCTGGTAGTAAGTCAACTCCTGAAAAGTCAGACGAAGACATGGTTATATCTAGGAGCATGTCTATGACAAAATTAAACAAGAATGGGGAAAGTGGACATCCTTGACGGACACCACTTGAAGTGAGGAATTCCGATGACAGTTCGCCATAAGCTCTCACTCGACCTGTAGTTTTAGAGTAGAGAGCTTGTACAAGGTTAATGTACTTCTTTGGTACACCTTTCAATGACAGACACTGCCACAGAACCTCACGATCAACAGAGTCGAATGCCGCCTTTAGGTCCAGGAAGACAACTATTGTAGGACGCCTAAACGTGTGTCTGTGTTCCAGGACCTGTCGCAGTGTGAAGATGTGGTCTATACAGCCACGTCCAGGTCTGAATCCAGCCTGGTTTTCTCTAGTCTGCTCTTCACGAGCTCTAGTTAAGCGTCTAAGTATAATCGATGCTAACAGCTTAGAAACTATATTAGTCAGACTGATTCCCCTGTGGTTGTCACAGGAAGACTTTTGTCCTTTCTTATAAATTGGGACAATCAGGGATTCAGACCAGTCAGATGGTATTACGCCCAGTTTCCAGATTCTACCTAAGATTTCAGTCAATCTAGCTGCTAAAACTGGACCACCATCCTTAAAAATTTCAGGGGTAAGCCTATCAGGACCTGCTGCTCTACCTCGCTTCAGATTTCCTATAGCCTTCTCAATTTCATAAAGACTAGGAGGAGTTAAGTCGATTTGCCATTCAGGATGACTGGGGATCGTGGGCAACCGAAGTGTGGCTGAAGGCCAGTTGAACTGATCCCTAAAATGTTCCGCCCATCGGTCCAATCTCCTGGACTGAGAATGAATTATAATCCCATCCTTTTCGGAGACAGTCTCACTCACATTCGGATCCCTAATACCAGTTTCCTTGATAAGTCGAAAAAGTTGCCTACTGTTGCCTATCGCCGCTGCCTTTTCCATCGTTTTTGCTTTCGCCACCCACCACTGTTCACGGTCGTTGCGTTGGCTTTTTATCAGCCTGCGCTTAAGCTCACTTCGCTCTTTATTATGTTCAGAGCCAGGTGGGATGAGTTTACGAGCATCCATCAGTTCGGTGGATGCTACTGAAATCCACGGCTTCATCCTAGCCTTATGATTTACCTTACTAGCAGATATCATTGCTGTTTCCACAGCATTTTTGATATCATTACAACCTGCTTCCGGATGGCAATAGCTTACACGGTGGCCTAACTGTTTTTCTAGTTGTTCCTTAAATATATTCTTAGCTTTATTATCATTAAGTAAATCCCTAAGAGGCTTCATTGCAATGTCTTTCCTACGTCCAGTAAGCCTCAAACAAATACGCGCTCGCACTAGAGCATGGTCTGAATCTAAACATGTGCCCCAGAACGAGCGACAGTCCTCTATCGAACCCCTCCATCGGTGGCTGATGGCGATGTGATCTAGTTGGGTCCAACGTTGAGACGATTTTGGGGGTCGCCAGGTAAAAAGGTGTTTTTCCTTATGCCTAAAGTTAGTATTCGCTAGAAACAGGCGGTTATCTGAGCATAGTTGCAACAGACGGTCGCCATTATCTGTTCTTTGAGCTGCGACACCATAACATCCACCCAAGTGTCTCTCATTTTCACTTAGTCTACATACTTGAGCATTAAAGTCACCAGCCATAATAACTATATCAGAGCGCCTAGCTTTTTGGAGGAGGTCCGAAAGCTTGCTGTAAAACTCATCTTTCACCTCGTCTGAACTGCAGTCAGTGGGGGCATAGGCAGATACGACAAAGAGGCAACGACGAGTGTCCCTATCTTTCCGAGTCTTAACTGTCCCGTTCAGTCGGATAGCGCACAAGCGACTATCTACAGGGATCCAGTCTAGGAGAGCTAGTTCTGCCCTACGACTCAATGCTATACCTACACCAGCGAGACCCCGGGAAGCAGCATCCGGGCTACCGGATACACGAAGAGTAAATCGGGCTGCTTCTTTGTTTTGATACGGTGAGATCAGGTTAATGATTTTACTAGGATCCTGTATGCGCGTTTCCGAGACGCAGCATACATCGATTGAGTGAGATTCTAAAGTCTTAGCTAAGGAAGCCTGTTGCCCTATTTGACTTAATGTCCGTACATTAAAAGCTCCAACATATAGTCTAGAACGGGGTTTCAAGAGACCAGGAATGACTTTTCGTGAGCTCGCATCGTTTGCATTAGCGGTGCAGTGAGATGAAGGAATGTGAGTAGAGTTAGTCGTAGAGATAAGAGAGATATTATGGGGTGTAGAAAGGATTTGATTTTGACCAATTTGGACTCTCGTGCTTTTGCGGGTATGAGAGCGGTTGTCACTTCCCGGCTGCCCACACCGTGGAAGGGTGTTTCTTGAGGAACCTGGAAAAAAAGGCAGATTAGTGTCGGTCTCAGAGACCTGAGAGCGTGACCGCAGAGCCCAAGGGACAACTGCTTGAGGCCTGTCACGCACGGCCTTTTCATGAAAAGTTTTCTGAGTATTAGCTCCGCACTTAAAAGCCCTTAGTGGGCACCCATACCGCCGGAGACGGAAATCCGTGAGGTAGGGTGAGGTGTGACATTTTTAGGGCCGACCTTTTCTAACCCTTCCTTCCTTGTGAGAAGGCAGCATCGCTGCAGATGCTGGTTGTCCGAGGGAAACACCTTACTGCTGTCACACCTCTCTGCAGTCAGCAGTACGACTTCGCCCTCAGACCTTGAGTAGCTGCTTTTAGTCTCATCGTTCTCCAATCGACCTACCTAGCATGGTAGAACCTACAGGAACATATGTTCCAGCCAGTATAGCTCGGTTGGGTCATCACGATAGGCAAGCCCGACCACCACGACAAGGTAGCAGCTACGGTCGGGTAAAGAATGAAATGAAATGATTTGGTTGATCAAACGTAATTCATAACGCTATATCAACCGCGGGGGGGAGGGGGAAGGATTAAAGTAGTTGAAAAGGAAGTTATCAGTAGACACTTAATAAACGAAGAAGAAATCAGTTTTCTTCAACAAGTAAAAATTTAAGTAGTATGATAGGTAATACAATAAATATCTAATTCAAAATAACTTACCAGTGCATTTTTATTTTTACATAATGTTCCGTGATTATGCCAAAATATCTTTATATATATGACCAACAGTAGGTTAAGAATAATTAAACTTTTAGATATCTTACATTGGTTAGTACATCAAATTTCTGTATTTAATATGAAGCAGATAAAGGAATAAAGAAAAATACATGCTAAAAATGTTAATGTTTGTTTATTTTCTGTTCGTTATCACAAATTGATTTGAATTTGACAATCATTGACTACTTCGAAGCACTGGACAGCTGTTTCGTTCTAGTGTGGAACTTCTCAGCAGTACGCACCCCAGATTCCGTACCAGGGGCTTCAGGTTGACGACGAAAGCTTAACCCTCTGTACATATGGGTCAACTAAAAATATTAATACCTACAGAAATGACCATTTCAACTAAACTACAATAATGAGCTAAATAGTGACTGATTTTAAGATGTTCCTGAAGCTCTAGTGAGAAGTCTTGACTGGTGGAGTTCAGACTTGTCGGGAGTGAGATAGTTCGCACCAATGACAATGGATGAATATCACGCTGCATATATATATATATCAGAAATCAAAGTTAAACTTCCACCATCAAATGCCGACTTAGTGTTACAGATGGTTAGGCGTTCACCGTCAATCTTAAGCCACTGAAGTGGAATCTGGGGTGCATATTTACTGAAAAGTTCCACACTAGGACAAAACAGCTAACAAATGCTTTCTGGTTTTCAACAGTACCTTGCTAACATCAATCTGTGACATATTCAATCAACTAAAAACAATAATTATTCGAAAATCAAAGTTAAATAATATGAAGTGTGTTAATAAAAGTTCCAGTCATATAGGTAATGACGACAGTTTACGAAATGGTTGAGAAAGCACTAGTTAAAACAAAATAAACACAAAACAGAAGATGTATCGAGTTTATAAAAATAATTGTTAGGTGATATTTGACCAAAGAAAAATTTGGGGTATTACGAATTTCTTCTGAACACATAGACTAGAGTTGTTGGTTTTATATGTGTAACAAACGGATATGGACCCCATTAGAAAATCTTGAAAGCATACGACTCATTACTGTGAAAGACTTTAATTTCTCAACTCTAAAACCGCTATTAACTAAACAAGATAAAACCTAACTACGTGTACTCTTTATTGATCCCTTGCCAAATCAACCTGATGTTCATTCATTGGTTAGCCAAGTTACCTGGTTGCACGCCCTAGGCAGCTTAGCCACAGAAATAGCTGAATTTTTATGGGCACATAAAAGAAACAAATTTAGTCAGCTTATCTTTCGTTTCGGTAAATACCACCAGTCAACTAGAAATGGGAAAACATTATTTTTCTGTGTAATAAATTATATTTATAGAATGACTTCACCAGTTACACCAATAAATTTTCTTGTTCTTTTATCATCAGTTTACACCTTAAACTGATTATGATCAACAGTTATGCAATCCGTCTACTTCATTATCATAATTAATTCAGAAATTACCTTGATTAATTTGACATTTGACATATTTAAGAATAAATATTATCATCTTTTAGAGCATAGTCTGATGATCTCATTGAAAATAGTATTGTTCATTTATACATGCTGTTCTTATTTGTGAATACGGGGACTTCTTAAAAATATGTATAGACTTGAAAATGAAATGACTTGAATTGATAAATATTTAGATTGGTAATGTAACACAAATGAAGTAAAACTTAGCAATAACATTTTAATGCTTCATCTTATTTTTAGATATGATGAATATATATAATAATATTATAGTATATATAATATATATATTATATATTATAATATTTTTATATATATTCATCATATCTAATAATAAATTGAACTATTAAATAAATATATATATATAATATATATATATCATATATATATAATATATATAATATATATTATATATATGTAATATATATTATATATGTATAATATATATATAATATATAATATATATATATTAAATACATAATATATATAACATATATATATAATATATATAATATAAATGATTGTGTTAACTAAACAAATACATGATGATGGGAGAAGATAAAATCACTTGAAAAGTTAAACAATTAGAACTTTATAATTGAATACAATTACAAAAATCCCTTCAGAATTTTTTATATTTAATTAGATTTGAAAACAAACACTATACATGGAATTGTAGGCTGAATAAAAATATTTCTAATAACTCTAATCACGAAAGCGAAAAATAGAAATAATTGAAATTTATTGGGATACCGTAATGACATCAATGGTAACTTACATTTTTTATCGTTGAAGTCAAAATGATGAAAATTCCTATATTCAGACATCTAATAAAAATCAAGATGAATGAATGAAATAGTTCTATTCAATTTGTTTTCTACCTGAGCTTCACACAAATGTATCTGTTTTACTATAATTTTTTGACTATCAAAAAACTGATGATGCTACATAATAACTTTAGGTTGACATTGTTTGCCATGTGTTTCTGGCAATAACATCGAGTCATCAAAGAAAGAAACATAACGTAATTATAATAATTCACTGTTAAAATGTTTAGTTTAACAGATTACTTAATATGTATTAAAATAAATTTTGTGGTATTTTGATAGTGAATCAGTTGAGAAGAATAACCACATTAGACTAAAGATGCTAATAATGAAAGTTCATGGTTGTTTAAGAACAAGATAGAAGATTTATAATTTTATAAACAGAATCAATGGTAATGATAAGGGTTCAATAGGTATGAGACGGCTAAAGTACAAATATTGACTGCATAAATTTCTCTAGCATACAAAGATCTAATAGCTTCCGTTATATGCAAAGGATTAATTTGTAAACGATAAAGTATATTATATGGGATATGATGAATGATGTTGAAAGTTTTGTTAAACATAATTGATGTTCTTCTCAAATAAATGCTCAAGAATTATGCTCTTAACCACTTCCAGTAAAACATTCTTTGATTCATATTCAGTGCAACTAAGTTCCAAATATAACAGTTATGTCAATGACAAACAGAGATAAGAATTATTTAATTTGGATTGTGGCTAGTGAGCGGAATCCAGGATGCGCGTTTCGTTTTGTTTCGGACTAGTCACCTGGATGCACCTAAATGTCAGTGTCGATGTTCACACATAAAATCAAACTCAGTTCGTTTTGTGCTTAACGCCACTACAAGTACATACATCCAACAAGTCTTAAATAAGACGAATTGCACGTCCTTGAATCTGCCTACCTGTCACAACTCAAATAGTACTTGTGAACTATCGCCCTATGGCAACAAATAGTGATCGATTTCAGTCCATGACTAATCAACGGAAAGATTCAAATACATTCTACTTATAAAGACTAAAATTCTCCATATCATTGTATTTTTTTAAGCTTAAGTACAAATCCAACTTATATTGAAGATATTTACTTTCAGAGAATATGCTCTAGAGAATAAACATTTTAAATAGAAAACATTGTTGAACGACTGCACATGCATAGATGCATTGAAATTGTACCTAATATCATAGTCATTAAGAAATAGTCAGTCTTGTCTATCAATCATCATTATGAAATTGCTATTTTAGAAATTAGGTCATTAGTTAACGTCTAACTTCATTTATTTTACTTTGTATCACATTAAAATCAAATTATCATGCATGTTAACGGAATTCACAATTATATTCACCATACGAAGCTTAAGAAAAATAAAGACAATACTCTACATACTTATATATATATATAGGACATTCTAAACGATTCTTGATAGAAAGTGCTTTCTACTGTTTCTCTAAATAGGCTAGGAAATCAGAAATTTTATATCATTTCATTATAATACAAAATGAACAAGTTTAGTTTGGAATACGACGGACTACAGTGCGAAATTGTGCATGGAGGACAGCTGACAAATGCATTCCCAGTAAGAACCGGTGTCAGACAAGGCTGTCTGCTCTCGCATTTCCTTTTCCTCCTAGTGGTTGATTGGATCATGAAAACCTCTACATCTGGGGAGAAGCACGGGATTTAATGGACAAGTAGGATGCAACTTGATGATCTGGACTTCGTGGATGATCTAGCACTTCTATCCCATACACAACAGCAAATGCAAGTGAAGACAACCAAAGTAGCAGCAACCTCAGCATCAATAGGCCTGAACATACATAAGGAAAAGAGCAAGATCCTCAAATTCAACACCAAGAGCACCGACCCAATTGAACTTGATGGTGAAACTCTGGAAGAAGGGGATACCTTTACATACCTGGGGAGCATCATCGATAAACAAGGAGGATCCGACGCAGATGTAAGGGCAAGGATCGGCAAAGCAAGGGCAGCATTCCTACAGTTGAAAAATATATGGGACTCCAAACAACTGTCTACCAATCTCAAAGTTAGACTCTTCAACTCGAATGTCAAGTCAGTTTTTCTGTATGAAGCTGAAACGTGGAGAACTACTGCAAACATCCTCAGGAGAGTACAGGTATTTATCAACAACTGTCTACGCAGAATATTGAATGTCTGTTGGCCGGAAACCATCAGCAACAGCCTACTTTGGAAGAGAACAAACCAACTTTCAGCTGAAGAGGAAATCAGGAAACGACGTTGGAAATGGATAGGACATACATTGTGCAAATCATCAGACTGTATCACGAGACAAGCACTAACTTGGAACCCTGTTGGAAAACGGAAAAGAGGAAGGCCAAAGAACACCCTACGTCGAGAACTGGAAGCAGACATAAAAGGGATGAACAGTAACTGGAGACAGCTGGAAGGATTGCTCAGGACAGAGTTGAATGGAGAATACTGGTAAGCGGCCTATGCTTCTCCGAGAGGGGTAACAGACGTAAGTAAGTAAGTAAGTAAGTTTTGAATAAATAACACTGAAATTGATTTTTTGAAGTAGAACACACGTCTATGCTAAAGACAGTAACAAGTATCTGGTGTACACTTTTTACCATAATATTTATTTTACAGTAGACGTACATTTATTTATAACGATTAAATGAACAAAGTTTAGCTTAGATCACAATAGTTTAATACGAATTAATAATAAAATCCAAACTAAATAACCATATTTACAGGAGAAGAAAATACTTGTCAGCAATTTTACAATTTCACATAATCTAAATTCACCGCACACTAACATATGCATGCACACATGTCTCACATCAAACCATCTTGACCCAAATGACTTGATATGACATGATCAAAACTCGCATTTTGATTGTATGAACTTATTTTGACTGATTTATTCCACTGTATTATTTAATCTTGTATTAATTCAATTCGGTTATTCGTTTCTCTGAAGAAACGACTTGCACTAAGCCGCAAAACGTCAGAAAAATTTTAATTTCTACTTATTGGAATGTTACAAATATATATCACTCATTTTACTTGTCAACAAGTTAAAAGGTAAGGCATGACATGGTAAAGATTGTGTAATCATTTGTAGTCATCAAGAATATGATTATAAACAAAACCAACAAGAAATTTAAAACCATGAATGTTGTAGGCCAAGATAAATATTGCCTTTTTATAATATACAACTAAAATGACCATTTCTTCTAGAATGTCGACCACATTCCATTCAATGTAATAAGTAGGTTTTCATGGAGCATATTTGTGTATGCCATGCAAATGTTATAAAATGCAGGTCGGCAACCTATGCTCCACGAGGGGTAACAAAAATTGATTGATTGGTGAAAATGTAAAGTATGCCATCTGTAATTAGTGTATAATGTTTGTTCCCTTGTAAATAGTATATGATTCTTTTCAAGCTAATAAAAACCGGAACAAAAAAATAGTAAACTTAAGAAAAATCAGCTCTCAAATATGATGTTTAAAGTCAAAATTACATGGATTCATAGTTCTACTTTTTTATTGTGATACATTTGTTATGCCATCTACCATATTCATTCATGCAACTCTGAATTATTGTTAGAATCAGTATCTTAAGATAAAAATAACAGTTAAATGTTTTTTTTAACAATTAACCATATAGAACAACTGAATTTATTTAGAAATTAGAATGATCTTTTAATAACACGGTTTAATAAAGTTACAGGGATAGTGTTAATAAATTTTAATTCTCCTATTACCAAAATAGTAAATTTATTATCAGATGGTGAAAACTTCTCGAAGCAAATTAAAGGAAGATTGAGCTAAAATTTCTCATAATTAACTACAATAAATCTTAAAAATAACACAAATGGATTATTTAATTAGTAGAAGTGCCGTTGAAAAACTTTAAGTAAGGGAATCAACAATATTAGGAATACATTTTCGCCCAAAATACACCAATCAAGGTTATTTCTTGTGCTTGATTGTTAACGTGACAGAATTCCTTTACGAAATGACATACTGATAAACTAGAGATCAAAAGAAGTAAGTGAGCTTATTCCATGTGAAACGTCTTTGATGTTGAACAGCTACTGACTAATTTTCGGTTCTCAAAGAACGTCTGAATCCTGTACTTAGCTACAAAAATATTATTATGAATAATCTTGAAATATTAACCATTTGTTTAAAAAACTGTTATTAATGTCAAAAGTTAACGTTTAATTTATATTCAATAGCAGTGATAACAACTGTTCAATCGTTTCATAGTCAATCAAAAAATGATAAATTGATGGTATCTTATGGCTGCTTTTGTGAAAACTATGTGGGTGGTGTTTTATAATAATTGTATCTTGAACCACATTCTACGAACTCTTAAGCTATTTCATCCATAGATTACTTTTACTCCTAGGATAGGAAATTGCATTCACATGTACTATTTTGATGTTTTATTGCATGAAAATCTGATAAGCTTTTAGATTCTGATTCTTAGTAATAAAGAAACAAACTCAGTGACTTTTGTCTCACCGAGAGTCCAATGAATCTACTATCCTGACTCCATGGCTGGGAAATTAAATCTTCCAAGAAAATTACTTACCGAGAACGGATGTACATCAGAATTTATTGATGAATATTATTAAATTCAAGCTCAATAAGAAACCAATGGCATCTGTTTCCAAGAAAATGTCTAATGTACACAGTCTTTTTCAAAAGTTCATACCCGAAGACATAATATAAGAAAAGATTTTAAACTTCTTCATGAAAACACCCTTCACATCAACATTATGGGTAGTTTCTCACAGATGATTAATATTCACACATAGCCTTAAATACAGACCTAATCAGTGTACAAATCTCAATCCGTTTGTTTATGTGTAATTAGGTATAGTGGTAGTTCGATGCGTTATCTATCCAAAAAGCTTCTAGAATGTTACTTGGTTTGATTAAAAAGAGATAGTGACGAGTCAACTAAAAGCTTAACAACTGAATACCCTGTAAATACCAGTCGTTAGACAAAGTGAGTTTAGCATTTATAGTTATCTGTAAGGTGAATAGAAGGAAACTGTAAATTAACCTAAAAGCACTTGAATCAATTCAAGTTAACTTATTTGATAATAATTTTTCTATGCATGAGTATCTCAGAAAACATTCAGTACTAGAGTTTTATGGTTTAACCTTTATCCAACTAATTTTCATGTATATATATAGTTACTTAATTCTGAGGTGAATTTTAACAAAACAAACGTTGGAAATGGTTACTTTTTATATGTTTATGTATTAACAGTTATGATATCTAATCGTCTGTGTGTTTATTAAGTATAAGTGAAATTTATTATAGTTCCCATACAAGTCAGTTGGTGGGGCTTCTTTTAGCTGCCTTATAGCTACAAAAAACTTATTTAGATTAAAGTTCTTGTCAGTAAGGTGTATTATTTATTTTCTGACGAAATGTTATAATGACAAAAATGGTAGGCAGAAGTTTCCAATAATAATCCCCCTCAGCCGATTGAAATCCCTACAGTTAAAATACACACTGAATATGGATTTTGTTTTCTATGCTGAAAAATCTTAACTGCAACAGAATCTATGCTACAAATTAAAGCCACAAATAAGGATTCCTGGAAATGTTGTTTTATTAATGAATGAATGAATAACAGAATAGAAACAGTAGAAATGAAAGAATAAAAGATAAATGTTACCAACTTCTTATTTGTATGTTTAACTTATATTATCAGTTCCATTTAGTCATATATCCAATTTGTATCCAGCATTGTAAAGTATTCTTCTTTTCACACTGCATCAGTTGGTAATTCATTAACTACAAAGATAACAAATTTGTATTAAAAATGCATGCTAAGTTTAAACTGAATGCCAACTATTGTAAACATTCCTTTTCAGCGTTTGCTTTAAAGTTTTTTAGTATTGTTGATTAGTAGTTTGACAATATTTCCCATTTATAAATTTCCGGAATTACTGTAAGATATAGTCGTTGAGTTGTAAGCCTCTACACTTTTCTGATGCATGTGTAGTATAAGACATATTCATAAAAGTAATAATAATAATAAGCATTAATCACACGGAAAGAAGTTCACAAACTTTTCCTATTTTCAGAAGCATATACTCGCATACAAATGTTTCTTGACAGACAAAAGAATAAACTCAACAACGACATTTTTTTTCAACGTTGGCCAATATGTACATATAAACAGGTTTCTCATTTTTCACAAATTTTTAAACTAATTGTAGGCGACAACACAACTAAGAATATGTATATCTAATGCAGAACACATAAATCAAAAGATATAAGCGTTGATCTATGTGTCATGGATTAGTTTTGAAGTTGGCAGATAGACGATAACGGCAATTATCTCATCTTTGCTTACCAATGCTCTGCTCCGGGTGGAGGGAGATAATGTGTCTCTTCTGGGGTTTAATAAAAATAAACGCAGGAATTTGTTCAGATATACGACGAATGTATATTATTCGTCAAATTATCAGTTACACTTACAGTAAAATAGTTGTTAACCAACTCTGCTACATTAAACTAATTTGTGTTTATTAATCACTAGTAAGTGGCATTAATTAATCTGAAGCAATGATGAAGAATTCAATGTTGTAATTTACATTTGGCAACATTTATTCAACTTTCTAAACAAATGTTACTTATAGACTTAAATTTACATCACTATTCTGATAAAAACTTGTGTTAATAATAGCATTCAGGAAGCGTATTCTCTCAATGAGCAGCTTAATAAAGAGGTATACAGGAATAATTCACTATGAACAACCTTATTAATTGTATCAATTCTGGTTTTACATGTTAATCTGATATTACGAATTGGTCTCAGTTAGACAACAATTGACCACCAGGAAGCATTAGACAGCTGTTTCGTCACAGTATGGAACTCTTCGGTAATACGGTAATATATTTTTCTGTTATCTTTATATGATGAGAAACTATTTGGAAAAAAATAGAAAAGCAATATTATGTATTAATATTATATTGAAATCATTTCACATCAATGAGGATAAGTCTGCTAGTAATGTAGCAACTTTTAAGTAGTATAGGCAAACAGTTTGAATATTGGAGGTTAAATTTCAACTGGTTAGTTAAGGGTTGAATGACACGGACATTATTCATTGTCGTGTACCCCTTCCTTATCATTCTTAACATGATTCCATAAGAAACAGATAAATGAATGGAATTAGAAAGTGTATTAGGCAACAAAGTAAAATTACTTATCAGCTCAAATTTTGCATAGGGTTAAAAATGATTTTAGATGTATAGCTTGTTTAGCTATTTTGCCAAAATACTATATACGATAAGAGATCATTCATTGCACACATTTTTATAAGAAGTTACAGTGTGACGAATACGTAGTTAAGTATCTTTCTATTATCGTTTGTCAAATTATGATACAGCACCATTAGTAAATGATTTAATCCTTATTCTGAAGGAGCTCAAAGAGTCTATATACCAGAATGTTCAATTAATCATACTAATGAGTGTGCGTGTATATGCTAGTCCACTTGGTTATTAGCCATTTAATTATCCAATATAGGTTTTTGTGTACGTCGATAACGATGTAACACACTGTTTTTTATTTCAGTTGTAATTCAGATGTATTTTTAGGTTAGTATACTGTTGAACAGATCTTTCTAAGCTCCAGTTTTAGAAATATACAGTTGCTGTTTAACTGATCATTTATTGCACTTCCTACTTTCATCTTTGGAATGAATAATATACTAATGTATGTAATCCCTTTTTTTTTAAAAAATATCCTGACAACATTCATCTGATTCTCTTAAAATATTAATATAAGTGTTTTACGCCATAATGGCCCTACTAATCGTGAATTAGAAACAGACCATTATCTCTGTAAACCTTGTGACATTTACTTATTCCAGTAACATTGACAAAGATGAACATATTTTCTAGGAAGAAAATAAGAACTAACTGGTGCTTATTTGAACGCTTTCTCAACGAAGATAGAGAATTTCAGTAGTTACCTAATGAAAATAAAAATAAAACTAGTTCATTTCTGTTCCATTTTAATATGTGAACTTACTATTGAAACTACTTTACTGTATACATCACAAATTATTAAAACAGGAAGGAATTCTGAAATTGACTAGACTTATTCATGTCAATCTCTAAACACGGTGATTATCTGGCGGATAAACGTTTCCGAAGTAACGTATTTCATTTGTAACATAAAATTGCTTTATTTTAGGCAATTTGTTCACTATGAACACTAAAAAAGTTATGCAAACATGAAAGACAAAAAATTACATAATTAGAATATTTCAATATTGATATCGGTTATACTTTAGTTGAAGTTTAAGTTGTCAGAGGACAGATGTAACAGAAAGGAACGTTTTATTTCTTTTGACGAAATAAATTATATCGATCAATAGATCAACATTGTACCACTGTAATGATGATCATTAATAAAAGCATTAGGTTATTCTTCTATAAAGGCTTTTGCTTTTAATTGAATTAAAAGTGAAACTAAAGTACAGTAAATGAACGAGTAAAGATGATACTTAAACGACTGCACAATATTTCCGTAAGGAAACTAACTAAAAATGAGCTGTTATTTTAAAGGTTAGCGTACATTTAAACTGGAAATGCATACCAGCGACAAATGTTTGGTAGTTTGAAGGATGAAGTGATTTCTATCAAACCTACAGAATGCATGATTGTTACAGTAGAATCCTGGAATGTGGCTGTAATAGACAAATGAAAACTGGTAATGTGTGAAAAGAAAGGGAATGGCTATGCATTTAGATTTAACTTCTACTAGCGCAGTAAACTTATTAAAGACGACATTACATTCATGGTTCTGAAATCACCTCAAAATAATAATGTTGCTTACTAGTGTTCTGGTTTTTGTGTCATCCAGTAATCAGCTAGTAACTTTAATGACTACTGCCAAGTGAAATTTCTATTGTCATGACATACCTACAAATATAGTGATCAGTTCTGAACTCGTTTGGTGAAGCATGTAAATTTTTGAAATAGATAAATGTTTAATAAGTTCAAAAATAACAGAACAAGAACTGTAAAAGAAGAATGATATGGCACTAATACTTACTAAATCTGACGGTTAGGTGGTGGTCTTCATGTTGACTGATCATGTTCGGCATTTTACTTTATAGCGACTTCAAAGACAAATTTTATTTAAAAATCTGATTTTGCTTTATCAACCGTTCGTATATTACGATAAGTATTGAAGCATTACATAAATATTGTGATGTAAGACATAGCACATGCAGCAAAGCCCTTATTGACTCGTAATAGAGAAGTTCTGTAAAACTTTATTCGTGTACGCTTGAAATTTACAATAGTTAATTATGTTTACTTCATTATTATTAATGGTGAGACAGATGACCAAGTGGTTAAGAAGTTCGACTGGTCAGCCATTACGTCGGGAGTTAGAAATTGAATTTAACGACTTCGGTTCGAACATATATGCAGTATCAATTGCTCTGATATTTAGAGTACAGCTTAAAACAATGTATTGCAATCTATACCTGATAGATTGCTTAAATAAGAAAGCGTAGTCCATATATACATATGTATCTTTCTGTTCAGTAGCATAATTATGTAGCAATAGTAAAATAAAATTCGTAAAACTGACAGCATTTTCAGTTTCATGTTGATTGCTTGACAATTGAAAATTATCTTTCTACTACAATGATACAAATAATCATTACAATAATAATTAAACAATGAATAAAACTGATTGGCGGGAAACATTAAATTTTCATATTCTGAGTATAATTAATCAATGAGAAGTAACATTCTTAAGTTATTTAATAATAATAATGACAATTGGAATAGCTAGGTTCGAATAGTCTGAATGACTGAATAAATGTTGGGTACTATATAAGTAATTTGAAAAGACAAAACTATAGCAGAAAATTGTATAGGATTTTTGTTCATAGAACGAGTAGATTCACCAAACTTAGGCGGATCAGTATATGCATAACATATGAATAGAATATATTTGTAAATGATACCAGTAAGTGAGATCACAGTAATTCCATTGTTTCGCTCAACAAGCTGGTCTGAGCTCGTCTAGGTAAGTAATTAAAATCATAAGTTATCGATAACTTATGATTTTAGTTACTTCCTTAAAGAAGCTTGAACCAGTCGGTCAAGCAGAACGTTGGAATTTCTCTGATTTCATTCACTGTTATTATTTATAAATATATTCTATCCAGATGTTTAACCAGAAAATGTTGTTTAAATGAAAAACAAACTGTAGAATTGAAAATAAATGAAAAACGAAGTATATAGTGATGTTTTTTTCAGTTTCATTTAATTCATAAAATGTTTTGTAAATTTTTTATTAAATACAAATACTCGATATCTCGGGTTAGTTAATATAAATTAGGAATACGATAAGTTTTATTATTCAGTGAATATTTATACATCACTTAACAATGAGCAGCAAAATCTGAATACTCGAATCTACACAATAGGTATAAAGCATTATTTTAGATTTGTTAATGATGATACTCACTAACATGATGGCTAATTTGAGTAAAAACATTTTCTGCGGAAATTTGCTCGAATAAGCAAACAGATTACTTATTACATATATCTGTAATAGATTTAGGCCATTGTTCGTTTGTCTGGAAAATCACTGATAATCCGTTTGCATGAAGAACTGTGGTTATTTTGTAGAAATTTTCATCAAAAAATAATGGAACAGATTCATAAAACTTGGGTGATGAATGAATGTAATATATTCGAACAAGTCATATTTGTAAACAATCTAAGCGAATGAATTTAATAAAAATGCCAACGTTTCACACTGCAGCTTGATCCTAGCTTCTTCAAAAAAAATAACAGAAAATCGAATTTATTTAATATGAGTGTAAATAAGAAGCAAACTGTCACTATAATTGTCCAGTAGCATGCAGAGTATGAATATATTACGAGTCATTATAAGGGAACGAGTGTTCAGAATGTCATGAATGAAGACAAGTTGTGTATGCAGGTGCGATTTGCACGTCGTACAAACGTTTGTGCACATACATAGCCCTGAGCCAAGATCATGGAAGATCTGAAGAATGACCTGACAAACCAGGCAAATTTGAAGAAAAGGGAAGAATAAATGGATGTATTGAATAATTATGGATCACAGTGTGCGTATATAATACGTTGCAGGTAGTATGAGTAAACTGCGAAATTTAATTAAATAATTCTACACAAAATAAGTAAATATATGTGAATGTGATGCAGTATTATAGTAGACGACCAATAGAGGGAAATGTAATTAGATGCATTAACCAAATAACAGTGTTCTTCTCCTTAGTTCATTGTATGAGGTTGTAAGAAATTTCAGAAGTGTCTGAATTCATTTATTATTCATTGGTTGCTGTGGTACAGCTAGCACTACTCCATCTGATCTGTTTATACCAGTTGGATTTGTTCATAAATGTAGGATCTTGACTATTAACCTTTCTTTACAACAACGAAAATCATTTTAAAGCATTTTTGTTACATCATAATTGGTGTTGTGTCCTATTTTTATTGAATGCATTGCTATTGCTGACATAGTTTCAAATTTTCTTACAACTATGAATGAGACAAAATATATATTTCTTCATCCTAAAATTTAATTGTGATGATGGTTCTCCTACGTGCATAGCATCATATGTGACATCATAGACATAGTTCGTCTGCCCTTTTTTAGTGCTCTATACTTGATTTAGATAAGTACAGACTCAGTTGTATTATTCGATTGGAAAAGATACGTATGGTATATTTCTTTAAAATTCATGTAATCTCTATTGAAGTTCTGTCTTGCTATTGTGCAATCACAATATCAATCCACTACGTTGGCTGGACTCCCATTTTTTGATTACGCTTTTCTTTAAATATCTTTTTAACAAAATTCATAGTGCAATCATTCATTAATAGAGAAAGCATCGCTAAATTAAATTTCTTTGTTCTTTGTATCTGTGACAAGCTGATGGATTTTGTTCATCAGGTTTGCAGAAACTATCACTATTGTTAGCACATCCTGAGTTGATTTATTCTCTAGGTATTTCACAGAATATGCTAATTATCAAAAAAATGCTAATCTTCAGATAGATATTCTTATTTTTCTTGACTAAACAGTTAATAGAGGATAATTTATAGTTAACAGTTGGAATACAAGTTTCTTTAAAGCATGTTTGCTGAGAAGAATCAAAGTCTTTAACGTTGTTTTTATTAAACTGCCCACAATAATCATTTATAATGAATATGTTTGTGCTCAGTGTGATTTTGGGTGTTATGGAAATATTTCAACGTAACTTTCTGACTTCACTTGTAAAACAAGAAACTAAATTCAAGTTTTATCATTTTGTAACTATACTTAAACAGTGTTTTTCATGAAAATGTATGTGACAATAATAAACAGCAGTACACAGTCTATTGAATTTGTAGTCAACAATTGGTACTTACATATACACACATTTCTGAAGTGTAAAAAGAATTTACAAGTTCAATAGCAACTAACTCAATTCGTTTCGAATTTTTTTACTATGAAATAAGCATCTGTCCAAAATCTGATGATGCTTTAAACAGTTCCTTTCTTGATGAATTTCAATTACTAATATTGTCAAATACTAAAACATAAAAGTCATCTTGAAATAACTGTTTTCACTGAATGTGAAAACGACTAAACTCTATAGGTATAACTGACCTTAAGAAATGAGTATGTTAAAACAACTTTATTCTTTCTTAGTCAACTATCCAGTTAACCTTAAAATCAGGTGACACAACTACTTACATATATTGGAATCTTTAATCAAACAATAATGTCAATCAAATCTGACAATAGTTAAACTTAGCAACCAATGCAATTGACATAAGAAACGTTATACTATTACTGATGTTGTGTATACTTAGCATGCATTATTCCAGTCTAATGAAATTAGAATAAGAAAGATATAGTAAGGTGATATATAGTTTAGTATATAGTCGGTTATTCTTACTAATGTCCATTTAAGAGGATAAGATTAATTATGTAAAATTCAGATGTACAATGAATTAGTTTGCATATCACATAACATCTTAAGCAAATTCATCAATGGATAAACTAATCGAATTAGTAAAGTTTATGTAATTTCAATAAAACATAAACTTAATTATATAATAACTTCATTATATAAAGCAGATATTTTATCACTAACAAGTGTTTGTTTTTAACTGTTTTACGTAAAACACTAATAACGATTATTCAGTTAAAGTGGCTTTTTTTTCCAGTACTATAATCATTAGTAACATAAGAAACTATTTATAACAGACGAACAACATGTGATGTCAAGCAAGTTAACTAGCTTCATTTATGCATAATTAAGAATAAACTACTTGTTTAGTTGATGTTGTAAATTTGTCATATCAAATAAAGAATAGTTTATCTAATTAGTTTAATAAAGCTTAGGCTCCGTTGAAGTCTTATACAAGAATCTATCTTACAATTCACTAGATAATCAGTAATAAAATGATCATTACATTTTTATACAACTAAACATATTAGAAAGGTATGCTCTTTTTTACCCAACGTTTTGAATTATATGAGAACGAAAATGGCTTATTCTAACCAAGAAAATGATTGATCTAATCTAAAGTAAATTCATTTGATGTCATTCTTACAATAACAATTATTTGACTGATATTGAGAAGTTTTCACAAATTTGATAAACTTGCAATAAAAAACACAGTCATAAATAATAGTCTGTACAAATGCTCAGAGGTTAGAAATACTTTGATTATATTAAGTCATAGTTGCCAATGCACATAATGATGCAATTTGTAAATACTTGGAAGCAAAATTTATGAAATGGTATATAGATATATGCCTAAAGCAATGGAACGACAACAATAAGATTGTAGAAATCTAAGCTCCATAACAATAAGTTGTGATTCATTATGTCATAAGAGTACCTTGCAAGTTCAAAAAAGTGTTTCATTTAATTTTTTAATCAATACACTTTGATTTCCCATGGTTTACTTAACATAAGATAAGTATAACTAATGAGTGATATCCTAATACCCGTGACGGTCAACTAATAGAACTTTAATATGTTAAATAATTTGTTTTCAACAGTAAAATATTCAGGGATGTATATACACTTAAAGGCATTTATTTTTATTTATCAAAAGATTCTTTGGCTAGAAGCTTCGATAACTGAAGTCATTAGTTATCAGACTGCTAGTATCATAGTAATTAACGGTTAAGTGACAGATACTGTAATTTCTATAACATACAAATTACTTACACAAGATATTCATACACTTTTATCGGATAACATCTTTCACAACTAGTTAAGGTGATATGAATACAACGTAAAATGGTTCCATATGTATGCTTTGTACACAATTTACTTATGTATCAAAGTTTTCATTTTTGATAAGATAATTTATTCTGAAAGAAAATTGAGAAGACTTTAATATATCAATAATAGTAATTGATGCATTACAAAATGATGCCTTATAAGAATAAAAGTAAACACTAAACAGGAATACAGATTTAGTCTTACAAATATTTGTAGAAGAATGCAAAATTAAATGTAATTGATTTATTTTAAAGTTGTGAACTGGATGAATGTCATTAATGAATGGTTAAGACAATTATACATTTCACAAATAGACGAAATCATAAGTCATTCAGTGGTGAATGACACGAATTTCTTCTCGTTTTTAGGTATGTTTCAATATGAAAGTTAAGAGTAAATATTATCTTATCAGGACATTTCTAACTGCCAATCGTTTTTATTTCATTCTAACTAAATAAACAGGTTTCAACTAAGATACATAGTAATATTGTTGTGTATGTAGTGTAAAGTTAAATATATATGATTAGAATTACTACCAGAGTATTCATGACAAATCACCTATCGCATTGCTAATGCCTTCTAACAGCTAATATTGTAAGTTTTCTATGCGTTTAAAAGCGTAATCTTTACAAACTGGTGTAATTGCAGCAGATTCTTTGTAGCAGTTTCAATAAAATGTTACATCGTTCAGGTTGAGGTTATAGACATTCATTGTAGTGGTGTATATATATAATGGTAGCTAGAATATGATAGATTTCAGAATACGTATGCTGACTTCAATTGTTCATTTTACTGTGCATACGGTATTACACATGCATTTTTTAGAACAGTAACATAAACAACAACGTATTCTCACTTATGTCGAAAGAGTAAGCGTATAATTTGAGTGTTGTATTTATCAACTTTTTGTTATCTGATTCAGACCAATTCATGATATCAAAATAGACAGTTAACTATCTTCACAACCCCGCCCCCCCCCCAAGAAGTGTGTATTCGCCTAGCAAAAAATGCAATAAGATTACCATTGAGAACTAACATACATCCTATTTACAAAATATTTATCTACTTAAAAGTATAATAGTGCATTTAAGGTCAGTTGACTATTTCTTAATTTTTATCCTCAGTATATTACTGGACTCGATATTTTATTAATTGTGAATTGATACTAATCCAAGTGGCATTTTCAATCCATACCCCATCCTATGCTGATATTTACATTATTTCGACTAATAATTACATCTAGATGTAAATTATAATAAATTATATTTATAATTTGATACCCTATAGGATATCTATTGTGTGTATGTATTCTATAGGATCTGTGAGTTAATTACCATTTCTAAATTTTACACCGTACTGAAGAATTCGTTCACTTATTCATTCTGAATGAATATAGGTTCAAACCTTTTAAAGTATCTGTACAAGTTGAACTAAGCTAAAAACAACATCAGTATTTTGGTTATTGTTGTTTAGTGAAATTTTATTCATCTGTATCGTTTAGAACTGTATATCATTTAAGTCATAGTATGTAAAGTATTACACATACATTATATTTCATCTAATATGTTCCTTTTTTAAAAGAAGTAACATATTGACGAATTATTCAAGTTATTATGGCTGATATTTTATTCTAAATAACGGTTTACATAGTTTATGAACTTTATATATATATATATATATATATATATATATATATAATATTAAAGTTTCATACAAAATTTATGCCTGTTTATGCGCATAGTCAAAATGTTATAAAGTTGAACACGAATACACATAAATCTTGGAGAAATAAGCATATAATTCAAGGTGAGATTTTCCTTAGGGGGATTTTCTTGAAAGTAGATCATCTTTTCCCGACACTATTAGTAGTAGCAATAATAGTACAGTCTGGAAACTTCAGGGGAAACATATCATAATAATAACAGTGTGATCTGAAATCAAATACAGAATACACATGAACTTACAGGAGTAAATAGGTTGTTAGATGTAAGGATAGTATGCTCTATTCAAAGTCGCGACTACAGATAATTATTTTAATGGGGCTTTAAATACATAGATGTTAAAAGCTACGAAGAATAACAGTGTTGGTCAAAAGTACATACATATGAGATGGTAGTATGATAGTTGTATAATTATCACTGTCAATAATATTGTGCAAGTACTTGGTTGTCTATATAAATAACAATGTGCGCAGGCTAAAGTACATGTTGAAATGGTTAGTGGTAGCGACAACTCATCATGAGAGCTTTAGAGTGCACTATGTCGCATGAGACACAGCGTATTTATTTTGTATTGAAGCTAAGATCCATGATGCATAGAGAAAAAAACAATGCTGTATAGGTAGATTTACCTTAGATTCAGTACTTGATTACCTAAAACTAGGAAACAAACAAGAACAGAATAGCACAGAACAACAACAAAATTTTCAAGAGTTAGTGAACCGAACGGGTAAAGAGAAGGACTTACTACATAAAATAATAGTAGAATTAAAAGTATAAAACTAGGTTTGATGAGTGTGTTGAGTGATGTGTGTTCACTCAAAGTCCCAATAATTTCTCTAGTAAAGCAGGTGATAACTGTTGGCTTGAATACTTTCAATGTGGCACCGGAAGAGAGGAAATTACCAATGTGTCGTATAAATGAATTGCTTATGGTAAACCGTCCCACTTTCTTGCGAATTTATCCGTGAAAATTAATTCATATAAGCTGTGGATTCATAATGAGATATCATCGTTTTTGAGGCCGATTCGAGTGGGCTACAACAAGAAGGAACTGTAAACTGAATCGCATGAGAAGATGTAGAAACTAATTTTTCAAAGAGAATTTGGTTCGATTTGGCCTGTTGCTTCCATAATGGGTTTATAATTAACTTTGTGCATCTAGTATTATAATCTGAGACGCATCTACCTTCGAAAATATGAAGTGTGAAGCAACGATGGATAGCCTCAATTCTGAGTTCATCCCTCATGCAGACAGTGCTGGAAATAGAAATGCAGTACTCTAGAAACTGTTATGCGCATACTTCATAAGTTAGGATATGAGAATCTATTACTCAGAAGTCAATTTTATTTCACAGATCTGCATAGAAGTCTGATCTGAAAATGAAAGACTACAAGAATATTTGAGCCCTAATTCAACCAATGAATAAAACCTTGATAACTAATTACCATTTATCGTAAGAAAAAAACGGAAGCGCGTATCACAAAAATATATCCATCTATATTTGAAAGTACTTACTTCTAATTTTCATTTCCAACATCAGTATTTACGCCATACACAACTCTATAGGTCATCAGAATACAGAAATGGTTTACCAAGTTGAAGTATTCGCAAATATCATCAAGTTGATGTATTTTTTTCTAAATACATAGATGAATCTTCTATAAAAGTTTAATAGATGTTTCTATAAAAACAGCAAAGCATTTAATCATAATTACCATTTTGTGTATTATTGATAATACAAGATAATGCTCTTTTTTTTCGTAAGTTCATTGTTAAATAAATCATTTTATCAGTCATTAATACAAAGTTTTCTTTTAATTTCAATGTTTTTAGCTTACTTCTAATTGTTTTAAAACTATTGAATCCTGTTTAAGTACTACTAATCTATACTTAGAAAAGAAAAACAATAAACCATGATCTGGCTGAATTCAGACAAATGTTAATTTGATTTAAATGATGTTATCTTTTCCTCGTTTTTCAATGTAAGATTGGGTCTTGTTTTTTATAACGTATCACGTTGTTATCTGTCTAAGCATTCGAGTAAGTCAAACAGAGAGTAGAATCAGTATAATCAGAAGACAATAGTCTACAGTAATTTCATTATGTACTACAGAATGTATATTCCAACAAATAAATATTGAGTTAATTGGATATACCACAGAATAATGTTGGCGAGATACCATTAGAAAACCGCTGTTTATCTGAAGCTGTCGGTGTGGAAGCTCGGGTGCACACTCCTGAAGAGTTCCATACTATAAGGAAACAACCGTCTAATGCTCCTTCGTTTTCAGTGGTACCCTGCCAACTATCGTTTTGTGACATATCCAATCAACTAAATAACCAATCTCCACAAAAATAATCATCCCAATCGAAATAAATGTTCTTTGCAATTAAATGTTGTGGAGATTCTTAAATGTTAATTTGACATCACGAATCGGTTTTAATTAGACAACCAGTGATCACCTGGGAGCACTGAACAACTGTTTCGTCCTAGTATGGAACTCTCTATAAGTGCGCATCTACGACCCTATCAGAGATCTAACACAGTTCAACTGTGTTGGGTATGAAGTATTTACCTACCGATGGCAATGGATGAGATCGCGTAAACGTATCACGAAAGAAATGAACTGGAAATATTGACAGTTGGGAGACGACTCAGTGGTCTAATGGTAAGGCGTTCTCTGGGTAGCTAGATGGTTCTTGGTTCGATCCCAGGTGGGGTCGTGAATATGCACTAGTGAACACTCAAACTAACACGAAACAACTGTCCAGCGTTACCTGATGATCAGTTCGTGGTATCAAACTGTGATTACTATTCACTAATGGTGATGTTAAAAATGAATAGCTGTTTACAAACTAATTATTTGTATGCACTAGTTGTATTATATCTAAAAATGTTACTTTCTTATTTGACTACTATGTTTAAGTAATTCTGAAGCCAATATTAGCACCGAACTACATTTAGTCCAACTTTCACTTAAGGAAGAAATTGGAAAAAAACGCTGGAGGTGGATAAGACACATTAGAAATATCAACAAACTGTGCCTCAAGACAGGCACTATTTTGGAATTGTTTTTGTCAGTTGTATTTTTCGGACCAGACAGATTGTACCTGTCAATGTGATTCTGTAACCAGGTATCCTTTTAATTCTGACTCGTCAGAGGATGTGTGACCAAATGTCCACTTACTTGTTCAACCAGCATGATATTTACATTGTAATTAAGTTGGGTGTAGATTATTCTGTTGTTAATTCTCAAAAATGAATTTGAAATTTGAGGATAAAATTTCTGGATCCAAGTTTCATTTTAAATACAAGCATTAGACTGTACACGTATCAAGCTGACGAGTTTCAAACATTCCATTCTTAGACACAACCGTCTGTTTTTAAAATGCCAACAACAACAAATATTCCAATAAATCCCATAGTTATTTGAACAAATTCAAAGACTAATGGTAAAACCTATATACAAGAACACCGGAAATTCTCCAAGCAAAAATTTGCTCGACCTAATTTTACAATTTATTTTCATTCATTTCAGATTCCGTTGTATATTATTAAGAAGTACAACGATCAGACAAAGATAAGCGAAGTTTCGTCTGATATAATGCTTTTTACATTTGTTTTACTGACAAACATTCGAACACTCGGCACTTCATTATGTTGATGTATTGAAAAAAAAACAATTACAACATTTTTTCTCTTCACTAAATAAATTACAGAATTACAGTTTTAAAATGACTGTTAATGAGAAGGGGTATTGTGGCCATTGTTATTTAACGTTACAGCTTGTATCCAAAACAAACTGATATCGGTTGGGCGTTACTGAAAACCATGGAAAAACCTGACAGTTATTTCGCTATAGTATAAAAATCCTTAGGAAACCGAACCAAAATCTTTCAGATCTCGTGGCAAACGTTTAGCCATCAGCACGGCCGTAAAGTGGACTAAAATTATTAGTTAACTAATGATTTATTTCAAACATTTCTTGGGATTCTTGTGAGAAGTCATTACAGATGGAATTCAGACTTGTTAGCAGTAAGACAGTTGTCACCGGTGATACTGGCTAATTATTGCACTACATCATAAATTGATTGAAGCAAGAATTCTATCACTGGGTGCCAACCCCGGGGTAATGATGGATGAATACTTCCTCTCAGACTTGTGGGTTCTGTTTTTGAATTCCTGGTGGAATACGCTGATACGCAATACTAAGGAATCATTTATTGGGGCAAAAGAGAGATTCCGTTTAACGTAGTTTTCAACAGTACCCAACTAAGATCAATCTGTGATGAATACTATTAGCGACATTGTTGAGAATGTTTATATATTAGTTTAAATTTTATCTAAAATAGACAAAGGTTGAATTTTACATTTTTGGAGCAAAAAATTCAACCTATTTAATACTATGAAGTTATTTGTTTAATATTTTTGACAGATTAACTTTACAATGAGTAGAGTATTATAGTCAAATAACTAACCTTCTACGTCAGTAGATGTTTAGTTTGTCTGATAAATGTTGTTTAACTGATGCATACACTAAATAAGAATAACATTCTACCTGAATTTTGACATAAATCATCACATGAGAAAACCAGACGGTCAAAATAACGTTACTAAATCAGGAACGAAGTCTCCTGACAGCTGTTTCAAGTTATTCGGATGATATAAAGGCGTCAATTCAGTTTATTTTTCGTTCAATTTAGTTGATTAAATTTGGTTGTTTAGCTAAAAATGTTAAAAATGTATTTGGCCTCAAAATGTTCAGATACATAAATTGACAGTTAAATATTATTAAATCTTCAAAGTAAATTTCATAGACTTTTAGTGATACTGATGTGTAGGCACGAAATGAATAGAATATTAATAAGACCAAAACTGAAACAAACTTTCAGAAAAATGTCTTAAAGTAAAGCCACCAATCTGTTTCTTTAAATGTGCCAAATTAATAATTTACATTTATGGTTGCTATCTTCAAATTAACATCAGTCGATCTCTACAATCTGTCTAGCACCTCCAATTCGTAAAGTAGTTCTGACCAAATATTTCTTAAACACTCATACCACAGTACGGGGGAATACTTTGGTAACAATACATAGTGCAGTATTGTTGCCAATGGAACTTATATTATTCTACACACTATAAAGTACTGTTTCGTTGTCACTTTCAATCTGATGCAAAAAGATCCCGTTTGAATTGACTTTTGCAGAAACACTCAGGATATCGGAAAGTGCACTTACCGCGCTCCTTTTTGTTTCCATATTCAATCATTTCTGTTCACAATTGCAAAACACTGTCCTTAGCAGAATTCTTTTATCATGTAGATAGGTTATTATGACCGATTCACTCAAATTGTAAAGCATACTCCCTAACTCTATAATCATTATTTAAAGCATGCTCCATGGACTTGAGAATCTTATTTCTAATTTGATTGATCTGCAACTACAGCATAGTTTTTCCCTGATTAATTAAAAGCTTTCCAAAATATCTTATCCTTGTATAAAGTAAAGACTTTTACTGTTTATCACATAGACCAATAATACTAATAAAAGAGCATATGTGTATATGTACATTGATTTCATATGAAATCTAAAGGTTGAAATAGTTTATTATTACTTGAATGTGCTCTTGCTTTTAAATACCACTATAAACTGACTACAACTAATCCTTCTCTGATTGTTAATTAACTTCGATATATGGTGAATAGCTAGAAAATTCAACGTGATAATTATGTAATTGTATCATTTAGTTGGAATAAGATTAAGTAGTGTGAATATGAACTTCTTCATTAATATGAATTTACGAGTCACTTGATAGATGGCTCTAATAAAATTAACTATAGCATTTATAACCATAATAATCTTATTAATTAATGTCCACTTATGGAAAAAAGTTATGAAACTGCCAAAAGTATGCATCACTCTGTTATTAAACATTTCTATTAATACTGCTGTTTGTTAAACATCATGTATAAGCTACACATCTCTCTTTGATATTTCGCGTCACATGAAAAGGCTTAAAATAACAGTATTAATTCTTAACTACAATTTGATATTCGGATATCAAAGATACCTTCTCCTTCATGATGTAAACATTTCTGAAACATTCAAGATTAACAAACGACTAACACTCAAATTAATACGTTTAATAAATGAAGTTGTTAAGAAAGACATGCATGCATGTAAAAAAGATAACATGATAAACTATTTTGTTGTATTCGCAAGTTAACCTGACTCACTCAAATCGTATTGTGTTATTATGTAATCATTCATTATAATCTTGTTAAGATTTTGCAAATTTATATGGACTTTAAGATGTGAAGCATAAATACAACTCAAACCAGTGACATCAAATTATGTTTTCTTATTACGAAATAACGATGATCACAACCGTGTTGATTGATGTTCCAGTCACTGCTGTATACCATCGTTTCATCATATCTTTATGCAACTAACTTCTGAGTTTTAGTAAGGCAAGGACAACAACTGTAGAAGAACAGTATGAATTTACTTTATTTTGCTGTTCTTAAACAGATTCATGCAACCTATAATTAATTATAATCATAAAAAAACAAAACGTTATACATGCTCTATATCAGAAAAACTTGAAGAATTTTAAGCTGACATATAGACATAAATCAGTTAAAAGATAACAATTAAAGCATCATTATTACAATTATTATTTAAAATGAATTGTGACTGACAAGTAGGATCCAGAACGCGCGTTTTGTTCTATTTAGGACTCGTCGGCTGGATGTACGTTCATCCCAATGTTGATGTTCACAGTGGGATTCGAACTTAGTCCGTTATGTGTCAAACGCCACCGCGTTTTTTATTAGACTACTGAGTCCAAACAGTCACACTTAAATAATACTTGTGAATAATCGCTATATCGAGGCAATCTACTGAGGATGAACATATAGCAACAGAGATTAACCAGCTTTAATCTATAACAAATCAATCGGAACATACAAATTCATTCTCATATGATTAATACGATTGTTTATTTACTGGCTAGCCATTAGAAAATTCTAAAGAATAAAACTGAGTACAGCTGAAATATCCACCCAATGAGTTCAGTTTGTTACATTTACAATGATCTACTCTACTTATAAATTAGTATGATGGATTTAATATTTTCTAAAAGTATCACTTATTTCTTTTTAACTACTTTTACAAATTTGTAAGCATATCAGCAGTAAATAACTGTTACTACTTTGATATATGTAGAAAAATCTTACTTTAAGTTTATTATAAAAAAAAAGATAAAGCATCATTATTTACACAACGGATTGATATTTAGTAAATGCATTTCTTATCATTTAAGTGTATTCTTTGTCGACACTCTAAGTTCATTTTATTATGACCAGATACTGTGAAGATACTCTATGAGTGATAAAATCTCCAACAGATGACGTTTTACACGTAATATATTACATTAAATTAATATAATAATTGTAATATTGTAATATAGTGAATACATGAATGAATTTTACAGTGATAAACTGTTCTTTATCATCATTTTGTATTTCCCAGTCGTAGTTATACAACATTAAATTAGGAAATTCTATCATTGTTTACTATACAACATGATAACTGTACATTGATTCTTAATGAATTGTGTTTGTTAGTATTCAAGCTTTTTTAACTAAATGAAATGTATTTCTCTTTATATCAGTTGTATAGATAAGTGTCAAAATACTTTTATTAGCTATTGTATATATATTTTTTTCTAATACAAATTACCTACAAATTAACCTACAACAAATGAATAATTGACTTTGAAGTAAGCCAAGACGATAACACTAATAATGGTTTACAAATGACATTTTATGTAGATTATTTATAAATTTTGCTTGAAATGAATTCGGATTATTAGGCATACAGTTTAATTTAGTGAATAGCATTAAATCAACATTGATTACTTCAATGAATCAATGTTAAGAATCATAAACTGAACACATTGAGTAGACATTAATAAAAGAAAGTAAATATGTTAACTAATAAATGCAAAGGAGAGTAGTTAAACGTTTTTAGAGACTTAGGCCATGCAATTTACTGTTATACGAGTAATAATAAAGTGAATATAGGTAAATAAGTATTTTACAAGTCTTACACTATCAAAGTTATTTGGTAAACTTTTATGAGAAATTGAAGAAATAGAACAAGTAAGTGATAAAATCCACCTGTTTAATGCATTGTAACTTAATAACTATTCTAAGTATAGATCGACAAAAAAAATACTAATGGAACATTCAATTACATAAGTGACAATCAAAATTCAATTAGTATGTCATATTGTTGAGAAGATACTTTTAATGAATGCTATTGTTATTTCGTCTGTAGAACTTATTAATGATGTATATATTGACAATATGAATAAAGGCATATTATGTATCACATACTGATGTATGAAGGCAGTTATATTTTTAGCATGATTTATGACTTGCTTACCTACCTTACAATTATGATAACATTTTTTTCGGTCAATTATTGTATCATATGCTTCTATTCCTAATTTTTTCATTCATTTAAGAGTAATCGTTGTTAATGTAAACAATACAATAAGAATATTATCATGATTATTAACATACAATGGCTGACGTTACGCCTAACATTATTTGACTTATCACAAATGGAAATTCATACTGGTAGATAATAAGTTCACATTGACTGAAAATAATGCATATCAAATATTTATTCACAAAAAATGAAATCCCACAGAATAAATGAATGATAAATATAACTATACTGCATAATTCCACTTAACAAGTTTGAACACAATGATTTTAGCGTATGTAAACTACTTTAAAATTAAAGCTCTTTAAGGAATGCTTCTAAGAAATGTGTTTTTCAAAGGATGAAATTTCTAAAATATAGAGTTGATAATAATTTAAGTTTCGCCATCAGGTTTATTAAGAGGCGGTGAGTTATGATTCTCAACGCAATGAAAGCATATTCAAACTCCAACTCAGTGACTTCTTTAAAGTATTTTTTCGCATATAAACAACGCTTGTTATTTGAATTCATGAATCAGATATGTTACATTTGGAAGTAACATAGTAAATAAAGATAAAGAATAAAACAAGTGATAAACAATACCATAGGAATGTCAGTTATTTAGAACTTCCTGTAATGTAAACAAAATATAAAAATGTAATATACACATTGACTTTCAATTTCTACCTTCAACTAGCTTGGTTTTAACATAAAGAATGTAAATTTTTCATCTTGATTGAATGATGTATTCTTTATGCAAAATACTTTGATAACGATACAAAAGGATACTTGTTGGTTACCAAAATGTATATCATTCATTATGTTAAAAATATAGAATGTAAAGAGTCAACAAGATCTATGTAAATTGGTTTCCTTACTCTCCCATAAAATATAATGTAAAAGTAAGACGTAGAGTATTCTGTAGTTACTAAGTAACGTGTTTTATATGATTAATACTAATGATTGATCAACATATAGCATATCAGTAAATTTAGTAGTTTAGCAAATTCCCTTTTCAATAATACAATCAGTGACATTTTATCCTGAGATAGATACGTATCAAGTTGACTTGAATTTTTAATTACAAGGGAAAAACAAAATTACTTCTCACATAGATTCGTAACTATAAAATAAAGCAAACTGAAAACAGATACTGTTTAGTGATAATTAGTTTTCATCCTTCGAGCTGGATGATTTATTCATGGCGTTTTAATCGTCGTTCTGGTTGAGTTTATCGAAGCAAAACTTCGCATAAAATTCAGCTATGAGAATTTCTCCATAAATGACTAGTAGTTTGTCTAGCCAAATATAAATATGATTGGTTGTTGCTGACAGTTGACATAACATTTTTTACATATTTCTTCTGATTCCTTTACTTCTCGACCTGATTTCCAGTCTTTTCAGTTATCTATGATATTTTGAACTGGTCGATAAGTCTAATCAATTTTGATATGTTTATCGATTGCCGACTGACTATCTACATAGAAGTAAATGAGCAATAATATATTGTGACATTTGAAGGCTAAATGATGTTTGCGTAGATGGAAATAAAGAGGATGACTACTTTTCTCGTATAATGATATTTACAATTCGTGCAGTTTATTTTGGGCATAATGCTCAGATTATCAATGTTTTATATTTTGTCGTTTGGGGTACTTTGATATGATTAGGGTGGTTTTATTGATTTATAATAAAAAAACGACAAGCCATGTGCTAAGAACAACCAAGTATATCAATAGTCTGCAGAACGAACTGCTAACTATTTGTGGAGAAATCCCTACATCTCATATTTATCAGAAGCATGCACCGATGCTAGAATGACATTGAAAGCTCTGCAATTAAATAGCTCATTTTAGTAGATGAATTTCAACCAAAGACATCCTTCCGAGAAACAAATCGTCACCATCTCAGAAACGTTTTTGACCGGAAACAATTTGCTATTATGTGGTTGTATTCAGTTTGTGAAATGTTATTATGTTTATAATTAACGCTAAGTGGTATTACATTAGAATGGAACAGCTATCCAGTACTCTCTTATTCACTACAGCTGACTGACCCATTTTACTTCGTGGTATCAAACTGAGATTCATCAATTACAATAATGCCAAATTACAGTCAGTATCAGCTCACTATAAACTAACTTATAAAAGTAATTTCTGGGGCTCTAATGAGAAGACGTATCAAGTGAAGTTTGGCCACATTCAGCGTGGGACATAATAGCCGATTGGGCCTATGGTATTTTCTTCTATGGTAATCCTTTCTGATGCTGTCTAAATGGTTAGTTCGTTAGTAATAATAATTATTATCAACATTTGATGGTTATTTCAATCAACTAAATTATATGTTTTCCATTTATGCGTAATTGCTTTAAGCCAGAATTATTTCAGGAAAGCTATACAGAATATTGGGGACAAAAATGTCAAGTAAAGCAACAAGCTAATAACAAAAGTTGTAACAGTTAATCTCATATTTTTTAAAATAAATGAATAATGTATGAGAACTGATTCTCTGATGACTTGAGACTTAGTATGCATCATCTTCCAGAAGCTTGAATATTTGAACAGCTTAGTGTAGTATAGAGGTATACAGACTAATTAGTACACAGAATGTGAATTTTTGTAGTCTATGGAACTATTATTATATATCCTATACAAAAGTTGCTTTTTGTAGGAGTACTTAATGGATGCATTTATACACACGTATCTTAAATTATGCTAATGCAATGAATTGACAATATATAATGTCCGTCGCTTTGCTTTTGAACTGATCACTAATTTCACTTATTTTTTTCTATTATCTGTGGAATTCAGAAATGTCAATTCATTTATTTTGTTGCTGCAGAAATCTACCGGTTACTATGATTATTTACAAGTTTAGTAAGCTGATATTATTTACTTGATTTTAACTGATAGTGAAAACAAATTCAAACTCATCTAAAGTGAATTTAAAACAAATATGATCGATGAACCGTAAAAATCTTATACCACAGATGACAACGGCTGATTACAAACAATGTACCAGTTAATATACAGTTTCATGCAACCAAAAATTACAATGAAGGGAAAATGATTACACAGTTTTGTGCTATCTAGTTAAAGAAAGTCGTGGGTTACCCAGAAGCACAAACATTTTCGTTGAAATCTAGAGCATAAATCTTTCTGCTTCACTGTTTTACAACCGACGATACTGACTCTAAATTTATTGAAATGTGATCGTATCATCTCCAGTCTCCGAAAATTTATAAAACCTACTTTTCAGGCTAATTTTGTCCACTTTGTTCTCATGATAGTTCTACCCATTAGCTATTTTCTGGTATGATGAATATTTTCATTCACTTTATTTGCCATTTCTTAATATCCTCAATTTTAGTTAGCATGCCAAGGTAACATTTTTTGTCATTCTTTAAGTATTTACACACTAATCCACCACTCTGTAAATAAACAAAATTATGAACTAATATCATCGGTTCTAGAAGTTCGAGTCTTTATTCACCATCACGGTAACAGCAAAATGATCATTTACCCTTTCGTTTATGCTTTCACTGTATGTATGCTTGTATGATATAATAATTATTTATGCAAACTCTTCATCAAATTTTATGTTTCAAATAGGTTACCATGTTGAAATCGCAATCGCTTCCATTTACTGTACTTTTTTCCTTCACTATAATTCATTTACAAGTAATATTCAAATGCTTTCAACGTATCAGCCTGTTATATTTTCGTCTTTCTTGAGTTAATTTATGTGATTTAGTTACTGTTGACAGGTAGGTGTTCATAGTCTCTTCACGTTTCCCCATATACATATAATTTTATTCAAACTGAAATTTTTAATCTTTAACAATTAGCCTTTCTTATTTGAAATTATATTTCTTTAAGCTACTTATGTTCATAGTTGGAAAACGGATTATGGTAGAAACTTTTTAACAAGATACTTATATTACCTTGATTCAATATACTATAGAATAAAATCGTATAACTTGTTTCTTATTTTGAAGTTTATTCTGTCTATTCTCTATTTCAGATCTCCAGTTTTAAAGTGCATCTAAAATTCAATTTTCGTCGAATATATACAATAGTGGATAAATAAATGAATATTAAAAAAATGCCTATTTCAATCACTTACATAAATTATAATTGAATTCAGATGGTTTTTAAATATTGATATTAAGTTTAGTTGATTGAATTCGTTACAGACTGATATTATCAGGGTACCACTGAAAAGCAAAGAGCACTGGACAGCTGTTTCGTCCTAATATGGGACTCTCAGGCAGTGGACACTCTAGATGCCGCCCCATAGGCTTCGGGTTAACAAACGCCTAACCTCCTGCACCACTGGGCCAACATCCGACTTCCAACAAGTTATGGTTTTAAAAAATACCCTGCCAAACATCAATCTGTGTCGAATCCAATCGACTAAATATATTATAGTTGTTTGTATTTACTTTCACATAAATAATAATAACTTTTTTTCTATACTTTTTCATAAAGTAAACTGATATCTGTTATTCTGAAAATGACAGTAAACAAGTGGTGTAGACTTTAGAAAAGTTTCATACTGAGTCGCTTACGGATCCCAAGTACTATCCAAGAACTGTGATTTACTGAGTATGAGCAACATAAAGCTGACATGATGGTTTACACCGTCAGTTATATGAAGATGTAGCATTAGTGAAATAATTGAAGCCAATATAGTCATATTAAGAGAGATATGCGTTTTCATTAATGTTGCGTATTGTACTTAAGAAAAATCAATTTTGCTTAATTATAAAACTAAACAAGTATTCGTTTTCAGCTACATACAATACAAAACGACATCTTCTTTGAAAACGATTGACAATTACCTACTAATAACGTGTCGAACCATCTATTTTCAACATTAAGAAAGAATATAAATAACTTTCGCGGTCACGAACGTATGATGATCAGTTAATTGAGCATTCATTTCAAAAAATATTAGTCAGGCTTACCGAAGTAATTATAGGTTTTGTGTGAAAGGTATTAAAGATATTATCTACCATGCTTAAAGTAATCTCATAATGGATTCATGGGACAATCAATAATTGAACAAATTGTTAACACTGTCGAAACATATTCATTTCTTAAGGTCAACTAGAAAACAAATAAAGACTTACGAAAGACAGTGAGCTTTCGTATCATACCACTGAACCAACGTACAACAGATACTCTGAGAGGCGAGATTTTGTAATTCCACCACTCTCTGACACAGTACTTCAAAGTGATTTATTTGTGTTCTCATGTCATTTCATTTTCAACATATTAGCTTATAATAATACTGAGTGAGACAGTCTTTTTGATGTTAATAATAATGCGATAATAATAATTGCAATAATAATGATAATTGTTGTTATGTGAATAGAGGTATTAATGAGATATGAAGATATAGAACAGTGTAAATAAGTGAATAAAACACTGAAATTCTCAACTAAAGCCATGGTGAAGAAAGCGATCCCACAAATCACTTTTGTAAACACAACTCTAGATTCAAATTATGGATCGCTAGAGCTTCTGCAAGTCATAGTAAATTCACACGTAGGCCTCCTGGCTTATTTGACTAAATTTCATAGATTATGTCGAGTGGTGAGTCTGTTTTGTATCACAATAATTACTTCACATTTATTAAATTTATAAGTGATTTTTTGTAAGAAGCCATATCACATTTACGCTAAAGAAATAGCATGGGAAACTTGTAGCTCACGAGGAGGATTTCATTGAAACTTTATTTTATGAATATTTTACACTGGCCACCATAACAATTAATATGCACTGAAAAGTACAATACACACATTTCTTTCAGATGAATAATTTAAGATGGTTAAAAACATATAACTAGATAGATGAATAGTGGTGGGGTGAACTACTAGTATCAAAACCACTCATTCAAACAATCGGACAAATAATCCAAATGACAATAAATTTAACAATGAACGTAAAATAATATTCAGTTATTTAAATTAAAACATTTAAGTTTATTTTTATTACAAAGATATAAATATAACCATCTCTTTAAATGTATCAACATAAACAGTCTATGTAACGTATTTTTATGGAATCAGTTTTTAACCGACTACTAAATCGTGTACGTAATTGTCGAAATGTTCCCCCCCCCTTTCCCTCAACATTTTATGATTTTCTATGTTTCTGAAAATAAAAATGTCTGTTCAATGTAGATGATTACATGATCCAGTTAGTGACTTAACTAGTCTCATATTCTGTTCAATAATTATACGTACATTAAAAGGCGATGTTCACGTTTGGTTCGGTTACTCATTACTATAGCAAAAGACATAAATTTCCCTTTTTTATAATTGTCATACAATGAACATAAAATAGGAAATAATCTTATTGAAAATTTTCATTTATTTTATTTCTTCTTTAGATAAAACTCAGATATTCAATAGATCATGTTCTGGTAATAAATGTTATTTTACATGAAATATTTGATTGCAAAATAATCAGGTAGATAGTCTGAATACATTTTGATGAGCGTATATACTTCATTACATTCATCTGTACCATAACTACCTTCCTGATGATTAAAAGAAGCACTACAAATGATCTTGAGACGGTTACGTTCCAAACTTTATAGATTAGGTTTCATGCATATCAAGTAATAACAACATAATATACTGATTTAATATCAACGTAGTGATCATTATTCATAGACACACCAGTATGTATAATCTGTATTTCTGTCTTTCATAGGGATTTCAAGATAATCAGTTGTAAAAATGAATGGTAAGTGAAATGACAATTTTTTATGTAACTTCTACATATATTTAGCTAGTAAGTGGCACCTAATCCAATAAACTTCTATCGCTTCTGTGAAATGAAGGATTATTAAATAGTTTTACAAACATGCCAATCTAAAGAAATCAGTCTCTATATTAATACTATAAACCTTGATAGGCTTGAATTAACATATTCAGGGATTTCATTTTCATATGAAATTAATAATTAATATTTCTTGGCGTTGTGGTTATATGGTAATTTCTTACTAGATTTTTATATTATTTAATCAACGTGAGCGAAACTTAAAGTATTGAATGTAGACTAAAATGTCAATTTTAAAAGAACGTACGTAAATCTCATCAGTTAAGATACTTTAAATATTTATAATGGCATATTTGTTAGGTGTTTAGCTTTTAATGCACAATATCATGACTTCGGAATTTCAATTGTTGAAGTGTTAACCTATTGTTCTATTGAATCTTCGGTTGCTTTTAATTGGTCGTTCTAAATTATAGAGATTTGATATTGAGCAGATTCATAGTGATTTTAAAATACCAAACCTTCTTATCAAAATAAGTAAAAAATTGAATTCTTTAATGTGAAAAGAATTTTCTCTTATTTATGGAAAGAATAACAGTGTATGAATAATTAGTTTAAATGAATGTATCATGCAGTTTAATAATTTATTTGTTGATCGAATTTCAGAAATTTCAGCACATATATATATATATATCATTTTAAGTTATAAGAGCATCAGAGGAATGTTTATTTTATTATCATAACAATACTACACCACTGACTGGTATTAGATGAACTGTCACTATTGACCAGGAGAATAATGGGTGTATATTTCATTTGGTTTTATAATTACTCATTAAAATATATCGATCAAGAACTAGGCTGATTGTGTTTATGTTTTATCAAGTGTATTAACTAGTAGATTATTGTGTTACAGCATAATCATTATAATCTCTGGATTTAAACAAATAATTGTATTGGTAAATTTATTCGATCATGTAAGTTGTAATCCTGCATTATACAATAAATATAATAATGGTTCAAATAAGAAATATTGTTTCAGCAATCTAAAAATGTATAAACTAATGAGTTATACATCTCCTGTTGTTCGAAAGATTAGGTCAATATGGATTTAAACAAAAGAAGATTTATATGGATACTTTACTCATATCTTCAGACTTTTCATACGAAATTAAAATCATTTATCTGTTACAAAGCTGCTCGAAGTAGTAACACATCAAACGGTCAAGTTACCTAATTACATTGAACTGATCGGAAAGCTACATACATTCTCAGTAAATTCAATTAGCTAACAGACATTTGAATAAATTATGATTTGTTTCGATCATTTCGGTACCAAACAAAGTTTTCTACCAGCAAGTCAGAATATACTTTTGAAAAACACAGTTGAAAAAAATTAGTTGTATAGTTGAACATTGACATTAGTTCACTCGAATGGAGAGGGAGGAGAAGAAATGAGAAGTATTTTTAGTGATTAATTGCATTCAATTATATTACTGCTCTCTTGTTTAATTACTTCTGAATAATAGTGTACAATAGATACATAGCTTTACAATAAATACTTTTGTGACATTTTATGTATTGAAGATTTTCTTTGATATGTATATGTCAAAGTAAACTATATTCATTGAATAATCTATCTGATCTGAAAAAAGTTAACTGAAGTAAATCTATCAGCCTAACATATAATCTGACTAGTTTTCATGTAGATTAATGATCTAAAATAACATTAAACTCGATATTTAAACTATATAGTTTTATATACTATGACTTTAGAATTAATAACTCATTGTACTTTGTAATTATACAAACCATAGTAGATTTCTATTGTTGAACTGATAAAATTCAACGATTTTCATTAAAATTCTTGATATAATACTTATCTTTGTAATGATTTATGTGGAGATTCATTATTTAGGAAATGGAATATTTTAGAAATTTTCTTTGAAACTACTCCTCTTATTACATAGTTACAAAGTTAAATCTTCAATTTAGGATTTAAATGAATTTATTTCAACGAGAATCAAATATGTAACTAATATGTTTATTTCCTAAAGAAACATGACTGGGTTTTTTCATGAATGTTGGTTTTATCCAGCAGTTATAGTACAACCAAGAATTATACAAATGAAAAAATGGAACGTTGTAGCATGCAAAATTTATAAATGAATTTTGAAAATAAAATCTATTTATTGCAAGCAAATTATATGAGATTTGAGAAGTTAGTTATAAGTTGTCATAGAATGAAAGTGATTCAAAAAGCATCAATGGCTTTAAAACACAACCAACGAAAAACTTATCATTTAAACATTGCTCCCACCACACCCCCCTCACACACCTAGCTAGTTGACATTTGATTACATTTTCTTTCATTTGATATTCTGTATCTGAGTATGTAAATTTATGAGAACATATATCTGACCTGTCTAGTAACATTATTTGTCTGATGATAAAGGCTGATTAAACGATCGAAAATACTGCATGAAATTTCAGCTTTGTAAAGTATATACACCACAGAGAATTTTAAAACTCTACGTAGTAATAAGCATTATATATTTAGTATGAATTCATTAAAGTTGGCTTGTGGTTGATAATGGAACTCAGGATGTCGGCTTGACTTATTTGTGCTTCATCAACTGAATGTATCCGTAAGTTAATGTTTGTGTTCATGCTGGGAATTCTGTAATAACTTGTTACATAAGGTAACTCATTTAACATTTACATATTGAATATAGATTGATCGGTTGCAGTTGTAAACATTAACAATAGAATGTAAAACTCTGACATATTTTAGAAGTTTCTGTTAGAAACTGTAATATTTATGTAATCATTGGTTTTTGATGTCATTGGCACATTTATAGTTCCTTGTTATATATGTTAACGAAGAGTAAAACATAAAATATCTATTCAACGTCGAGCATACCACCTCTCTCTATTAACATATGATTTTGTCTTTTACTCTTAAATTGAGGGAAAACAATTCGACTATAAAACAAATCGTTTTAATACACATACTAGGATGATTAATTTATAAAATTTGATTGATCAGTCTAAACTTGATATTTAAATATGCCTCTATTCATAACAATAACTTTGTAGAAGCAAACACTTAAGTACTTTACTGAACTGTACTGAGTAGGACTGTGTAGTGTCATTCTTCTTATGGTTATTTAATGTGCAATTAAAGGTAAACAGAAATATATTTTTCATGGTTTTCACAATTTTGTGGATAAATACTATTTTGTTAAATACCTAATAATTTACTAATTAAAAACACATCATGTATTTAGTTAAACAGGATACACTGTCTATTGCTTGTCATAAAAACCTGGAATCTGAGGTATTGGATACTAAAATAAAAAAAGATTCAATTACCCAAATTCAAGTGTAGTAAGTAATTATAATATTATGTGGTGTATTTTAATCAATATTGAAGTTTACTTTTTTACAGCATAACAGAAACATCGCGAAGACCTATTTGTTAGTTGGAGCTTAGGTATATTGTACATTATTTATTAGCCTTATGAGAAGTTTTCAACTTAATGATTGCTTATATTTAACTATACGTTTAGTCGTTCCACATATAGTGACGTTTAATGTAAAGTTTATATGGACAAACATTTCTTCAGTTATTCTTGAAGGCCAAGAAAACAATTTAAAGTAAGCATTCAAAGAAAAGGTTGATATTACTTGAAGTACATACAAACGTTATGGTATATGATCCGATGAATAGATCATGTTACAATGATCGTTAAGACGTATGGATGGAATGCTTTTTAGTTTTATGAAATTCGTACATATAATGTTTCAGTGAACTAACATGGCTTTGTGACTGTAAGCGTGAGGTTTGATTACATCAACTGTACTGAGAAGGTAGTTAGTATGTCGAACACCGGTTATGTGCTTTACTGTTATCTATCCAAGCTTTCATAAACCTATTATTTGACAAACAAAATGAGAAATATGAAACGAGAAACGAACAATTTCGTTGTTATCAGAGACTGCCAATATAAACGAAACACCTAGAGGTGCCATACACATTGTAATTGTTTCAATATGTGATACTCAAAGCTGCCATTAATACTAATAATGATGAGATCATCCAAATATAACCCACTGTTTTTTAGTGCTTTCTAGTCAAATATCAAGTCTTCATGGTGTTTTGATGGTAGACACAGAAAAACTAAAATCGTCTTAAAACTCATGTCATAGTTTCGTGGTTTGTTTGTAAATAAAATTAAGAACTTATTAGAAGTGAATGCAAATTAAGCATTTTTTCCATAGCAACAATATAATTAATTTAAGAATTTAGTGAATAGATAATATTGATGATAATTAACTTTTTAACTTTCTAATACACTAAAATCTGTCTATACAAGAAATATCGACATAAGTGTAATTATGTCAGTGCATACACTAACAAAACAGTTTGATAGCTTAATCCTCATTAGACGTCAAGTACTTTTAACGTATTTGACAGTTTGAATACTGTCTGACTAGGAGAACATTAACATGTTATCTTTATTAATAGATTGTCAAAACTTTTCAGTAATATACGTGATAATACTAATCATATTTGTGATCATTCTCGTACATTTCGTATCAGTAACAATCATAATAACCTAAAAGGATAAATGTGATCATTGTGAATATCCCACAATGTTTTATGCCGAAATGGTAGAGTTTTAACGACAATAGATTGGTTTAGTAAAAAAAAATACTTGAAAGCAATTGGTAGACAACACAACTAATCTAACGTCATATATTTCTTTTTAAAAATTCTCCGATATTTCCATTGGTTCTAAATTTAAAATTCAATAATTGGTATAAACATGAAACAGATTCAATCAGTTAATAATGAAAATGTGATCATTCAATACCAGTATTTAGTATATGCTATCGCTGAAACCACTTTTTTCTATACAAACCTAAGTATTAAAATACTATTCGGTTTATTCCATACTTCTGATATAAGTAGTCTTCTCTGAAGTCGTTGCAACTACCAACTATCGGTAAAAATAGACTAGTTTTCACTATACACTTCATGTTTCAAATTATTTATATTGTGTCTAACAGCTATAAAGAGAAACAGGTAGAAATATTTGCATTCGATTTAAGGAGTAATAAAATGCTTATAAATATCCAATTGATATTTCTGATTATAAAGGTTATTCTGAAACAAAGACCTCCAACTTTGCGAAATAGTTACATTAACTACATTTTTCATTTTATATAGTTGCTTAGAGAAATATATTTCGGAACATCATTTCTTATAAATAAACAACCAAATCCCATTAAATACAAGTTAAGTAGATTTGTTTATTATCAACTTGAAAGCATATCATACTCTAAAGTAATTTTATTTCACCATGGGTTCACTTCTGTTTATGAAACATGTAGATTGTATGTTTATAACTTATTACACATTCACTAAGAAAAACGTTAACATATTACTTATTAGACAATAAAAAGGTGCGTATAACCGGCTTATTTTATGCTTCATAAAATTACATCATCAAGCAGTACACATTGACTTTAAATAGATATTCCCTAAAGTTGCATGTTAACTAAATTAACAAGTATATACAGCCTGTAGAAAATAAATGCAATCTACCATACATAAACAATCCACTATGCTAGGTGGTTGCAAAAAATTCAATGGTTAGTATGTCGTTGATCCTCATTAGTGGATATACTACTATAGTTAGGGAATAATTATCATTTAATAGAAAATTTCATTTAAAGAAAAGCAAATAGATTTACAAAACTTGATCATCGAGTGCTTGTTAAACATTTTTAAAAATGTATCAGTAAATAATTTCAGCGAATGAAATTTAAAAGTTGCACTTAGCAAGGGTGGTCCAATCTTTTTCAGGAAAATAATAAAATAAAATAAAATTACCAAATATAAATGTAAATAAGTGGTTAAATGTCATTACGAATACGCAGTCGATACAGAGTATTGACATGATACTTGATTCATTATAAGTGAACCAATGTTTGAAATGTTGTAAATGAAGGAAAGTATGCTTTTTTGTGTAGTTACATGGTGCAAACCGGTAAGAAATGTACATTCACCCTTCGACCTATTATTATCATCAATCCACTTTTACTCAGACTTACATGATTTACCATGTCAACAGCTTGGGGCTATGTATGTTAACATGCTTTACAACAAGCAACTACAAACAAAAGCTCACTTTCCTTCATCTACAATATAATAAACATTGGTATATTAATAGTGATTCATTTAATCTACACGTATTCTGCATACGATTGAACATTAGTAGTGACATTCAACCTTTTGTTTACATTCATATAAGATAATTTCGCTTATTACATATTTCACGGAAGAAACTCAAACCAGCTTGGCATGCAGAACGTTGAAATTTTCTTTGATTTTATTTGCTGAGATTATTTAAAAATATATATTATTCTAATCATCATTTTAGCCTAAATACGATGTAATGTTGACTGTGCTCAATGATACGGCATGCATGAATGCAAGAATGAATAGATCTATTAAGATTGATTGTAGTGCTTTATCAGCCATAATGTCCTTTGTCAGAGTATCTTTTACTGGAATCACTTTACCTGTCTAATATAAACTATACATTTACATAAGCAGTAAGTGTTTAATCTGAAATATTTAAGCCAAGTTTAGTAACGTGAATAACAGACTTCTAAATATATATTTAACTTTAGAAGTGATTATCTCTAAATAATAACACATAAAGGTATTTTAAAATGATAAACGTTATCATTTCACCAGCGGATTAATATGTTCAATATAACAGTCACCTGTCACTCTGCTGAAATGTTTTTAATGTTATAAACAAAAGTGAACCAATATGTTGACTTAATCGAATTACTTTTGCGGAAACATGTGTTAGGTCTAGTTATTTATGTTTGTTTAAGATTGATGTAGCTTAGACAGTATTAAAAACCAAGGAGTTCAGGACAGCTGATTTGTTTTGGTGTGTGACTGCTCAGCAATAAGCACCATCGAATTTGTCAAAAATTCATGACTGGCGTTATCAAGTCTCATGGTAAATTGTTAACTATTTGCACTGCTAGACTGGCGCTTGATAACAGAATTCCCATTTCTTCCGATTTGTGATATAGCTCGACGATCAGGATTTTAGACTTCAAAGATGTGAGACAGTTATCATCATTGATAATGAATGATCGTCATTCTAAGTCATAAATGTATGTAGGCAGAAATTCTGCTCTTTTTTGCCAGCCCAGTAGTGTATATCCTCAAGTAATATCTTGATGAATTTGAATTGGGTTTTTTGGCAACATAACTGGCGGTTACTGCTAAGGAGCCACATACTAGGACGAAACAACCGTTCAGTGTTCCCCACGAGTGCCCAACCAGCCTCAACATTTAGGCAGACGTATTTGGAAAAACTTCGGCTGGTAATATATATCAGAGTATATATCGAAAACATTAAACTTAATGTACAACATACAGGCAACCTATTTAAGTCATGTTTTCATTGTGGCTTCCACTTATTCTTCATTTTACCAAAACACAGTATAAATTGATATATTGTTAGAAAACCAGGTTCCTGTAGTTGTAGTATGACATTTTGGGGATTGAAATCATCAATCGGCTTTCCAAATAATACATTCCACTTTCTTATTTTTATGCAATTACTGTTAATATTCTTCTTTTTACTTATGCATAACTAACATTATTATCCAAACTTTTGATGACTTTCTCCATAGCTATGATGTGACCTCTCATTTGCATAGCTACATGTTTCAACTTACTAATTAACTACTATTTGATTTGGCTACTATGCATATGCATAAATGTATGAACTAAACAATTAACATAACTTGGGTTGTTTTCGCTATCTAGGATAATCTATATTAAATTTTGATACTGTAAACCGCATCCATAACACTCTTGTAGAGAAATGAAACCTATTTATGTGTATTAATAAGGATTTAAGTTAAAAGTTTGGATGAGAAGAAATAAATCGTTGAAATCCAAGCGTTTTTTCTGTTGGTAATGTAGTCTTATTCAACCAATAGCAAAAACTAACATTTATCAAATCCGACACGCTATTAAGTTATTCGACATGCTGAGTTGTAAATGTCTACATTTTAGTCACGGTGACTTGAATTATACCTATATCATTTAGATACAGATCAGTTTATTGTTTGTTAGGCGACTTAATAAATGGAAAGTACATACTTAAATATACTTAAATAGTCATTTTTACCAAGCGATTCGATAGACATAGAAATTCCTTTTTATGTATTTACATTACTTCATTTCCACAGCAAATTATTTTAGTATTAACAAAAAAATTGTTGAGGATGTTAGATCCCAAGAATTCTCTTTGCAAACCTGTTATTTTTGTGATTTAATTGTGAAAATTTAAATTTCTTGTTTTCGCGCCAAAAAGTTTTATTTTTCACCCTCAGTTTGTGTTTCCCACTTTGCAAGATACTGAATCTTACTAGTTCATTGTTTATTTTAGTATGCTAATTGTGACATTCCAAGGACGCTCTCTTTTTTTGTATATATACGCATGAGATGTGTGTTGCGATATCGTCTGCCAGGCTGCTTGTGAAATTAAACGCTTCTTGCTGACCTTGGACTTCTCCCTTTAGTTGGCTGAGCTTTGGGCGCTACGAAACAGTTTAGCTTCCTGTTGTTGTGTCGCTAGTCTTACGTTCGTTAGCAGATATTGAGATGTCACCTTAATTCGCAAATCCTTAGCAGAAATTCAAAATGATTTTCTCGATTCTGAAGTCATATTTATTCAATGATTTTACAGATATTAAATAAATCTGTAATTTATCAGGTCATTCAAAATGAAAAGGTGATTGATGTGTAATACACATGACTAGTAGTTAAATGAGGATAAGAAAACGTAGAAAAATTATTATCTAGAGTTTATTGCAGATAAATAAATAATATAATAATTAATCAATTTCTTTTTAGAAATAAAACAACCACATTGAAACTAGTCTCTAGAGGAGGATAATTATATTGACCCTTACAGGAAATAAGTATATTTGCTTTTCTTAAATAAAAGTTCAAGATTAAATAATAACATGTTCATCATAAGCATTATTTACTGTAAACTGATAAAATCTGCCGTGTCACAATCAAAGTGTTCGACATTATGTGTAAATAAGGAAATTAAATTAAGTAAACAAGATTATAGTGATTAGTTTCATGTTCAAAAAAAATTAAGATTTTAAAAATTATAAATCACTGAAAGAAATTGGAAGTCATTAAAGACCAGTTAAATAAAATAAACATTATGTTTTGTCTGTTACTAACAAAGTTTCAAAACCTGTTTGACAATTTGTTAATATGTTTTTTTTTGCCTGTGAATTTCCTCGATCAACATAGTTTACTTTTACTGTTATCATTCGATGTAGGTTTTGTTTTCCTTTCGATCGTTAACTACAGATACTTATCAGTGATTATTGTGTGCATATTGACAAACAATGATACCTGAGTCTCTTCATATATTCACTCATAATGCTAGTTTCTACCTTATCTAGTGTTAATTCTTAACATGATATATCAAATTCACATTTAAGTAGTTTAATATAGTCACTAATGTCTTATTTGTCGTTCATCCTGTATATGAACTAGTCACAGAAATTTAAAGTTGTAAATGCTTTTTTTTTAATAACACGTGTTGTACAACCATTTGTTTTAATTTTATCTCCGGAAATATTCTCACTATAATTTAGAACATTTACTCGATGATGTAAGAATATCTATTCTGAACATCAATTCATAGGTAACAATAACTTATTTAAAAGATTATTGAGATTATTTTAGGTTTTTCTCTTGTTACCTATGATAAGAGATGCTTTTGTTCTATTTCTATTACAGAAAATATCCTTTAGATATCATATCTATTAAACTTCGTGTTTTGAATCTATCAGTCATTTTATTTAGATTCAAGAGTTGATTATTACTATCTGATAATTATGCGTTTTTGTTCAATTTCAAAAAGGCAAATATTCTTTTTTCGTGTACATTTACATCATTATTATATAAAAAGTATTTCCGTGGATTACAACTTGATCCACTATCCAATTTATTATATTTCACAAACATGTTTTAATAATTTATTCATTCTATTTGTCTTGAATATATTAATAATGATCAAGTACATTACATTTTCCATAGTCTAATTATTACCATTATTCAAAGTCTGAATTATAACCATTATGAATCCTATTCAGATATAGAGAAATGCTCTGAATTAGAAATGTAGTCTAACATATTAACTGATCGGTTAGACATATGCTTCGTTATTGAAGTGGCCTATTGTTGAGATGCTTATTAGATTATAAAAAAATACGCCTAACACTAAAAAAAATTTGATCTAATGGTTAATGTCCAACAGAATCTCAATAATGTAAAAAGGACTAAATTTTTAAGAAAATGAAAGTTAGTAACTCTCATAGTATCACTATGCACAAGTACATATTTTAGAAAATGAGTTCATTCATCGAAGAGTTTCCCGTTCAACAAATTCATTATCAAGCTGCACAATCGTATATATATATACGTCAGTGATTAATTGTACGAATGTCGAATAGATGTCAGTATGAAATCGTTTGACTACCTAGTGTTTTGAATAACCAATTAGTGATTGAAGAAGACAGAGAGTAGTGAAACATGAAGATTGTATAATCAGTTGGGTAGAGAGACTGTATTTGTGATTACAACTAGATTAAGATGAAGATTTGTGAGTAAAAATTGATAAAAATTTGGAGTGAGACAGTATTTGTGATATTAATAATAATATGATTATGATAATAATGATTGCAATAATAATGACAATTGCTGTTGTACTAATGATCAATGTGAATAGATGTAGTGATGAGATATGACGATATAGTACAAAGCAAACAAAAGAATACATAAAAATTCAATTAATTACTTGTATATAACAGTGTAGGATAAATATAACATTCATGAGCATAGGTCATTTAATCGACTTATTTCAGCCTGATATTTATAAAGAGACCTGAAGTCCAATTGATTCCATCTCCTTTGCAGAATCAATGAGTGCATACTTCTCAGAGGGGTGTTGTATACTTGAATGAACATAGTGTCCAGTACCCTTTGATTTACAGTGGTACCCAACGAAAATCAATGCGTCTCAAAAATAATCGTCTTAACTCAAGACAAGAGGATAGTTTGTTAAAAGAATATTTGTGAGAATTCCAATATATAATGCCAAAAACTTCTAAAACAGTTTGTTGGAATAACTACCAGAAAACTAGACAAAGCTTTCAGAAGCCCTGTACAAGTCAAAACATCTCATCCACTCAGTCATTTGGTGAGACTTTCCAAATTCTTGTGTCTACCCAATTAGGCAGAGGCTAGAAGTCACTATTTGCTAAGTAAATAAGTGTAAGGATGATTTCATTTCTACAGAAAATTATAAACTCCCAAGTATTTCTTACTATTTTACTGGAATAAAGGTTCATTCTTACTTGCCTCGTAACTTCTGATTTGCGACTTGAAGTGTTTGAGCATCTCAAAACTAAAGTTATACGTGGTTCAACCAACTATCGATCCCAAATTATGTCAAAAATACCAAGGCTTACTGAACAAGTTTGAAACGATTACATTTCGGCCTACATAATTTGTCATTATTTAAAAACTCTGTACTTATGATTTATAGTTACCATTCGGTACTTTGAAAACATACAAGTATTTACATTTATAAGTTTATATTAAATCAACTGTAATGTAACTACATCAGAAATCTGGTATCTGAAGCCATATGGAACTTATGTGAAAGAAACTGTACTGTCGTTTTTGAGTTAAAGTTTAAATTGTTTAAAGAGCTTTGAATAGATTTATGCTATTTGACTTAGGCCTACTTTTTAAATAGGATATGAATTAGATAAAAGGAAATAAAACTTAACAAAAAACAACAAAACATCTCATCAATCAGTTTATGAAATTGAATATTTGTAGAAAAGAATATGAATTCTATTTAATTTATTTGACCTAGTCTTTAAGAAGCTATATGTAGAAGTTTGATGTTGTATAATCAGAATAAGAACAAGATATTTTGTATACGTCGAAATGAATTTTAGATATCAACGTCGTATTATAAAATCAGTAGATGATACAATTAATACAGTACACCGAAGGGAACTTTCTAATATATCATCGTGGTGCCCACTTAGATCTATGTAAGTAGTATCAGTATAATCAGTAAATTTTCAAGTACCCTTTTAATTATACCATCAATTAGATAAACATATGTTAATTAAGAGAAACCGTTAATAAAATCTTCGAAACCTGTATTTTAACGACATGAAATAACGAGTTTTCATAATCAAGCTTCCGTCTAGTCACCATATTACAATGATGATACATAACATCTGATATCTAGCACAGTATTCATTTTTAATATCAAAGCTGTTTATTGTTGTCTGCTAAATGTTTCCTCGTAAACACTTGAGTAAAATTTCTCTTCTTTTAACATTCAAATTACAAACAGAAAACATTTCGTTGCAATACAAATTGTATTGTCTGCCATAAAGAAAAGTTGATTTCCACATTATGAAGCTTCAATATAAGACATTTCAATTGATACACAATGTATTTGCTTCCCTATAGCACAAATAGACAAATTCATTGAAATCTATAGATTTGTTCAAATAATTCAGAAGATATTTCAATCAATTATCCATTCATTAAATAAATTTGAGGTTAAACTCAATTATTTTAATACTGAAAAGTCTGTTGAATGTTTCACTTTTGATTATTTATCAGTTTACTTATTGTGTACATCGGATATTAGATTGTAAAATGTACTAAATGTTTCATTAAATACTATGAACATCTATTGTATTCGGGTTTTTTGATCAACACATTAGTTGTACTACACTAACATAAGAAAGATATTTCGTTTATTGTGCATGTGTAATATGAACGCTATTGAATTGTCAATGTTCTCTTCTAATTCAAACCTGTAGTTTTCCCTTACTTATTAAAGATCTTCTTATGAAAACAGTATGTCAAATGATAAATTCAGACACTAGTAACTTTTTCAATTGACTACATAAATAAAATTTATTTTATTTATTTTAATTTAATCGTAAGCAGAGTTTAGAATGAAGAATAAAACAAACGAAATGATAATTAACAATTTCCTTCTTGAATAAATTCCAAAGTTTTCATAAACTAGACTAGACATTTTTGAAATTCCATTTTACCTATCTTGAATAAAATGATGTGAATTCAAGTAGAACTCCAACCAAGGAGATTAAAATTATTTTTCAATTTACGAATTTCAGCTGTTTAAAGATTCTCACGTTTATCAAAACAAAGATGTGTGAATGAGGAATATGCTTTCCAATAAATTCGCTGATCAAGTTTTACGAGTATGAATCCAAAATTAATGATGAAAAACAGTTAAAAAATGAAGGTAGCCAAAGTTCAAGTAAATGAATCATTTAGATATGAAGGATTACTGCATATGAATTACAGATTGTATTGTAAAGTATGTTTAACTTGTATATGTTCATTCTACAATTGAAATAATAAGATAGTTAATCAAATATATAGGCACAATATAATCTACTGTTTCAGTGGTTATCTACAAAGACCATTAAGACTCAAGTTCTTTCAATAGGTAGAAGCATTAACCACATTGTTTGAGAGGCAAGAGTCCTGTATATGAAAGAAAGAACTTTAACCTCTTCTTTCTCTATGGCCGACCCAATATCCAAATATCTAACATTCGCTTTAATTATATGACAACCAAATTATAGTGATGTACATATAGCCTTCTCTTTATATGTAATATCATACGTATATCTTGTACAAATATTAGCTTTTTGTTCTTATCGTAAGCAAATTTCCGTACTGTTATTATTACTCATATTGTTAGTGTTATTGTTATTCGTCGATACGTCAACGATCCAGTAGCACTTGCTAGTGCTAGAGGTGACAGCGCTTGAAGATCACTCAGGAACAGCGTCACCGGTACATTCACTGCGACAAATTACATGGTCTGTCAAAAAAGCAGTTGTCTCAAAATATTTTTAAACTCTCTCACTTTGGTTCCAGTAGAACCATGTCTACAAATTTTGAATACGCAAGCAACGACGGTGTTGTAACAGATATGACACATGATATTGGTTGAATATTTAACAACATTATAACTTTCTAGATTATTTTCAGTTTGAGAAAATTTCAAGGCGTATTTGAAAAAGGTTCATAAGGTGATGATAACTAAGTGTCTGTTAATTTTTTGTATAGTATATCATATCAGCATGTAAAAAAGTTGATTCAGTCCACTTTTGAGGTGTTTATTTGTGGGTCAACTTTAAGAAATTCTTTTTTATTATAGCAATAAAATGATACACCAACTATAAAAAGGTTATTGCACTACCTTTGAAATAGTTTATGGTCGATTTATCAGTTGTATGACGATGTTATCATTGAGAAAGTGTTCTAGAAGCATCTGAATAGCGAATCTTCAAGGACTTTAGTATGCCAAGTACCGCAAGATAAAATCTCTTTCTTCCTACTTCACACTATTTTCAAACCGACAAATATCTTTTCATACAAAATTAGAATCAATTTGAAATTTCTACTGCGTACAATTTAAGAATGAGAGAATAGTGCTAAAAAAGTGTCTCGATGCCATATTGTCTATGTCTTGTCGATACACATAGTAAATTTGAATATCACCTAATTCACACTTCTATTTCCTACATAATTCGTATCCTTTCAAACATGGCGTAACTTTTAAACTAAACATTTTATTTGTTTATGATTCTCTCTTCTGTTATTAGACTTGCACAAATGTGCAGAATTTGATTATCACTTAACCCTCCCCACCCCCTCCATCTTGCATATTCTTACTTACTGAATATCATTTTAGGCAGAATCCAGTTTTTCACACTAAACGATTGACTTGATTGTAATTTTGTCGCGTCTTATCTTCAATGTGTCTATATATATATATATATATATATATATATATATATATATATATATCTGATCCATTTGCTGTGGATCAAGAAGGTCCTGGGTTCGACCACTGGTGGAAGTGTGTGTGCATGCTTCCGAATTGTCCCATACTAGGATGAAACAGTTGCCTGGTGTTTTCTGGTGGTCAGTGCTTGTCTAATTTAGACCGATTCCTAATATCAAATTAAAATAATAATCTTATTATTTCAGTTATTGCATACACTTATACAAGTTACCTATTACGTGAGTATTATTATTTCAACATTAACAATCATATTTTGCAACACACTGCAAAATTCATTTGCAGTAGGAATGCTACAGTTAATGAGCAAAAAACTTTACATAAAATTCATTGATGACTGATCTATTAGGCAAATTGTTTCTGCAATATATATATATGACACTGGTTATATTTAATCGAATATAAAGTATCTGGTAATAAATAAACTTCATTATGCAACAACAATGGATGCTCTAGGTATTGAAAACCATACATACAATTAATAGTTACTAAGCAGCCGATATAATTATTTACTCCTTCGTTTCGTGAATAACGTACATAGTATTTCAAACGACAGAAAATGTTTTACAGAAGGATATACTTTTGAATGATCACAATTTGACTTCATTTTGAATTTAAATCTAACCTTACGTCAACGAACGACTCCTGAATGTAGAAAGCATGTCAAATTATGTGCAAGATGAAAATATTCTTTTACGGATAATAAATGACATCATCATTTAGTTATTTTAAAATTATTTATAACAAAGAGATTTTAACAACAATCGGTTTCATTAACATGTGTAATTATAACGCCTACAAGCTAATATCTAACATGTTTTGCAAAATGAAGGCTACATGTATATGACGATTCTCAACCTTCTCTTTAATATCCCATGATCTTATTATTTCATATAAATAAACGAATAATAAAACTGAGAACATTGTGTGCTGTGATAAAAAATTAACACTTATGTCTAACAGTTGGCAAATTTGATTTCATCAAGGAATTTAAGCATATAGAAGTCATAGCAAATTATGTCATCAAGCGCTACGAATTAGGTAGTTTTAATCTGAAGCTTTGAATTATTTCGTGTAATTACTAGCTTTTATAATCTGAAATCAGTGAACTTAAAGCTTCACCAGAATATTCCACTGATTCATAAATTTCAGTGGAGTGGCAATAACATTCATATTCAGAAAGATCTTCTTGTGGCGACTTGTTATTTATGGATATGTTTGAGATCAACTTCTGGTGTTGGCCACATCAATGCATATTTAGGAGTTTACTCTCTTGTATGGAGGTATTTATTAGTTCTACGCAGAATCATCTTTTCAATTTGAGTCACGTTGCTTATGTAGATCTTCTTTCAGTATCCCTTCACATTGTCAAACGATTAGTATCGTAAAGAACATGTAATTCAAAAACTCGTACTCTACTGAAACTCTCAAAATTGGACAGTTTGTTCTTAGAATTTACATGTAAAAGCAACAATCGTGCGCAATAATATAACTGTGACTCCACAGACTGTTTTTACAGTTAGTTATTTTCGTTGTATTTTCATTGGTTTTAGTTTCCTATACTTAATAATAATTTGCTACAAAATTCTATCAACTTTTCATTTGTATTATTACCCCCAGCATGTGTCTCATCTTCAACTTATCTCTCGTTTTACTTAGCCGTAAGTTATTTTTTTATATTGAACTATTATGCGGTGATTCCTTGAAATGTCGAGTAACCTTTATATTGTAAGTTTTCTTTACTTTCCAAGAGGTTATTACTTTTTACTTGGAGACTTGACTATAGATGTAGCTGTTTATCTTCAGCAAATGACATCACCGGAAAGAAAATGTTTGCCCAATTATTCTAATTTTCTTCATTGACATAATTGGTAGCTTGCATTATTTGCAAATCAACAAAATACATTGAGAGGCTGAGTAAAGCACAGATTCAATGAAATAAAGAGCCAGAGTTCAAACTGTTATATATTGTATACTTAAAAATGAACATACTTAGGAAAATAGTGTTTGACACCGGTGTCTTTTCAATTACATAAATCTAATTTTAAGTATTTTATAACAATTGCTTCTACAAAGTGTAAGAGATTAGGATTTGTTTGCTTAGTGAAAATTTTAAACGATTTTGGGGCAGTGATGTTATACTTATCATAGCGTAGCATTCATTGTATAAGTTTACCTACTAGTCGGCCGCGAATTATACAAATGGATCTTCAACACATTTGACATACAATGCATCGTCACTAGCTATAACTTTTGTTTTGTCTATTCTATAGAATAAGCTTTAGGTTAAATATGTGCAGCCTTACCAGGTTTAAAAGTTCGTTACATAACACTCTTAGTAGTGGCTTTTTATTTTTTTGTATCTTAGTGTTACGCAGGTTATTAATGTTTATTTGGCATTATCATTAAGTAACCTCTAACATTTAGTTAATATTCGTGCTTATTTCAGTTTTCCCTTCAATATATTACTTATATTTCAAATATAAACAAACTTTTATATGAATGACTTTTAGATGTGCCATGACTATTATCGTGTTGATAGTGTTCATTTGAATGACAACTCAAAACATATTCAAGACTTTTCTACTAAGTAATATTTGAACAAATAATTGTTTCCCATAACTTGGTTGGCAGGTTCATACAGTCAAAAATCCATGAAAATTTCAATACGATGACCAAAGTAAGGTGTACATATACATATGTTAGACAAACTACATAATTAAATAATGCTGCATATTAGGGTGGTGACCTTTTACATCGAATACTGCATAAATATACTAAAATTTCGTCTGTTTTAGACCTAAAGAGCCATTTAAAAACAGGGGTGAGAAAAATAGTTGCGCGATGAACAAACAAAACTTGAAATCATGTATGAATACGATCATGTAGTAAACGAATTAGTATGTTGGGTTAATTATGATGATAAGAATAATCAAATAATGATGTCATGTAAGATATGATATAGTGAATTATTATCAGAGTACTCTATTTGTAAATGATCTTTCAAATCTACAGCAGACAAATCTTGGATGTTTTTGTACAGAATTCGATGTAAACGTTCACTGTTCTAACATGTATCATTGTCTAATTATGTCCAACATATTTATATATATAATCTTTACTTTGATCAGTATATCGAAATTTTCATAGATTAATAACTATAATAGTCTAATGACGAAGTTATCATAGACAATTGTTCACTGAAATATTCTTTCTATTCATAATTATTCATGAAGATCTTTAAATTTTTCACATAAGTATATCTCATTGAATTTCAACTGACTATAATTACTTCTCAAAGTTGTAAGTAAATGGTGAAAGATAACAATTTTATATATTATTATGCAATAATAATAATATTTTTCAATCCTATAAATGAACAATAACCAATTTGATCATATTCAGTTAATAAAATTGTTCATTTAGTCATCGATTGAATTGGTTATTCTAGTGAAATCATTCATTCACTTGATTATGTTTTTTTCAAAATGTTCCTGTCATTTAACAGAAAATATTTAAACGCATATTTCGAACGATAAATTAGTTGTTTGTATATCAGTGATATTCAATGTCAACTGATTTTTCATGTTAGAATATTCGACTTCAGTTCTTTTCTCTTCATTAGTTAAATGTGTGTAGTATATGTTTCCTCTTAAAGTTTTTCAATAAATCTATTCAAAAATATAAAAAAAGATAATAGAAATTGAATATGTCCGGTTTTAATATTCAGTGCAAACAAGAAAAAAAACTCATGTCTATACATTACCCGATTGGATTTATTCACATTCATGAATATTTATACCTACCACTTATTCTACTTCCTGAATTCATAGTACTATATAACAGGAAATCAATAAATGTAATGAATTATTATTTCATCATGATAATGTATTGCTGTGTATTTATACTTTGTTTATATTTGTTAAACTATAGTTAGATGGTTTATTGTAATCAAATTATTTTCTTTTCAGTGATTAACTGTATCCATTTGGTTTATCATATAATTTGGAGTGCTTTTGTAGTTTTTTTTGTTTTTTAATAATACCAGGCAACTAAATTATTTAAGTGAAACAGTATGTGTTAGAACTCATGTAAAAGTGCTTTCGATTTATTTGTGGTTCATAATTAATATAACTTCCATTTTATGTATCCATACATTCACCAGATATATTTAACATGAAAAGAATATATCCGTACACAATAGTGAACTTATTATAAAGAACTCCTTTATAGTAGGAGTTTGCAGAACCCATGTACCTAAAACAGAAAGAATAGTAATGTTCATTAGAATAGTATCCCATTAACCAATGTCTCATGAATATGATACGTACTTAATAAGCAGTGGTTACTCAAAATATGAAAGGCTAGTATGAGTACACAGTTTATTTTATAGTAATTCAATGGGGTTCAAGTAAGTGAACTAACTGTTCGATCTTCTAGTCCGAATCATTTTATCTTAGGTGACTTTTAATACTCTTATCAGAGACTGAAATGACCTAACTCATCCAACCGAATTCGTGATAACATCTATCTTAAAACAACATACAATAAAAGTGACATATAACGATGTTGACTAATCATTAAAAGGAAGATCCCTGACCCATCAGAAGGGTGGTGACACAAGCATTGAATACATGCCACTTCTAGGTAAAAGAGATTATACAGAACCTATGGGAATAAAATAAACTGAAAATTATGAGTTTAGCAGACTGAAAAATCAAATCAGCTTTTAATAAATATAATGGCTAGGAGGCGTTTAGGAAGTTGTACACACTATTTTACTAAACTATATCTACAGAGATCAGTATCAGGTAGAATAAGAATTTGCCGAACATTTGGTTCAACAAAGTAGTGTGAACTCTACTCAGCAGAAGGTAAACCTTTGGAAAAATTTCCGGTTACTGGATAAAGATGAAGCTATGTATGAATACCGAAATTCAGGAAGGCTTGTGCCTTAGCATTAGGAGGGTTTAAGATTATCTAATGGTGCTGGATATGTAGTACTGTATAGAATAGCCAGAAACCTTGACTTCTTATACCAGTGTACTGCTGATAAATAAGTTACACGAAGTAAAATCGTCCAGAAACTTAAAAGCATAGATATATGCTTTATAGTTGGGTCCAAACAAAAGGTGAGGGTCAACTTATACCTAACTGACTAAAAAACAATACTCAGCTCTGTGTTTCAAGACATAGTTTTAAGTTTATAATTATTCATTTTGTGTATAAATTTATCATCTTCTGTCTTGTTATATGGTAACAAAATAAGTATTTGTGGAGTAGTACACAAGTAAGGGGACCGTTTAAAGTTATAGAAAAGTTTGTCGACACTAGGAGAATAGCTACTATTAAGCAACTGTAGGTGATTGCTCTCAAGTACATTATGAATCACATTGGACACAAACACACTCACCATAAAAAATATAATTTGTCAAATAATAAAGTAATCCAGTTTAGTATTTTATAATAGATGGTGTTCACACAATACGTTGAATCAAAGTTGAATAACAGAAAGATTCTTCATTATTATACAACTTTTATTCTGATATCCGTGCATGGAGACATGAAATAGCAGTCTATAATATCTTGCTTTTTAAATATGAACAGTTAAATGTCATAGTTCACTCATGCAATCATAGTTTACAAGGTGAATTCAAAAAAAACTTTCTTCCAACAACTACAAAATAGATAACAAAAAGTTTCATGATACTTTCTACAACACTTATGTTATAATAACATGGAGCAGGTGTGATAAAGTCATACATGTATATAAATACATCATAAAAATACTATGCATTTCAACTAACGAAAACTATGGTATTCATCAACGTTTTCTCCACGTTTCGTGCTATTATAATGGATTAATTTTAGTTTGACACCACGAATCGGTCTGAGTTAAACCATAATCAACCACCACAAAGCACTAGACAGATTTTTCATCTTAATATGGAACTCTTTAACACTGCTCTTTCATGAACCCACGAGAGATCAATTCATGATATCAAATTAACACTCAACAATCTTCTTAACACACAATTACAATAAACAAATTTTAGTAAACAACTTTCAGTGTACACAAATCTTACTGTAACTAGAAATTAATGCCATTTTCAAAAAGTTTATCTGTAAACAACAAAATATCATATTGTCTTACTTATGTTTCAAAAAGAACAGCCAATACATTCTTAACATTAAGAAAAACTGTGGATTGAAATTTATCATGTTATGTTCTCAGTATCAGCATCATTCGATCATATTGAGCTGATGCGTAGAGTTTCTACTCAGTGATTTTCTGAATAATAACATCACAGATATGAAATATACTTTAATTAATAGTATTGAACTAGTTATATCGATGAATTGTCGGGATGGAATTTACTAAATAAAGCCACTTCCTGTGAAATCTACTGGCATCAAAGGCAAACTGTATACCATAATATTCATACTCGACAGATATTACGTTTACTGTAAATTACTAGAAACATTATTTGTAAATTTTGTTTGGAAACAAATAGACCTAACAAATAATTCAGAAATCTAACTTATGTTTCAACATAGAAAGAGTTTTATATGTTTATATAATCTAACTAATGCAGGGATAATTATCTTAAAATTTACTTTATGATGTATGAAATAAATAGTTAATAAGGATGATCTCTCTATCTGTCACATGATTTTCAACCGCATTCACAATAGTAACACAGATAGAAAAAACAAACATACAATTTATTTGTTTTCATCTCAATTACAACTTCATTTCTTCTAATTATATGCCTACATAACTAAACACATGTATAATTTAATGATGCAACATTGTAAAACGTGTATCTATCTAGATATGCTAATGGTGAATAATGCATGCATATGTACTTATTAGGTAAGCAACTTATCTAACATGTTCTGTTATGTTATACTTCAAACATACATTTAATTAGTTCCATTCTCTATCTGAATCCTTTTATTTTTTTCTGATTTTGTCATTATTTGTAATAAATGTTTAATAAATTAGTGAACATCATTGGAATTTGTGTATTTGTTTATTTATTTCTTTTTTAGCCGAATAAATCCATTTGCAATAAAATTATGTTCCATTTGTCTATTTCGTAAATTACATGCCGAAATAATTTAACTGAACTAATATCAAATCATTTCATTATCTACTGAACATGATACAGTCTATTTGTTACTAAGAGGTATACTGTAGGCAATAACACTTGAAATGCATTATTTACTAAATCATATGTACAATCAAAAGTACTGTTTAACTTTTTTCTGATTCATTTATTTAGTACTATATTCATTTTCTATGTATATTTCATCTAGGTATTCGATAGAATGAAATACTGACTTTATTAGATATAAAATTGTATTTGATATTTTGTAGTTATAAATAATTAAGTAAATCCGACATTTCTTTGGATTGATCATCTCCCTAAGTATGAGTGAAATAGATTACTGGATGAAACTTTGGAACTATTTAATTTTTAATCACTAAGATTATATCTTATATTTTCTATATAATTAGCCTTACTTCTAGCTTCTTTCAAGGCACCCATTCAAATAGTAACAATTGTTTATAAAAACTGAAGGCTTTAAACATGCTAATTAACGTACAATTCAATTAAAATTCATTTACATCGTTATGAAAGATATATCCAACTTACTCGGAGTTATCTTGTTTTCGATTGTATGTCGTCTGACATTTGCATATATATATATATATATATATATATATATATATATATATATATATATATATAAGCGAAGACATAATGAATAATGAACCGACAATTACAGTTACTTAATATCTTATATTTAACTTATGTATAATGAAATTAAAGAAAAGTAATATGCTCTATTAATTGAAATTACTTTGAATGACATCTAATTTTCTGAAAATATTTCATTTTTCCTTCAAATTTATAAGGAACTAATTTAATGATTGTCGCCAACAATTTCACCCTACATATGTAATAAGGAGACTAGAAAAAAATGCTTTCTCTAAATGTTATACTACTTATTTTATTGTATTATTAACAGTAATCATGTAAAACATATATATATATATATATATATATCATTCTTTTACAGTCAGTTAAATACAACTACTATTTTACCACTCATCTAACGCTGTAAAAGTTAACATTAGATAGATTTACCATGGAATTTATAGCATAAATTTATAGCATAATAATTCCACTTCATGTTTCTTATGATACAGATTAGATCATGTGGTGATACGTCTGTTAGACATTATTCCCTGTGTTTAGTCTTATCATGTTAACTAAAACTTTAAAACTGTACTTTCTAAATAAAGTTATCCAGTAATTGAAAACAAAAATAATTGTTTGTTTATTTATGCATATAAAACGTTGTTTTTCTTTCTCCTTTTTTGTTAATTTTACAATTCTTAACGATGTTCAATTATGTATTAAATATACTTTTAAAATGAATTTTAATATTTTATTTCTACTAAATATCTTCTCACGTGCTGTCCAGTAATTAACTAGATCCTCATATGTTTGCCTATTTCAAAATTCAATTCAATGTATGATAAAAACTAAATTATTAAGTATGTAGGATGTGAATATTCTTGTGAAGTCAGTGAATTATAATGAACTGTTGTTATGGTAACAGCTCTATGACAATAGAAGAAGAAAATGAAAGTCTGTTTTATAGGACAACTTCATTAGTGTTTAAGTTAAAAAAAACTGGTATACATCTATGCAGTTCATTTATGGGAATTAAACTAGTGTGTAGATGGATAATTCTGAAAATTTAGATATTCATGTTGAAACTATTAATCTACTGTAAAATAACGAGCCATTATTTTTCTTGATTATTCTATATGTCACAGTGTAGTTTACCACAGTTATCTAGTAATTAAAGTAAATGCACAACAAACAATAATGCTCTTCGTTTCAAATATACAAATTTGGTTACAGCTTTAGTTGTCTAATGTCAATTATTATTAAAGGATAAATTAAGTTATCTTTCAAACTGAATCTCATTAACTTGGCATCACAAATTACTCTGTGTATGGAACTCTTCAGCATTATGAGTCCACTACCCACCACAGCATCGAAACCAATTAAAATTTCAGTTAATATTATGGTATTTGTTAGTGCTTTCGATTTATCTCTTGACAAACTAATTACTAGTTGCAATCAGTATTTATTGAATTTATAATATTTTTTTCTTATTACTGAAATAAAATCAAAATGTAGATCTGTGTATCTATAAACGACAGCAATGTAAAATTCAGCCAACTTTACGATAGTACACAAACATGGTTATCATGATTATAGTAGTAAAGCATTTTAAACAGTATTTAGTACTTCAAAACACTTCAAATAAGCTAACAGTGAGGTATTACTAGTGAAAAGAGGCACTGCACTCTGTATGCTATGTGTAAAACACTAAAGAACTTCAGTCAGTTCACGAAATTATGCAAGCAAATTAAAGCTATTACACTTAATTCAAAATAATAAGATAGCTTGCTCCCATCATGCATATAATTTATAAGATTCAATTACAACATTAGAAATTTTACTTCTGATTATGTTTCAATTATTTGATGCTTGTTGCATATTACAAAATCAATGACCATTCGAATAAGCCTTGAATTAATCTACATATTGTTGTGTAAAATAACTGTCCTACAATGAAATACGTTTGTTGGCTACGCATCGATATCAGTAATTTAGGCATTTAGATGTTCTTTGTTTTTAATTATCTTGCAGTGCTTACGGCTTACTGAAAATCAGAGTAAGTTATCTGCCACTAAATGTTGAATACATGATCACATCAATCATGAACATTGTTACATGCATGCAGGTACATTAACCAAAATGAGTTCCGAATAGTATGAAACTCGAATTGTGGCTTAGACTGAAGTCATGTAACTTTAATTTTAGGTTTGATAATCAATTAAATATGCAAACACGTTATGTTCATATTCTATTTTTAGCTTCAAGAACACATTGATATCAATAAAATAACTGATTTTTGTGGCTAGACATTAGTCATGATCTAAAACTATTCCTCCAATCTTAGAATTGAAAAAATCACTAAAATTATGCTAAAACTATGTCGTTCTGTTCTTCAAAGAGACACTGTTCATTATTTATTCACTTAGTAATGGCTTTTGGCACCCAGAATATAGGTTTCCTAAAACGTACTGTATGAAACGCTATTTGTTCAAGTGCTAGAAACTAATATATTTCGACAAATTTTTAAAACAGAAGAAACAAGCTAATAACCAGACCATGTAATTGATAGTCACTTTGTTTTATTTACACAAATATACTCAAGGGAATAAATTTTCTCACTTCACTTTCATGATGCAATAGAATTTACTGAGATATCATAGTGATGAAATGTGTTGAATTTATATTCGGGAATGTTTAGAAAATCAACAAATATGCTAGCTGCCTGATTTTTTTAATTGATAGAGAATACTAAATAAATTGATGAATGATCTAAAATACTTAGAGTACTATGAATATGACAATATTGTTATTGGGTGATACGTTTACTAAACTACCAACTACTAGAAATGTATTACGTCTGTACACGAAGAACTTCATCAAGTGCACATATAAGGATGTTGAAGTGAGAAGACAATAGCGTTTGGGAAAGTAAAATTAAGTCTAGAGACATATAAGCTTATTGGTCGTTGATTAGCGCTAAGAAACTGGGTGAGCATTTCGTCATTTAAAAGCACCTCCACCTCATATTGATACTCAGACTCAGCATTCATTAAGTTATAGTTCATGAAGTCGTTCACTATTCTAATATGTCACTGTCATTGCTAACCTACATATCAGGCACGTTTATTACTTTTAAGTTTATATTTCCTGCTTGCTTACATTCAAGACCCCCGTCAGAAGTGACAATAACTCTCGGATATACGTTACAGTAAATCCACTATTGAAGGATGCTATAAAGAGATATTCAAGAAGAAAGACTGAACGTATAGAATTAATTTTCATGATACTGTCTTAGATATTTTGACTGTATGATCATATAACATTTTGTCATTATTCTCTTCATATTTCCTTCATTCTAACCCACTTGTTCGAACTATTGGTTGTTATTATACCATTTCTCAATCTAGACTTACATCTAATTATATATGTACACCTTGCATCAATTTTCTATTATTTATGTTTTTGTTTTCCATTGGTGTTATTAATCTAACTGTTCCTCTGTAAGGTCAGGACTTGCATAAAAATATACAAACGATTGTTTGAAATATGAAACTCATATTTATCTAAGTGTTCTTCCTCTGAGGATATCCGATGTTTGTTAATGGATATACCATACTCAGTCACCTGCAAGGTCAGCACATCCATTGACTAGCCAACATTATGCAAAATAAAAATGTTCAACTCAAGAAAACATTAAAAAAGACTTTATAACCACTGAAGAATTAAATGCGAACTAGTATCAACACAATGATGCAAACCCATACAAAGAATAATATATATGTACTTATTTGTTTAACTATATCCTTTGTAAAACGATTAATCAAAAGGAATTACTGAATTCAAACTGAAGACTAATATCATGTTTATGTAACGTCATTCACAGTGATTGATGAAATCAAATACACATTTAAAATTACTAGCGGCAAATGTTTAACTGGAAATAATTCAATTTAAGGAAGATAATGAAACAAATAGTGTGTACGAACAATGAAATGGTACTTATATTATGAAATGCTTAAAAATGTATATTTCGGGAATATTTTATAGATCTCCAATGACAATGGTGAATTGATAATAAAAATTGAAGATTATTTAATAGGAATTTTCGGTTTATTAAATAAAATATTAGAATCAGGTATATGCTATACTGACTACCAAATTATAAAACACAGAGCAAATTACTTTAATATTCAATTATTTAATTCATTGTTGGGCTTAACAACAGATATGTTAGATGATCAAGCTACAAAGTAGTTACATTTAATTGACTAATTTTACTTATGATTGCTGGATATCTTGAGTCCATCAAACGAGCATGGATATAACCTTTTAATACTTCTAGTTGTATTCTGCCTGAAAATGAATTATGATTTTGATAAATTATCAGACCATTCTTTATGAATAACCAATAAGTTGTAACGATCTTTCAGTGAAGCGTTCAATGTATTCTTTCACGGAGCTTTTTAAATATGTTTTCCCTCATTTCGATTGGTAACATAATCTCTGATTCCGCGCAATAAGAACATGATTGTTTTAAATCTGGGACAAAGATTTTTAGATAAAGTTAACATCGACATGAGTTTTCATCCAATCATCCTGACATATTAGCTATTTATGGCTTATGTAAGTAAAACTGATATTTATAGAAAAATAGTTTCTTTCAATGTTGATTTCATGAACTGATATGAATCAAACAACCATTGATCACCTGGAAACACTGAACAGCTTCTTCATCCTAGTATGGGATTCCTCAGAGGTGCGCTTCCACGACCCTGTTGGGGATCGAACCTAGGACCCTATGGCTTTGCGACGAGCGCTTTACCACTGAACCACTGAGCCGGCTCCTTACAGTTGATATTTCTAATTCAGTGATACGTTTGCACGACCTCATCCATTGTCATCGGTGAGTAACTGCCTAACACCCGACACGATTAAACTCCACCAGTCACGTCTTCCCACTAGAACTTCAAGAATTACCTCAAGGAGCAAATCATTAGTAAGCTGATATTTAGTTACAATTAAGGGGGTTGTTGTGAGGATAGTTAATTTGACAATGGATGAGGTCGCGCAAACGTATCACGCGGAGCCATAGGGTCCTGGGCTCGATCCCCAACAGAGTCGTAGGATGCGCAATGCTGAAGAGTTTCATACTGGGACGAAACAGCTGTCCAGTGCTTCCAGGTGATCAATGGTTGTTTGATTCAGATCAATTCGTGATATCAGCATTGACAAATTAACTATCTTCACAACAACCGCCTTAATTGTAAATAGTTTTGTTTTTGTGGTTGCGATTTGATTATGTATTCAAAAAAAACCACAAATAATTTCAAGAAATATTATTTATCTCTTATTTAAATGTATTTACTTTCTAGTTTTGCTCTCTACAGAATCTATCTCCGGTTTAACAGAAATTTGTTAACAAGACACACTTTAAAGTTGGCAGTTTAAAACACAATATTAGACTAAAGTATCCACACTTTGTTTCCAGATGAATTGGTAACATTATATAACTTAAGATCAATTAACTCACTCTTGAAATGATAAACATACGGAATTCAGAAGTTATATTTGTCATTTTAATTGCAGACTATCAATTAATTTACATTATATTTAACAAAACCCCATTTTGTATTAGAACACCGGCTGATATTAGAGTAGAAATCTCTATTTAAAGATGAAATGTGACATTTTATATAGAACTTGAAATGTATTATAAACCAATATTTAATAGGCTATATATATTACATATTAAACATTTCGGATCTCAATGTATTACATCAATCGGCCTTCAATTAAAATAACGGTTTCTCAGTACAAGATAGATACTACTATTTTTCCGATGTTATATTCTAAGTAGTTGTTGGACAAGTCTACTGAAAATCTGAATCAATCCATAGTATTTTATATTGGTATATTCAAATATAAATCACTGAATAAGTGTAGTGAGTTTATTTTGTCTTTCAATATATTTCAATTTAAAATCAGTATCAAAAAAATGGTGTTTTTATTTTTCTTCTTGCTTAGTTACTAAACAGTAGTGTGACAAAATAATAATTTTGTTTTCTAAAAAAAAATTGTGTTTAAACTGAATTTCAATAGGATTTTTATTAGATTAGAAATTCTCAGTAAACAAAAGAAAACAACAACTTTATCAATTGACTTACTTTTAAATCATTATTGAGAAGAACAGATAATCACTATGTTTATTATTATGATTATGTTTTTCCCAGTATTAAAATATGGGCACATTTGTAAACTTATCGCGAAAGAAAAGATGGAAATATTTTTGATTAAAGTAAAAATTTCAACTGAGCAATTGTAATATAACCATAATGAATTATGAATATTAGTTAAATAATAAAATTCTGGAAAGTAAAAGTAAACAGGGAAAATTGAAGTTTATCTGTTTTTCTACTAGATTGGATTGATTCACTGCTTCCAATTATTAAACTACACTGTTAACCCTACATGGGGATCGTTAAGTGAAATCTTTTGATTATGTTTATAAGTTCAGATTCAAGACAAGAAAATGCATTCTTAATGGTAGATGCAAAACAAATGGTATGTATGCAAAACATTAAAGTGTTCTCTACGTCAATGATATTTAAGTAAAAGAAATCTAAATTTATGATGATTATCTTTTTAATGTAAACATTAATATAGTTACAATTTAAGCTGTAGAATCTTAATGAAAGAATAGTCAATAAAATATTGTCAGGCGTGTTATACTCAAATCATCAGTATCATTTTCATCACATGACATTGAGATTTATAAGAAACAAGGAAAAAAACTACTTATTACACATGGTTGACATTATCTCTGCTGATAAAAGATAGTCAAATAACGTGATATTTGTATGAATAAAAAGTAGTTTTTAAGAATGCTAACGGTTTAAAGAATTAAAACATCTACGAGTTAATAACTCTGATAGGAGTGGATGTGAAAATTCCGTATTTTATTTTAACCGCTTCACACATACTTTTAATAGGAATATTTAATTTTATTTCAGAAAATACTCTTGCGAAATTTCAGACTTTTTACGTTAAGTAAACCTGGTATGTTTTGCGCTTGATTAATGACAATACCGCATACAGCATCAACACTCAAACCTCTTGAACTCTTCAAATTCAAAAGTCAGAAGACACAAGAAAAACAGCTTGTGATTTTTATTCCAGTAACTGTTAAATATGTACAAAATACTTTGATATTTATGGATTTCTGTAAAAATAAAATCATTATTACAACTTAATCATTCTGTAAGAAACAGTTTTCTGATATTATCCACTCGGAATATCCCTCGTCAAGATTTTGTAATTTACTATAGAATGATGATTAGACGAAATATCTTTGGCTCTTGCAGGGTTTCTGAAAAATTTTTGTTAAAGTGTTCTAGGTGCCATCTAGACAGATTAACTTATTATCAGTAAATATATGTCAAAACAAGAATCCTCCTAATAAGATTACGCATGTTTAATGTAGTTAGTGTCACATGACTCAAAATAAGCAGCATAATTATTTGTTTTCAAAACAGCTTGCCTTATTTCTAAGAATTTTCTTTATACACACTGGTGAAATCAAATGATTACTCTAAACCAGTGAAAAATCTGTCTCTTATTTACATAAACATTCACTAATTTATCTTACAACGCTTTTAGATTGTTCATAAAAAACATTGTGAATATTTTCTGAAATACCACAGCTGTTATCATTATTAATCTATGCCAAAAAAAAGCTATGAACATTGCTTGATAATAAAGCTTATCTTGCATAAGAAACACAACTGACTAATGAATGCAATCTATCAATATTCAATGTATATGAAAGCGACAACTTATCATTTTCTAAGTTTCTCATGGTATTAACATTTACTGAGAGATATTAAGGGTAAAATGAAAGTTAATTTGTCAAGAGGTTTCAAGAAAAATAGAAATAGTCTAATATTAATTCAACATATATACTTGTTTGTAATGTTTCCTGAGCATTATATTTACTGTCTTGAATAGTTTATCAAGTAGTCTATCAAATAATCTCATCTTATATGTTTCGCGGTAATGTAATTACATCTGTGTATTACCATTATTTTACGTAATGAGCACCGATTAATGATGCCTGAGTAATTACTGTCGATACAATTTTAGATCACTATCAATAAAGATAAATACTAACAAGTAATATCCTGAACTTTTCTTGAGATGTTTCGTTAATTCGAATAGGACAATAGCAACAGCTGATCTTCAACAATCTATATTAATTTCGTTTATTGAATCCTCATCAACTACTATTTCAAATAATACACAAAAAAATGTTGAGCAATGTAAAGTAGTGACTGTCGATGCTTGATATGACTAAGATCATTAGTGGTCATATATGTATATTATAACGGAACAAGTATTTGTAAGTGAAAAATAAATTCCACAAATTCTGAAATATCACTACATAGGCTGTCAATGATTATTATTAATTACCGAAATGTTGATATTCAAAACGCAGGAAAAAAATTATGTAATTCAAGTAAGGGAATTCTTTAGAATGAATGTATCCATAAATAAATAAGTGAACAAATAAACTAAAAGATGACGATTGGAATAATAACGTTTTTATGGTAGTTACATATTGACTTGTTACCACTTGATGCTGATTACTTAAACCTTGGTTGTATACAAGGGTTTGTCAAGTTGCTTGAATTTTCACTGTCGAGCCACTTTCTGTGTAACGTTAAATATTTCTCTGGAAGTAATTTGAATACATTATGAAGTAGACAGTGGAGGTCAATCAAAAAGATAATTTATTTAAAAGGTATGGAAAAGAACGCTTATCATATTGACGTTAAAGGTAGATAGTTAAATAAAAAGAGTTTGTTGGAAATGGATAGTTGTTCGTTCCTAATTTAATTTGCTTCAGTTAATTACGTTGGTTTTTTTTAATTCAGAGGTCTTATTTAAAATGTGCACATTTGAATGTATTAAGCTTTATGGTCACAATTATATTCGTGAGTAACTTGATTAATGTCATTACTTAGGTTTATCCAAGGTTACATTAATCACACTACTTATCATCCATAGCCATATGCATGCAGTGTACAACATTTAGCAACCACATTAAACTAACACTATTGAAACAACCGTCTCATGTCAATAAAAATAATGCTGAATCAATGCGGTATATACTTAATTTATAACATTTTTAAATTTGGTCCCAAGAATCACCTTACATATGTCAATTACTGAATACCAAGAGGCATTGAAAGCTGTTTTGTTTACTAACTCTTCTTCAGTGACCATCCATGAACTCACCAGGAAATTCAACTCTGACCACGGTGCCCAATAAATATCAGTTCACCAGTTATTAATTTTGTGCTATAACTTTTAGAGTTCCTAGTAAGCAGACATGACCAGTGGAGTTCAATCATGTTGGATGAGAAGGAACTGACAACAGATAACAGAAGATAAATTTAACCATATATATCACGAATCTGATTACAGTTTAAAATAACAACAGTTGGATGTCACTTTATTGGTCTAACAGCTGACCGTTCGCTGTAAAGCCTGGAGGTTTCAGTCTCGATTTTTTTTGATGAATTCGTAGGTGTGTACTGTTGAAAAGTTCAAATTAAGGGTAAAATAAGAGGTAAGTGTTCCCTTTTTTACAATGGTCGTCTAATTTATGAGTATTATTTATATCACGATGCCATTAAAATCCATCAATGCTTTATCTTCTTAAATATCTTAAAGTAAAATGCGTGAAAATGCGTAGACGTATACGTTGTTACCAACTAGTGTTAAAGACTACTCTATTTTAAAACAAGTAGAAATAATCAAAGGTATTTGTTTTGTTGTCTTTTATAAAATAAATTGCAAATACTTCATTAAAACTTCCCATAGTTACAAAAGTAAGTTCAGTACAATGGTGTTTCTAGTATAGTTTTGTAAAGTTGAAAATTCGTAATATAAAGAAGTTTAGATAGTTTTATAAGACAAACGGTGAAATGGTTCGATCATATAGACCTTCTAAAATAGTGCACTGATCTTGAAAACTAAGATAGATAAAAACAAATATAAAAGAAGTAAACACACCGTTCTGAGGAAGGGGGTTGTTAACGAAAATTTGACAGCTGGAATTTCTTCATGCACTTGTGCTTTACTTAATGTAAACATAATTTTATCATCGGATAAAGAAATTTGTTTCCTTAAATGTTGTTAGTTTTGCTATATTATTCATTCAATATTCATCCTACATGTTACAGTTTCTGAGTTAACACTTCTTAATGCATATCAAAACAGCTAGAATTATTTAATATTAACAATTGTAAATCATTAACTTTCAAACTTCATATCACCATGCATTTTGGAGAGTTGAATTATTATAATTCGAGAATGTAAAATGTTACAATTGAATTTTAATCATGTAGATGATTTTCAAGTTAACAATCAAATACATGAATTCATTTTCTTCAATATTAAGTCAGTCTATACTTTAAAAAGAATCTTATTAATTAACTACCTAAAAACTATACGTCTATTTCAGTCATGGTATTTCAATGGTTGCAACTAATTACAATGAACGAAATATTTCTGTGTTCTTTTTGATAAGAGTTTGTGAGAAAAAAATTATCAGTAGTAGATACTTTCAGAATACAAATAAATTATATATTGGTTGATATGGTTGGCTAACTATAATATTAGAATGAAAGTTTAATTCAGGTCTGCCATATATATATATATATATATATATATATATATATATATATATATATATAATGAACTTACGTCTAGAGTCATTAGCTTTCATTTACAATAATTAATCACGACTGCATTCTTTTAGCAATAAATCGACATTTCTACTTTCTACAATTAAAGCTTCATTTAGATTCTATTTCGACATTTGTGAGAAATTATATGAACACCACATGAATAAAGTCTGAAGCGAATTTTGGGAAAAATTTGTAAATTATGAATTTTTTTCTAATTTTTGGTCGCATATATTGTTTTTGCAAATATAACCTTTGTAATTAGAATAAGCTTGTATCTTCCTGTTGATTTGTAGTGAACTGAAACTGGTTAGTCTCTGTTACCATAAGTGCATCCTGAGCGGACTGCTTCCATATAGCGTTAGTACATAAGTAATGTTTAAGTTGGATTGTGAGTGGCAAAGCGGAGTCTTATTCAGGACTCATCAGATGGATGTAACTGCATCACAATGTTGATGTTCACACTAGGATTCGAACTCAATTCACTTTGTGCCAAACTTCACCCGTTCTCCATTAGGCTACCACTGCACATTTGACAACAGAAACTAACTAATTTTAGTCCATTACAAATCAACGAAAAGATACAATCCTATTCTAATTACATATATACCCATTGCATAAGTGTGACTGTCCAGAGACGATAGTCTAGTAGTGAAGACGTTGGCTTTTGGCACAAAGCAGAATGAATTCGAATCCCAGTGTGAACATCAACATTGGAATGCAAATACTTTGAGCCGATGAGTCCCAAATAAGATGAAACGCTTGTCCTACATTCCGCTTGCCAGTCACAATTCAACCTAAAACATAATCTTATTAACTTAAAGCCAAATGTCTGTCAAGAAATTTTTTGAAATTTTAATACATGTTATGAATGATGAAAACGTTTGTTCATATCTGAGTGAATAGCATCACAACAGCTGGACACCAATTTCGTGGAAGATATTCACGAAGCAATCATAACTACGAGGTGTTTACAGGATTAAAATAAGAAAAAATAATTCGAACATTTTGCTCAGTGTGTTTCTCAGATATACATTAACACCTTATTTTTATTGGGATGATGACTTTTAATTTCGGAAGTTTTTCGAAAGTTTTATTTCCGTGATTAATAAAGCCTAAATATATTTACATAAATAGTGGCTTCCAAAACAATGCGCCTAAACGTTCAACAGAGTATAGTAACAAGTTTACTTGCTGAGGGTGAATAGCTGACAAAAAAAGACATTGTTCAGTGTTCTGTGGTTTTCATTTGACTTTTACCTGATAAAACCTTAAAATGCCTTCATCCATTCGAAGATTATCACCAGATCTCCAAACAAATATTCCTTGTTTTGATTCTAGATTCGAAGGAATTGAATTTAGTCAACTGAATTATTTGTAGAATACAATAGCAATTGTTTATTTAACTTAAAATGAAGCCATATTTCATGGCTTAATAAATAAAATTGATGTACCAAATAATCATGAAGTTATACTTAATCTAACTATATAGTTCACAAGACTCAATGATAACTAATTATAAAGCCATTATATTGACTGCTACCAACTTTAATGAATTTTTGTAGAGTTTAGAAAATGCAAATTTCAAGCATGGTACTCCAAGATTTTTTTTCAGAAGAAGATAGTGAGGCTTGTCCGACTCTCCTTCTCGTTTATTCCAGCTTGATTTTTATTCGGAAACAAAATTACTTGAAAGATTAGTTAGTGGAGTTTTTTAGCCAACTAGTTATTGTAGTTAGTCCACTCCATGATCATTGGGTACAGAGTTTAGTAAATTAAAAAATATTTGAAACCTGATTATCAAAATACTACACAGAAAATCTAGTAGACTGTCCAAAGGCAACGTAATCAATTGCTGCAATAACTTAAATTTATCATTTGATACTTTCTAATGTATTTAAACGTAAGCTCATTTAACTTAGCATTATAATCCAACCAAATCGCAAATATTATCTACTAGGGTTAAATATGTGCTTATTAAGAGAATTGATTTCAGCATACTATTCATGGGAACATTATTTCTTTTACCTAGTTATTGCATTACAACTTTACTAGATAGTGACATGGTTACTAAAGTACTGTATTTAGCTCATTGTCTATATAGAATATTATTAGAATTAGTTTCATCAAAACTATTCACTATATGTTCACTTTGTGTAGCCTGTTCGTTTAATACTCATCTAAATGGAAATCAGCATACATTTACATCAACTATACTAAATGGAAAAATAGGAAGAAACGTTGTAACAATCCACATTTTTCAAAAAATTTTTTGACAATAAACAAGAATTGCATAAAATAATATACAAATATCTTCACACATGAACTGTTTCATTCAGTTTTACCATTCAGCCATTTACATCAACATACCTGGATTAATGATTTTTTCAGATAGATTCTTCATATTTTCAATATAAATTCAGTTGTTTACCTACAAAAGGAAAAGTCACCGTGAAACGTATTTGTTTTTATTTTTAGCTTAGTGACCAACAAAACTACCAATTAAAATCATTTGCTTCAATATTTTTCTAAAAATAAACATTGTTGACAGCCGTGATTATCGTTAATTCTGCCTGGTTAAGCAACTTAGGTTTCTAAAAATTATTCATGCGATATCAAAAGACAAAAGAAATAGTGTTGGAGTATAGTGTATTTTAGATGTACTGAAACTTACAATAACAACAGAAAAACTAAATACAAAAAGTGAAATGTTTTGTGCTGTTATTCATAAATTATTTATTTGTATTCATAATGATGATTTACTTACATATGCAACACTAAGTTCATTACAGTTGATTTTACTAACAACTTTGCTTTCTGTCATTTTGGAATTTCTTTGTGACTTAATTATCATGAGAAAATGTAGACTTATGCCATACGTTTATGAAAACCATATTCACTCTGATATTTTTCAGTTTGGAAACTAATTGATAAATTTCAACTTCCTATTTCTCATCATTCATCATGAAGTATGAAATGTTACTATTTTCCCAGTCCACATTCTTTTTTTCAAGAGATAATTATCTTAATTTAGCATATTTTAACATTTATTACTTTACTTATCAACGGATATGTTGATTTCTGATTGAATCGCTTCTCTAGGTGTTGTAAATTCTTGTAAATTTCTACATTTGGATTACTGTTTTATCAGCTTTCAGCTGAATAATGTAAATATACGTTATATAAGCAAAGCTCTATTGAAAATGGCAAAACATATTGTTGAATTTATCTGCACAAAAAGTTATATATATATATATATATATATAGGTATAAAGACTGAGAAAAAAATGTGCTCGTAATGTTCATGAAAATCATTTCAGCTCCAAAATGAAGATCGTTAAGTTTCAACTTATTGATTAGGCGGTTTCGAACCTTGAAACCTAAATTAATGTATATGTCTAAAAGGTGTTTATCATTAGCTGTCTGTTTGATTAAGGACTGATCGGAACCAAACCAGTAAATATAGGAATGTTAAAGGAGAAATTGCGTAACTTTATGATGACTAGTTAAAGCAATCAACTTAAATGATCTACAGAAAAAAAGAAGATGGATATAAACACTGAAATATTATAGTGATAGCTTACTCGATATAAAGTGACTAAAACTGATCACTTTAATACCTAGAAAACACTGACGCCAAATTCAATATCATAAAAATTACGGTTAATTATTATTGCCTCAAGTATCTATTCTTCGAAGAAAAGTAAATATGGAATAATTTTATCCTTTTATCGATAAATTTTCTCAATTAGTTTTAGACTGCATTGTTGTACTTTGCATCACTCAAAGTTCATCGGTTCTGTGATTATGTCATCATCAGTTAATTTTCATTAGAAGTTTATCCTTTTAGAATGATTTAGAAAATGTACTAAAATGAAAAGACATAATTAAAAATAAGTTGGAAAAATACAATTATTCTCCTTAAAGATGAATATCTATCAAGCTCACAGGTGAAATGATAATGACCATTAAACATTATACGATCAAATAAAGTTGATTAATTTATTATGACAGCTTTCTAAACTGTAAAATATTGGCATAATTAGTCAAATAATCTTCAACTATCTTAATTCATAAAAGCGAACGATGAGGTTATCAGTTTAAGGCTTTTTCGACTTTATATTTTTATAAACTATGCTTATAATTGTTTATCCAGAATAATAATTATCTATTAATGTAATGTAAATTGTCCTTATTACAGTGGTTAGGTGTTCCAATAAAGTACCCATGGGACATATAGCTATCAGTGACTGATTGTCTTTTAATCAAACTTTGTATAGAACTAAAATACCACACTTAACTTTTATAATACCTTTGTAAAAGAAATCATAGAAGTTATGACATTACTTCTGTAACTAGTCAGTGATTATGTATATTTCACTTTAACGTAGGCAATAATAGCGCTTTAGCCTATAACTGAAGGTTTCAGGCTAATTCATTTGCAGGCTAACTGAGAAGTACTGTTGATGAGTTACAGCATGAAAACGTAAACGTGTACTTCCTATACTTCAATGATAATCTAAATAACATAATGAATAGTCAATAGACTATACAGGAAAAATTAACGTGGAAAAAATCAACCCATGATAATAGAACGTCAAAATATAAATGTAACATTCATTTGTCATTAAATACCTTTGTATTGTATACATTTTAAATTAATATTAGAATAATATTTTTTTTCAAATGAGATATACAAGTGGAGGATGAAGGGGAAGAAATCGTCAGAGAATTTTTCATCTAATATACATACAAGTTGTTGAGTTTTCTTAGATTCAGCTTATCATTAGTCTAAGTTAAAATGTTACCTGTGTTTCAATGAAAGTTTATGAATATTTGTCTAGACACTATATAATTGGATGATAATATACTGACCACCAAATACTTCAATTCAAATAAATATTAAATCAATGCTGATATCACGCATTGACCTAAATCAAACAACAATTGATCACCTGGAAGCACTGAACAGCTGTTTCGTCCTAGTATGAAACTCTTCGGCAGAGCGCATCCACGACCTGGTTGGTGATCAAAACCAGGACCCTCTGGCTCCGCGACAAGCGCCTTACAACTGAACCACTGAGCCGACTCCTAACGGTCGATATTTCTAATTCTGTCAATTCGTGATACGTTTGCGCGACCTCATCCATTGTCATCGGTTGGTAACTGCCTTACATCAACAAAAATTCTGTTTCGTTAGTCATTTGGCAGTTTTTGAGAAAATTTAGATCTAACGATTTATTTAGATGTACATTTTTCACATTATTGATGGTGTCTTCTATTACGTCATGTTTTATAAACTGATTTGCTGTTTGTCTACACGTAACTTGTACATATGAAACATTTTATGAAATGTAAATTTTAACTAGTCTAACACAACCAAAATTTTATTTATTCTTAACAAAAGTAACCGTCAAATAAGTAAAGTACCTGCTAGTCATTCTCATTCCTAGATTCTATAATAATAACAGAACCTACAACTCAAAGATGTGTTAGAAAATAAAAATGAAAATGCTTAACTAAATTATGTGTCTATACATTTTTCAAAATGTTTGTAGATGGAGTGCCTAATCATTACTAAGCTGATTCATTTAATTTTGTAATCTGCGATATTCAAAGCCTAAAATGAGGTTAATAGAAATATTTTCTATGTTCAGTAAGTGTATTGTACCCAGCACTGGGTAATTTTTTCATTCATTTGGTGGATTTTTTAAAATATTAGTCTACGTTTTTCATTTCAAACATCCTGAGTTATCCGTGGATGCTAGCGGTGAACATGCCTCTGTAGCGCAGTTCAAAATACCAGTCAAAAAACATAAATATGTTATAAAAATTTGAGCTCGGAGTGTAGGCTTTAATACGAATTATACCATAGTATGCAATACTCATATCCTAAGTGTGTAAAAAAAATGATTAGAAATACTAAATACTATACACTAGTCAAAAACGTAGAATCCTAAGGATAGTTTTAGCTACAGTTTACATTGAATTAGTGTGCTTTATTTGTTATAATCATTAGATATAGCTACAGATGAAAGTTAGTTTGTATTTGTTATAGTGTTTTTATTTATACAGATTTTAATAAATTCGTTGTTTCGTAACTAAAGTAACATTCACTACAAATTATCTTGAAAATAATGAAGTGACCATTTTTCATTTAGAAACTAATGTTAATAATATCAAGTTGTTTCTGTCCCACGAAAAGGGTTTGATAGTAAGACTAGACTGAAAGTAAATATTAGGTTGAATTTGTATATTCCCATTGATTTGTGGCGTTTGTAATGAAATGAACTGAGTTCGGATCACACTGTGAACATCAACATTGGGATGCAGGTACATTCAGCCGACAAATCCCAAATATAACGAAACGCATGTCTTAGATTCTATTTACCAGTCACAATCCAACTTAAATCAAAGTAAATATGGTAATTTTATGGTATCAATAAATACTATAATATGTAACGATTTTTAAGTTTAATAATAAATTATGAAATTCACTATAAGCGTAACAAATAGAGTGAAAGTAATTTCACAAAACTTAAAAGCACACATAGTCATCAATTACCTTGATTATGTTTCATTTTAGTTCGTTTAGTGGATTAACACAAAATGCAGCAGTCCATCGACATACACTTCATTCTACTAGTCATATATGAAGTATGTTTAAAGATAATTGAAGATTACTACTATTTAACCGAATACACTACTACATATAAGTACTATGTTTCTTGGTAAATTAAATCACGAATTGACTGAATTAGAAATATCGACCTTTAGGAGTCGACTCAGTGGTCCAATGGTAAGAGCGCTCGTCGCGGAGCAAGAGGGTCCTGGGTTCGATCGCCAACAGGGTCGTAGATGCGCACTGCATGAGGAGTCCCATACTAGGACGAAACAGCTGTCTAGTGCTTCCAGGTGACCAATGATTGTCTGGTTCAGATCAATTCGTGATATCAGCATCGATAAATTAAATATCTTGAAAAACATTCGTGTAATTCCTTGTTTAGTGACTAGAACTATTTTTATACGTTCATGCAAACACTTACTCCTGAATACATCTCCCTCAGTAGATATTTTTGTTTAGTTGAAAATTACTTCCTAGTGGCACCATAAATAAACTACAATAAAACCCATTGAGGATTTAAACATTCTGTTAAGTTAATAGGTAATTTTGCTAAATTTAAAATCATACCAAAGTGTGATGTACAAACTCTGTCTTATTTTTTCATAATACAAACATTTTCTTACGTAACTCACTTGAAAAAGTGCTTCATATGTTACTAGTTAGAAGTAAAATCCTATTCACATTTCATTGATTTATAATGACATTTTAGTGATACAAAGAAAATGTATCTAAAACATGAGATTGATAGCAAATCTATCTTATCAGTTGGTCACTTAAGGATGTATCATTAGATGTCAGTCAATAACACTACAATTACTAGGATAATTGAATTCCTTAACCCTCTTTGTCATCTAGACTGAAGAATTATTAGTAGTACCGTACATTACTACACATTAAACTATTATTTTGACATAATATACACACCATGGATTTCGCTAAACTTTTAATCACAGCGTTAAACTCTGTTTATTATTTTTATCTTCTACCCGTTTATCAGCATAATATCTTATTAACAATATAGTCTGAATTTACCCTTGAATGACAATATTAATGCCCATTACAAACAGGAGTGAGCTTTATGGTAATATTGATTTAGAACTTGTTCATTCTTTTAATCAAGCTAAAATTAAACTGTAGAATATGTATGGTTTACAAATTATAGCATTTGTGATCAATAAACAGAAATTGTCTTTATAGATAATCATCAATTAAGGCTTTCTAATAAACCGATTTCACTTACCTTCTAACATAGTTCATATGATGAATGTCATTACCATTCAGTATCGGATGATTGTTGTTTAGACATCTTACAATGAATCATCCTACGAATATTTGCAGTGATCATGAATTGATTATTCTTACGAAGCATATCATCGTTTTCAAGTTGTTTATTCCACCCCCCCCCCCAGTTTTTAAAGTTGCAACCCTATACAATATTTACATATAATCTTGCTCAGAATTGATTGTCAACAGTAATTTTATAAGTGATATATTTAAGCATTTGAGTAAAAGGCACCTTACCCTTGTTAAAATTTATTTTAATGAATCAATGTTATCTGTTAAAGAGCCCACAAACTGGAGGTATCAACCACTGGATACCAAAGCAGTCATCAAATAAGAATGAAAAGAATTGAGTTCGATTCATAGAAGTAACGTGGAAGTGAGCTGCTAATGAATTTCCTGCTAGGCTTCCTGAGTTTTGCTTGTTGCTTGTATACTACAGTTTCATTATGTAAAAATGTGAAACCGACAACATTCACAACATTCAGCAAAGACAATAACGTACTTATTAATGACTAAATTTATGTAATCATGAAGCTTTAATGTGATAACGTATCCAGTAATGTTTAAACATTTCTAGAGTGTGGTGTCTATTTATTAATGACACCAAAAGAGAAAATTACCTGAAGTCACAAATATAAACCCATAAATGACAACACAGTGATCGCCATTCTACCAGAAGGTCCTAGATTCGATCTCAAGTTGAATAGCGGAAAAGGCACTGTTGAGTAATTTTATACCAGAAAGAAATACCTGTTCGATCTTTCCTGGTCGTTAATGGCTGCCTAACTAAAGTTAATCTTTGATGTAAATCATGAAGTTCCACTTTACGAATTCTATAAGGCAACTGTCATCGAAGCGACCTAAGGCATTTATCTTAAAACAGTTATTTATTGTTTATTAAACTAAATGAGATATTTACAAGCATCATTGTTACTCGTTTGATTTAATTTTATTTATATTGCAAAATACAATAAATCACATCCTAAAAATAATTCATGACAAGCATTTACAGAACTAGGCAGTAACGCTTCAAATGAAGAACTTCACCACCGATATTCTTTGACTTGAATATATCATCAACAGAGAAATTTTACCTCTGATATTTATTGAATTAAATTTCTTATTACAGTATTTAACTGACTTCAAACATTGTGATTAAACAGTTTTCTTTTTGTTTTTTTCTTTATCATTCAACTTCTATAAAAGACAATCAACTTAGTAAAACTGTTTTTTTTTCTTTTTATTTACATAATTCATTTGAATACACTAAATTCATGTTCTGTTTCAAGTTTATAAATTTTAACTGAGTATATAAAATAGATTCTGTTTATTCGTACAAAATATTTAACATTTAACTAAATCTGTAAATCGATTAGTTGTTTGTTTAAGTTATGATTAGATTATAGTTTGATAAATTCCACAAAATAAATACCAAGACAATTGTTTATCGATATTTGACTTCAAAACTACCAGATACTAGCGGTTAACATAATAGTAATAAATATTAAATAAATCTGACAGTCACAAACTGTATATAAATGTGAAAGAATCATGACAACTTTCATAGAATTCACTAGTGATACATTTTTAGTAAATATAAAAATCAATCATTCTGTCAAAATATTTGTCTTTAATGCTTATGAATAACTTTAATTGGAAAGTGCATAAAGAGGATTAGGTATAATGTATTGTTATATACTACTGATTAACATTTTATACGTTGACTGAATGACTTCATTTTTCTTTATTTATATAAACGTCATTTAAACATTTATCACTAACCTACAAGTAACTAAACAGTAATAATAATAATGAAAAGATCGTTTTGAATATTTTACATACTAACTGAAGTGATACTCCATAACATTTCTTCGTTAAAATAATTATTACAAAAAGTGAATAAAAAAATAAAAATCTTATAGACTACTGTTGATAGATGTAGAGAACTGTAGCTGTTAATCAACCTTACAAAATCTGAGATCATATTACTTGAAACTTCTCAAAGTTTAAAAAAATGACTCACTTATATCGTCGATTAAATGTTATGGCAAAGATAACAATGAAGTAACTTATACAATTGCTGCACTAAAAATGTTGCACGATATGTTTCTGAAAATTAAATTTAACCTCCTATCTAGTTCATGTCTAGTTTAACCAGTTGTGCATACTGTTTACCAATGTTGAACTTCTTTCAACTAGATGGTGTTATGACTAATACTAACTTTTACTTCATGTATTTTGTCATGTTAGCCATAGATGCTAACACGTTGGTATAAATTGTGTATGAAATTTTCTATGCACTAACTAACTTGATATTCTAGTACATGTAATCTCAATATCTGCATACATTCGTGGTATCCCTCTACGTTAATTAACAACACATTTTATTTATCTCCTTACTAAAGTAATAAGATCAGTCTAATCCATGTTGTTTGCTATGTTCACAATATATATGAAAATAGTGTTCCCTTAACAGATTGCGGACTTTAAATATTCTATCGTCAACTTCATTGAACAATCTATTGACAGTTTAATAATAAAACAAACTGAGTTTGGGTTAGTAGCTATCTAATACAGATCAAAAATACCACTGATTTCAACCTGCTTCATGTTTTTTTTTGAAATCATTATTTAAAAAATCATCTAAGTCGAATGATGGTTAGCTCTTAATCAAGTTTCGAATGCCAAGGTGAAGTAAATCACTTTTATAACTTTAGACTTTTGAAAATGACTATATTCCTAATACTTAGTTAATTCAATATTCAAAGATAAAATAACTAACAAAAAGTTGGTTATGATAACTTTCTCGGAATGACCTTAAAACGTCAAATAGACTGGAAAGGTTGTGATTGAAAAAAAGTCTAATTTAACTGTGATAAAGGTTTGTATTAAACCTTAGTTTTGATAATTTTGGTTAATAATAAAACTATAGTAGACAAATTAGAATGAATTTGTATCTTCCAGTTGACTAGTTATGGACTGAAGCTGGTTAGTCTCTGTTGCTATATGTGTATACTGAGTGGATTCCTTCGATATGGCGATATACTATAAGTATCGTTTTAGTTGGATTGTGACTCGGAAGCGAGGTCCAGGATACACGTTTTGTTTTATTTTGGACTAGTCTGTTGAATGTACCTGCATCACTATGCTAATGTTCACACCGAGATTCAAACTCAAATATGTATTAACTTTAGATTTAACATTTGAAATTCCGAACAAACTAATATTTTAAGTGAAGATCCAAGTTGAAGGTAGAAATATAGCTCAAATTAGGCTACAGCGGTGTGAATTTGAGATTGTCAGTCAATCAAAATCTTCATGATTGTAGATATCTCTTAGCGTAACTAAGCATAGATGTAGCCGAAAACAGATCAGTATTCGTTCATTTAGCTAGTACTAATCATACTGCCGAAATAAGTCAGCCGTTTCCAAAAGTATATCTCATCGGCAGTTGTCTGTCGAAATAGAATCTGATTCAAATCCCTTAAAACGACGGGAACAATAGTTGTTCTGATTAATGGACCGCGGATTCGTTTTCCTAACGGTCGGTCTAGGTGATTGTCTTGCATCACAAGTATTGTTTGAGTTGTATTGTGGCTGAGAAGTAGAATCCAAGATGCGCGTCTCGTTCAATTTGGAACTCGTTAGATTGGTGTACCTGCATCCATGTGTTAATGCTCACATCGGGACTCAAACCTTATCCATCTCATGGTAAACGCCACTGTGTTCACCACTAGGCTACTCAAACGACTTTTGTGAACTATCGCTATATCGAGGCGAGCCGCTCAGAATGCACATGTGGTAACTGAGGATGCAGGTACACCCAAGTGACGAGTTTGCTTACCAACCACAATCTAACTCAAACAATAAAATTCCTATTTATTTATAAATCTCGTAGATAAGTAATATTATTTGAATTTATTAAAAATGGATAAATGAACAGAAAATGTAGACGAATATTACCTGAATATGAAATTAATTTCTAACTAAACTATACAAATATTAGTTTGAATACTACAGTTTAGGTGTCTAGAAGATCACAAAATGTTTGGTAGTATTACAGAACTATAAGACTAAACAAAAAAGACAAACTATGTAATGTTTACTAAACATCCAAATGCTAATATTTGTCCAATTATGTACATTTTCCTTAATGATTTTTTCAGGCGGCATAATATCAAAGATTACCATAACACCAAACAAACTGTTTGGCACTTATCACCAAAGCATATCAGTGATAATGAAAAACTAATATTCCTCCAAAAATATGTTATTCCTTTATCCAATACATTATGTAATCGTACATCTACTTGTAGTACAAAATGTTTACTAAAGTATTAATCGTAACTTGATATATACTGTCATTAATCAAATTCCTTATTGATGTTTCATACAACAGAATAATCTGAATTAGACAACTAATAAGAATCAGGAGACAGTGGACATCCATATCTCACACGTAATATACATGAATTTCCCACCTAACACTATCTCACTAGAACTCCATAGCAAGAAGAAACAACTGTCCAGTTCTTTCTAGTTTACTACAATTGACTACTATGTTGATTCCATAATGTAGAAATTTGAATTGAACAATTCTAAAGACTTTTTAATAACAGTAAATATTTTTTTTACTTTCATAATCATTAAAACAAATATGTAATCTAATATCGTGTTTCCCCTCATTATAAACATCATCACATTTCTCCATTATTTAGTTTAGTTTGTATATATAAAGCATTATGTTTTAGTTCATTATCAGTAAATATTTACTGTGACAAGCTTAACAATAATCATCATAATAGCAACATCACAAACAAAAACAAATTAATTCATGAACACTTTCTTATTGACAAAAGAAAAAAGAAAAAAAACACAGTGAATATTCCATTTTCTCTTCATCTTCAATTCTTTCACATAATGATGTTTCTTTTATGTTGACAATCTATCTAATTTTCATTTTGCCTAATTGGTATTATTATACTCATTTTTGTACAAAACATTATTCAGATGTTATATAAAATGTCATTAGAGAATAATGGGAAAATTGGAAATGAATTGAATAGGTAATCTAAAGATATTTATCAAAAATATAATCACTTACAATAGTCCATTTTTTATTAAATTATGAATGTTAAATATATGGACTATGAAAACAGATTACATGTGTAAGCTTAAGATATCTTCAATGTACTGTTCGTGTACCATGAAACGATCAAGTTCATTGAAAACAGGATTAGGCATAGAGTATAGGGTGAAAATTAAAAACAAGTTGATCTAAGTAATGAGTTCCTATATTCTTTCATATATACATTTTTATTCCATTTTGAACTTGATATCAGGAACTGGCCTGAATTAAAAAACAGTTGAAAACCAGAAAAGTATCGGAGAGATATTTTGTCCATCCTGGTGTAATAGTTCTCATTTGTGCACAACCACGAAAACGGCGAAAAAGTTACGATCTAAGACTTTTATGCTTCTGCCGCGAAGCCTGATACTAGAACGAAATGGCCATGTAGTATTTTCTGGTCTTCTATCATTGTCTAACTCAGGCCAATTCGTGATATAGAATTCGAATTATACACAGTCCACAACACCTAATTATTGCACTTTACTAGACCTATATTCTCAGTGATTACCCGTTTTAGTCACTTTTCGAACTCTCTTGCTAATGACCTCGTTTAATATACCGATGTGGTTAGGTAACTTTGGTTAAGGCATATCTTTCCCAGTTTCTAAGGTGATTCAGACTGACTATCTCGTGGCAATTAAAAACTGAGTAGAATTAACATTTTCTGTATCCTACATCTCGTAAACTTAAACTTACTGCAATCAAAGGTAAATCCAACATTTTAATAATAAGTAAGTAATCTTACACTAACAGTTATTCTTAGTGTACGCAAATGATAATCAACATGAAGCTAAAAGTTAACTAAAATGCAAGGTTAATCTATGAAGTTCTTTGCTATTAATAAGCAGTCAAAATGTTAAATGAAGTTAATGTTACCGTTTCAACGTTCGAAGTCTGAAATTGATTGTTTAATGGGTGATGTTAACGCTTACCTCAAAATGTAAGTACCCTTAAAAATGAACAAAATGTCCCTCTTACTGAAAATAAAATATATTCTTGATATGTTTGATACTCAGTCACAGTCAATAGAAATCAGAAGCTACAACTACACCAATAACTAAACACCTGATAAAAGACTTTACATTGTTACATAAAAGTACTAATGTTGTATCAGAAAATATATTTCATAATAAATTTATCAATAAATAATTGAGCACAGTATATGATATAGTTGTGTATATGTTTTATTAGTAGTTTTCTCAGTAGTATTTACCATGGATAAGAAAATAGCTACCATGTGATCTTGAACTCACAATTCATAGTATATTAAAGAAAAAATACTACTTTGTTACAAGACTGACATAATTCACTATGAAGCTATAACTATGTTGACAAAATAATTCATTAAATTTAAATGGAACTCATCAAAAAGGATTAACCGCTATCCTATAAATATAAAAATATGCTACGGTAAATATGTTATGATTTATATTTCTTACTATATTCCTGAAAATTCCATTGTGTTAATCAATATTAGTAAACAATATATATTAATAACCAACTTATTATTAATGGTAGTGGTAACTCTACCATTGGACACCATCCCCAATGGTCACTCGTTCACCAACCTGAAATCCCTAGTGGGATCGAAAGTGTACATTGATGAAGAGTCCTATACTAGGTCAAAATAGCTGTCCATTGCTCCATAGTCTTTGGTGATACCTAAACAACATCAAGTTGTGACGAACACAAGCATCTTAACACAATACCTAACTCTACAAACCTACCTTAGTTCAATAATTTTTCAAGTCGGAGCTAAAATCATTATCTACATGCAAAACGAGAGACTCTACAGTCCTCTGATCTCTTAGAAATGCTAACGTAATGATAAATTACGGAGGCTCTACTTTAATTGTGAACATTATCGGATGTTTTTGTTAGTGAAAAGTAAATTGATTTGCATACTTCGTAAGTACAGAATTTAATTACTAACAACTCGCCATCGTTATCCATACGTAGCCACAGGGATCTACATTGTGAATGGCGTTGATGTAATGGATTATTCATAAACATAGACAACTCTGTCAGCGGTCAAACTTATGAAGCTCACATCTTGCAACAACAGCTTTTAAGTGAACATACATTACTAAATTCTGTACAAAAATGAAATAGGTCAGCGATATCCTGTTGTTTTCACTGGTTCATCCTTTTTTTATCAATAGAAGACAGAAATCATTCGCAAATCTAATTAATGATCCAAACGGATATCCTAATCACCTATTTGTTTGGTTTCTCATATTAACATCTTTTTCCCATTGTTATGACTGGAATTTTAGCAATTCTGTTAATTACATCTTTAGGTAGTACATCTATTAGTCATTATTGATTCATGCTATCAATAAGTCAACGAAGTAAAAATATTTTTCTAATTTTTTTTATTAAACAACTTAAAACAATAAAATAACTTATTCAGTTATTTATTAAAAAAATTATTTTGACATAATAAGTACAACAAAATGCACCATAGAAAACATAATGACAATATATGACTTAGTAACAAAAGAAATAGAAAATCAATATTTCATTCAGTCAATTTTCTTGATTGCACTTTTAAAAACAAGAACAATAAACATTCTAATTGTAGTTTGGTTTGCTGATTTAATTTTTTGACATACTTTAATAATAAAATGCTTTGCAAGTTTATTGTTGAATGTAACCTGAGTATAAGCATCATAGTCACTAGGATAATTATAGTAATCATAATAAAAAGAAGGAGAAAAAGGATTGCTGGTGATGTGTGAAAATGCAAATATATGCAATACTATCTTATTTGGGTGGCGATGCTTCCTAACGAACAGTGTTGGGATAATTTAGATAAGAATGAATAAAAAAGGTGCAACACTTGATATCGACCAACAATCTATTCAGCACAATTTGAAAAGTAAAGAAATAATGATATAATTGAGATACGCTGATGAAACCGTCAGATATAATAATCTATTTCACTTACATTTAAAATTCACGTATGAGGACAAATAATAAATAAAAATGTTCTTGGACGTACAAATATCAAGAAACAAAGTGGTTTGATTTCAAGTTCATCTTACTATGAATCATTTTGAACAGCTTTCTTCTGATTTCGCATAAAAGATATTTAATTAGGACGTTGATTTTTAAAGAAACTGGACATTCTGATAATAAACTGGATAACGAAGAGAGAATTACTAGAATACCTTTGGTCGAAAATGGTTGTACAGCAACGTTTTTCAATAAATATTTCAAGTCGATAAAGGATTACTCACATCAAACCACAGCCCCCAAACAAACGCTTTGTTAAACCTCCACTCCTGCCAATGATTTAATAAATACATATTTCACAATAAATTTGTTTAGAGAATTTAAAATAGATTAGAAAAATCACTAGCTATATCCTACTGTATTTGTATTTTCTGTATATGCAACAGTACATACGCCGGAAGAGTGGAAAGGAAAACATCTAAAGGGATTTCGGAATATATGCTGAGGAATCCGCAACGGAATGGCTCCAGTTTACCAAACACTATAGAAAGACATGTTATGCATACAGAATTCGGATATTGCCTTTCAAACAATACATATACAGAAAAATAATCGGCTTCTGCTTCATGCAGAAGCTACGAATTCTCTTGTATCAACCCAAACCTCTGTATGTAAAAAGGAAAATCAACTAATGACAAAGCAAAACTAGTATAAAACAGATAAATTAAGTACAACAAGAAATCAACTAAAGTTTGTTTCTCACAGTCCTACGAAGCGTAATATGTACGAATGGGACACTCTTATATCATGAGACTGAAGAAGAGTAACGGGCTCTCAGAACTGTTTTAAAATATTAACTCAAATATTTTAACTGTGGGTAGTGTAAATATATCATTTCTATCATTGCTACGTTCCTCTTACTCTATCCTTCTTTTTAGAATATTTGCTGTTAGAATATTGTCCGTTATTATGAACTATAGCTAATTAGTTGTGTTCACGTTACTGCTATTTGCTGCCATAACCTCTTTCCTCCGTATTTATGTTAATTTCTTAATTGGTTCGATGTGTGGACTGGTTTTGTGTATATATAAAGGAATGTATGAAATATAATATGACTCTTATTCTGTCTGGCTGGTCCATTCATCTTGTGTTCTTCATTTCGGATTGGGGACTGGTAGTCACAGGGCAGACGTACACGAGCCGTGATTGGTAGTTATCGAGGTCACATTATAATTTCCATACGTTGTGATTTGCCTGAATATATTTTAGATATAACAAACATAAAATTACAATGGGATCCTATATAGACATGATTCGTAGCGAAATCTGATTATGTATAACGCCATTGAGCTGGGCCATATTACCGATTACAATTACGTACATGCGATGGAAAATGAATATTGTTCAGAACTAACTATGCTTCAGTGTCATTCGTCCACTCTATCATTTTCAGATAATCCATGATACGGATAATACGTGACCCATTTATCAAAGTCTTTTGATTTAGGATGATAGCATGTAGTTATTTATCATTTTCACTTTTTCCGAAAATACAATACAAGACCATTTGAATATTTTAGTTTTGTTATCAAGATATGCGAGAGCTTTCGAGATAAACTATATACGAGTCTACGAATTGTGACGTCGAAGTGTAGAATATTTATGTCAATAGATAAAGCTAGTGCAAACAATACTGAATTAAATATTTTCAAGTGTGAAACTAAAATAACTGTGTTTAAGTGACTCTAACCGATTAACGTAGACAGAATCAGCAATAACCATGTCATTCTGTTTAATCAATTTTTTAATGATTTTCTACTGAATCATTGGTTCAGATTACTTGATCATAAAGCCCTTGATAGTTGGCATGACGATTAAAGTTTATTGATTAGACCACATAACTTTAAGAAAATAGTCATAGCATGATTGACTAAGACAACATTTCAAGGTGTATTTCTTTTCGATAGTGTAAAAACATTGTCAAATAGCTAGATATAAGTTAAAATTATACTTACACATATCGATATGAGATATTCAATACTATTTAGATAGATGACAGGAGATTCAACACGACACAAGAAACAAGATATAGGCTTAAATACGCAGTGAAAAGTTCATTCTTATATGATAATAAATTATACAGCTACTCGAAATAATGTAGTCACTGTCAATAATTACGAGATTATAGTGATTAGTTATTTGAAATACAATATAGATAAAGCATATTTATACTCAGAGGTGAACTTACATAATAAAGAACGTTACTATCGTAAAAGTAATTATATAATTTGTATTGTGACTGGCAAGTGGAATCCAGGACGCGCGTTTCGTCAATGGGAATATACAAATTCATTCTACTACCAATTCGCCCATTGCACAAACGTGACTGTCTGGACTCAGTAGTCTAGTGGTGTACGCGGTGGCGTATGACACGAACCGGACTGAGTTCGAATCCCACTGTGAACATCAACATTGGGATGCAGGTACATCCAGCCGACGAGTCCCAAATAGGACGAAACGCGCGTCCTGGATTCCACTTGCCAGTCACAATACAAATTAAATGATAATTACGAATAATCGCTATATCGAGGCGATCCGCACAGGATGCACATATAGCAACAGTGACTGACCAGTTTCAGTCTATAACAAATCAATGGGACTATACAAAAGTAATTATATTTTTCAAAACTAAGAGAATAGTTAATGAAGTAATTACATTGGAGAAGAAACACTAATAACTTCCATGAAATGCATGATAGTTAAGTTCTCTCAAAATATTTTGTTTCGTAGCGTACCACTCACGTCAGACAAACATGAAACACTAGAATACTAATGGATTTTATTATGTCACTATGTTTAAATACAAAATAAATTTCATAAATACTGTGTAGGATAATCATATTTGTACTGAATCATATCCTAAGTTAATTTATTTGAGGCTGAAAATTACGACTTCATTACCATGATGAATTGTAGAATAGTCAACTTCGAAAATATCACTATATTTCCATACAAATGATATTAAAATATAAGTAATTCAGATGGCGGCAAAAAAAACAAGCAATTTGATCACGTGATTATTTATAAGTATAGTTCTGATTTACTTCCGATGAGACATTTTTATTATCATTTATATCCATGTTGGGAATGTTAGATCCCCAAAACTCACTTGGCAAACCGGTTATTTTTGTGATTTTATTGTGTAAATTTGAATTTCCTGTTTTCGCGCCAAAACTTCCCTTTCTCACCTTCAGTTCGTGTTTCCCACTTGGTAAGACGCTAAATCCTATTGGTTCGTTGTTTATTTTAGTAGGCTATTTGTAACATTCCAAGGACGCTCTCTATTTTTGTATATATACGCATGAGTTGTGTGTGATGATGTCGTCTGACAGGCTGCCTGTGGAATAAACGCTTCCTGCTGTCTTTGGACTTCTTACTCTAGTTAGCTGGGCTGGGGCGCTGCGCAATAGCTTAGCTTCCTGTTACTGTGTCACTGGTCTTACGTACGTTAGCGGTTATCTCTGTGTCACCATAAACTCGCGAAACCTTAGCAATCCAGTAATAGACAGATAGAAAATCTAATTTAATTCACTTGTACATAATATAGTTGAATGAACACATAATAGACATTTCTGAATATATAAATATATATATAAACGTCAAGTCGTATAAATAAACCAAGCAGTCAATCACTCGGTCATAAGATGTCTTGTTTGAATTCAAAAAAATTATCGGAAGTTCTAGATAAATAAGAATGTAAAAAGAACAAAGAGAACATTCATGTGAAGATATCTGTTTAAGTTGTTATATTTTCCACGAGGTTATTTCGTTAAATGAAACAGTGAACAATTTAAACATATTAAATATTGAATAATTGTAACATAGTATATTGTCAGTTGCTAAAAACACTACACTTCTCTGTTTTAAATAGGTATAACAAAAATAATTTTCCAATTGAATTGTCTTTGGTGTTCGCATTTAAAATAACAATTTCACAATTTACACATTCTATGGAAATAGCATTGATATTTTAGAGAATATTGAAATTAGACGATAATTAAAATTGAATCTAGGTGGTTTGTGGGGAATGGTATTAAGTTACATTTGATTGACTTAGTCACAGATTAATGTTCGCAAGATACCACTGAAAACTAGGAATCATTGGACAACAGAGTCGTCCTAGGGTGCACACTGCTGAGGGGTCCCAAACTAGGACGAAATAACTGTCTAATGTTTCTTGTTTCTCAATGGTACTCTAAAAACATCATTCTGTTATGTATTCAATCAACTGATACTTAAAATATCATATATGTTTAAACAAATGTCTACTCTATTTACAAGATATTTTTTCATCTAAATAAAAATGAAAACAGCGGGATAAATTACTATGTGAAACGTTGTTATATCTTGATATGTCCGGCCTAATTACAGAGTATGAAAAAACACAATGGAACCTCGGTAATTACCTATTAGTGCCCGAACACGTTTGTCACGTAACTACCAGTTCCCAAGCAAGAAATGAAGAACACAAGGTAACTAAGCCAACCACTAGACAGTCAGTTCGATTTTATTTCTCTTACCCATTTATATACACACAAAACCTGACCACGCAACACTAATAAAGAGAATGACATTTCTACAAAACGGGAACAATGATGACTAAGGACTGAGGGTACAGGTACATGGTTGATCACAGTTCCGAATAACAAACGATATGACAACGGTTCGTGAGTTTAATGGGAGGTTAGGGTATTGAGAACATGATAATAATAGGAATAAAATAACCGATTTACATATACTAAAAATAAATGAAATACTCTTCTGAAAAACAGTTGAAGATAAATTTTGTACCTTATTTTGCAGTAGCTAGCACTATTCAGAAAGAGGTACTTGCACTATCAAGATTAGTATTACTACCTAAGAGATTCGAATACGTGTTACCTGAGTTCAGACTACCACCAACTACCTAACAGCCAGATATAATATGAGGTACGACGGATTAGTTAATATCTTGCACACTAAACTTAGTGGACAGAACTTGGTTTTTACTATTGAGCTACACAATGGTGGCTGTTCAGTGATCGATCAATCTAGATATTCCACATACTTCAATATTTCAATTATATTTTTGACAATTACCATGTTAATGTACCGTAATACGAACATTTAAGAAGGAGTGCCAAAGAAGACAATGTTAACTGGTGATAGTAATATATAATCTGACTACTAAACAGTGAAACAGTATATAAACAAAACAGAGTAATACATCCTACTGTGATTTAGAGATTTGATATCCTAAAAAGATGTCATATAGATAATTCAAGAAGACAGCACATGGAATACCTTAGCATCCCAAACTAATTGTAATCACTCCGAAAATATTATATTACTCTACGTTTCCAAAACAGAACACAAGATTATGGTGACCAGTGGATCACTGGATGTTTGAATCATTGTAATTACAAAACCTAGTGATCTGAATAATTAATGAAGTAGTCATTCAGGAAACCAATGATTTCGGCATAAACCATAATTTCGAAGTTATAGAACTGGCTACTTACAAGTAGTATGTTAAAAGTAAAATTATATTTCCGAGTTATGTATCACATAGGCGTTTCTTAAGTCTCTATAAAACTGTGAATTAATTTCAAGTAATTGGATGCACTGAAACAATAACTAGTGGAAAATAACTGGCCTTATTTGTTAAACGCACCTGTAACAGTAAAAACAGCTATAATCAATAAATCATTTCAACATATTTTGTTCTCTGTTAGCTAATGGAGGCTATAAAAATGACCTAATATCAATTGAAACCCAACAGAAATGATAGTCATCATGATTCACGTCGACAGACATCCTAGAATTTTTTTCTCAGTGAGCAATGAAGCAGAACACTTGTCACTATTAAACTCCGAATTATGAACATTTTCTTGTCTTCAAAAGCGATTCATGCTTTCCTAATTGAAATTTCTAATTATTATCCTAGTTATTTTTCATTAGTACCTACTAGATTATGACAGTAGAGTTAAAATGTTTGGCGAAAAATGACTTAGAATCAGGATGTGATAAACCCATAGTCAAGAATAAGTAATAACAAAAAACTCTTAGTGGTTGAGAAAATTTTTTCATTTCTCCAAAACTACGTTTATAAATATCTGCAAATAAAAGCTTATTCAATTTAAATAAGTGAAGTCTGTAAAATTTATGGTACCATGTTAAATTTATTTGCATGGAATCATATGTATCACTGGATGATACTGCGATACTAACATAGTCGTCTGACTTAAAGTGATATTTACTCATGATTGTGAAGTTACACAAGAGGATACTGGAGAAGGGATATCAGAAACGCTAAACGGTCTCATTCAACAGAAATAACGGTACTGAGAGACCCAGTGTAGAGCCATATAAACAAAGCCATCGTTCTATTTTCGTCAGTACAGCAGCTTATTTCGCACAACATTTCATTGTATATCATTTGTATGGATACAGTATGACCCCTTAACTAATGAGTTACCACTCCTCTATTTTCATTCGTTTGCCAGATATAGATCCGAATATTGCTAATGTTGATTTTCTTCTTTACACTAAGCCACATACACTTTCACACGTTGTTACATTATGATTTCAATAGCAAGCTTTCGTCCAGTAGTACTATATTTCCTTCGCAAAAAAAATCGCATTTCTACGTCAAGTTACAACAGTAACAGATACTTCGGGTCTTCGAGTGACAACGTTAACTTTCTGCACAACAGAGTAAGAACCAAATTGTCATACATTTTAAAACTCAATAACTTTCTGTATGTGAAAAAGTTATCGACTGTTTGCTCAAAGTCAAACCGATTTATAAACTATCCTAAAAATGAACATACTTACTATTAAAACTCTGTTTTATTTATCAAATATATATATATATATATATATATATATATATATATATATATATATATATATATATATATATAACAGTACATTTACATGTACAATCAATACATGAGTAAGCAGGGACAATAGCAAGTAGTAATTTCTGAATAGAAAAAATAACAATAACCACAACAAAATAAATTGAGCTGTTAACAAGAATTGCATCCACACAAATAAAATACAATAGAATAGTAAAAAGCTTATACAGATAATCGTCACAAGATTAATAGGAAAAGAAACAAAAATGGTTATCGTACTAAACAATATTTTATACAGGAAAGACTAAAACAATGAGCCAACTGGATCAAATATGTATAATGTTCCTGTATTTGGATCTACTGTCACGATAGTAGGCGGAAGATCGATTGACGAGAATGGACCATAATCTTTTTTATCACCGCGATTAATCTCTGATAAACGACTCGAACTAACAATAAGAGGTGGTGTGCCAGTTAAATTACAAGCACCTGAAGAAAGCACTGTTAATACACGACACTGTTGTATTTCGAATTTCGGTGGATATTGAAGTTGCTACTTTATCCGGAACACTAACACGCCTAACAGAAAGAATGGGGTTATTTGTATTATTATCTGACGAATCGTTTGAATCATCGTTCGAGTCAAATTGTTGGGTAGATTCAAATGGCCAGACACATAGACGATCTGATAGACCAGCTAATAATCTTCCATCTGGTGACCACGTTAGTTTATGCAGCCACGTTGATCCATAGCCAGCAGCTGTTGAGTAGTAATCAGGACGTTTATTGAAAAGACGGTTAGTATCCTTAGAATAACCACTTCGAGATATGAAACGTTGCATTGGATCAGGACTTGGTATGCGTATTAAAGATTTTTGACCACGACTGACGTCATAATGTAGATCGGTAACTGAAGGTCGTCCTGAATATACATTCTTCTCACTAGAAACAGTATTATGGTAGGATTCTATCTGACTACACAACCTAAAATATAAAATGAAACAGAATGTAATCATTAAGGATAAGAAAATATGTCGTACACTACAAATTACACAATATAACCGATAGAAAATAATTATTTATCTGTTACTGTATCAGAACTGAAGATATCGAAATCCTAGGACAGTACAAGTAGCATATAGTCAGGAAACGACCGTCTCCTCCCAAAGCATCCACTGTCAATTGCATCATGACTGATGTTAGTTTAGGTTAAAAAAAATTTATGACAGCTCAAACCATAGACTTTTAAGCATTTTATAATCGTAATTTAATTCTTGAAGTAGAATGGAAAATAATCAGAATCAATGAACTTCTTTACTGAAATTAGATAGCTTAAAATAGGTCAATTGTAGTATAGCTGAAAAATGCAATGACATTAAACTCACATTTGGGGTGTCAAACGCCAAACACGTAGTGTACCTTCATCGTCACCCGTTACCATAATTATTTCTTCATCTACATCGATCACTGGTTGAAAAGCCACAGACCGAACACACATTGGATGCGTGCCTGTGTCGAAAGCCAATGTTCCAGAGGGTAAAAGCCAGACCTTAATAAAACGAAAAGATTTTTACAGTTTCGTTTGATAATATGAAATAATATTAAGCATTAATTTGGATAGTATATAAAAAGTAATATATTTGCAAAATCCTAATGTGTAGAAACCATACATCAGGATTTTACAAATGTTATTTCTTATGTCAAATATTTGAAGTCATAATGAATACCGGCAATGAAGCATAACACATGTTCTCTTAAGGAAAATTTCTCAAACGGTTTTCTTTCTGTAGGTGCAGAATATATAACTAACCCTATTCGTTTCCAAATTGCCACTAACTGATATGATCATCATCATCATCAACGTAGAACCAGGCAAATGCAGAGATTTTCATCGCAAATTTACGAGCAACATTAATTATAAAAACTATTAATATAAACATCAAGATTACGGTAAGGACATCATACACAAATAACTTAGAAACTAGACAGAGGTTTGTTTGGCTGATAGTAAGACCAAATTTAGAAAATAAAACTGAAACACGTGGGATTTAAAACATTCATCCAATGACTTACAACAACAACAACGACAGCAACAACTAATAATAATAATAATAAACAATTCCAGGTTTGTTCCACAAAAGCAATCACGCGAAGAAAATAACTTAAATCCAGAAGATAAATCGTCTCAGTCGATAAGAAATGGTCAAGTTATGACAAAACATCATATTGTACGACAATAATTTTTTTATAATCACCTACAACTATCTCATTGCAATCTTAGCGTAGTGACTAGAAGAAAAAAGTCCATTAAATTGGACAATCTAGCTCTGCTAATCAAATAACGAAAAACTAACTTTTGCAGTCTTGTCTGTAGATCCAGTTATAAGCCAATAGCCACTTGGTCCAATATCAGCATCTGTTATAGTCATGGGAACATGTGCATCAAGATCCAATCGCCACCGCTTGTTCTCAAAATCATAGTCGCTTTCGCCATTGACGATAACTGATCTATCATCACTTGGGAGGAATAATTCACGACCAAAAACTCGACCATCACGTCCAGTAGTAATCCAAACTAGCATTTTACTTTCTTTCTTATCAAGTGATGACCGTCGCTGGGAACTTCGTGTTCGATAATCACACACCAAAGGATGTTGAAAACGTTCGATTAAACGACATGCAGACCAAGTAACTACTGCATTATTACCGTTTAGAAAAGAATCATTCACATCACTTGTTTGTACATTTAATTTTGTTTTTCGATCACTCGCTGGACTAGTAGTTAAGAGGTCAACATCACTGTGAAGTTTCGGGAAATATTCTGCAGGGTAGACATTTATGCAAGGTGTAGAAGGATTTGATAATTTATGAGAAACGTCAGATAGGTACCATACCTAAAAGATTAACATCAATTAATGTGTGTCACAAAGATTTATACAGTATTTTTATATGCGAATTGCTATCAAAAATAAAAATGCTAGATGTTTAGTAAACCTTTATTGCTGACGACTAATTGACGGGAATTGACATTTTTCGCAAAGCAAGCAAACGTTATAATTAAATCGAAACTTAAATAGGATACTTATAGTAAACATCTTGACGTCACTAGGTATCTCAATAAAAAGCCAATGAACCTGTTGCTAATATCATGTTACCAAGACTTTAGTACTGAGGGAATTCAATTTACATCCAATACACAATTGTACTTTAATAACTACGCAGAATCTTTGACTATTGCTTAGATCTTCAAATCATGAGAAAGCACTGTTCTCTAAAAAAGCAATGATATGTTTCGCCAATAAACATCATTAAATACAAAGTATAGGCTCGGAATCTTTAAGCTTCTATAGTCACCCAACAATGAATTGACTTAGAAACAACTTAATGAAGAGACTGACACGGAAGCAAAGAATTTGTATGATTTGAAAATCACAGCACGAAATGATATAAGCTTGAGAACTATTTAGAACTATCACTAGAAAGTAAACTGAACAGAATTTTTAGGACACACCAGTAGTGTATGCACCACATTTGACAACAGACAGAACTCAAAATGACTGAGTGTAACTGCTAGCATGATACCACGGTATACAATGGTCAGCATTCTTAACTTTAGTTTATAAGTGAAGGAATGTTATCATAAACCGACTTCACCAACGAATTATTACCTCAGTCACAACTCAGACAGCTGCGGAGACAATGACTTACCGCTAAAACCTAAGGAAATACATTCCAAAGTTAGTTATTTGTGAGTAAACAATTATGCTAAGAAGATTTGAGTAAAATCAGACAAACAGGTTATTAAGCACCTCATTCATTAGATACGGGTCTAAGTACTTAGTTCCGGGCCACACTCTGAACGTGAGAGGTTAGTGATACCTCCGCAGTAATGACTGAACTGAAGTAGGTACGGTTAGGTTCGAACCCGCCACTTAGTGGTTAAGGATCAAGACAAGCTCCACTGTGAAATTAGAAGTGTATATGAAAAATCAGTCAGTCATGTACAAGGTAGAACCTGAGTAAGCATCGGTACAAGATACCATACCATATTAGAACTGCGAGATCGACTTTACAGGATTAATATGCCAGTATAATTCAAACAAACGGAAGTATGGAAGAATAAGGGAACTTGAGATCCAGAACATAAACAGCAACACGTGTGGCCCTGTGACTGATTTCGAGCCGTCATCCGGTGTTTCCAGTTACTAATCACGACCCAAATCAGGTAGTCTGCATCTACTAACATGGTTTATACCAGTAGTCAAAGACTCCATGGACTGATACCACGTTTTAATTTCGCTGCTTATCCTTCTTCCATTCTACTCACACATCAGCCAACATCGCGTGATAAGGCAGGAGGTGGTCAGTCATACACTAAACATTTCCCAACGATCTCGGTCGATGAAGGTTTGCAACCTCTTCAACTGATTTGTCATATTTTCCTAGCACTCTGTGCCTAACATCAATATTGCTTATTCGGTCATTCCATGACACACATGCGATACTATGGAAATTTCTATGATCAAAGACCCGGACACTACGCAGGCAACTAAACGAAAATTGGATTGTACCAGTAAAAGAAGGACGTGTGTTTGCAATATATAAGCATAACCAGAAATTATAAAGTAGGAACAACCTTATAATCGCATGCTAGAGTGTTATTACATTATATGCTCAAATTAGGCAAAAAAAAGTTCAGAAGTAAAAATGATTTACAATTCAATAATATAATAAAATGTCATTATTAGTCAGTATATATGAAATAAACAATTGGAATAATGTTTTAAATACGTTGTATAATAACAGTTACACACAGTAAAAATATATTTTATTCAGACTGATTAATCACATAAACAACAAGAAGAGTTCATAAGAAGTACTGCAAAATAGAGTAACCTTAGTGCATATAAATCAAAGCAAATGCATTAAGATTTCCAGTACATTTTAAACATAAGGAATGACAATGAATACTCAGTTAAATTCTAAATCGCAAAGGATTCACTATAAACTAAAGTAAAATTGTGACTAATCTGTCAACTCAATACAAAAACAGTGGTCAAAATGCATTTGAATTATGTATCACGAATTGACAACTACTTAAAACCAGTGTTCCAAAATAGAACAATTTGCCAGTGCAAAACTCTGTTTGAAAAAGCGATGGAGACATGAACCTTCAAACATTATGTTGAATGTTTAACCTTTAGATCATCGAGCTGACACCTAACGGTAGGAGGTTCTAACTCCAGTTATTTAGTGATATAAAGGCCAACATCTACCACTTGTGACTGGTTGGTAACCCTCACACACCTGATATGTTTAAACACTATTAGTCACGTACGATTAATCCAGCATACGAATTTGAGTTTCAACTGCGATATTAAAACCCACTGGTCATTTATATTAACTAAAGCTTCAAGATTATCTTCTGAAGTTCCTCACCAAAAAGAGACTGTATTGACTATAATAGGGTGATATAGGGATTAGCGAAATTGACTGGAATTAGGAATGCAGACCAGTGGATGCCATTTCAGTGGTCTAAGAGCTAAAAGTCTACACGGATTTCGAGCCCTACCTCCGATAAGGATGAATGATGGTAATAGCTGTAGATTTCTGATTAGAAAAGCCAACAGTACGATGTTTCTTGATTTCTAATAGTTGCCCAATCCAGGTCAATCTGCAATATCAAATTTAACAATCCCCCTTAACACCTAATCAATATATTGTCAAGTTATTTAACTACATAGTAAGCCATATAATAAACGACTAGTGTGGAACCTACGTCTCACTTTTTTTAGTAAATTTGATTAATTTATTGTTTAGTCTTCAATATAGTTAATATAAGCAATAATCTATTGTTTCATGTGATAAAAAAATGTGAACTTGTAGATTAAAATCAATTCTGAAATCGAGCTTGAAATATATGAAACAACAACCACTGCTTCTAAACAAAACGAGCTCGAATCTCGGAAAAATGAATATACCGAAATGAATATAAGTAATAATCGTAAGTGAAGTAAAAGATATTACTTTTATGCATCCACTTTCAAAGACGCCAACCACTACTAAAAGTTTGCTATCTTTTAAGTCACTTGAATTAAAACAATCGTCATGCATCCAAGTATGAAGATGTAGAATACGATCTTGTAGTATAGGATACGATGAAGCGTTTTTCTTTTCAGTAGCGTTTGTCTCATCATTTAGATTTTGACAAGAAGCCAACAGGTAGTAACGTCTTACTATTCCATATAATTGTGAATCATCAAAGTGTAACGAATATACCTAAACAAACAGGAAAAGGTAAATTTCCTAACTCTAAAAATAACTAGTAAAGTGGAAAAAAAAAACAAATGAAAAGCAATACATCAAACACATTTTATTTGTCACCCACATTAATCTTGCGATATAAATAAACAAAAAAGTCCAAATAGTAAATCTAAGTAAAGATAAAGTCAGTCAATTATATCAAATTCTAAATCCGATAATCGCCACATTACTTTATAATAAAAATCACCATGTGTTAACTATCAAATAAATTCAAAATGTAGTTCTCAGAGTTTGAGAAAAACAGAAACCAATGGAGTTCAACTATGTCGAGTGTGAGAAAAATATCATCAGTGACACTAAATGATAATCGTACAATTTCGTAAATTGATTGAAGTTAGAAATACAAACTATTGGATACCACTTCAGTAGTCTGGAGGTGAGGTACTCACTGCGTGTTCTGAATATCCTATAATCAATCCTTGATATGGTTATCAATGGACACTGTTAAGGAGTCCCATATCGGGACGAAAGCTTCGTTCATTACTTTCTACTTTTCTATGGTTTGATCAAAGTCATTTCATGATATGGAACTTCAGAGAATAAATATTCATTCAATCTAGAAGTAAAATCTCTACCTCCGATTAACATCAAATCATAAACCTTGTAATCTAATTGTATAACAAACATGTCTAACTAATCTGATAAATCGGCAGACAGCACAATGAAGAAATTCATCGATTCGTTTTCACTTTTTATAAAAATAAAAACTGTGATGAATGTTAATAAGGAAACAAACAATTTCTAAGTTGTGATGTTTCAAAGAAACAGTGAAATTACACGAAAACAATAATTACTTACAATAACATTCCCTGTATTAAAACCGACAGCCACCCAATTACCACCATTCCAAAATGATACAGAAGTAGCAGCTCCATACATTGGACTTGATAAGCCCGTAGTTAATATCCAATGTTTAAAAGGTAATACTTTTTTTGAATTTTCAACTGGCAAACTGGATCGATGATTGCTATCCACTGAACTTTTATGAATATTCTTAAAGGCACATGGTATGGATGCATTAGACTCACAGGGATTAACCTCAATAACTTTATGCTGAACTTGCGGATTCCAGTAAGAAGACTGACTTGGTCGAATAGTGATCTCTTGAAATGAACATGATGTTTCATTATTATCATCTAATTGCTTTGGTCGAAATAGAAACTAGAGTAATAATACAAAAATAAAAACAATGTGACACAGTAACACTACCAAAGCTGCCTTAAAGGCATAATTGACCACTCTAGTTTATAACTGACTGAAGAAATAAAATACCTAATTCATTTGCCAGGTATGAGTTTATATACAAAATTTCGAGCTATAATCTAAGTGTGAGAACTAATAATACTCAAACCGAAGTATGTGGGTTGAAATTCGAACTAACAGTATAGCGACTGAAAGTTAGATCCATTAACCACAAGAACTATAGTTACTAATATTGCTTAGTTAAAGGTGACGAGAAGAGTTTGTAAAGACTAGAAGCTAATATTCAGTGTATAGGATTTACCAGGGTGTCGGCTAAACTGAAATGAGCCTGTAACTAATTAGTAGGGCATAAAGATTTAAATTAATAAACTGGTCCTTTTTTTAAATGTGAATAAACAATCAAATACAGGATTACTAACTTAAAGTTTTGTGCCATGCAGATAAACCCGGTAAACTGGAGGTTACATAAACACAGTAAACTTGTAACCAATTACGAATTTGTGATTAGTAATATCTAAATAACTTGATCACAACTTTACTGACTCAACTATTTTACCAACGATAAACAAAATAATAACAAAAAATCTAGGTAACTGACATACTGTTTACATATAGAAATATAATAAAATATCTCTTGTCATATCAAACGATAAACAGAAAATATTCGGCGAAAACAATAAGAATGAAAAGACAATATTGATTGATGCTATGAAATTCATACAAATTTCATGCCTATCCAAATTGTAACAATAGCAAGTGCCTATTTTACACAGTCACAGAAAAACAGAATACACCGGAAACATCATAGTATTTGACAAAGTATGAGTCAGAATTGTTAAACGTTCATTTTAATAAATGATAGAATAGGTCTATAAGCTTAGACAATATAACAAATATCATGAATGTTTACATAGATGAAGAAGCCTTGAAATGTGAATAAACTCCGTTTATTGAAAATTCGAATTTAATACTTTCAACGATGATAACATTGTTTTGAAGAATAGTTGGTTACCTGTAAATCAGCAGAATTTCGACGACGTCCAACCACTAAAAGTGAACCGTGTTCACCAAACCAAACAGAGAACACGTGAGTCCAAAGTCCATGCACAGCAATTGAATTCTGTGCATTTGAAGAATTTGAATGTCTTTGAGATGATAAACCTGAACTAAAAGGATGTGGCAAAACTGAGCCAGTAGGTGTTGGAGTAGTAGGAGTCGGTAAACACGTAGCACCAACATCCCAACGTTTAATTACACCATCAACGGATGCTGTAAGTAGCCCGATTGGTAAACAACTTTTACTGATACTAAAATAATCACCAGAAAACTGCTTGAAATCATCTGGAAGTAGACGTAAAGCTGTTACCCAAGAAGCATGTACACTTAATTCTACTAATTTGCAGCCGTCGCGAACACGCCATATCTAAAAGAACAGAAATAACAAAGTGCCATTATAAGTTAAAATGCTATATATATTTAGAATATCAACCATCCTAATAAAAGTACTATTTTGAAAAAAATACGTACGAGAACACGTCCACTAGCTGTCCCACCAGCCAAAACGCACTGTCCTTCGATGATACGCGCATCCATAGATAACACTGTAGAAGCACATGAACACGATAAATGTAAACGAGGAAAGCTATTACGACACAATATCTCGTTTTCTAAAATTTTTGATTCGTAAAATTGATAGTCGGTATTAGGCAAGCACCAAATCTGAAAAAAAAATCAAATATTTATTACAAGGAAAAAAAAGTGGATTTCAAAACTTCCTAACTTGATAGATAAATGTCAAAGATAGGTCTTTTTAGTAAGATATTTACAATGATCACTGTGTAATGACCTATGACATGTTTATCCAGTCCTTCATCGGTGATAAAACTCTATCCAACGAAATGCTATCTCAGCGGTATTTTATTACAGAAAACATTGTTAAACATACAGCAGCGTAATAGTTTCAATACAAGGGAACATTAACTCTGTGTTTAAAAGGTGCATGTGTCTGGAAAATAACGAGTTATTTATCCTAAATTTCTTGATGCCCACAAGAATATAAAAGTTAAATACAAAAGATCAATAAAAGTTCAATCCGCACAGATGCATGGGAAAAAATCAGCCAAATATCTTACGCATTATACTTACTAAAACTTGAGTAGATAAAGATGCAGCAAAAAAGACTGGTGCATTATCTATGCTAGTAAGGTTACTATCATTTACAAACGGCGGCAAAAATATAGCACAAGATGCAGCTGGTCCAACCCCAACGTGCAGTGTACTCGTTTCAAATAACTGTGATAACAAAAAGATAAATAGCAATATTTACACATTAAAAAATTAAATGAACTTTATTGAAGACTACAGTATTCAAACAGATATGTAGCAGTAAATAAATGGAACTTTAAAATGGTAAGAAAATAATAGCTTCACATTTATATGTATACAGATGAGTTTTCCAGTATTAAAGACTGCACTTGATCAGTTTCTAGTGGCGTATGTACACCCTGAGTAGATAGCCTCAATATTGCTTTTAGCTGTAAGCTCTAGTAAAGTCGGAATGAGGCTAAAAGTAAAACGCAGGACGCGTGTTTAGTCCAGCGTAGGTCTCGTTAGATGAACGTGCCACTACCGTAACGTCCATGTTTATAGTGAGGCTCCAACTCTCACGTTAAACGTTAGTGTATTATACATTGCGCTACCGTATTTCAATATGAACCTTACCATGAATTCAGGTACATTCATATGAAGAGTTTCAAATACGAAGAACCACTAGCAGAGACACTAAGATATATACACTAAGATATACTCAGCAATTTAGCACAATAAGTGAAAAAGATGATTCACATTATTCATAATATTAGCTTACGCAGTACGGCATACGAATGACTCAACTACTTAATTGTCAATATGAATAACTAAATAATTTGTTAAGATATCAATGAATTAAACTTTTAACTATATTGATCAACAATAACATTCTACTTCACATTAAGTGTTTGAAATATATGAGAATTACAACTGTTTGTTGATGATATACATTACATAATGAAAAAAGTATTTAGATATTTGACAATATTTGACCATTTTATTACCTCTGAATGTTCACATTCATCAAATATATTAATCGCAAATCTTTGGGCTAAGAATTTTGTTACACAGTCCATAGATAATTTTGTTGAAATACACGAAATCCAACAGATGATATCTAAATTATAAAACCATATAAATCCATCAGATAAACAGATTGCAATTATATTTCCATCTTCTGAAACAGAAGCTAAATGTACTTTAGAATTAGACTCAGTACATAACTGTGAATACCAGTGATCTGAAGGAAGGTAAGGAAGATTTAGTTCTCTTGAACAATCAAGTCGTATTTGTCCACTACTTCCACGTTTCAAATGATAGACATTCGGTAGTTTTGGTGCAGTTTTTGAATGCGCAGTTGACTCTAGTCCATCCATATGATGTGATACTGAATCAAAACAATTTTCCCCAATCATAATCAAAAGATCTACGGATGAATTTGCAGCCATACAGTGAAGCTGATATCCTGAATCTGAAGAGATTTGATTAGGCTAGAGAGATTAACAAAAACATCTAAATATTCAATAATAGTACACATAGTAACTAAGGTTATTTAGTGAAAGAATATATTTTAATACATATTTTTAATAGAATACAACACTGGGATAGTCTCAGGAATTACTCTGGATTTTAACAATTAAAATAGATTACTCCATGCTAACTAACTGATGCAGACCAATGAATCCAAGGAGAAGTACACAACTAAATGTAATAAGATAAAGTATACAATAAATAGTATTTTTACTGAAAATACATGCGAACTAGACTAATAAAATAAATATTTAAATAGAAAAACGTTTTCCGCATTTTTCAATTGCTGAGGTTAGAGATGTAGAGACTAAAACTTTGATCCTATGGCCCATACGGACCTAATGTGACTAAACATTCAACCGTTAATTAGATTCTGAATAAATCTAATCAGGCATATTACAGGTACTATTTTATGTTGATATATTTGATTTTCATACAAATAACATAACATAGAGAATTACGTCTAATGAGGCGTCAGGAAGCTTTGAAAAGCGGTATGCTCTCTTTAATAATGCAAAAACAAAACACTCTATTGCTCCATTTTTGGTTAACTGTGTAATCAAGAAAGAGAAATATCAAAAAATTCAGCCTCGTGAGCAATCATCACTCAGCCGGTTCGTATCATTTTGTATTATCAATTGTTGAACAACGTATTCATCACATGAACAAACAAAGATAAATACATCAAAACTGTCAGAAATGAAATTCACACTATTATATTCGATACCCACGTGATGACTTGGTTTAACTGTTATAATGGTAGTTGATTATTCTCAAAGATTAAGAAAACATATTTCATAGGAATAACCAACCAGTATGGAATACACTAGGTCATAGATAAATCAATATATCATATGGTCTCAATATAACACAATGAGTTACAAGAAACAAACCAAACGGTATTGTGTATTGTGATGAATCAAATATTTTTTATGAAAACGATATCTATTCACGTATTTTACTCTTAAAGGACAAACACGCACGATATTTTATTTACACCAAGTTAATAAACTGCAATTACACAACACAGGATAACCAGTATGTTGCAAAGTTACTGAAATACAGTGAAACTTTGTTAATGAATTGGACATTCATCTCAATACTACTGACAATCATAGCAGCATAATATTTAAAGAAAAACAACAATAACAGTCATATATGAGTGACGCCGGTGACAAGGAATCAACAAAAATCATGACAAATTACAGTGCAAAAGTCGGCAAAAATGGACTCTAAATTTTTAGTATTCTGTTTATAATGCTACAGTAGAAAAGGGAGTCCAACACGAATGAAATTGAATCTAACATCTAGCATTATGAAACGACTTAGGTTAGACCATTATTGAAAACCGAAAAGCGTTGGACAGTCATCGCATTTTTCATCTAGCTGTCAATAGATTTATTAAATGTTGGACATGTTTGTTATACAATTAGATTACAAGGTTTATGATTTGATGTTAATCGGAGGTAGAGATTTTACTTCTAGATTGAATGAATATTTATTCTCTGAAGTTCCATATCATGAAATGACTTTGATCAAACCATAGAAAAGTAGAAAGTAATGAACGAAGCTTTCGTCCCGATATGGGACTCCTTAACAGTGTCCATTGATAACCATATCAAGGATTGATTATAGGATATTCAGAACACGCAGTGAGTACCTCACCTCCAGACTACTGAAGTGGTATCCAATAGTTTATATTTCTAACTTCAATCAATTTACGAAATTGTACGATTATCATTTAGTGTCACTGATGATATTTTTCTCACACTCGACATAGTTGAACTCCATTGGTTTCTGTTTTTCTCAAACTCTGAGAACTACATTTTGAATTTATTTGATAGTTAACACATGGTGATTCTTATTATGCAGTTGTGGACTAGCTTTAGATAGACACTGATTTAGATTGCATGTTGCAAAGTAACTTCGCGAAACTATGAAACTCACTTGCAGAAACGTCGAGGAAAAATGCAATGAGGTACGAAAACAATTTATTTAAACAGACTAATAAAACCCGTGAAGTGAGAAAAAAATACTGTAAAATAAGTAGCCAGTATGTCTAAAACCTAACAAGACAAAAGCCTACTTGTTTAGTTTCGAACTGCTTGGAGTATATTATTGATTTACTCATGTGGCAAGTAATTGACTTTTTTAGTTAGCTTATAAAGCTGCGATTCAGTTACGTGAGAGTTAATGATACACGCCAACTGTTCAAAATAAAGTATATGAGGCATGGTTTGACTCCATATTTTTTTAGTTGAAATGCAAGTGCTTTAACCATTAGATAACCGATCTACAATCTATGAGCACAAAAATTAATACTCTAGAAAAAGTACGAAATATATGAAACAACGAACCTCTGAAGTTATGGAATACGGTGAAGTGTTGCTATAATCAACACGAGCCAACTCAGTTAGTCGAGGTAGATCAGCTAATACAATAGGCGTTGGGACATCAATGGGTGTAGAACCATAAACAGGAGAAACAATAGTTGAACGCCTTTGACATAAAATCATTCCCGCCTTACATATTTCTGATTCATCTGATTCTACGCAGATGTTGATATTTTCACTTGTTGAATAACGTCTGCTTTGATTAGAATCTATCATCAAGCCGTGAATGCTAAGATCATCATCAACATTAGCAGTAGCATCTAAATCACAACTAACTCTATTATTCATGTAGTACTCTAATGGTACTGTATCATTTTCGTGATCTGTAATAGTACTATCATATGGATAAAACTCGTCACATGGAATTTGCTCAGCAACAGGAAGTGTTGAGATTCTATAAATAGTAAAAGGAGTAAATAATAATGATAGTAATAAAGATATATAAAGCGAAAATACGGAGCAAAACAAATATGCAGAAGCCAGTGACTAGCTAGGAAACTACATCAGACAGTGATAATAAATCTATGAACAGACACATTTTTCAATCAACAAAAGAGCATACATAGAAATGATAAAAAGGCATTGGTGTGTCCCAATCATTTCCAGTTCTTAGTGTACAATTTAGACGGATAGTACACAAACGGATGTGGACAGGAACACACTCAAAAATGCTTGTTCTGTTTACAGACTTAGTGGTATGCCTAAACCAGCAGTGCCACGAGAACTTTCTGCTGGGTTCCTAGACGAAAGAAGAATAAATCAAGCCGTTTTTCCATATTGACTGAGTGAGGCTATTTGAATGACGACGCTAATATCTTGCATGCGTGTTACGGAGATGCAGTATATATTAATGGAAAGAGATTCTAAGGTTTTAGATAGTGAAATGTGTTGACTGATTTGACGCTGTTCGCACATTAATAGCTCCAACATGGAGTCCAGATCACGGTTTTAAGAAACTTGGGAAAGAAGTTCATCGACTTGAATCATCGGTACTAGTGGCACCGGTGAAAAAGATAAGAGTCAAAAGTGAAAGTAGAAAAAGCATGAAGAGGAGAAGGGATTTGATCGTAAACATTGATCTCAAGTAATGTTACAGGCACTAGCGTAGTCGTAACTTTTCGAACCTCCACGTTGTGGAAGGGTTTTTCTACTTGAAGTACCTGAAAAAGTAGTTAGATTAGGAGTGGTCATGGAGACCTGAAAGTGTGACTGCAATCCCCAAGTGATAAATGCTTTAGGCCAGTCACATAACTTTCTTACAAGTGATTTTTGATGTGTTACCTCCGTGCTTCAGAAGGGCCTTACTATTAGGGACAGAAATCTAAGGTCGAAATAATCGTAGTAAAAGTAATGACGAAAAAGTTTAGACATTGAGAATATCGTGCGTTATGAGAGGAGGATTACTCAAGTTCCAAAGGATAATAGAGAGTGAATGTGCTTACGCCACCAATTCTTATCCACGGCACTTAGTGTCTCTAACCGATGATCATGATGATAACTTGTAACCCAACCATGTAGCCTGTATCTACCAACGAGGAACAAATCAATCGTCAGTGACTTCAATAAAAGGAACAATTATGAATAAACTTACACTAAACTACCATCAGACCCACAAGTTAAACATTCAGTGTTCTTTGATAGAAAGCTTAAGAATTTCACTTCAATGTCAGGTGAATACACCTAAATAATAAGGGGAGAAACAAATAGAGAGACAATAACAGAAAAAAAGTGTAGAGATAGCAGGATTCGTACCCAAATTGTAGAATAACACGAACATTTAAAAATATATAAAAATATCAACATTAATAATTTCTAAATATCATTGTGAAAATGTTATTATAAATTACTCCTATCTAAATAAACAAAGTGAAAAATTTGTTATTTGGCAATAAAACTACTCATGTTTAAAATTATATGGTGATATGTAATGTTATAAAGAAGAAAATTAAGCTGAGCTTACTTAGCCTAATGATTAACAGAGTATTCGATTTTTGATCAATTAGTCCTGGATTGGAATACCGTTTCACCATATTTGGCTTAATTAGCACGGTATTAACACTAAACTTTAAGTGGACACTGGCTCAGAGTCGAGTACATAAATATGTTTTTCGTAAATAAGATATTTTAGGTTTAAATTTCAAGTTACACAAGTATACATACTCAATGAAAAGAAACAATACACTAATTTGAGGATTCAAAGATGAATTTTTCCAAGTTATGACATGTATCTCTTCGAATCACCAAAAGGTATACAGAGATGGTTTTATGTCATTACAAACAAAATTGTCAGTCGCTTAATGCTCCTAAAAGTAAGATAATTTCTTGATAACAACTACCCTTGCGTCGGGTACAAAAGCGATATTCAAAATTACAAGACTTTATTAATATAATATAATTGCTGAAATTCTCCTCAAAATTTAAAAGTGAGCATTAGACTTGCCAAACGATAAATGAAATACAATTCTCATCTTAAAATAAAATACTCAAATGTGAGAACAAATAATTACATTTATCTTCTAGAAACCAGAGCAAGTTAAGATTTGGTCAATAAAGCAACGTACAGATATGAGATTTCTGTTAATTCTAGGCTCTAGTCAAGCATCAGATGACCATAAAACCTAAGATTTCAAATTTTCAATTCCTTGTAACCGTATAGCTATCGTAAGAACTTAAGAAATGAATACTTTCGACTTATCAACCACCAGCATTGGAAAAACTATGTATTATGGCTTAAACCAAATAAACTGCTTTATTAACCTGATGCAATGCAACTTCGTAGCCTGAATTGGCATCTAAAAGAAGAACTCGTCCATCATTGGTTGAAGCTAAGTATCGTTTACGATAACGATTATTTGGATGTAAATATAATGAACCAATGGCCAAATCTTCTTGATTGTCTGTCTTCACAGTATCCAGTCAAATCATCCGTTGAAACGCTAGCAAATAACGATGAGATATCATATGGTTGCTCAATAGCCAAACATGTGATAGCTTGAAACCCTGTTGGAATGGCCCATAAAAGTTGAGAAGCAGCAATGTGACTGTTACTGTGGTGGAAAGAAAAATTAAAAACGTAACAGGAGACGACTTTAAACAGCTTGAAAATATGCCAGATGTACCAAAAAATTTGAAACAATTAGTGAGTTTTAGTACATGGCAATTTATTAATGAAATTAGAAAAACGAATGGATGGCAAAAATCTACATTAAAAAATACATGACCTGCCGCATTGAAACATTGCAAACTTAACATTATTGTATCCTATTACATTTCATCAAAACACTAGAAGTTCTAAAACCTTGAATATATATAGTACTTAAACGTAGGCTATGAAGTACGGGATATATATATATATATATATATATATATATATATATATATATATATATGTAGGTTTAAGTTTGTTGATAATATTAAGGACTGAATTTGGTCAGCCTGTGTTAGCATATGCAGATTCTGATCAGACTATCTTGATATTGCCCTTAGTTGAAACTTTTAGTAAAGTTGAGTACGGGCCAGTATTGGAATTGATTCTATAACAAATCCAACGTTACATAAGTTTATGGCAATCGATCATATACACAGATTAATAGAAAATCTTACCAACCTAGTGAACAGAATACGACAGGGACCTTATAATCCAGTAAATAAAATTTTCAATTTTGTGAAGAAACATAGGGTTAAGAATAATTTAAAACTTCCTTTTTACAAACTAATACTCTCTCCATGTATCGTATTCTACATGTCCATACATTTTTTCTTGTAACCATTAGAGTAACTACTACTATTAATTTGGTATTCATTTTGCGGTGCTAATGAGGCGTAGTAACTTGGAACGATGTACATATGTGCCAAGTTCTCTGTTGTAAATGCACACATTTTGTCCGCAACACATAATTTTCTAAACTGAAATTACCAAGAGTTATTCAAACTTACAGATTGGTAAGAAATGTGACAAACTAAACTGACGAACACCAGCCTCATATTTGTTCAGATACCTTAAAAATCTAACAGAAGACTACATATTTATTGTGATAGCTGGAAATGAATGAAATAAAAGACTAATTGGCACAGTAACCATATGTTGATCAGCATTTCACATCATAATGCCTAGTTAGTCAGATTCTAATCATCTACGGTACTTCATGACCGTAGAAATCATCTCCACCCCCCTAAGTAGAGAGGATTTCATTCCCATATATCAGTAAAAAATGTTGGTTGAAGTGTACAAAGTGATAGATAAGAAATAAGATCATACCTAACAGATAAGATAGAAAAAAATTAAAACTCTATTCATTCATTTGAAAACTGGAGAGGAAAATTTTGTAGAAATTAGTTTATGAACCAAAATTGATGTGAGGAGTTTTTAGTTCGGGGAATTTGTGTACATTAATATGATACACAAAGGCGCCACGTAAAACCAACAGTTGGTCAACTGTAGAGGAAAAACAGAATCCGGTAGCTGTTTCTAATTTCAAAGTCAGAGTCAGGGATGCTCATAGCTTATTAATATTATTATTATTTACCAAAATTTATTGCTGATTCTCTATCAATCAATCAGTTAGTCACGTACAACATAAAACCTACCACATTTGTGCATAAGTCCCAGTTACCATACCACATTACCACGACAAGATCAAACTTACAAGAATAACACAATATAACACAAAAGGGGAAATAAAGAAAAGGTGTGTGAGTAAAAATGGAACTTCAGATCTATGAGATAAACAATGAATAAACCTGCACCCTCACCAATCGTTTCTAGTCACTGATCACGATTGGCACGCGGACCAAGACAAGGTAATCTGCATCTACTAACATGGCATATATCAACAACCAAAGACTCCATGGACTGATGTCATGTTTTGATTTCGCTGCCTCTACCTTTCTTTTATCCTACTCCTACTTCAACCAACACAACGCGACAAGGAAGATGGCGGTTGAGCATACGCAACACATTTCCCAACCACCTCAGTCGATGAAGGTTTAGGACCTCTTCAACTGATTTGTCATGTTTACCTAGTACTCCATATTTAACATAAATATGCTTCAGTCACTCATTCTGTGAAATACAGTTATGGAGATTCCAATAATTAAAAACATAGAGCCTGCATAAGTTTCGAAACAATAGATTAATACAGAGCAAACTTTAGCACGAAATGTGATCGCTTCCATCAGTAGGCTGATACTTCGTTTACGTAACAAGTTAAACAAGTTGGCAAAAGGCAAGCGGGATTCATAAATCATAAAAAGGAGAATATTAGATTTCGACTCACGAGGGTTGATGCTGCTTCCGAGGGAAGTGAGGCGCCCAATGTAATCAACTACTGCAATTCCTATGCTCAAACTACGCAATAATCCTGATTAGTTCAAAAGCAACATTTTGTATTTAGCATCCTAACCAAGAGCCAAAACTAGCCCAATTTTTCCGAGTTCATCGTTACCTAGCTTGAAACAAGCGTCAAAAGATTAGAGTGACCAATATTTTAGATAATATATTAGTCACACTGATTCCTTTGTCGTTATCACAAAAGGATTTCTGACCTTTTTTTATGAAATACGACGATCAACGACCGAGACTAGTCAGGTAGGATTACATGCAGGTCACAAACTTCAGCAAATATATATAAGTCGACCCACCTATTAAGACCATACCATTATCCTTAAAAGTATCTGGAGTCAAGCTATCAGGTCCTGCTGCTTTCCATCGTTTCAACCTCATTAAGAATTGGGGAACATGTGACAGTTCTACACTCTGGTATTTTGGGGATAGTAAGTAGTTCAAAAACGAAGCTGGAGGATAGTTGAACCTGTCCCTTAGAACGTTCCGCCCATAAGTCTAACCTTCTCAACTAAGGATGGATCATAGACGCATCGCTTACCAAAATAGGTTCGTCAATAGGTCAATTTTCTAATACTGGTTTACTTGATGATTTTCCAGCAACTATGAGTTCAGTACAATCTTAAGAAATCAACTAGTCTTTCTAACCTTCTGATTTAGGTTGGATGCAGATATCATTGCTGAAATGTTCAAAGCTACTTTGGGATGAACTTGCTGTTCATGACTTACAGATTAGTAATTAGTTAATTCTCTAAACGAGTTCCAGGTCTCATCATTCTGATCATGCCTGTAAACTGCTCTCATGTACAAAATGCTACTTGAGAATAAACTATTATTATTATTATTCCAAAAAAATTGACTTCCATAGAAGTCTTCTGCACCCAGCGAAATGCGTGGAAATGAGTGATTTTACTAGGGCATACTCACAGTTTTAACATGCGCTCCAGAAAGAATGGCTGGTCTCTACGGAGCCTCTCCAACAATAGCTCATCTCAATGTGGACTATTTGTCAGTATCAATGTGCTAGTGTTAGAAGTAACTATTTTGCACAAATTACTCACTTTATGCTTGAAGTTTGTACTTACACGGGATTAAATGGTAACCCAAACATAATTGTAGGAGACGGCCTCCATTATCCTTTCGTTAAGCTCAAATGACAAAACACTCATCTAGGTATTTTTAGCTTGATTTAATCTCTCGACCTGGGCGTTAATATTTTCGCCATAATTACCATATTTTAGTGTCGAGTTTTCTGAAGGAGGTTAGAGAACTTCCAGCATAATTATCCTTTTACTTCCTCTGAGCTGCAGTTAGTAGGAGTGAGCTTACATAAAAATGATAAAAAGGCACTGTGTGTCACAATCTTTCTGAGTTCTTAGTGCACAATTTAGGTGGATAGTACACAAACGGATGTGGACAGGAACCCCTCAAAATGCTTCATAAATTCTAGTTTACGTACAATATTTGTATAAGCAATTCGTATGCCCCACCCACATAGATACAAATACAAACAGGGCATCGCACAATAAACTGAGACCACGGTTCCTACACGTAAATCATCTACGTCTAACCCTATCTAATAGGCATAGAAGTTGTAAATGTGTATTGCACGTAAAACAGATCGTGGCAAACTTTATTCGTGTATGCAAGCAAGCTATGTGAGAAAATAAATTCACAACTTACCACCAAAACCAATAATACTTAAATGCTCTAATAAGTGACAAAATCTTGGATACTTCTTCTTTGGAGGAGGGGTGCATTTTTAAAACAGCTTGATGACGCTGAGTTAATAATTGGAATGCGTGTTGAAATACAGGGTTATCTTGAGAAAGACCAAGTCCTAATTGTAGTAAGTCTACACCTTTTGGTGATGTATTACAGCCAAGACGATCAGGTACATTAATTGAATTTGACCTAGTATTTTTTGAAAACAAATTTCGACGAGAATCAAAGGGACTAATACATCTAGAATCAGGTCTGAAGTTGGGAGGAGACAAGTCTAAGTTGGTTACAGAACTTCTACGAGACCCCTGGACACGGTGATCTTGATCGTTCGTAATCCTGTACAATAGTTGGATCAATTACATAGTAGGCATTAGTTTGAATAAAGCGAAGATACGCCAACCTAAAAGTTTTGAAATAAATTACACTTCGATTACTTAACGATTTGGTCAATGCAACAGATTAATCAGTCATTATCAAATACCTAATGTTACATCAGTTTAGTCCTCAGTGTTAAACGAATCTCACCAACTGAGCCTGTTCAACGTAAAGTATATGACGTGGGATTCCAACCTTTAGTAACAGTACTCCAAAACTAAATATTTAAATCAATCAATTATAACGAACTTAAACATTGACAGGTGACGTATCACAATTAAATGAATAAGGAACAGTAAACTGATATATTACTCTGTTCTTCAAATGTATAACCGACCTCACCGTATGAGATTGATATGTAATTAGTATCAAAACACTTCTGTATAATCCTTATCTGGTTCTCAGTCAACAGTTGCGATACTGTGTCTAATGTCACGTATATCAACGAACTTAGATATTCGTATTTGTCTACCTCGTTCGTACATAACCAGTTTTCCGTGTTGGTGAAATCTCAAGCAATACGAACCTTAATATAGGTATACAACAGAAAACCATTTTCTTTATACTGTTAGATCTGTGATCAATATTTGAATAACCAAAAACTGATGGTAGCATAAAACATGGAACGTTAAAGGCAAAAATACTTGTAAACGATTAATGTTTTCGACAAGTACCTAAAGACGAAATTACTTTCTGCTGAGAACAAAAAATCTTTTCTATACATATTGGTGCCTTCAACTCTTATTCCAAAATATGAACCAAACGGTTATGTTGAAGACAAATGACGAAAGATGAACATAGACAAGTAAACATCACAATACCATAAAACACGATAGTGAACTACCGTACTAATGTTTATGCAGAAAAAGATAATGACTGGTCACCAAGTAATACTCAACATCATAATTGTATAGTTCTTAGTTCCGATTGGATTGTAACAATCATTAGCCGCATAAGATATATTTTGATGTTAGGTGCTTGGAGAAAGTCAGCAGAAGACTTTGAACTTAGATTTCGTGCTGACAGACATTGGTCCGTAAGAATTACTCAGAATAAACTAGTGTAAATAGTTCGTCTCCAGATGACATAGATTTGAGCATGATAACTTAAACACAACATTTTAGAATATAAAGCTAGGTTTGGATCCTACAGATAGCATTGGTTCCTATAAGATTTAAAATACATCTGACTGATGGGTGCAAATTAGAGCGAAACGTAGTTAAAGAATAGTAAGTTGACCGCTTACAGCCAACTATCTGCCAATGAGTAAAGATTATTCTTACCATCATTATTCAATTACGAATTAAGTAAGTACTATATAATGTACTCAAAAAAAGACGAACAATTCCATTAAAACGAAAACAAAGAAATTACCATTCAGACATTCTATTCAGTGTGACAAAAACAGCACGATAACGTTGGAAATCTGCAATCACTGGTGTTGTACCAATAACTTTCAGCCGACCACGAAGAAAATCTAGATCAATTAGCAAATCAACCAACTGATCTAACTGAGCAGCTTTAAACAAATGTTCAGTGGCATGATTCCAGAAATAGATATGTTCCCAAGATGATACAAGTCTTAACCAACGACCGCCACAAAAGGTGTGGTAGTTCTGGATAAATTTAGCATGGTAACTCTACAAACGTGTTGTTGAAATAGAGAAGTTAGTGAGGAAATACTAAAGTACGAATAAAAGGCATAGTAGAAGCTAATTTGAACATACCATGAAAATTTGATTTTAAAAAGTACTTTCGAAAAGGCACATTCAATAAATAAGGCAACTCATGTTGTAGAATTTCTAAGTCAGACCTTGTCAGTAATATAATTAAAATACCTACTAGCCTTAATTTAAGACGGTATGTGAAAAATTACCAAACTTATGATGCTATAACGTACTAGGAAGAAGTGGATGTGAACAAACAAACTTGAACCATAACCTATTAGTAACATAAGACTAGGTAGTGACATTATAAAATACCGAAGATAATACTAAATTTTGTATTGTGATTGCTCTGAAAACTGAAATATCAGCTAACTCATATGTTAAGTATATATTTATGCACTTAGTTTCAAGCAATACTGACCTCTAGACTCAGTGATACTACCTGGTAGCTTAAACCGAAGTATGTGAGGGTGAGTTGGAATTTAAGACTTAGTGGATGATTGTCAAGGATCTAACTAACTGAACCACAGCTCCATCATTAAAAGTTTATATTAGCAGACAGCATAGTTTCCGATCAATTAATTCGACATGCATCAAATTAAACACAAAATCTAAAGGTAGGCGAATTTTTAATAAAAAATAACATTATATTAACTTATTAAAGACAGCAGTAGTAAAATATAAAGAATCAAGTACATTAATATGACAAATAACATTTATGAAGAATGTGACCTGCTCGATATACTACCTTGCTAATTCACATGATACTTCCTGTCAAATCAATACAAGCATTTATTTTACATTCACACATCCTTCCATTCTATTTCGTTTCCTTACTGAAGTCAACTCACCCAAAAACTTGTGCATAATCACCTTCCCTCATTTCTTAACAAAATTATGTTCATGATTGCATGGAGTAAACATCTTCGATGCCCAACTGAACCTGATTTTATGTCTAGATTTATAAACCTATTAATGAATTAACATGTTCATGGAGTACAGTGAACAAGGCGTAAATGTGAAATAATCAAAAATAGCTAAGTTTCACGTATGAAGTTTAAACCTGTTGCATAAACATGATTAAGTTGGTTTCATTATAACACATACGAAATGAAAAATGACTATTTGATTACTCCCCGTAAAAGATGGATCACCTTAGACCTTACGTTCACATCAATCAAATGACAATTAGGCTAATACTGAGTATTCATAATAATGAACAATAAGCCAAAACAGTCACTTACTGCTTGCTCAATGGGATCGATATATGACTTTAGAAGATCCAGCTGTATACCGTGTATTGTGTAGCCGCAATTTCCAACTTTATACATCCAATGTCTAGTAGCTAAAGAATAACGAGTGTAAATAGAAAGGATAGTTTCAGACTTATCTTCAGGCAAAGCCCACAAGATCGCGCACATCTAAAACAAGCAAAACACATAGTATATTATCAGATTTGCATAAATAGCATCGGTAGCATGATATATATATATATATATATATATATATATATATATATATATATATATATATATATATAATGGGCAGAATAACGTGATGGAATTGTTTCGAGCTGTTAAAACCATAGCCAGAACAATAACAAAGCATCAATTAACCCTAAACAAAAAGACTAAAGCAGGAATGTTTAAATACACTCATAAAGTTAAAAAGGTAATGGAATTATTTGAAAAATTAAGTAACGAAATGTACAGTTTTCTTTTACTAATAAAAAACGAGACATCTGTGCAAACGTAAATAAATTTCATAAAATCAACAGTAAAATAATGGGCTGCATATTAATATCTATATTATCACTTTACAATACGACGCCGCAGTATTATATCTGCCGGCTCATCACAATTCATCAGCTGGAGTCCCGAGGAGCCTAAAAGTGGCTTAAGATGCTATCTAATATTCCTTAAAATAGAACCAGTGGTCGTATCGGAGTTTCCTACTTCCTTCCTAAGAAAAATATCCTTTCTTAAGTGAGAGTCTTTTTTAAGTATTTTTAACGGAACTTTATTTCTTATCAGATATTCTTGTTTATTTATTGACCGATTATACTATCCACCATTTTCTATCACAATAATGTTACGAAATTGATATAGCACATTCTGTATTGTCTAATTTTATCAGAGTTTGTTTTAAATATAAATAAAAATTCGTTATGAACCTCAACAATCCAACGTCCAAAGTATGAACATTCAGTAATGGGACAATTACGGTTTATATGCAAGAGAAAATTCAGTAACACTATGTAACCACTTAACAGCACTGAACGTTCACTTGATGATGTAATCCACACTTGCTCTAGTACAACCGTGGTCGTATGCTAATACATTACATCAAGACTTACTTTTGGTGTCAAAACAATGCCTGGATCAAATATCACCAAGCGGCGATAATAGGCTTGATTTTCGAGTGACAGTAGTGATAAGCTCCTATCGAAAGCCTTAGAGGAAAGAAAAATAAAAACGACTGACAGAAGTCGAACAACGAAATAATACAAAAGGAATATTTTAGATTCCTGTTAAAATTACGAACTACGATATTGGCAAGTTGTGCAAAGAAATGATCCTGAATTGCAACTTTTGAATACTTAAAACTCATGTATATATGATGTTTGACATTTTGTTAGAAAACATATTAGCGGGTTTGAAATAAGATAAATTCAACGTTGCGTACACTAGATTGGATAAGGCGATTCTTGAAGGTATTTAAAATAAGAACTCTGATATTTTGGAGGATCGTTTCAGATTACCTGGTAAAACCCAGGAACTATTGTACATCGAATTGGCCACGAAATCACAAGTATAGATTAGACTTAAGGTCATAATTTTTGTGTCCAGTAATTTGGAAACTTATTGATTCATCTTGATGACATAATAAAGACTAACATTTTGCTAAATAGTAAACAGAAACTGAGCATATATGTTTTCAGGAATGCATCAACTAGATATCAACAACATTTCAGAAAATATGTTCTTGTTGCTAGATTCAACCCGAAATGCAATTTGCTCCAAAGTGCTACTCGACTGTATTTAGAGAAATATTTCGTGATGGTATCTACCAATAAAATGAATACTAAGCAAGAGAATAACTTGCTGGAGCAACCGATCATGAATTACAATGGTCAAATAGAAACGCATGGCACATTGTCAGTCGAAATAACTGTGTCTGATATAGTATGCATGTACAACACAGAACCTGGGACATTTATACATAGACCCAACTAGCCACATCTCATTAACACAAGATGAACATCAAATTAGCAGAAGTAGTAGTTACTCCAATCGTAGCAAGAAAAAAGTGTAAATACATAGAATATGATACAGGGAGAAAGAAGTAGTTGGCAGAACGATATAAAATAATGTTAAGCTCACAATCTGAGGGAAGATAAAGAGTGACTATGTCAATGTGACCGAATCTGTGACTTCTGAATACAAAGACTTCAGTCATCGGGACAACAGTGCTTTACAGTACACAGAATGTAGCCTAGTCTCAGCTAAAAATTCAAGCGAACACTATATTGAAAAAATTTATTGGCTTGGAAATATAAGATACTAGGAAGTATCTTGTAGTATAAGGCGATCAGTGGCTGGAGGCGCCTGAGCGACGTGGCTCAGGATCGGTCATAGTGGTGCAAGCGTATTTACTCGTTATCTTCTAGGTGTTAAGTTCCATTATCCTTCCGCACACATCCTTCTTTATTCCCTCCTATTGTATTATATCGTCGAGCGATCCCGTAAATTTGATCTCTTCGTATCAATGTTATGTAGTAACTTGAACCTATGTCCATAAATGACGGGTTCTCCGTTGTCTATGAATGACAGTGTAAAGCTGGAAAAAGTAACATGGTGCAAAATAAAGCTACAATAAAAGTCGATAATCATTAGTTACATACAAATTTTTTGTCAACAATTATCAGTATGATAATCAAAGTTAGATGTTTAAGAATATATTACGTTGATAGATAAAGGAAACGAAATTCGACTTTCCCTAAGATTATCAAATCTACAAAATAACTACAAAATGTCTTTCTACAGATAATACAAAAGTTAACATGCTAACATCTTACCTGAAATACAGAATCGTAACCATAGGCACTAGGACGTTTAATAGCTAGCCCAATTAAGGGATATACATCCAGTTTTATTTATATCAACAATATAATCAGAAAGACGATGAAATTGATTGTGCAATAGGCTTCCTAGTAAACTAACAGCAAAAGGTGATCCATATGTCAGTTGACTAATAGCGGAGAGGGAAATATCAGGATCTTTTAAATTTCGAGGTGATTTACAAGACGGAATAAATTCTTCTGCTGAATACCCAGTCCACATAGACAAAAGGTTAGCAATTTCACCTTCTGATAGATCATTATATAAATGTAGCTAAAAGAATGAGGTAAATTTCGATTAATGTGTTAAATAAAAAGCAGGAATAACGTTTCTGAAAAACATTAAGCAATAACAGATCATTTACATAATTTCTGGTGAGTTGATTAATTTAACGATGGTTTTCACCAAGAATCAACAATAACCAATGAAAACCAGAGATTATTCAGATTTGAAACTCGTTAGCAAGAATACCGTAAAACTGTTTAGCTGGTTCATAGAGTAAAATGTATATCTAATATTATCTAGAGATATACTCCCACCCTCTTGATCTTTAGACGATAAACACTTCGCTATGTAGATTGTACAAACGTTTTGTAAATTGCAGAGATTACTCTGATCGAACAATCTACTAAGTAAACAGTTCACGCAATTCTCCTGTTGTAGATATAAACGTAATTAGTAGTGTTACCGAATGTTACAAGTATCATCACTTTCTCCTCCATAATCATAGAAAATTTCAACGTCGATAAAAAATAAGCCTACTCCGATTTAATTATAGAGGATGGGGATAAACATTCGCTACTTAGCTATACTAGTCCTGACGTTTATCTTACATATTTTTTTTTGTAAGTCACGTGATGATTATCAGTATCGCTTCTCTAATACTAGGAGTTAGACGCAAGTTAATTAAGCACAGCCTATTCATAGGACACAAACTCGTCCGTTGTAACTGCCATCTATAAATTTACGTTCAGAATCGTTGTATATGCTACTGGCTAAAAATGCTGGAAATGTTGTAAACAACTAAAATGTTCTAAAAATGGTTGTTAGATTCAGACTGTAAAATACAAGCGATTTTTTACCATATCAGCCAGTACGTGACAGCTTAATCAATATCCCTCTTCGTTAAGAAATTCCTCCAAACCTATCTACGAAGTATTTAATACGGACTCATGATTAGCATCCTTACGCTATAAATGAGAATTCCCGATCAGCTAAGTTCACTTCTAATCAACTTAATTTTAATTAGGCCAGTTATATCGATATCAGCAAACAAGATAAAACTACGTTGATTATACCATTAATAAGAACGAAAAAGTAGAAATAAACCTGACAGAAGTATTTCAAGAAACAACAAACGACTTATTTATTCTACCGTTCATTTTAAAGTACAAAAGCCTGGAGAGCGAAATTTGTTACAAATAGTTTGGTGTCAAAACCAAAAGGTACGGTTATCTAGGAGACCTACTTTGTCTACAGGAGTTTCTACTCGTTCCAAAATATCTAAATCCCGAGAAGTAACCAAAAAAGCACCAGGTAATCCAGAAAGCACTCGTCCAACTTCAACATCCCATACATCATCGAGAACAATCAGCAATAACGAGGTAATTAGATTACCAGTTTCGTCCGGACCCCAAGATGTCCGTTGCTGCTTACGAATTAGGGATCTTCTAAGTCTTTCAAGACTATCATCCAACGATGGTGAGGAATTAGTTGGTAAACTGTGGGATCCAGATGCATGATTGTTGGCATTTCCCACATGAACATGTTCTCCAAGCTGACTTACTCTGTATTCTAAACGATCAATCAGCTGAATAATGTTCTGGTTAGAATATGAGACGCCATCTGAATTTGAGGTATTAGGAAAAAGTGAGCCAACATGCATCCAAATTACACCTACAAAAAATATGGTATGGAGGATTGGTTTAATAGTAAGACGGATAGCTCAACACGCTGCAAAAGTACATATAATACTTCATTGATAGTGGATACACATACACAAGTACTGTATACACATGCTACATATGATGTTTATCACACTTCCTAAATAGCATATAACTTCGTATTATTATCACCCAACAGTCTGTGTGGCATCTATTTTATTAAAGTCACAAAGTCTGAAACGTAATACATCTTGACAATATAAACGTACCTCCAGGGAAACAGTCTACGAGAAGAGCTGATTCTTGGCGCAAAACACTAGCTGATAAAACTGACTTCCCTGACCCAGGAGACCCATGAATTAATAGCCAGGCATTTGTAGGAGGAGGATTAAGATCACCCATAACTTCCGAGTAATCTTGAAATCGTGGCGTGATATCCATTTCAGCCAGTTTATTTGCAGGCAATTTATCTACTCTGAAGTGATCAGATAACGCCCGTAATTTGTTGGAAAGAATATTCACAAGATCCGGACGATTAATGTAGCGAGTAGGTTTATCTGGGACTGCTCCTTCAATTAGTAATTCTCTTAAGTCTGAAACACTGCGTTCTTTTTTCCTATAAATAGAAAATTGTTTAATAATATTTTGCGAAAAGATAAAAACTTTTAGATTCACAGAAAAAGAATCAAAATAGTAGTAACTTATATTACGGACAACCAGGAAAAGCCTATTCCTACTTTTAAGATAGTCCGCTTCGAAACGGTGATCGGTAATCAGTAGGTCCTCTCGGTTACTTGAATATTTTCAAGTGGGACACTAGTCACTAACCTAACTAGTCGATGATCGTGTTTCTAAGAGTGAGTAAGTGAATTAATAATAGAACGAATTCAAAAATTCTGGCTAAACAGCTATCATCCATAAACTTACACTTCCATGTTTTACTTCAGAGGGGTTTTATATTACCATTCCATAGATTTTAGAGATTACAATTGCGAAAATTGCGAAACTGAAATGTCTGACTTTCGGAACATGAAGCTAAAGGAAAATCAAGCATTTGAAGTTCACCAACCAGGTAGGCATAAACGACGTATACCATGTTTTATGTCCTGTGGCTAAAGTATGTATGTATGTATGAACAACAAAACCTGGCCTATATACGCACCCGTTAGAGTTGTCACATCAAACAAGACTAAAACTAATTCGGTAGCAGTAGTGGTAGTAGTTGCTTCAGTAAGAATGATAATTATTAAGAGTGGATACACATAGTATGATCCAGAAAGAAAGTATTAGTTCGTGGAGGAAAAGCTATAAAAAAAGATGAAGCTCACAATTTAGGGGAGGACAAAGGGTGAATACACCGCCACTGTGACTGATTTTGAGCCACTTTATTTGGCTACAAACGCTGATCACGATCATCGAGCAGACCTCAACCAAAAAGTCTATATCTACCAACATAAGGTTAGCTTGACACTACCCCATAAATGTCAAAAGCACCCCCCACACACACACACACACAGAGAGAGAGAGAATTGCTAACTCGGTGTTTAAAAGGTGTTGTACTAACATTTTACTTAATAGAGCTACACTATGTACTCCTGAATTAAATAATTTTCAACAAGGTTTTACAATTAAAGTAGAGAAGTTAATAGAGGAACACTTAAGACAAACCATTAAGAGAGTGGGAACTCCGGATGAATAAGTGGCAAACTGAAAACAATGTTAGCCACACGTTATTTATAAAGAGTTAAGGTAAAAATTGGTATTCAACGAAAATGAGCATTATTATCAGGAGCTTGTCTAATATTGGCACACAGATGTGAAAACTTATACACCGACACCACTTACCTAAAAGGGGAGGGAGTAATATGCTTTCGGATTTCAGATGATAAAAATGAACCCTCTAAATCCAAAGCTAATAAGAAGTCATCAAATGCGCCAGATGGACGTGAGCGTAAAATTTCTAGGATTTTTCTAGACTTGTTTTGAGTAGTTTTTTCTAGTCCGATGAGCTCTATTTCATTATGAGATATCCAACCTTTTGAAAAAAGATGATCCAAGATAGCTTCAGGATCAAGTGACTGAATTATCATTGGACCACAAACTCTCAAAGCATGAGCCTTATTTGGATCCATAAGTTATTACACTGATTTTTTGTACTTGTCCATACAGTCTTTGAATTTTTTTACAAGGTCTTGACAATATCTCCAATCTTTCTTATCGTCCATGCAATCAAGAATAGCGTTATGTTCACCTAAGCATCCAGTGCGAGAAATCATAGACACAACTGGGTCTTCATCACTGTCATCAGGGGTATTTCCGGTGTTTCTGTTAATAGGTGTTGAAAAGTGATGATTCATAAACTCCGAATTTTCAAACAAACGCCAGAATACAACATTAGAGGCCAAGGTTACAAGTACAAACTAACTAAAACCAGCTTAATCTGATAATAACTTTCTAGCATAAACCAAACAATTTCTGGTCCTCACTTCTTGGTACATTAGTAGCGGCTCCTAATTCTTTCAAAACGGGATTAGTATGGTTATTTTGACGTGCCAGTCGCAGTGGCTACAACTGTGCTTGTACTCAATCACTGGTTTGTTATTATTGCAATTGTTGTTTCTATGTGTAATAATATATTTTACTTATTGGTTGATCGATGTTTCTAGGGCTTATGGCAGTTCGACTCTAAGAAGTAGTTTGGTTGATTAATGAGTTGGGAATAGTCGATATATATATATATATATATATATATATATATGTCCTGAACATATCGACCTTTATAATGTATACTCATTTTCGCATCCATGTTCAACATGTGGTTCTCTTCATTCTTGACTGTCTGAACATTTTTAGTTTGTTGGATTATTCTTTTTAAAAGTACATTCCTATCTAATTCTTCGCACCGATTTATTTATTTACGTGCATCCCATTATCAGTATATGTACACGCAATCAATTGATGTACTATAATTGTGTGCAAATAAGATTTACATTCTACTTAGAATATTTTCTCAGTTCATGAAAACGGGAACAAGATCAAGAAATCTCTCTCTAGTGATCGAATTTCATATGGTTCTTCACTCTGTTCGTTGTGACTTCATTACAAGGGGATTTCCCTGTTCAGACGATCTGGATCTCCAAGTGTATTGAGTACCTAAATGATATCTCTCCGCACTCTTCTGAGTCTACGAGTAAATAAAGACTTGGCTCATTAAGAAAGTCTTCGAATGGTATATGTCCCAGTTCCGGCACACACTTGACCGCTTTATGTTGAACTTTCTTGTCAGATAGAGCAAACGAGAAGTAATGACTAACTGTAGCAGTAACTGATATCCCTGGACATAATATTGCACTTGTTATACATTCTTATCTTGGTGTAGGTGTTGCAGTTTGGTGGAAAATCCAAACTTCTATCACCCGCGTTTCTGGATTTTCGTCTGCTTGGTTTTGGCTAATTGAAATAAATAAACTCATATCAACTGATCTCTCACATTGTATATTGCGCGTAGAAACTAATCAAGTACTTAGCGTTTGCTGAAGATAGCTGCTATGTTAAACAGGTATATTTCACTTAAGGAGGTAAACAGATACCTAGCACTTAACAGAAATCACAACTAAACGTTTCACGAATCCAAAATTATCGATTCTACATAAATTCTAGTGTTGTTATCCGGAAAATAACTACATATATTCTGGTTATATTTACATCGGACGTTTCATATTTTTACGAGTTTATTTTCTTTACCTTAAACTCTCATTCGATCCATTAACCGTTTCTATGTTATCTTCTATTCATTTGCCTTGACCAATTAATGGTGTTCATGCTACCACAGTTCTCCATTACTATTGTTCTTGCCCTTTACTAATACAATTGTCCTAATTGATTAACAAATTAAAAAATGATTATGATACAGGTGTGTGTACTGGTGAATATTTAACTCCTTGGTACGTCCCGTTCTATTTGACAGAAGTGACCAGATTATTAGGAAACAGGTCTTTATTTTATTATCATGGGCAGGAGACAGTAGAGCGGGATCCTAGTCATTCAAACACACAATGCTTCTTTACATTTAATAAGAGATAAAAGGAAATATAAACCCTATGAAGAATAAGAAAGTAAGTGAATACTTGAGCTTGACTGTTAAAACATATGCTTAAGGTTTGAAGTCAACTCATAACTAGTCAACCTAAGTTGCTACGAATAATCCTCCTTCCCTTGTTGTACAGGCTCTTGTCAATGATCAAGGCCGTTTATTTAAATGAATACGAGGATCTGAAACCTCTGGATCACCCAAGTATCTCCATCAGATCATGACACTACGTAATGTTTGGAGGCAACTCCTCCATTGGTCAGCCAACGTAGATGTTTTAATTTCGTGCACTCTCTAATTACGATCAAATATTCCTTCCAGTCAAGACACTGGCTTATCACAGCCAATCGGTGGTTGATTAAAGCGCCTTCTTTGATACATTGTGGCCAAGCTAACAAAGTCGGCCCGAAGTTAAATTATGAAGCAGCCATTAGCGCCACGTATGAAATTAACACCTGAATTCAAGTAACATGTCTAACAAAAGTGTATCTCTCTCTGAATCTCACTAATCCTGCTCCGAATGGCTCGAAAAATAAACTGGAAATGTCTTCTCCCCATCATTGAGGAAATGAACGAAGAATATGAAAAAGTTCTCACTTCAGTCTTCCAGGTGGTCGTGGCAGTAAATATGAGTTAACAAGTGAGAAAGCCCCTGATCAGCGTCAGCAAAACTGTCCTGTTTTGTACTTATGGACACTCTGCCGTTAGTCAGAAATAAAACGGATAAATGAACTTGCATGTTGACTTGCATCGACTTTAGCCTGCTGACATGCTTAACATTGTTTAAATCACTTTTGTACGTTCCGAGTCTTTTCCCTACTTAAATCACAATAAATTAAATCTCCATTCACTGATGATGGTGGCTTTTTTAATTTAAGGCTTCAGCTTTCATATGAAAATAGGTTTTATAACTGTCGATCATATTCCCGGCTATCACCCAAGGTTTTAAATTTGAATGCCAACTGCTGTATCACGTTAAATTCTGTTCAAGACAGTGCATCAGCAGTCTCTTTTTCAATATGTCATATCCAGCAAGTGAACTTGGATATGAAATCAAAGTGGCGAATTTTTAATGAGAATGTTTATCAATCAGTCAAACAGAACATTTTTTATCATCCAGCTTCACTGAGTGGGAAGTATAATGCTTACAGAAGGTAGGTAAGAAAGCATTTGTGAATTTCACTCTTGGGCATTCCCATCCTAGCTGTAGGCTATAAAACTGAATGCTAGAAAGACCCAGTCTGCATTAGTGTGTAACACTAGACCTTTTAGATAGTTTTCGAAGAGAGTAATAAGTACACAAAACCCAAACCTCCCACCTTATTTTAAGGGTTGTGATCAATGTGATATCAAAAGACCTTATAAAGTCAAGGATCACAATTGGTGAAACTAAACTTTGTCGGCGAACTTGAGAAAGCCAATGTGAATCAAGGTAATTCTTCATGGTAGTTTGCAATGGTCGAAAATGCTAAAGTTGGATCGGTTGGTTGAAATTTTCTGTGAGGATTTTATTATTACAAATCTACAAGCTGTCAGATTACTTCGTAGAGATTTGATTTGTGATCGTGGACGAAATATGGCTTAAACACCGACTACAGATACGCAAGATGGAGTTATCTTTTGTTGTAATGGTTGCTGGTGAAAGAAATTGATAAGAACGGGCAGTTTCTTTAGCCGAACTAGACTAACACTTAACCAAACCTGCATGTTAGACGTATTGTAAGTTATATAGTTGACTGTTACTCTGGCAGCGCCTCTTATAAACGTTAGTGAAGTAACATCACTGCGATGGTAGCGGCACTGTAGAGACGTATCCTCAGAAATGCTGTTACGTTGAAATCTGTTTCTAGGAGGCGTTGGAAAAATCGTTGAAATAGACGAAACAGCTATTAAGAGTAGAAAATATAATGGAGGAAGATCCGTAAAAACTAAATCGATAAGTACTAACTACTTTAATCCTACTGGTAGGTACATGGTTTGAACGACCTAACATTAGGAAAGGGACATTCCCAGCATGTCCCTGATCTAACAGCAAGGACTCTAACACTGACGACTGTAGAGCTTATCGGCCTCTTCGTAGACTTGGATATGTTCACCATGTCGTAGTTCACGAAAGGCAATTTATGAATTCAAGTACAAGTGTTCATACACAAAACATCGAGAGTTACTGGTCACGCCTAAAGAAGTTTTTAAGACCTTATAAAGGCTCTCAAAACAACATCATATGGAGTCATATGGATGAGTTTCTATATTGCTCATATTATGAATTCAAACTCAATGAATCCCTTTCCAACCTTCAAAAATTCATAAATCATATGAAACCAATACATCCTGTGTAATTTTTTTAAAGATTTTATCGTTTTTCATAATAAATAATGATTTTATCTACCACTGCATTCTCACTGGTTAAAAGGTGTTTCAAGGTCATCTTTGTTGTATAAGTTCGTCCATAATGTTTAGCTTCACCTTAAAATGTTCATCGACCTCCCCCTCTGTCATTAGCTGGTTTTTCAACTTCTCTGGGAGATCTAACTAGGTCACGTGACAACATTTGCTTATCAGCATATTTCGTCACGACTAATACACATGATGAATTGATAGACATTAACTCACGTGCACAAAGCTTCCGTGACAAACCCCAGTAAGAGTGCCTAATTGGCTCCTACACGTCATCCTGATGCAAACTCAGTCTCAAACCAAAATAGGAAGGACACAAGACTGATAGACAGCTAGGCAGAATCATGTAATATTTCAAACGTTCTTTCATATACAACTGACTGCACAATCACCCAATTAGGAATTTAATATCAATACAAAACAAAAAAGACAGTGGTACTGAATAAAGACAAAGTGTAAGCAATCAATTAACTGCAGTCCATTAATGAGAGATGACATACTGCTAGTAAATGTACAAAACGAGAGGATAGGGCTAAAAAACATGATGATAAAAAAGCTTACTATACACACAACCACAGCAACTGAAAAATTCTTCTGTAACATAGTTATGAAAGTTGGCTTTTCTTCTTTGACCGCCCAACATAACAGTTTTTCCACGTGATCACCAAATAAGCCCTCCTATAGGATAGTATATGAGCCAGTGCTACTAGTCTGTAGCAAGTGAAGTCTTTCCTAAAGTTTTCCTAAATAATAGGAAGCTAACAGGCTGACTCCACTCCATAAAGTTCTAGCGAGTGCCTAAGAAAAGTCTATGTTTTTAATTAATGAATTTGTATCAGTGCTTTTGGGACAACCATGTGGATTCCAACATAGCCTAGTGAATTTCTTGGTACTAATGACTTCAGCTTCTACAACACCATCAGTGTGATTTAAACTGCATAAAGGTAATAATGCCACAACAGCTACCCTAATTTAAGTCTGTTTGGATTAGTTGCCTGCTCCAATAACAGCAACTTTAAAGGTAACGAATGTCGAAATGGGTAGCCTAAAGTTAGTAACGTTTCTCGTCAGATTGATTTTAAAGACAGGACATGTAATCACGACGTAATCTCAATCGATCCCATTCAATTTTCGTAGTTGTAACAGGAGGTTGGTCTGTGTAAGTTAGTTAGTAGTTTAGTTGATCATCAAAATAAGCACAAAAGATTTCACTTGCTTCTGAAATAATTGGAATTCGCTCTTAAGATATGTGACAGTTAAAGCAAGCTGCTATGTGGGAAACTTTCCCACCCTAAGTCGGTACAGATGTACATACGTTAAGTATTATATCCAGCAACCGAAATCCATTTATATATATGTATATATATATCTTAAACACTATTGGTTTATATTCTAACATTAGAACATGCGTGTGAGCGATCAAATTCTGCCTGAAATTCTCCCTGGGTTACTGTCAATGATCTCAAGTGCGAATGAAGGAAGGTTGTTGGTCATGGAATTAACAACCCTATCCAGTAAGGAACAATTTTACTAAAAAAAACCTTTAATCAAATAAACTACTTTAACCTCCGTTATGAGCTGGGAGGTTTTCGCGTCAAACAATTATGGCGCCTGATGGTAAAGGCCAAGTTTCTTCGGGTGTCACGAGGTCGAGGCCGTAGCAACAATTAATATAGGTACATGAAACGTCCACACGATATAGGAGACAAGAAAAAGCACTCAAACAACTGAAAAAATGAAAAGGCACAACCTGAAGATACTTGGAACTAGCAAAGGCCATTAGTTACAAGCTGGACAGCAAAGGTTATCCTCAGGAAAAGTGCGTTCATACTCCTGCCACGAAGAAGAAAACGCCTCACACATACAAGGAGCAGCATTAATGCTTTCCCAAGTACTTATATAATGGGAATATTATGAACCCAGGATCATCAAGGCATCTTTAAAGACGAAGAAAGAGGAGATTATTATGAACGTCATACAGTGCTATGAACCTACTAACAGCAGCCACGAAGACGACAAAGACCAGTTCTATGTAAGGCTGCAGTCAATCAACGAGAAATGCTTAGCCATAGACCTGACCATTCTGATAGGAGACCTTAACGCCAAGGTTGGAATGGACAACATCGGATACGAAAACATTATGAGACAATAAGGACTGAAAGAAAGCAACGAAAATGACAAGAGGTTTGCAAGCTTTTATGCCTTCAACAAAATAGTTACAGGTGGCTTTAGTAGGTGACAGTAGTTAATAACAAAAACAGAGAAAGCTAATGTACAGGCTGAATACACAGAAGTCAACAAGCAAGGAAAGACGAGCATTAAATCAAATAAACGGAAATATGTAATAGAATGACTGCAAAAAAAAGCTGTAAGCGAAAGAAGCATAAGACACCTATACGATACAACTGAGAAGTTAGCTGAAAAATATAGTATTCAAGAATGGCGAACCGATCACTGGGACGCAAGAACAACAAAATAGGTGGGTAGAACACTTTGAAGAACTTAAAGTATACCCGGATATATGACCAAGTTATGCTTGTTGTATAACCAAAGCCACTTCTATCGAATGGACCCCACTCTTACGAATGAGAAATCAGAAGACACTGAAGGATTAAAGGGATTCTATATTTGATCGTAAACAGAGCTTCAATGGGATAGCATTGTCTAAGCTGGCAAACTAGAGAGAGATGCTACCCACGGTGGTTCGAGTCGTGATCTGGTGAAGATCCGTGACTGCGCGCCTTCAACTAGTAGTGTCCGCTAAAACAAACATGGTCAGCATCAATGTCGAGAGCTTATGCAACTATTTATTTTGGAGATTATTTACCGCTACAAACTCCTGAATAGACCAGCTCCACTGAACCCACTGGTCATCGAAGCAGCACCTACGGATCTCCCTATAAACACCGACCCACCAAGAGTTGAAAAAATCAAAATACTTATTCGATAAATCAAGAGTGGCAAGTCAAAAAGCCAGACAATATACCAGCTGAGGTACCGAAGTCGAACATGGAAGTAGTTGCAACGATACTCCACATTCTCTTCAGGAAGATTTAGGAGGAATAACAATTGTCAACAGACCAGAAAGAAGAATATCTCATTATTATACCAGAGAAATACATTGAAAAACATCTGGAACTCTAACCACCTGTTGGCCAGCATCACTGTTAAGATATCCAATACAAATGTGAAGACAGTTATATTGTATAGGGCTGAAAGTTGAAGAGCCACGGAAGGCATCATTCAAAATATGCAAGTATTTATAAATGGCAGTCTATGTAAGATACTTTGGATCTGTTGGTCAGATTTCATCAACATCTGTATCAGAGAATAATTCAACTTCCAGCCCCGGAAAAAATTGAGAAAATACGCTGGGGGTGGTTAGGATACGCACCGAGGAAATCATAAAACTGTGTTACAAGACAAGCGCTAACTTGGTATCCTAATGGCCAGGGGAAAAGAGAAAGACCTCAGCAGAACTGGGTGTAACTTGTATGATATTGTGTTGCGGATATTCATAATCCATCAGATCAGCCATCTCTACATGAGATATAACATGTCTGTGAACATGTTTAGCCGATGGGATATATGAAAACCGGATGAACAATATGACCTAAAAATTGACGGTAGTTAATCAAAGATCATTGTATACTACATTGACTCAGGCACATCTATGATTCATTGCTTAAGTGTATAAACAACAAGCTAGTCAAAATGATTCTCAGAGAATTACATATGAACGAAATGGAAATCCAACAAGCGAAGATTCAAGACACAAGGCAGAAGCTATCAGCCTTCAGTTAAGTTCAGTGACATGTTAAACAAACATACTTTAGAAGAAGGGCTTTGAGTAAGATATTATGGCAAGAGTAAGAATCAGCTGCTACAGTTTCTTCCCTTTTGTATACTGTTATTGATTATTCTATACCTGCCAAATTGCATTTTAGTTCTCATGAATTCGCCCCCTTTCTTTGATATCAACACAATAATGCTAGTAAACCGATGTGGATTCTCTAAAGAATTTTAAAATATATATTGAATTGTAACCTGAGAAACAAAACTGGAGTACGAAATATTACCAAATAAATTAAATTTAAAAAACAAAAACATATAAGTTAATTGAACATTTACAACAATAAGTGTGTGGGTCATTCTAGGAAAGGAAGCCATTACTATTGTTTAATCAAGTACTCAAACATAGTCAGATATGATATATAAAAACTAGTACGAATTGTTTGACCTGAAAACTGGTAATAATTGATAAACTAGTTAACGAAAGCAGGGGAAGAAGCTTTCGCAAATTTCAACAGAATTTCGGAATCCACACTAATCACTACGATGCAACTTCAGTCTTGTATAAGGTACCCTTTTTCAACACTATTATTGGGTTAAACACTTAACCAGTGAATTTCACTCAATGTAGTTCTCCAACACAAATCACCAGAACACTGACGTAAAACAGTTAGAATTCAGTGTGTTCCAAACTTTAGTATGAAGCATAATAATAATGTTTAATTCCATAAACAACTCAGACGATTGAAATTGAAAGTGACATTTGCCTAAAACCGTGTGTTGTTATCACGAACAAACAATATCCGTTGTTCAAGCAAACAATCAGGATTTTACACATGAAAAACAGTATTAGTTGTGATACATAAAAGCCAGTGAGTAACTTGAGTATATGATTGCTGATAGTCTATAATAAACAAGTAGAGAGGTACTGATACAAGTCTCCAGTTGTTCAGTAAAATTTCCGATGGCGTACAGTCAATTAAAATGGATTATGCAGCATATTATAGTAACACCGCTGTACATAATTCATGAGTTTAATGTATTGCTACAAGCTGCGTTCTATGTGCATTAATATTTACTAGTTGTTTAACCAATAAACGACGTTGTTTGGTTATGTTAATTACACATGGATGTTCTCTTTCCATACTCTTGAACTTTTGAATTGATGTCGATTATAATCATTCAATAAA